>OY728135.1:1046021734-1046646734 GCA_963277665.1 Viscum album | reverse complement strand
ATTATAATTTCATTTATTTCATATTTATTAATAATATATATTTTTATAATCACCGTTGAATGGTGATCGTGTAAATGAATCTCATCGTGGCGTGGAGATGGTAATCCGTACATACACACGAGGAACAATATCAGTATATTTGAGGAGAAATCATATGTAATTGGATGTTATATAATATATAAAGAATATTTAACATGTTATATATATTATTTACATCATTTATACTAATTATTATTCCCATCCAAATAATGAAATTTTGAATAACAAACGACACCACGACGTGGATACGGTAATCCGTACGTACGCACGTATGGTGACTTTGTCATTTATAAGATTGATAGAATAATTAATATGGTTTTAACATTTTTATAATAATTTCATAGTATATACAATATACTGTATTTAGTATTTTATAATGTAAATAATAAATAAAGGGAAAGTGGAAGAAGAAAAGAACTTGAAAGAGGTGATGAAATATTTACCTCTTCTTCGGGTTCTTCATTTTGAATTGATAAAAAATGAACCATATTTTTTTTCTGAATAAATTAAGGCCCCTATGATGAATGGAGTACTTTTAGGAGAATATTGGGACAGGGGTTGGCCGAGCCAAATGGATTTGGAGGTGTGATTTTGATATAAGGGGAAGTGACCTTCTATAAGAGGGGTGAGGGTCAGTTTTGGAAAAGATTAATGTATTAATTTATTATTCAATAATTTTCGGTTTATAATGCCTCTAAATAAATATATTTACATACTTAGGTGGTTATGGGTATAAATAATTTCGACCAATAGGTTTTAGATAGGTTTAGTTTTAGCATTTTAACCATATTTTTAGATTTAACTCTTAGTTAAATAGATTAACTTTTACCGTGTCTTATTGTATTCTAACACTATATTGTTAATAAAATTAATATAAACTTACATGAAATCATAAATTGGTTCCTTAATGACATATATAATATTATTTAATCCCTTTTTCCGAACCTTAGAAATTTAGGAATATTAAATCAACCAATAATATAGTTTTTGTTTCAAAAACTATTTTATGTCCATTTCGATACTATTTGGTATTTGTATTTTGTTAAACTCAAATAAACATGATTAAATCAAATAAAATTGATTTAATCAACCCTAACATGTCATATTAACCTATAAAATTAGCATAATTTATCAAAAGAATCAAATTACATTTATTTTGGTATTTATAATATCAGTTATTTTATTGGTTTGTTAATAAGTTGATTACTACATCAACATTGTGTCATAAATAAATTTATTTATTTAATGTCTAAAAATTATAAATGAAACAATATTATGTAGTAAATCTTTTTCACTTTTTAATTAATATTTATAGTCGAATTTACCTTATGTATAACCCTATATTATAAATTTTTTAATTATGAAAACATGAATTTATAACATTTAGCTCTTCTTTAAATTGAATAATACTAAATGTCTTAATGTAACCCAAGTGGACCTAAAGGAACATATTGTATTCATAAGGTTTTTTTGCTTGAATAATAGTTATCCAATATAATTAAGACATGTTGTAGGGTAATTGTAATATCATTTTTACCCTTAATTACCCAATTTACTTTTAACCGTGGTAAATAAAAGTAGAACGTTACTATTCACCAAATATTATTTTCATCTTATTGAAACATATTTTACTTACTAATATTAACTGTTTCTCTCGAATTTTTGAGATTCAACTCACAGAAGCAGTAAAATTAAGTTTTATTCTAATTTGAAAATGCTCCTTGGAGGTGGGTAAAAGATTGTAAAATGTTCAATAAAGTTTATATATAGATAAAAATATTAAAAAATGAATCCAATGAATTTCATTAAACATAAATAGGTATAATGTATCAATTTTTACATGAAATAAATTTAAAATAAAATAACTAATTATATAAATAAAAAGCCGGTTTTAAAAAATAACGTATTGTTTTTTACTATTCATCAGAAATTTAAAGTTGTCATAAAAATACCAAAAATTTTCTATAATCTAATTTGATATTTTGAATTCAAAAATGAAATCTATTTTACCAAATTAAAAACATAGAAGTTTCTTTTATTAATTTAAAATTAATTCTCGTTGTTAAAACCAAAAAAGAGGGTTTAAAAAAAGTAAAACCTATCAAAAGATTGACACGTGTTTATGTCAAATTTAAATGTCAAATTACTTATAATGACCAACATATTATTAAATGATAAAAATATAATCTAATTATACCACCAAACCATTAAAATCTATAATTTGACACTATAAATTATTTTGATTAAAAAAGTAGTTTTCAGTTGAAATTTAGTATTTCTCACTATTTATCGAAATATGAAAGTCATCATAAAAACACAAAAAAATTAGAAAAACTATATTTTTATGTCCCTATTCTAAAAAAGATGTTTATTATTTCAAAATTAATTTATTAAAGTGTCCAATAATGGATTTAAATAGGGCTCTCCATTAAAAGGCGGGAAAATTCCATTTTTTTTAAATACACTTTTTATCAGAACAAATGAATTTGTTCATACATTATGTCTAAGAAACTCATAATAATGATTCTAAAAGTATAAGCATTATATAAAATTCAAGAATTAGTTAATACTATTCATTACTACTTTTTAACAGCTTGTTTGGTAAGTCGTGGTGCGCTCGAACTCAGTGTTGGGTGTAGCACAAGCTATTGAATTACATTAATAAGATAATGTACTATGATATCTTGGGGTCTTACATTCTCCCCTTATTTAATAAATTGTATCCTCACAATTTAGAATTTTTCTTTGAAAAAACAAGGTTAAAAATATAGAATTACCTTTGTGGAAAACCCACATCGGAAATTTGGTTAATAAAATATAGTCTTAATAAGAGGAAAAGGGAAATTAAAACGGCACCACAAAATTGTGATATCAATTAATAGGACATTGGTAGAAATTAGAGACACATAATTAGAGGAAAATGTAAATACTAATAGGGACTGATTAAGGTCACCAATCACAAACATCTGAAAAATTGAGGACCTCAAAGCCATAAATCTATGATGATTTCAAATAGTATCGATTCAACAAAAAATAAGGTATTAGTATAACATACGTTTTGTTTTAATATCCCTTCCCTAAAGTTTAAGAATTAATTTATTCATAGTATAAGAGGAAAAATATATATATACATGACATGTAGGGTATCATCCTTCAACTAATTCCTACAAAAAAATCATCTTTTAGTCCAAAAGATAATAAAATTCAAAATATTCTATTTATCAAAACATTATGTGGGTTCCAAATATAATAAATTTTTCATTCATTTTCAGACTATTTTAAAAAAACAACATTATACAAGCTAGTACATCAAATATGATAGTGGTAGGTGTTACACCGTTGTCGCCCATCGGTTGTTGGTTCATGTCTCGCGGGATTTGTCACGACCCGTCCTCGGGGCCCGTGCTGTGACTACCCCAAGCCTGCCTTCCATAGGCCAGGGGCTGGCGACTAGCACCAAAGGCGTAAATCCAGATAACTGGGAAGGGATTGCCTTTATAAAAGAAAAAAAGCACCACAGATTAAGCAAGAGGAAAAAGTAAACATTAAGTACAAGAGAAGTGATGAAAAGTAAATGGGCCAGAATACAAACCCAAATGAAAGTACAACTACAACTGAACGAAAGTACAACAGAAAAGGCAACAGCTGGAAGAAGGAAGCAGCTCCTGGGTCGTCCTCCTCGGATCCTACCTGAAGGGTAGGTATAGATAGCGCAGCTCCTGGATTGTCCACTAGAGATCCTACCTCAAGGGTAGGTACAGGTAGTGCTCCGTCCGCCATGGGTCTGCACCTCAGAAAGTAGTGCTCCGTCCACTGGGCTAGTCGACTCACTCCACGTCGAGTCGGTCAAGTAGTCGTCAGGTCTCAGTTGGCTACACGGTCTCCGTACTCCGCACGCTCATCTCCGGGAGGGTCCGCTCCACGAGCTACAGGTCGATACTCCAAGTATTTCAAAGTCTCATTATGAAGTATCTCAAAGGACCCCCTCGTCATAGGGGTGTCAACGCAACAGACGGCGCGTCAATCGGACGCCCGGTCTGTGAGTTACTAGACTTTTCGTCCCAAGGGCCCGGTTGGTTTTGTGAGCGAACCAAATCCCGCCACATATCAACTATACCCCGAACTCTTATAGGGTATACTCATAGGGACCGTTTCTCAACGTGATAAAAAACGCTGCTGACGGATCGTCAAACAGACGTCCTGTCTGAAAGATACCAGCTTTTCCGTTCTAGGGGCCCGGTTGGATTTCGGGTGCGATCCAACCCGGACACTACCAACTGTATCCAAAACTTGGGCGAAGAATGCCAAAAATTCTGTCTCATCAAGAGGAATTCATCGAAACAGACAGTGCGTCAATCGGACGCCCGATCTGTGAGTTATTGTCCTTTTCGTTCCCGAGGCCCGGTTGGTTTCGTGAGCGAACCAACCCGACCCCACTCCGACGGCATCCAAACCTCGAGTGGAGAAAGACAAAAGATCCATCTCACTAAGAGAAATCCATCAAAGTCGACGGCACGTCAAACGGACGTACGGTACTCATGTTACGAGCGTTTCCGCTATGAGGGCCCGGTTGGTTTTGCGTACGAACCAACCCGGACGAACCGAATGTTCTCCGAAACCTTGGGTGCAATATACAAAAACGACCGTCTCGATCCAAGGATTGTGTTTCCACTGACGGAGAGTAGTTTGGAGGCCCTTAGCTCACGTTATAGGCCTTTTACTGAAAGTGGTCCGAAAACGGGGGTCGGGGCCCTGGGCGACCCGGCCCAACCCCCCCTGGGTCGGCCGAACCGGGTCGACCCGACCCGGGTCCGACCTGGCTGGGCCCAGCCTGGCCTGGCCCGGCTCGGTCCGGCTCGGTCCGGCCTGACCGTCCGGCCGCAGCTCGGCCAGCGTGGCCGGGCCGAACCGTGGAGCGGCGGGGTGCGCGACTCCCCCGCCCTTCACCGCTGATTGAGGCCGGCGGCGAACTGCCGGCCACCTCCTTTCTGGCGGCACGCCACCGCCGCCGTCGTCCGCGGACCACCGGACGCGCTCTGGTGGTCCGTTCCACCTGTCGTCTTCACCTATGGTCCCCCCGGGACCCCATCTTCACTGCGAAGGGATTCAAATGCCCAAACGGCATGCTTCGTCGTCGCCCGTTAAACCACACGTCAAAAACGAAACGCGCCGTCTTCGTAGTTCTCCGACGCGACGCGTTGGCCCCGAGCCCCTTCGCCGTGGCCCGACTCCGTCCACGGATGTCTTCGGGTTTCTCCGTCGTGACGCGACGACGTCGCGCCTTTGATTGTTTTTCACGACGCGGCGCGACGGCGCCACGCATTACTTGTCGCATGTTTCCACGCGGTGCGATGGCACCACACCATTCCCGTTTCAATCCACAAAAGAATACAACATGAAATAAGGAGGAGGGTCAGCCGTGTTTGTGCGGTCCATCCCCCCTCGCGTTATTCAATAACAAAAGGTCATATTTCATGAAGTTCGTCAAGGCAATAAACACGAGTAATTTAAATAATAACCCTCAACATCAAACCGCATGATCGAACGATCCGCGGATCAACCCGGTATTGGTTGGTCCGAGATCGTCGTTCTTTTCTCAAAAGATAAGAAAATTCCAAAAATAAAGTCCCCTACCTCGTGTCGTCCTTCGTTTGTTGACAAAGTCGTGGAATCGTAGTGTCACTGTAGAACGATATCAATTCCGTCGTCGTCGGAGTGAGCGCCGTCGTCGATGGCGACGTTCCCCACGGTGATGCCTCCTCCCTTGACGCGGAGAAAGAAGAAGAGAAGGCACGTTGTTGGTTCCTTCAGGTTCTCCATCGTAGGGTCGGTGTTCATCACATTCTTTGTTGAAGTCTCGACGTTCTTCAACGATGGTGATGGAGTTCTTCAAAACTAAGAGCTTCCTCTCTCAAAATCCTCACTTAACCAAGCAACCTAATAAAATAAGGTCTCCCATTATTTTATTAACACATGCCAAGATTTTCAAATTCCAAAATTCAAATAACTTAATTAATTTAAGAAGATGAACTCATTAAATAAAAAGTGTTGGTATGCACTTAAGAGGGGGAGTGTAATGAGAAGAGTTTTCATTAATAAGGGGGAGAAGTTCAAGAGTTAAAGAAAGGGAGATTAAATGGGGGTTAAAGGAGAGTTATAGGAATGTGAAAGGTTGGGGCTCGTGTGGGACCCACCATTCAAGTATCCACTCATGGGAAGTTGGTTGGTCATGGGCTCCCCCAACAACTTCCCATGGGAGAGAATAACTCCCAAAGACATAAAATAAAATTGTTCACACAATTTTATTTATTTTAAACTAAAACCCCAAAAACAAAATCTCAACCCGCTTAAAACAAAACTGTGGTAATGGTCCCTTTAAGAAATTACCGACGTTGCGAGTTCATCGGTGCCATCGGATTTCAATTCCGAGTACCAGTTCAAAAGATTGAAATTCCAACTCGCTCGTTCACTGAACGTACCCGAGCCAAGCTTCGGAAGTTGATTCCGGGCACTCCGGGCCTCAGAATCAAGTGCCGTCAGAAACCGCATTCTTGTAAAATTTAAAAGAAAATTAAGAAAAAAGTATTCTTGAAATTTCCCTATCTTTAAATTATTCCCACCTCAGGGCTTTACGTCCCCGTAAAGTTTCAACACAAACTAGGGTCACAAAGGCGGTACAGAGCACACATCTGAGCCTTCCGCTCCCATGTTCTTACCTGGAGGTTTCCATACTTCCAGAGAAAGTGAACCCAAGGAATCGATCGTCCTCGTAGGATCTGCTCCTGTCGATCCTCGATCCACACTGGAACCTCTGTGAAAAACACCTCATCGCCATCGTCCAGCTCCTCATGGTCGATGATATGTGAAGGGTCGAGTACGTATCTCCTCAGTTGAGATACATGGATGACGTCGTGCACCTGGTGCAACTGAGGTAGATGGGTCAAGCGGTAAACCACCCATCCTACCCAGGTGAGGACCTAGAAAGGTCCGTTGATCCTCTGAGATAACTTTTCGCCTTGGCCACATCTCCATAAACCTCGTCGAGGTGAGACTCGTATAAGGACGTGATCGTTATCCTTGAACTCTAGAGGTCTCCAACTTCCGTTAGAACTGAAACTCAACGACTGCTACAACGAGGGTAAGGATGACCGACTCAAGGGTGATCGGTCGCACCCTCCTGTGAAAGAGTTTATCCCGTGTTTCCTAAAACCGTCAATTTGAGTATGAACAGTTATTTCCCATTCCATACTCAAACTAACGTCGTAAGGCCTCGACGCTTCCACCAAGATATTTCCAACCGAAACTCTCACCTCGAGGGTCTGACCACACCGTCGGTGTAAGTGTGATTATCGAGTCTCCTTCCAAGGTATCTCCAGACGTGAGGGTCAAGTCCATGGCTTACCGGAAACTCTAGGTCTGGAACAAGATTTGTAAAAGCAAGGAATGATTCATATCGACGTCTGTTACTACAGCATCTAATAGAGGACACAGACTATCCCTTGAATCATTTCTAGAGCCATTGGGTCACACTCTTTGACTGAATGCAGCCACACTCTTCCTCCTCCCTCCAGCTCCCTGAGCCTGGTGGAAATAACTAAGGCGGGTGGTTGTAGCATGTTAGGATGCACACCACCTCACGCTGCTCTCCTAGATCTGCCTCCACGTCTGCTGCTTCGTAGACTCATCTCTCCTTTAAGATTCCTCTTCTTTAACATTTAACACACTCGAGTCTCTAAGACTGGAGCCGGTTTCCTGTTTCTTACTGCACTGTGCAGTCTTCATCCGCTCCTAGATGATCTGAAGGAGCTGCTAAAATTTCTCCTTTTCCGAAAAGAGAAACTCGGTCTCATCCCCTAGATGAACCATGCCCATTGCCTAATACAGTCAATCCTGACATTAATGACGCATTCATGCCATGGATGACGTCGTAAGGCCTCGACGTAACTACTAAGAGATACATCTGTCACTCTCGCCTCCAAGGGTCAAGTTACACTGTCGGCATCAGTGTGAGGTCACTAGGTCTCCTCCAGTAGAAATCTCAAAAGTGAGGGTCAAGTCAACCGTTTTAACCGGGACCACTCAGTATCAACCAAACAAAAGAACAAGAAAGCAAACAAAGATAAGTGTCTTTTTAATATTGCAGCTCATAGTAAAAAGACACGAATACAACAACAATATGGAACTATAAATACAAGGGACGTATCCACTAGTTCCGCTCCTGTCCACCTACTCCCAGAGCTCTACATCCTTGTCTACAGCTCGGCTGTTTCTCAAGCACCCGCCACTATTTCTGCCTCAGTGGCTCCTCCAAAGCCTGCGGATAAATTGAATGAGGAGTCGGATAGTTACGTGCTAGGTGACCCTTTCCGCCGCATGAGTAACACTGTCTGTTTCTGGCACGTCTGGCTCGGACCCCACCCCGGGTGCCCCGCACCACCTGTCCTAAATCCCAAGATCGTCCAACTACTGGTCTGGTCCTCCTGGACCTCTGCATCATCTGTCTACTGCACACAGATGACTCGGCTACTGATCAAAAAACACGCGGCAAAGGCAGAAGCTCTTGTACACGCTCGGGGTGTAGAGCTTCTGGCACAAAATTCACCCTGAAGAAGGTCTCGAAGTCTTCCCATGTGAAGGTCATCCCATCGCAAAACTGAAACAAGTGGCTCCACCACCTGCCTACTGTTGCCTAAAGGAGGCTCGCAGCAAAGATCACCATGAAGTTTGCCGGCGTCCCCACTAGCCTGAAGACTCTCACCATAGCCTCTATCCAATCCTCAGCCACCTGTGGGTCCATCTCTCCCCGGAACCTGGGTGGCCTTTGGCGCTGGAACTCGTGCAGCGCACTCAAGTGGTGTGCATCGCCTACTGCTGGGCTGGTGGCATCGGTGGTCCAACGTATGGTAGTGCCGTTGGCGCCTCCGCTGGTGCCTCAACTGAAAAAGGGGCCTATACTGAGGCCACAACGCCCGGCGGGCTGTTAGTACGAACCACTCTCGGGGCTCTAGCTGGTCGTCTGAGAAAAGGCATCCTGAAAGAAACAACGTAACACGGTCAAACGATTATACCTGATGAGCTGACCTGGTTTGAGCTGTTTTAAGGTAAAACCTTTGAAAACACACATGCAATCAGTGTTTTTGTGCACAAAGTCAGAAATCAGTTGTCAGGTGTAACACCCCAAGATTTCATAGTGTGTTATTTATTCAAAATAATTCAATATCTTGCACTACACGCAACACCGAGTTCAATCACACCTTGACTTACAAAAAAAAGCCATTAAAAGAGGACATGAATAGTATTAACTAAATTTTAAACTTTATATAATCCTTATAATTTTAGAATCCATATTATGAGTTTCTTAGTCATAATGCAAGAACAGATTCATTTTCAGTATTGCACTTTTATCAAATTTTAATAGTGAAAACTTTTTAAATACAATATTTTAAACTTTTTGACTAAATGGAGACATCAAAAAAATTTAAAATGAAACATCCCAAGCTTCCACGGTATGCTTTCCTTTGAATAAAACAGTAGTGTGTGTTGTACGCAACTTCGTGTTCTAACACACACCACAACCGATCAAACTAGCCGTTATGAATAGTAATACCTACTTTTTAAAATTATTTTATATTTCAAAATGGACTTCATTTTTGGATTCGGAATATCTAATTTAGCCTAAGGTGAAATTTTGGTACTTTTCGGATAACTTTCATATTTTGATGAATAGTGAAAATTACTAAATTTTAATTAAAAACAACTTTTTTAATCAAAATAATTAATAGTGATAAATTATGAATTTTAGTAGTTTTAAAGTATATTTAGAATATATTTTTACCATTTAATATAATTTTGGTCATTGGACATAATTTTACAATTAAACCGAACATAAACAAGTGTCAATCTTTTGATAGTTATTATCTCTTAAAAACACGCTTTTTGTTTTGACACCGTGAATTAATTTTAAATTCATTTCTTCCACTTCTGTGATTTGAATTTAGGAAAATGGATTCTATATTTGGAATCAGGATGTTCAAATTGTGTAAATATGTAACTTTTATTTTTAGACATTTTGAATAATTACTACGGTAAATATTTTATTTACCATGGTTAAGGTTAAATCCGGTAAATAAGGGTTAAAATATAATATTATAATAATACTAAATTACCCTAAAACGTTTCTTAACCCTATCGTTTGATACATGGTCGACCATGGGCATCTTTGGGTCGATTTTGGGACCCCATGGATCCACTTGAAAGTGATAATGACACTTTATTTTAATTAAGTTAAAATGAATACAAAAATGACACAAGCATATATCTTTTAGAAAAACAATTTTTACATAGGGTTATGAATGTTGGTGTTTCGATTATAAATATTCCATAGAAAGATAAAAATATTTCCTACATAATTATATTTTATTTATAATTTTTAGACATTAAATAATTTATTTTATTTATGACACAATGATGATGCATTAATTACTATAATAGTGAAAAATTAAAATAATTGATATTATAAATACCCAAATAAATAAATATGAAACTTTTAATGAATTAAAATAATTTTATAGGATAATATGATATATTAAGATTGATTTTATTGACTTTTTTCGAAGTAATCAATCTGTTATGAGTTTCACAAAAATCAACTATTGAATAGTGTCAAAATTGACATAAAAGAGTTCTTAAAACAAATATTATATTATTAATTGATATTAAATTACTAAAAATCTAAGGTTCGGCAAAGAGACTTATATCATGATAGGTTCATCATTAATGGACCACTTGGGGGTCGCTTGGATGTATATAGTAAGTTTATTAACCATATTATATAAAAATACAAGGAGACATTGTAAAAGTGAAACTAATTAACATAGAGTTAATACTTAAAGATAAGGTTAATATAAGTACCCAAACCTGTCTAAATTCTATTGGTTGAGTGTTTTTAGACCTATCCCCACCTTAACCTTTGAATATTAAACTTTGGATCCATTAGAAACTGAATATGAATTTATTATAAATTAATATTTCTAGCTTTTCCAAAGGTGCCCCTCACCCCTCTTATAAAAAGGCACTCCTCCTTCTCATTTATTCACACCTTAAAAGCCTTTTGGTTTGGCCAAACTCTGCCCAAATACTCTCCCAACTTCCCTCACTATAACCTAGAGGCCTTAGTTTGATCAGAAAGCCAACCTAAGGAGCCCTTTTGATCAAATCAAAAGGAAGAACCCGAAGAAGAGGTAATGTTTTCACCACCTCTTTTTAAGTTCCTTTCTTCTTCCACTTCCTCTTTCTTTGTTATTACCATTATAAAATAATAACTCCAGTATCATATATATACTGTGATGTTATTATAAATATGGTACAACCATATTCAGTATTCTATCCATCCTTTGAATAACATGTCACCATGCGTGCGTACGTACGGCTTACCGTCTCCACGTCGTGGTGTAATTGTTATTCAATATATTATTATTTGGATGGGTATAATAATGATGTGTAACTCAAGTAAATAATAAATATAACATGATAATGATTCTGTATATATGATATAAAATCCAATTATATATTATATTAATATCAAAAGAATGATATTGTCGCTCGTCCGTATGTACGAACTACCGTCTCCACGAACGTGATGAGATTCATTGTCCATCATATCCATTCAAGTATAATTATAATTTGATGGTTTAAAAATAGTATCTAAGGACTTGATATCATTCTGGATATGAATAATATACATCCAATTAATAACGAATATGGCTCACATAAAAAAGAATATAAAGTAAAATGAACCCGTTAACACCCGAAATAACGATAATTCTAAGATATTATTAACAAATCGATGTTAAAAGATCATATATGATATCATATTAAAGTAAATTATTCTTGTATTATTCAATAACAATTATTTCACCAGTATACAGGAGGTAAACCTACCATCGACCAAGGAAAAAGTACAAGTAAGGGATTTTCTTATCTCACTTTCAATTCCGTGAGATTTCCATTGTTCGCCACTAAATTATTGAAAGTGGTGTATTGTGTACTGCCATTTGATATATATTATCATGATTATCTTTATATTCATGTTATTCTGTAAATCATTTGGTGGTTATAAACTTTTGGCCATACGACTCAGTTGATTAACGTGGTAAGGAGTTTCTTATCTCGCTCTTAATTTCGTGAGAATTCCATTGTTCACCACTTAATTATTACATGTGGTGTATGTGTACCACCCATGATTGTATTCATTGTGTAATATACTTTAATTTATGGGTATTTACATAGTCATGGTATGATCCTTATTTCATGGTTGTTTGTTTCGTAAGTTACCAAACCGATAAGGGAATTTGAGATTTCAATTTCCACTCATTCGGCTTATTGATTATATTACTCCAAGATTATGTGTGGAATCACTATTCATTTGATTATGTCATAATTTCCACTCCCCTTCCTGTGGATATAATTTTGATACACATAATCACTCCATTGATAATTCTCAAGTCATTAATATGAATTTGATAAGAGTAATTTTAACTCTTTCACTATTTGTTGAGTTAAACAGCCAATTCGTTGGTGTTGTTTCTACAAGAATATGTGTGAATATCCTTTGATTGTTTTACACTGAATAATCAATCATATTTAGTGTATTTATATTTTTTCACACATAATTATGTCGTTGATTTATCCTTAACCTAATGATACGGCCTTTATGAGAGATTTCATCTCAATTTACATTCAACTGAGACTTCTTTGTTGATATACACCAAATCACTTTTATGTGGTGTATATAATGTACTTTGACATAGTATATCATGAATCCCTTTATTCTCATGATATTACAAATTTTTGATTACCTCAAATATTTGTATTCAAGTGTCTCTCTTTTGGTTAGAATCTCTAACCAAAATACCATTTTAAAATGTTTTCAAGACTTATTCTTCTATATCTTACTCATTAATGTCCATGTTTTAAAAATGGTTTTATGTATTTATTTATATGGACATTAAAGTTTTAAAATTAAAACTCCTTTTAAAATTTTAAAATTGGTATGGGACACTTTGATTCAAAAAAATCTATTTTTAAATGGCTTCTTGAGAAATAGTGTGACTTTTAAATGATTTCAAGAAAAGGGGGATATATTCCTCAAATAGTTTTGATGATTATTTTCATCTATGTCAACATCCTTCATTATTCATGATTGAGGTTAATGTGATACAATAAAATCTTCCATATTGTATCAAATGAGTTATGTTTGACTGTGGATGTTCTATTTTTATACCATTCATGGTTTGTGGTTAAAGTATTGACATTTCGTGTTCTAGTTTTAATACGAATGTTTATTTTATGTTTAAACCTATTCATATGAGGAATGCATTGGACTTAATAAGTGACGGGTGGAGCCCGCTATAGCTCCTCGATGCATCGGTAGGTCTCATGAGACAAACTAGTGTCTTGGCACAAGGCCTTGGCAAAATCTTATTTGTAGTCTTGGCACGAGGCCTTGGCTATGTGGTTATGATAGTCTGGCATTATGCATTCCATCATTATGAAAGTGGTTATTGATATTTCATGTGATCATTCGACTAGTAGAATATCTATGTGAGTAAGTAAATGGCATTATTTCATTTTACCTTTGCCATTTTATGCTGAAGTTCAAGTTTAAAAGGATTTTGATTTAGTTATAAATTGCCTTAAGTGTTTATGCTTATTTATGAAAGCTTCTGCTATAATGTTATCCTTACTGAGCATCTGAGCTCACCCCTTTCAATGTTTTATTTTTTTCCCAGGATTATGAAGAAGTAATTTATGAATGACCTGTAGGGATAGTATGAGGGGATATGAAGACAAGATGTTTTTTTTATGATGTAATGTAAAATTTATGGATGTATCTAGTTATTCCAAGGCTACTAAACTAATCGGTCTTTCGAGACTTGATATTTCTCGTGATCATGCCAATGTTATGTATTAATGCACCGAATCTAGGTAATTAGGGTCGGGGCATTACATCAGGGTCCTGGTGTATGGATATGTCGGCCGCCCGCACCATCACTAGACTCCATGAACTGAAGACCACACTCGGTACCCTTAACACTATTGCTTCACAGAAAGAAAATATCAGAGTTATAAGTTCTGCGGTAGAACCGACTCCTCTGATACCAATTTTTCACGACCCGTCTTCGGGGCCCGTGCCGTGACTACCCCAAGCCCGCCTTCCATAGGCCAGGGGTTGGCGACTAGCACCAAAGGCATAAATCCCAATAACTGGGAAGGTATTGCCTTTATAAAAAAAAGCACCACAGAGTAAGCAATCGGAAAAAGTAAACACTAAGCATAAGAGAAGTGCTGAAAAGTAAATGTGCCAGAATACAAACCCAAAATAATGTACAATTACAACTGAACGAAAGTACAACCGAAAAGGTAACAGCTGGAAGAAGGAAGTAGCTCTTGGGTTTTCCTCCTCGGATCCTACCTGAAGGGTAGGTACAGATAGCGCAGCTCCTGGATTTTCCGCCACAGATACTACCTAAAGGGTAGGTAAAGATAGCCTCCTCAATGCTCTCGCACGTCAACCACCTCTGTGTGTCGTCTCGCCGTGAAGTCCTCCTCCAGATACTGACTCATCGTGTGGTCCACCTCCAGGTACCGTCCATTCCTTGAACACTCTGCCTCTGTCAGCAGAGCCCATCGTCTGCAACCAACACAATGAGGTGCGGGCATAGCCCGTGCAGGGGTGAGTATAACGATACTCAGTCGGGACCCCGAGACCTTCAAGGTCTCTCTAAATCCAACAAGGATAACCACAAAGAAGATCTCAACAGATAACCTCTACTTAGGTATATGCCCATACATATACCTAAGTTATCAAGTAACCCATCTCAATCATGAGGAAACACAAGGATCATGAAATCAACGGATAACCACTACCCAAGTATATGCCCATACATATACCTAAGTTATCAAGTGACCCATCTAAATCATGAGGTAAACACAAAGGTCAAAAGTCTCAGCTCAAAACAGGATTTTCATTACCGAAACTGTAATAGCTGAAGAGCTCCGTCTCTAGAGTGT
The DNA here is from genome assembly GCA_963277665.1 of Viscum album. Taxonomy (NCBI): domain Eukaryota; kingdom Viridiplantae; phylum Streptophyta; class Magnoliopsida; order Santalales; family Viscaceae; genus Viscum; species Viscum album. Next base: position 1,046,631,623 of record OY728135.1, on the reverse strand, counting down.
ACAATGGTCATGTCACGATTCCGAGGTACTGGCCACTAACCTAAGACTTCTGAGGTACTCCTCCTATCGAGTACCGCGGGCCAGCCACCCAAACACAGTAGTGCTTCCCGCCGAGGTATGTCATCCAAACACAGTAGTGCACACCCCCTAGTAGCCTGCTGAGGTACTCTACGGACGAGTATTGCAGGTCTTTACTGTCACACAGGTAGTGCTTCGTCCGCCATGGGTCTGCACCTCAGAAAGTAGTGCTCCGTCCACTGGGCTAGTCGACTCACTCCAAGTCGATTCGGTCAAGTAGTCGTCATGTCTCAGTCGGCTACACGGTCTCCGTACTCCGCACGCTCGTCTCTTGGAGGGTCCGCTCCACGAGCTACAGGTCGATACTCCAAGTATCTCAAAGACCCAGGAAGAAGTATCTCAATGGACCGCCTTATCATAGGGGTCCCAACGCAACAGATGGTGCGTCAATCGGACGCCCTATCTATGAGTTACTAGTCATTTCATCCCAAGGGCCCGGTTGGTTTCGTGAGTGAACCAAATCCGTCCGTATCTAAACTGTACCCCGAACACTCATAGGGTATACTCATAGGGACCGTTTCTCAACGTGATCAACAATGCCGCTGACGGTTCGTCGAACGGACGTCCTGTCTGAAAGATATCAGCTTTGCCGTTCCAGGGGCCTGGTTGGATTTCGGGTGTGATCCAACCCGGACACTATCAACTATATCCAAAACTCGGGCGAAGAATGCCAAACGTTCCGTCTCATCAAGAGGAATTCAATGAAATAGACGGCGCATCAATCGGACGCTTGGTCTGTAAGTTATTGGCTTTTTCTTTCCAGGGGCCCGGTTGGTTTCGTGAGAAAACCAAACCGACCCCACTCCGACGGCATCCAAACCTCAAGAGGAGTAACCCAAAAGATCTGTCTCACTTAGAGGAATCCATCAAAGTCAACGGCACATCAAACGGACGTCCGATACTCAAGTTACGAGCATTTCCGCTCCAAGGGCCCGGTTGGTTTCGCGTACGAACCAACCCGGCCGAACCCAAAGTTCTCTGAAACCTTGAGTGCGATATACCGAGACGACCGTCTCGATCCAAGGATCGTTTTTCCACTGACGGCGAGTCGTTTGGAGGCCCGTAGCTCAAGTTACTGGCTTTTGACTGAAAGTGGTCCGAAAACGGTGGTCGGGGCCCGGGGCGACCCGGCCCGACCACCCCTGGGTCAGTCGAACCGGGTCAACCCGACCCGGGTCCAATCGGGCTGGGCCCGGCCCGGCCCGGCCCGGCTTGGTCTGGCTCGGTCCGGCCCGACCGTCTGGTCGTGGCTCGCCCAGCGTGGCCGAGCCGAATCACGGAGCGGCGGGGTGCGCGGCTCCCCCGCCCTTCGCCGCTGATTGAGGTCGGCGGCGAACCGCCGAACGCCTCCTTTCCGGCGGCACGCCGCCGCCGCCGCCTTCCGCGGACCACCGGACATGCTCCGGTGGTCCGTTCCTCCTGTCGTCTTCGCCTATGGTCCCCCCGGGACCCCACCTTCACTGCGAAGGGATTCAAACGCCCAAACGGCCTGCTTCGTCGCCGCCCGTCAAACCGCACGTCAAAAATGAAACGGTCCGTCTTCATGGTTCTTCGGCGCGACGCGTTGGAGCCGCGCCCCTTCGCCGTGGCCCGACTCCATCCGTGGATGTCTTTGGGTTTCTCCGCCGTGACGCGACGGCGTCGCGCCTCTGTTTGTTTTTCACGACGCGGCGCAACGGCGCTGCGCATTACTTGTCGCACGTTTCCGCGTGGTGCGATGGCACCACACCATTCCCGTTTCAATCCACAAAAGAATCCAACATGAAATAAAGAGGAGGGTCGGCCGTGTTTGTGCAGTCTGGCCCCCCTCGTGTTATTCGATAACAAAAGGTCATATTTCACGAAGTTCGTCAAGGCAATAAACACGAGCAATTTAAATAATAACCCTCAACATCAAACCGCATGATCGAACGATCTGCGGATCAACCCGGTATTGGTTGGTCCGCACTCGTCGTTCTTTTCTCAAAAGTTAAGAAAATTCCAAAAATAAATTCCCCCACCTCGTGTCGTCCTTCGTTTGTTGACAAAGTCACGGAATGGTAGTGTCGCCGTAGAACGGTATCAATTCCGTCGTCGTAGGAGTGAGCGTCGTCGTCGATGGCGACGTTCCCCGCGGTGATGCCTCCTCCCTTGACGCGGAGAAAAAAGAAGAGAAGGTACGTCGTTGGTGCCTTCACGTTCTCCGTCGGAGGGTCACTATTCATCACATTCTTTGTGAAAGTCATGAAATTCTTCAACGATGGTGATGGAGTTCTTCAAAACTAAGAGCTTCCTCTCTCAAAATCCTCACTTAACCAAGCAACCTCTTAAAATAAGGTCTCCCATTAGTTTATTAACACATGCCAAGCTTTTAAAATTCCAAAATTCAAATAACATAATTAGTTTAAAAAGTTGAACTCATTAATTAAAAAGTGATGGAATGCACTTAAGAGGGAGAGTGGAATGAGAATAGTTTTCATTGATAAGGGGGAGAAGTTCAAGAGTTAAAGAAAGGGAGATTAAATGGGGGGTTAAAGGAGAGTTATAGGAATGTGAACGGTTGGGGCTCGTGTGGGCCCCACCTTTCATGTATCCACTCATGGGATGTTGGTTGGTCATGGGTTCCACCAACAACTTCCCATGGGAGAGAATAACTCCCAAAGACATAAAATAAAATTGTTCACACAATTTTATTTATTTTAAACTAAAACCCCAAAAACAAAATCTCAACCCGCTTAAAACGCAACTATGGTAAAGGTCCCTTTAAGCAATTACCGGCATTGCGAGTTCATCGGTGCCATCAGATTTCAATTATGACCACCGGTTCAAAAGATAGAAATTCCCGCTCACTCGTTCACTGAACGTACCCGAGCCAATGTTTGGAAGTTGATTCCGGGCACTCCGGGCCTCGGAATCAAGTTCCGTCGAAACCGCGTTCTTGTAAAATTCCAAAGAAAATTAAGAAAAAAATTTCCTTGAAATTTACGGGTCTATACATTTAATATGACAACCGGGTTCCGGTGACAGCACAGCCACCCCGCCTTAACATGGCCGTCGGGTCCTGGCCCACCTGGTACCACCAGTTGCCCTGCAGATACGTGGGGCCCACCCACATGCCTGAACGGATCATCTGACTAATGACAGTACCACAGGCCAACACATGTCCTTTCCTGTGTGCTTTGTCCTCACTCACACACACCCTGGGAAACATCCTAGGAGGTCACCCATCCTGATTACTAATCCAGGCCAAGCACGCTTAACTGTGGAGTTCTAATCAGACAGGCTCCCGAAAAGGAAGGTTCACCTTGTTGACATGGGTCATATCATTTAATCATTAAACCCTTTATCATTTGGGGATGTTACAATCATCCACCCTTTAGAGAACAATGCCCTCGTTGTGGGCCCTACATCTCAACCCAGGCAGTGCACCATGCACATAAGGCTGGGTTCCTCCTCTGATACCAAATGTGACAACCAGGTTCCGGTGACAGCACAACCACCCCGCCTTAACATGGTCTTCGGGTCCTGGCCCACCTAGTACCACCAGTTGCCCCGCAGACCCGTGGGGCCCACCCTAGGGTCCACCCACATGCTTGAGAGGATCATCTGACTAATGACAGTCCCCAAAGGCCAACACATGTCCTTTCCAGTGTGCTTTGTCCTCACTCACACACACCTTGGGAAACATACCAGGAGGTCACCCATCCGGATTACTACTCCATGCCAAGTACGCTTAACTGTGGAGTTCTAATCAGACAGGATCCTGAAAACGAAGTTTCACTTTCTTGACATGAGTCATATCATTTAGTAATTTAACCCTTTATCATTTGGGGATGTTACAGGCTTGCCGGACGCAACAGGTTGTCACTCAAACCCCAGGTTGTCCTTTTTATTACAATCCAAAAATAACCTTAACAGTTATATCCAATTTCAATCTTAAACCATTACAACCTTTATAATTATCCAAAATACTTCTATCCAAACTCACAGTCCAAAATTTATAAGGATGTTAAACAAAATGAAGATCCTTTTTTCCATGTAATAACAAGTGAGCACCTTCATCATGTATTCTTTTAAAAAACGGTAACACCCTGAATTACCATAAATCCTTATTAATTACATTCATGATCCCTTATTCATTATTGAATACAGGATATATTACTTATATCCAAAATGTTTGAATATTCCAACAATGATGAAATGAACAGACTATTAATTTTTTCCAAGAATGTCAAGAATATCCAATATAATTTATCCAAATCAACCATCTCTTATTCCAAAATCACTACCTCATTATCAATACCATATTAAGTATTACCTTCCCTTCAACCATGTATTTTCCAAAAAAATTAGCTTAATGTTATGTCAATTTTTATAGAACCATATAATATCAAATCCTAAATATAATATTGCTGCAGAACAATCCATATTTATCTCCATAATTCATATAACAAGAATTTTGATAATAAAACACTCAAATGTCATAATTCTATAATAACAACATATGAACACTAGTCATTCCTCTTCATCTAGGTAGTATCATAACTTGATTATTATCCAATACCATCATTTACGGTATACTCTGATGATAGGACATTGATTCGCGTAGTTTCCCAATGCCTTATAGGTGAAGAATTTTACAGTTGAAACCTTTTTCTTACACTTGAAATCATGTACTTTGTGTTCTTTTTATGCACACTTATAAAAAACTCACATTCACTTCATGGATTTATCATTGAGATTCTTTCCACATTTATCACAAATAGGAAAATCCTTCTTTCCCCTTTTCTCTTTATCCATCTTTCTCTCTACCATCATTTTCTTCTATTGCATTCCTTCAAAGCCATAGGACTCAGAGAATTATTTACTTATATTATTAACACATGATATTATTTCTTCATATGTTGAGAATATGTGGGATACTCATTCACTATTAAATTTTGGATTAATTCCATGAAATATATGATCATTATTACTCTTTGGATCATACGTATTGTTGGAGTTCTCATTCCTTATACTGGGAGCCATTTCTAAACAATAGAATACACTAGGTCAGTTTATAAATCACAATGACTGATTCAAAACATGTAAAATACCTAACGTAAATTAGAATTCTTATAGATATAATTAATAATAATAAAAATGTTTTCTTTGATAAAGTATTTACTCCTAAATTATTTATAATGGCTTGTAATGAAAATGTTAATTATCATAAGAATATCCCCCATGAGTGTCTAACCAAGAGTGCATGAGGGTCGTTGTCGTGCACCAGTTCCCATTCGAGTCTTGCTCAAAGCAGTGTTTTATGGTTTTACCCCTAGACATATCTGTGCTAGAGTCGCCTCTACTTGCTGGTATCCAGACATGGAGGTTTTACTTGGAAAACTAACAAAATACCTACATTACCAAAATTCTAGGAAGTTCTTCTATTCTAATACTCAATGTCTATCATAGTGTAATGTTATCTAATCAGAGTTTATCTAAATCTATTCCCATGGTTGTTACTAAACTTCCTATGAGACCTACTGTAACATCCCAAACCTAGATTTCTAGAGTTGGTGCATTATTTTAATACATTGGCATTTTTACATGTAATTATGTTGTGAAATACCAATCAGTTTAGCAATCTTGGAAAATAGATTACATACATGAACTTTACATTACACTTCTAACATACAACAAAATAAATAATCTTTTGAGAATGACATTCTTTCCTTAGCGTAACCCTGCATATCAATCATTATACACTTCTTGGGATCCTGTGAAAATAAATCCGAAGAAAGGGGTGATCTCAGATGCTCAGTATGGGTAAATAATTTAGTAGAAGATAACATAAACAATAGGCATGGTGAATAATGGAAAAAATGTTCCGTTATAAATAATAGACATGAACACTTAGTGGCGGAAATATGAGCTGAGTACATAATTTCAATTGATAACATAGTCATGGGTATTCAACTAGTCGAATAACTACATGAGCCATCAATATTATTTTCATAATGAGGGGATGTATAATGCCAGACATTCGGAAACATTTTATCTATGCCTTAGCCAAGAAATCTAAAAATGATTAAGGCCTCGGCCAAAATCAAATATCAAATTAGGATAGGCCTCGACGAATTCCACTTCTAATTTTCTCATTAGACCTACCAATTCATCGAGGAGCAATAGCTGGCTCCACCCATCACTTACTATGTCCAATACATTCCTCATATGAACAGGTTGAAACATAACATAAAATTCATATTTTAACTAGCATGCAAAATTTCAATACATTAACAAGAAATCATGAAAGGTATATAAATAACAGATCCAAAATCAAACATATCATAAAACATTCAATATAATAATTAAGATTTTTATTACAATACATCAACTTCAAACATGTCTAAAATCCATCAACGAATGTTGAAATAGATGAAAATGATTTGTAAAACACTTTGAGAGAAGTATCCATTTTTTAATTAAAACATTTAAAAGTCACTCAATTTAGAAAAGAAGACATCTAAATACATTTTTTAATAAAAGTGTCTTATACCACTTTGAATATTTTAGAAGGAATTAACATTTTAAAAACATTCATGTCCATATAAATAAATCCTTAAAATCCATTTTGAAAACATGGACATAAATAAGAATTATTTAGAAGAATAAATATTTAGAACATTTAAAATGATGTTTTAGTGAAATAATGCCTTAAATAGAATCCCATTGAAAAAAAATTTAAGAAGAATTTACATGGGTATTAAATATTTCCTAGTAAAAACTTCCCATAAACAATCTCAAATAATAATGAGATTGAGAAATTAACCCTTACCATGCACTTTAATTTGGCCATGGGTATGTTTAACCTCCTGTATAATGACCATAGTATGTTATTAAAATCTAAAAAAACCATATTCATATTTATTACACCGTAAATGATTCATTTATTACTTTATACCACCCATTTAATAATGATTTCCATGTTAAATTAACATTTTAGGTAATAATCACTTTCTTTATCGTACGTGTTTTAACTTGTTATTCTGATCGTATCATTTAGATCATGATTTAAATACTTCCAGAATATAAAACATGATTTATATATCATATATATTTAGAATATATATATTTTTAATAGATAGATATATGAAATGGAAGGCACCGTTTATAGAGACGTAATGTCGTTCACACGCGTTAACGTTGTTTCCATTTGTATATCGTTTTGAACGGAAGTCAGTTAATAAGATATATGTAAGTATATATATATATAAAGTGTAATTATTATTTAATATATTACATAATTATTAATTATATATATTTTTATAATCATCGTTGAAGGGTGATAGTGGAAATGAATCTCATCGCGTCATGGAGACGGTAATTTGTACGTACGCACAAGCGACAATGTCATTATATTGATGGAGAAATCGTATGTAATTTGATGTTTTATCATATATAAAAATCATTATCATTTTATATTTATTATTTACATTAGTTATATTCATTATTATACCCTTTCAAATAATGAAATGTTTTAATAACAAACTACACCACAACGTGGAGACGATAATTCGTACGTACGCACATATGGTGACTTTGTCATTTATAGGATAGATAGAATAATGAATATGGTTGTAACATTTTTATAATAACATTATTCTATAGAATATAATGGATTTATTGTTTTATAATGGAAACAACAAACAATGAGCAAGTGAAAGAAGAAAATAACTTGAAATATGTGATGAAATATTTACCTCTTCTTTGGGTTCCTCCTTTGGACTTGATCAACAGGGCCCCTCAGGTTGGCTTTCTGACCAAATAAAGGCCTATAGGATTAATAGAGGAATGTTGGGAGAATATATGGGAAGGTTTTTTCCAAGAAATATGGATTTTTAGGTATGATTTTGAGAGAAGGGAATGTCCCCTTTTATAAGAGGGGCGAGGTTCACTTTAGGTAAAGATTAAAGTATTAATTTTTTATTCAATCATATTCAATTTATAATGGATCAAAATGAATTTATTTAGGGAATTATGTGGTTATGGGTAGTAATAATCTCAAATAATAGGTTTTAGACATTTTTAGGTTACCAGTTTAACCATATCTTATAGATTTAACTCTTAGTTAAATAGTTTAACTTTTACGGTGACTTCTGGTGTTCTAACACTAAATGGTTATTAAACATAATCTAAACCTCCAAGAGAACATAAAGTGGTAAATTAATGACATATATAATATTATTTATGAAATTTGGCTGAACCTTATATTTTTAGGAATATTATATTAACCAATAATATAGTTTTTTGATTTAAAAACAATTTTATGTCAATTTCGCCACTATTTGGTATTTATTTTTTTGTTAAACTCATAACAGAATGATTACTTCAAAAAAAATGTATTTAATCAACCCTATCACGTCATTGTTATCTATAAAAGTAGTAGAATATATCAATAGTATCAAATTACATTTATTTGGGTATTTATAATATCAATTATTTTATTCTTTAATTAATAAAATGATTACTAAATCATCATTGTGTCATAAATAAATTAACTTATTTAATATATAAAAATTATAAATAAAATTCCATTATGTAGTAAATCATTTTATATTTATAATGAATATTTATAGTAGAATTTACCATATGTATAACCCTATATTAAAAATGTTTTAGTTATGAAAAATCGGAATTTAACACTTTTAACTCTTCTTTAAATTAAATAATAATAAATGTCCTAATCTAATCCTAGTGGACCTAAACAATCATATTTTATTCCTAAGGATGTTTTTGGTCGAATTATACTTATAAAATACAATTAAGACACGTGTTAGGGTAATTTTAGTCTCATTTTTACCCTTAATTACCCTATTAACTTTTTACTGTTGTAAATAAAACTCAAATGTTACTATTCACCAAATATTATTTTCATCTTATTGAAACCTATTTTACATACTGATATTTACCGTGTCTCTGTGATTTTTTAAATTCAACTCACAAAAGCTATGAAATTATGTTGTATGAAAATTTGCGAATGCTCCTATGAGGTGGGTAAAAGATGACAAAAAGTTCAATAAAATTTTAATATATCTAAACTTATTATAAAATGACACCAATAAATTACATTGAACATATATGGGTATTATGTATCTATTTTGACCTGAAATAAATTTAAAATAAAATAACTAATTATTTACCTAAAAAATCGGTTTTATATAACAACATATTGTTTTTCACTATTCATCAAAAATTGAATGTTTTCAGAAAAATACGAACAAAATTCCATAAGATAATTTTGATATTCAGAATTCAAAAAAGAAGTATATTTTACCAAATTAAAAACATATAAGTTGCATTTGTTAATTTAAAATTATTTATCGTTGTCAAAACCAAAAAACGGGTTTAAAAAAGTAAAAATATCAAAAGATTAACATGTTTTTATGTCAAATTTAAATGTGAAATTACTTATAATGACCAAAATTGTATTCAATGATAAAAATATAATCTTATTATACTTAAAAACCATTAAACTCTATAATTTAAAAATATAAAATATTTTCATTAAAAAAGATGTTTTTAGTTAGAAATTAGTATTTTACATTATCCACCCAAATATAAAAGTTTTCCAAAAAACAACAAAAAGTTATCAAAACTAAATTTATATGTCTTGATTCTAATTAATATGTTCATTTTTTCAAATTTAATATTTAAATGTGTCAAATATTTTATTTAAAAAGGGTTCTCCATTACAAGGCTGTAAAATTGCATTTAAAAAAAGTACTTCTTTTATCTGAAAAAATTGAATTCAATCTTACATTATGTCTAAGAAACTCATAATATGGATTCTAAAATTATAACGATTATATAAAATTCAGAATTCAGTTAATATTCTTCATAACAGCTTTTGAATGGCTAGTTTGGTAAGTCATGGCATGCTCGAACTCGGTGTTGTGTGTAGCGAAAGCTATTGAATTAATTTAATAAGATAATGTGCAATGAAATAAAGGGTGGGGGGTGGTTATAGTTCCATAATATCAAAAATAATTATAATCATATAAATATAATATATTTTCATTATTAACATATTTAGAGTCTTCTATACAAGTTACAGACAAAAAAATGTATTAAACTATTCATGGAGATGGTTGACTATTATATTTCATGAACATTGTTTTCATTTTTGATGGATGGAAAAAAATATAGGTAAATAAAAATATACATTTATATAATAAATATCATATCATGTGTATAATATAAATAGTTTATATATATCATTATTACCATCCAAGTAATATAGACACCAAAAATGAATCACATCCCTTCGTAGAGGTTTTAGTCCACATGTATGCTCAAAGACATTATAATTTTCCAACATATTTGAATGTATGAATGTAGATATGATATTTTCATTATATAAGAATATTTATGTCATACAAATCCTATAAAAACATTATACCTATCATAATATCAACAGTAAAATATGTAAATGAAATGTTTATTTCTTTGGTATGTGGAGACGGTAAACTCTACGTACATATGAGGGATACTTTCCAATTCCATTTCATAAGAAAGTGGGTGGGTAATAGAGGTTTTATAATACTAATAATTTTTTATATGGAAAAATTTATTATATTATATTTTGATAAATAACATAGATTTAAAATAGCTAAAAGAACAACTAAAAACAAAAGTGATCGGTTAATAAGATTACATATTATTAAAAAAACATCATAAGATCTCATCTTAAGAACCTTAGGGTATGAATTTTGGGGGAAAAAGAACATTCATAACATGTGTAGGGAAGTTTATAATGTAAAATTTAAAGGGTTTTTTTGAGATATATGGATTAATAGTGGTAATTAATTGAAAGGAGATGAGTCTTTTCATAAAGGATAGAGATGTCACAATTATAATTTTGTAAAATATTAATATGTAATAAACTCATTAAAAATAATATGTTTTAAAATTAATATTAATAGGATAAAAAGGGGATATAGTTGAAATAAAATCTTCCATTGAAATTTATATAGGTTTTAGTGTCATTTCAAATATTGTCTCTTGTATTAACCACTTCCTTAACTAATTTTGACTATAACCATGATAACAAAAATTCCAGTAATAATGTTTTGTGAATGACACCATAAAACGAAAAGTGACTAAAAATGGACTGTGGAATAAATTTTCAACCATAATCCATTTATTTTTATAACAATAAAATTTTTATGAATTTTAAATCATTTAATATAATATAATTTATTATAAAATGTCATTAATTTCAATTTTGGAAAATATACAATTAATTTGACATTAAAAACACCTATAAAATGATGGAATTAAAATATAATATTTTACCATATACCTAATGGGTAATATATATAAAAATAAATTATAGAGAATGATAAATCACTCAAACCAAATTACTATTAATATGTATAATATCAATTATATTATTTTTTATTAATTTTAGAAATATTGTGTCGGTGTTGTATAAAAATTTAAGGAAATTTTATAACTAATAGAAAATATAAATAAATTAACATCGGGAAATTAATTGAATTATTATAAATTTAAACATTAATATTAATTCAAAACATTATTTTTATTATGAGAAACCCTAAGAGATATTTAAAAGTAAGTGTGTGGAATTTTAAATTTTCATTTTATAATTTAATATAAATGTTATAATCATAGAAAAATGTAACCATGTGCCCATATATATGATACATGTATGTACATCTATTCATTAAACTCATAAAATCAAACAATCAAAAGTATTTGACCAATTTGGAAACCTAATCATAATGTTTTAACCTCATTTTACCCTATTTACCCATCGAGAGTGACTAAATTTTATTATGGTTAAAATTCATATAGGAAAAGATAAAAGGGAAATATTTACCAAATTTGAACAACCTAATTCCACATATGGAATCCATTTTTCACTAATTAATTTTTATTAGTATAAATTCATTTTAAAAACCTGTGTGCAAAACCTAATAATAACCATTTTTTTGGGAAATATATATTTAGCTTAAAACTGGATTTATTCAAATTCCATGGAAAAAATGAGATGACTGTTAAAATATTTTATTGAATATATAGTACATAAATTTAATTAAAATCCTTCAACATGGGTTATAAATTTAATTTATATTGATAAAAATACCTTGCACATAAAAAAACAGTTTTGTTTTCAGAAAAAAATTTCCATTATTTTTAAAAGGCTTGTGTTTTCATTTATAATAAATATATTACCAATAGAATATTTTTATAGATATAAACAACATAAATTTTTCATAACTTATTGAAATATTTTTATACACTCAAATCCAACATCTAGGTAATAATAGTAAAATTAAATAAGAATATTTTAATAACATTTTTTGGTTCTTTTTGCCAATTTTTTGTGTCTATTGAATGCTATCGAAATAAAAATAAATTTATTTAAAAATGAAAATAGAAACAATTATTAGGGTGTCAAATTATACCACCTTAAAATAAACTTATATTTAAACATTCTGTTTCTTTGATATAGAAATGAGGATATCTCTATTTCATTACATCTTCAAGTTCCCAAGTAGGTTCCTTTAATTTTAGATTCTTTTAGAGAAATTTATATAGAGACCCATAATATTCATCAATTGATATTAGATCATTGTATTTTTATTTCATTATATAACATAACAATTCATACCAGAATCATATAGGTATAATTTCATTGGAAACACAGACACATAAACAACTGGTCTACAAGTGAGCTATATCATCAACCACTATGTTGTTCATAACTATGAAACTTATTATACATAACATACATAAAAAAATTCTTCTAAACCTATTAAATGAATCATAATATAGGATGCTCTCAAATCCTTAGAAATGGTAAACAATATAGATATGAATATATCATGAGCATAAGGGTATGTTAACAATACAATAACATTTGAAAACTCTAAACAAATTATCATAGATTATAAAATTAATTCATGGAATAAATATTGAATGATAATAAGAAATTAATTATAATTTAATCTAAGATCATGGGCCATAAAAACATAATATGAGAATAATACATAGATTTTTTACATAAATATAGGCATAAAAATCATTTTCCCATTAGCTGAGGGTCATTTAAAAACTATCAATGTATAATGAGATATCCACCCAAACCATCATTATATTAATGTTCACTCCCAAGACTATCAGAGTGGATAGATTCCATTTATCAATTAGGTTTTCTCCCCATTCCATTCCTATTTATCTCGTCAGATATCAATATTTACCCAATGCATTAAAGTGTGATATCGCTCCCACACATAAATAATAAATGTCATACATACGTGTTCCACAATATCAAGAAAAAATAATCATATCATAATCCATGATAATATATGGATTTTATAAACATTTACTCATAGGAAAACCTGTGGAAGAGAAATAGGTTTCACAATCCTTTAATATTTCATCATTGAATAAATTGTAAAAAACAAGTGGATTTCAAAATATTTTTTATCATGGTTTAACCTTTGGAAATGGAATGGGTTTAATAAATATCATATCATCATATATAAAAACAATTCTCATAAAGAATACAAATGGAATCCTCTGATCATATCCATTTTAAATCATAAGAAACATCAAAGAATTCTATATTAGATTGAAAATTATTTTTAATGATAACATAGAACATTTCATGAGAATAATATCCATTCCACTTAAAAATAAAATTTCCAAACATAAAATTTATAAAACATTTTCTAATTAGTTTTATTTGAAAATAAAATTTCAAACATATTGATGAATCTTTAAATCCGGATTTATCCTGATGAAAAAAATTATGTTAGTGTCTTACACATTTAAAAATAAATATTTCTAGCATTATTTTGTTTTTAAATTTCAAAAGCACATCATTCATAAAAATAATAAGATTAAATTTAAACAGATTTTTAAAAAATTAAAACAAGGGAAAAATGTTTTTAAACAACTGTTGATGAATATTAATAACATTCTTTAAATAATTTATAGAAACTATTGATAAATAAAAAAGGATTTTGGACTAAAGTGTAAAAAATATTATTTTTCTTAAAAAATGTTTTGTTGTATTTAATACATTCATAGAATAAAATTAATGGAAAACATGAATTTTCATGAAATAAGTATAACATATTAAATTATATTTATTTCTTAATAGGAATATTATATTTCCTAATCATTGGAATAAAATGATAAACAACATCGTAAAATAATAATATTTTAGCATTTATCCTTTTCCACATTGTTGTATTTTAAATTGTCTAACCAATAAAGAATAAAATCAAATTAACGTTTTAAATATAATTAATATAGTCAGATTCATGATATATCATTTCAAAAGTGCAGTATATACACCTTGTAAAAGAATATACATTCATAACGTAACATATGTCTCGAATTCCATCATACATGTTTGTAAATCTGCTATAATAAATATATGTTTATTATATATATATTAAGGAACCACAATTGTATGTTTCATATTATATTTGATAAATTTAAGACATATTATTTCCCATTTATTAATAATTATTCGTTAAAATAAAATTTTTGGTAATAACTATTTTTCGTTCCATGTATGTTTTGGTTTTTTATTCTTGGTAATTTTACATTGATCCTGGTTCCATAGTCTCAATAATTTTTTGTATAATGTAATTATAATATATATTCATGAAATATGTTTTTTTGTAGTCCATAAATTTTTGAGATTAAAATTGAATTACACTATTCCTGCAGATGGTAGGATGTACGTACGAATGGACGATGTTTCCATTTTCTCATCGGATGAAAAAAAGAATAGTAAATATTAAATTACCTTTAAAAAATAAATTTTATTTAATATATATCACATATTTTCATTACAAATATCTTTATTACTTTCCATATAATTTATATGTGAAGAAAAAATCACATGGTTTTTGAGGTGGTTGTTTGTGGTACAGACGAGCATCGTTATTATATTTACACATAATGGTATGTTAGAAGCTATATGTGATATTATATATACATAAGATTAAGAATTTCATTAATGTCATATACTTATGTTAAATTAGTCATTATATACATCCATATTAGGTAGTGATGGAAAATGTTTTACAACGGGTTGTGGGGTTATAGTCCACCATAAACATGATTTGGAGTTTCGTCTCCCATTAGGCAGAAGAGGAGATGGATGGTTTTTCTATTAATTTAACAATATATATGTATACTGAAGGTATTTTTGTTATTAAATAATAAAACTTCGACTATATTTTAGGTATTTTGAAGTATAAACTATACAAAATCAAATGTGTAATCATTTTACCTCATATATGGAGAACCCCTTTAGGGTATACCGAAATCCTTAATAGGTGGGTTTTCTAATAAAAATATGGCCAATAAGATGATTGGAGTGATGTAGGAATGTTATATGGGTAGGGATTAGATAAGGAAATTCTTTTTGGATGTATGAAGTGGATAAGAGATGGGGTGTATAATGACCCGACATAACATAAATTGATATTACATAATTTATAATGAATATTCAGAACATTACAAATGTACATGCATGACAGACGTAATAGTTTAGATTGTTTAAGAACATCAAAACACAATCCTCTAACATGGTTAAATATCTTCAAAATTCCTTAAAAATATCTTTACCTTTAGTACTCTTCACAGTCATACCCTAATTAAAACATTTATTCTTAAATTGGAGAAAGGAAAAATAAGAAAGGGTGAGCTTAGATGATCAGTAAGGGTTAATAAGAAAGATACATAAGCAATGGATATTAATAAGGGTATGATAACATAATCTAAACATTGTAAAATCATAACCTGCAAATCTGAGATCATAATCATTGATCATGGAATAAATATTGACAGTTCATAAGACATAAATATTAAGAAAAGTATAAAACATGAATCATGAGATCATAAAATAAAAAGAAGATATAGAATTTTCACCGTAAACATAAGATAATAAAATCATTCCCTTTATGTCCAAGATTGTAAGAACCTAGTTATAAATTCAGGAATGGCCCCTTTTAGTTTTCGGTTAACAATCATGTTGTAGTTATATTTTGGAATTAAATATGATGTCATTCCTTTATGTATGTCGGTGGGTTATTGATAAGAAGGAAAATAGCGAGTTAAATGTAGGATGCAGGACCACTATGTGGTGTGTAATTATATTACATTGCTTTTATTCATTACACAAGATGTGATTTACTATCCTAGACCTTTCACATCATGTAATTGGGTTTTCTAAGTAGGAAGACCCCGATATTCACAAAATTCTTATAACCATATACACTTCATATATTTCAAGATTCATATTTTAAAAAATCAAGGCAGAGCCTCTTTTTTGGATAAATCCTCACCCCTCCACTCTCATCTATGTAGGAGCCCCTTCTCAAGCCTAAACATAGGTTCTTATGATGTTTTACCACTTGATCTCCGATTTTAAATTTGTTTGTAACACTGGAAGTAAGGAAGAAAATGCTTCACTCATTTAACTCCTTTAATCGTTTTTATTCTTATCAGTTGCACTATTTTTGTTTAGGATCATTTACCATATTTTTATAGTGTTTATATATCGCTAATATTTATTCAGATAGATAGCAAACTATAGGTTTATACTGGATGAGGAGAGTGCATACTGTATATGGTATGTCGCATATGACTCATAATGCATGTCTTAACATTTTATAAACTTTCACCATTATGATCAGGAAGATTTATTTGGGCATTGCCTATTAAAATTTTGTAATTTTATTATATTAATAATTTTCATCTTCTAAAGACCTTTATAAATTTGACTATCATCATTAGAGGATATGACCTTAGCGAAACCCACCCAAAGTATGATTTTCATTGTTTATTCCTCTTATGAATTTTTTGACTATATTGACACCATTTATGTGTTCCTAGACATGGCCTCTATATGTGTAAGTGATTATTTTAAATGAATAAATTATTAATCTATATTATACCATAGTGTATCTTGACCTATATAAGGTATGCGTTCCAATTAATTAATTAACAGTTTAAATAATAATTGTCATATATATATTTATACATATGACTTGACCTTGTTTTTTACCAATGAATTGAATATGGTTTCTTTTCAATAGCCCAAATTTCCATGTTATCAAATTGTAATGGAAATAACCTAAAAAGTAAATATAAAATGGATAAAATGGTTACATTTCCTTTTATCTCTATAACTTATAATGAAATGCAACAGAACAAACCTTTTTAATTATTAAAATGAATGAATATTATGTAAAAAAATATTAAAAAAGTAATTACTGATAAGGAACCTATTTCATATGGAAATTTTCATCAATATATGAGTGGTCAGAATTGATCAGGCCTTGGATTCCCAAGGGAATTCATTATGCACTCATAATATTATCTTCCAATTCATGGAGGTGGTTTCCACGTGAGATACCCACCATGGAGCAATTTTCATGTCTACTAGAAGATACTTGACATGATTACATATGTTATCTTCATTATATTCAATATTTTATGATTTCTTGGATACATAACTTGGATCCATCATGATTTCCTCAGACATTTGTCACTATGGATACACCCCATCGGTCCCAGTCATGCTTAGATTGTTTTACCTTGGATGAGATACGTTGACATAGTTATAACTATTTTACTATGGATTTCCTTCAAATATTCCTATTTCATTACACTTATACCCACCTTACAACCAGTCTTCATTTTATTAATATTTCATCTTGACCCCTGAGGTCAAGGATTCCATGGTTATTACCTTGGATCTTATTTCCTATTATCATCATTACTATATATCTTATTGTAACATGAATCCATTTATTATAATTACAAAGATATGTTTTCAGTGAAGGTTATAAATAATTTTATATTCTTATTATAAACAAAAATATAATTAATTAAATTATTACATGTTCTAAAACTAACGGAGGATAAAGCATCTATCGTGGTATTTACATTACAATATTGCTCTTCTTTTATATAGATGAAATCTATATTAGTTTATATTACAATAAATGGATGGTATAGATGCTATTTGTGGTGTCCTATTGAGATTTATCTCACACACTATCTAGTCTAATATGGTTCCTGGATATATTTCATGTTTTTAGGCATTGATAAGGGGAAGCATCCCAAATATGGACACCCGATTTTTCACAATTACTTCAGGATGGAGCTTGGTATCCGATGGCCAAGACAGAACTCAGAATTATTGGATAGTTTTTGTCTCATCTTTTATAATTTTATATAGCATGTATTTCATTCTTCCATGTGTACATATTATCCAATTTTGTAGATATATTACATGTTCCATCAACATTTTTTATATGATTCAGTTTCTATATTTTTGAAAATTATGTAGTGCTTATATTTCTATCCTTATCTTCCACTACCAGTTTATTCCTTATGATTATTCCATTATTTACCAATAATTGAATATATCTAATGTGCTAGACTTTGGTGATGAGGGAATAATCCCTCTACATACACACCCTAGGACCTCAATGTTAGTTAGCATCCTCTAGCGTATAGAGAGGCGCGCTAGGGGCCATGTGGCCAACTAGCTTCAGGGAACCTTTGTGTGGAACCTAGGTCAAGAAGTAACAATGTATTAATGGAGAAGTTTTTTATTTTGTTTTGTATTATTGTTTTGGAATTTAAACATGATATTTGTAACATTATGGAACATGGTTATAAGTTGTTCCTAGGAGTAACTGACCCACATTTGGGGTAAATACCAAGTTTTATGGGAATGAGAAATTATTGTTCAATATTTTTTATCATAGATGATATAATTCCACCATTAGGTGACACCCATTATATAATATTGTTGTTTTTATTATGATGATGATGATTATTATTATTATTTTTATTATTTTGAATAAGGTTAAATTTTCATCCCTGGTTTGATGAAATGACGAAAGAGAAGTATTGTTACATAATTCATTATAGGCACATATAATTCACATGCAATGAATATGTCATTCCATATAAGTGAATTTTAGTGCATTAATTACTTGTGATTCCTAGTATTTTTGATTGATCCAAGATTGTAATATATTTGTGTGTTGATATCATATTCTATAGGGTAGGGAGTTATTTATTTAAAATGTCATCATCAATCTGAATAGAGTTTTCCTATATAGATTGATGGTGGCATTTGAAATAGCTGGTTTTTACCCGTCTAAGGTATGTACCTTTGGTTGCATGACTATTTACTTATTTTCAATTCAGGGATTTCTATTTTCAATTCAAGAGTTGTATAGTTTCTTATGGATTTGGATGGTTAATTAACTGAATCAAGCCATTTTCTATTACCCATAACATTTTCAGACTAAATGTAGATGTGGTTGAATAAAAATTGAATGGGTGTCGATTTTAGTGATATGGTTCATGAGTACTTGCTTATTGTGGACAAAAATACATTTTAAAGAAACAAATATTTATGTATAAAATAAATGAAAAATTTTAATCTAAATCATGATTATAAAATAAAATTTTTTCCCCTAAATGAAGAAGAAATGTTTTACTGAACCTTTAACATAATAGAATCCTTGTAAATTTAACTTAGAAAATCACTAATACCTTATCTTATAATATGGTAGTTGGGGTATTATCTAGGGTAGTGATACCTTTTTATTATGTTATGCTTTTTTATTTCTCTTATCTCCTATTATATCTAGTTTTGAGGTGTGTGGTTGGTATTTATAGAGATATTCCATCACATCATCCTTAAGACATGTGCAAAGAGTGTGCGAAAATCATGCCTCGGAGGTGGTTGGCCTAAGACTCTAGTGATTCCTCACATAGTGAAACATGAGGAACTCCATTCTATAATTGATCTAGGCAGTGACACTCAATTACATTAGGTTTTTCTATGTACGATGCAATCCATTTTATGTGCTCCATTAACTGCACCTATAATAGATGATATAAATCATGAGTCCCAAAAACAACACCCTCTAACCATTACATGCGATATTGGTCTACTGTTAGTTGAGGGTTGGATTAATCCCACAATATATATCATTGATCATACAGTGATTTGTATTGAGTAGAAGGTCATGAATTCCACCTATATGATGCGTGATTCATCAAGAACTGCTGGGATGTGATTACCCAAGATGGTTATCATTAGGTCATGGATTGGGCAAACATCAAGACTACCTTCGATGATCACCTCATTAATTAGACACCGAGGGTTGGCTGATCATGAGAAATTATGAATCTAGGGAAGGGTTTTGTGTCAGTCATGGATTATTCAACATGTAGTATTGAGTTAAGATGCTTTTCATTGCTTCCAGTCACTAATGAGCTATCGCATGATGGACTCTTCGAGGATGGTATTAGGTATTCCAAATGTGTTAAGGGGGAAATCATCCTCCTAACAAATTTTTTGATATCATAAATTAATTTTTATCACTAAGAACAACATGTGGGAAGGTGATTGTATTAAGAACAGAGGTTCACTGCCACAAAGGTCATTAGTTCTTCATAAAACAAGAAGCAATCATTTAAGGTTTATCATTAGATAAGTGGTATCTAGAGAACCCATAAAAATAGCACTATGGAATTCCATCAGTGTAGATGACATGGGAATCTAAAGCCTCAGTGTGACAGACAGACTGTAGAGTTCTATACTTATGGTACTATGCGGAATATTTAGAGATTTTTTCAGACCCTTCCATGTACATTGAATGGAATAGGATTCGAACCACATCCATCTTTAGGGGACATTCCATTTACACCACATTAAACATGGAGTTGGAGTAGCACTGATAGGATTAGGTGAGGAGGTGGTTGTTGCCAGGGAAGCTAGAATATTTATTATCAACATCAACAGAGTGGACCAACTCAGGGTAGTCTAGGTGTAGCATAGGGTTGTAGATTAGGTCAGTTTCATGAATTATATTTGACACATGAGGAATAGATTTCAAAATACTCTACATTATGGTGTACTTTTATTGTGGAATACACTATTTTATTATATTTATTCGATACATGTTCTTCACACTACTTCATCACCTAATTGACCAAGGGAAATCTTGTTTTGGAAATTTAATATTAGTATGTTGGGATGACCCTAGATACCCCATTGTATGTATGGGATGTGGGCATACTCTATTGTAGGGACTGCCCCATTAAGGTAGGAATTTATCCATTGTTGTGAAACCCTTTCATTCTCAAGAGGATGAGATTCAATTTCATTGTTATGATATAATGATTAGTTCCATTACATGCCTACGTGGACTACTATCACCATGTGGATTCATTTACATCACCAGAGGGTGGAATCAATATACAAAACGGTGGGTTGGATTTTTCGGCGGATAGAGATAGACTGGAAAATCATGGACTAGGTGGAGTGACTACCTGAATTACTAGTCTCTTCATGGACATGCATGGAATACACATGGAATATTATACTCCTATAGTAGATCATTTCAGGTACATCAATCTCGATGAATTATCTAGATTACCTTATGAGAGAATGGTAGATTTTATGATTGAGATCAATCCATGAGATTATATTGTATCCATTCCTCCATATATGATGGAACTTACTGAATTCTAATATCTCCATCGATATTCAAATGATCTAGAGGGCAAAGGTTTTATACGGACCAATACGTCCTCTGTGGGGTTTATCCATTATTTTCACCATGAAGGCAGATGTGACCAATCATGTATGAATAAATTAATGATAGTTTAACCAACATACAATTAAGAATCAGTATCCACTACCTTAGATAGATGATCTATTTGACCAGCTCCAAGGATGTAGGTTATTCATTAAGATCGACCTAAGATCAGTCTATCATCATGAGTGAGTCAGGACGTCAGACATACCTCATACAACATTTTGTAGTGGGTATGGTATGTATGATAATCTCATAATGATGTTCAATACCAAAAACATGCACTCCATATTAATGTATTTGATGAATATGGTTTTCCATACCAATCATAACTCTTTTTCATGGTCTTTATGGACAACATCTTGGTGTATTCTCACACTCATAGCAACAAAACTAGATATATTGTGATGATTTTTAATAACCTAATAGAGAATTATATTTGTACCAATATATCTATGACCAACTTATGGATTGAAATTTTTTACTTCTTGGGTCGTATTTACTCATAATCAAGAGTATTAGTTGACCCATGGAAGGTGTGTGTTGTTGTGTCCTGGGAGCATTCCAAGAAAATGATTGATATATTGAGTCTCTTGGTGATATATGGATAATACCTAAGTTTAATACAAGTATTATAAATCCTTTATTAACCTCTTAATAGTATTATATAAAAAGGATTTAAGTTTCTATGGTCAGACAGGTTTGAGAAATTCTTTCATGAGCTGAAATGAAGGATTTTTCTTGCAACAAATTTTGATTCTACCATATCATTGTAGAGGAAATAAAATATTCTATGATGAATCAGTAATTATCTTGGGAGAAGTGATGATACATTAGCATAGATTTTTTTCATATGAATATCATCATTTTATGTCTAATGAGTGAAATTACCAGACACACAACCTTTAGCTTGCAACAACTGTTCATGCCTTACATTTGTTGGAGACACTATATAATAGGTGAGATATTAATGGTGTATATGAAATAATAAAGACTAAAATATTACTTCACACAGTGTGAATTGAATCTCAAACATTTATTATGGGTCAAATATCATCAGTCTTTTTACATTGAAATTTCCAATACGCCTGGATAAGGAAATGTAGTAGCGGATGAACAATGTTGGAAAATCAGGCACATGCCTTACAAGAAGTCAGTTATGAATAGAAATTTATGAACCTATTTTCTAAGATGCATCAAGAGGTTCATGAGAGTAATGATCAGCCTTCTATTTACACCATAGAAATTTCATCTTACCTCATTGACCGACTGAAGAGAATTGATTTTTCAATTCCTAACGGATTGGTTCGCTGGGAGAGTATTTTTGACAGGGACCGATCTACGGAATGGATTTTAGATGGTGATAGTGTCCTTTATATTCCTGGGTGTATTTGTGTTCCAATATATATGATAGAGAAATTCATATAGGAGTGCCATTATTCTCAGTGGTAAGTTCATATAGATATATCCTAAATGTATCGTGATATGTGACACTAGTATTGGATTCCTGGGATGAAATGTCAGACAATAGTATTTTTATAAGTTCTTCAACCTATTAGTAGAGATGAAGGAGAACCAGTGTCTTATAGGATTTTTATAGATTCTTCCAATCCCATAATGTAAATGGGAGGATGATTTTATAGATATTGAAGTTAGTTTTCTAAGGTCACCTTGAGGTAGTGGCAATGTATGGGTATTCATTGACAGACTGACAAAATTATGCCACTTTCTTTCTAACCAAGAGACTTTCTCAGTTGAAGGGATGGTATGAATTTATGTTTTTGAGATAATATGGAGACATGGAGTCTCTTTTACTATCATTTATAATATGGATCCACATTTCACACAAGGGTTCTTATTGGAGTTATATTGATATATGGGCACATTGGTGCCTCTAAGCATATCTCTACACCCCCAGACTAATGGCACGTCAGAACAATTAATATAGGTTTTAGAGGACATGATCCACGAATGAATACATAATTTTGGTGATCCATTGGGGAAGAACATCCATATTTTTGAGTTTTACTAAAATAATAAATTTTAGGAGACAATTTAAATGGATGCTTGTAAGTCCATATACATTAGGACATGATGATAAACCCAGTGTAGGTTAGAGGCAGGTGAGCCAGCATGACTGGGTCCTTGTCCCCTATAAGAGACTTCATAGAAGGTTTAGATAATAATGTATCATAAATCTACTGGTCATTCATGATATAAATCTAATGCTGATTTCAGTCAAAGTACATAGTAGGTAAAGGTTAGGGATCATGTTTTATTGTAGGTATGCTATAGTCTTGGCTATGGATGGATATAAAGGCAAGGGATATGTGGTTGTATGTTTTGGGTATTTTGAGATATTGGAGAGTTTATCTAGTAGCCTATTGGTTTCTATTACATCATTGACACCATTCTATAAATCAAATCATATATGTTTCACTATTTCACCATTATCATGCCAAACCATCAAATTATTTTTATCTCGAGGTGGTTGAGTTACATGTTGATTTTTTTAGGAGAAACCTATATGAAATGTTTACCAATGTATGATGGATCTCCAGGGTCAGTTTTTTTTAGTATGGGTGATATTGCAGCATTAATGAGTAAAGGATGAGACATGGGAGTCAGTGGCTGACATACATGCACAGTGGCCAAATTTTTTCTGAGACAACGTTTTTCTACCCTTGGAAGGTGAACACTACTATGAGTTCCATTAGGGGGAAAGAATGTTAGACCCTAGTTTATTATTTAGATATGAACCATTTTATATTTTGGTTAAAAACAATTATATTTATCTTTTGGATTTTAATCTATAGCTATAATTTTATTCTAGTTGGTGGGTTTTTGAGAAGAAGGAAATTGGGGGAGCTAAAGGAAGACTGTAGGCTAACTAAAGATCATGTACTTGGATAACACAACATGTAATAATTACACTATGTGTGATTTTCTATCCCAGGACTTTCACTTCTTGTAAATGTTTTTTTCGTGAGTAATAAAGTGATATTTTATTTATTTTTAAATCATTTACACACTATTTTAATGTCGGAGTATGTTTCTATTAAATTATATATACGACCTCTATTTGTAGATAGAACCTCACTGAACCCTCTCTCTTGTCCATGAGTACACTATCACACCTAAAACATGGTTATTACGTTGTTTCACCATCCAATATCATATTATAGACCCTTCTATAACATTTATTTCTCATCAGTATGTGATCAAATCCTTTAACTCATACCATCATTTTTCTTCTTATAATCTAAACTATTCTGGTGTAGGATCATAATACATATTTCAAGGAATTGATCAATTCATCAGAATTTTTTTCGATCTAGACCAAACTAGAGGTCGATACTATACATGGAGGGTACTATGTGTAGTTTTTTTTGGTATACGAATCTTCCCTCATGTTTTACCATTTTATAAATTTTCATTATTGCGTGTATGCGAATTTCATTGGGTGTTTCCTATTTAATTCATGTTCCATTAATGTCTTCAACATTCTTGTATTGTAGAGCCTATAGTAATTGTGACATTCATCGTTGAAGGTTGTGACCTCAACAAAGACCCCCAAAGTAGAGTTTTTTCCCTGTTTTTTCATTTTATGACTTTTTATGACTATCTGCACCACCGTTTGGGAGTGTCGCGACATGGACCCACTATGGGCACAAGCTTAAATTAGATGAATTAATTGTTAGTGGTTGTTAATCCATAGTTCAATTGGAACCTTCTATAGTTTGTGTTCTAATTAATTAAATAACATTTTAAAGGTTAAATGGAATATGTATTTATACATATAAATTGTCCAAGTTATTTACAAAAGAATTGAGTGAGTTATTTTACTTTGGCCTCTTTTTCATGTCATCAAAGGTATATGAATAAACCTAATAATGAAAAATGAAATGGAAGAAATGTTTTCATGCCCTTATAGCATTGTCACTTAGTATGAATGAAAATGGAATGAAGCTTTAAAATTATTAAATGGAATGAATATTACATGGAATTACTTAAAAATGAATTACATACACGTTTCTTATTGAATTTGGACCTTTTTATCTTTATAAGAGTTGTTAGATTCAAGACAGCCTTGGAATATTGAAGTAATTATTTGAGAACTTGGTGGAGGAAATTATGATTCAAGAAGCCAGTTTCTAGGGAGATACCCACCTATGAACATGGTATTTTTCTACTAAAGGTTTCCCAACCTGATAATATTGGATCCCTTCACTGTATTCAGGATATTAGAAATTTTTCATACACTCCATGGATCCAGTGTGATGTCTTCAGACACCTGACCCCATGGATACACCAAATTATGCCCAGTCTAGAATAGACCATACCAGGTATGGTATAATCAAACATGGTAAGAAGTATTTTATAGTGGAATGCCTTGGTTTATTCCCCATGGATTACACTAAAACCGTATTACTGCTAAGATTCATGTTATTACCGTGTTGAGTAAAACTCTAAAGCTAGGGATTCCTTGGTTATTAACTTGGATTTTCGTTAATATTATCGTCATAACAAGATTCATTATTACAACATAGGTCATTTATTGTTATTATCATGATATGATGTTATTTCTTGTTATACGTCATGATACATAATAATTATAAACAGGAATTTTGTTATTTAAATTTTTACATGTTTAGAAACCAAATGAGGATGAAGTAGGAATCAACATATTTAAATTAATGTATTACAATAAATTTATGTACATGCACACTGTATCGGTTTATATTACACTGAATAGATAGAATAGATATTGTGGATGGTGGACTATTGAAATTTATCTCACACCATATTAAAGATTTTGATGGTACATGGGTAGATTACAAGTATGCATAAGATGGTAAGGGTAAGAATCCCACTCAGGCACCTGATCTTTCTTGCTTTCATAAGGATAGAGATTGGTATCAAATGAACGAGCTAGTTTTTAGGATGGATATATAGTTTTTGGGTTATTTTTTTCTATAGAATGTATTCCCAGCTTCCATGTACACATATTTTTTTTGTAGAGACATGACATGTATTATAAAAATTTGTATATGTTTTAGTTTCCAATTTTTTACTATAATTTACTATTGGGATATTTAACCTTGTCTTGTAATTTTAGTTGTCTATTCATTATAATGATTCCTTTATTAACATTCTATTGTATATATCCACTATCATATACTTTAGTAATGAGGGAATATACTCTCCACATACACACTCTAGGCCCTCACTCATCACCGGTGGCCTCAAGCATATATGGAGGTGTTCTTGAGGATATGTAGCCAACCGGATTCAGGACACAATTGAGTGTCACCCAGGTTTTTACACAATAATGATCATTTCCATAACATATAATGGCACTAAATGGGGGATGCACCAACTGGTCGGGACACACAACCATCCTCAGATTCATCCCATTCCTTGTAGTGGAATGGTTTCACTCCCCAAACTATCTTAGTTGTCACGGCTCACACCCAAAACCATCTTTATGAATGAATTAACTTATTAAATGAGGTTCACACCGCATTATATCCATGTATGTTTAATGAGATATTAATAATTACCCAATTCCTTGGAGGGAGATATAGTTCCAACCCATCAAAAAATTAAATAATACATACATGTGACACATGATAATAAAACATTCATCATATCCTGACCTATAAAAAGATTTGTGTTTCATAAACATAACATAATAACCCTTGAATGGAAATGAGTATCATAAATATTACATTTTATCATTAGTAGTGGAAATGAGAAAGGTGTCATAATAATTTCTTCATTTAATAACACATGAAATTAATTTGGTATTAAAATAATTTTATTATGGTATAACGAATGGAAGGGAAACCTATTTTATAAAAACATTCATAATAAATATAAACTACTGAATATAATTATAAGAATGGTTTTCTTGGGTGACATCCCTACTGTAGAAAAATATATATTAATTCATTCATTCTTTGTTGTAAGAGGAATTTGAAAGATCACTTAGTTTATTTCTAAAGAAAAATAACCTTTCTTTGAAAATCATTTTTAAAGAAAAAAACATTTTCCGAATCCTTGTATTTGAAAAAAAGAATTTAAAACGTATTAAGTAAGATTTAAAAATCATTTATAATATTTCTAGTTGAAAATATCTTTTCCACAATAAAAAACAATTTTTAAATCGAAAAAAATTTTGAAAACCTTTTTCTTTGAAAATAACTTTGAGAACATATAAAGGAAATGTACAAAATAAATTAAAACACTTTTAAAATTATTTTTTATAAATTTTTTAATTTAGAATAACCCTTGAAAACATTTAATGTATGATTTAAAAATAATTTAAAACATTAATTAAGTAAGATATCCTTTTTATTTAAAAAGTGGTTTTTAAAACATAAAATATTTTCAAAAACCATTTTCTTCTAAAACCAATTTCAAAACAATGAATTTGTAGAATACATGGAAAATCACTTTCTTTAAAAACAATCATGTAAAATTGAGAATTAAAAATAAATTATATTAGGGTCATTATGGTGGATAAATATATACATCCCAAAGTTTAAATTTTCTATTTAAAAATTGTAGAAGAGTACCTTGATTAGAAAATAAGAAGAATATTTGTCACATCCCTCTCGTCTTCATTATCTTTAGAAGGTGGGAGGAAATTAATTGGCATTAAGTGAATTCCCCAAGACACTAAATGCTTGAAATAAATTCCAAGGGATTCATTTACAAATGTTGTATGATTTTCCCTTTATAAAAAGGGCAACCAACCAAACTTCTATAAACCAATATACCACCACATGTTTCATGATATAAAAGAATGTGAACTAAAAGTAATACAATTTACACAAAAAATAAAATTCACAGGAGTACCACAATAGAAGACCAAAAAATATCAAGGAAAAAAACATAAGACTACACATGAAACAATCCTCAAAGTAAACTACAACTCTATGATCCATCATACTCCATTTTCCACTCCTAAAAACATCCCAATTATAACTAAGCACCGCTGGAGTAGTGTGGTATTTTAAATTTGACCATGCACCGATAACTGAAATCTAAAAACTAACCAAAGTTACAAATTAAGGGAGACCAATGAATCATATTACATTTCCACATTGACTTTCATACTCAATACACTAGGATTAAACATGTTATCACATTTATATAAATAAGTTATATAAAAAAATTTTAAACTATTTATATAAAAATATAACTATTTTTCATAAAAAAGTAGTTATCTCAAAATTATATCTTTTTCCAAGGAATGTAATGAAAAAATATTTTAAAATCATTCCACAAGTTCCATTTTGGAATAATCCATTGCATTCCACTTATCTATGCATCAAACCATGAGTGAAACCAAGACCACCTTATACTCAGAAGTGGTGATTCATCCTTTGAAAAATACATAACTTAATGAACCATTTGATGGGGTATATCCATGAAACTCATCCATACCACTATTTATTGTGGAGAATCCTCCCCCATATTTTTTTGAATCCACATGAACACACAATGTCACGAACCAACCCGGGTCGACCCTGAACCGATCACCCGAGCTTGTCCGCGACAAGGCCCGAGAGGCATTCCCGATCCTCTCGGGCTGGAGACAAGCGCCCGGGCATCAACAGAAGTTGTGGGAACGATTTCGCTCAATATAAATAAATAAAACAACAGAAATAATATAGAGAAACATAGGATAAATAAACCAAATAAAGTGACAAAACAGGAATAGAAGAAAAATAAAACTGACCAAACACGACGTCTGAACAAACCCCGTGCGAACTAATGGGTCGTTCTCTAACTCAACGATCAAATGCCGCCCTAGGCGAGTGCACTCATGCTATAGCCTGCACAAACACAAAAAACAGAAAAGAACTATAGGATTGAGTATTAAAACTCAGTAGGCTAGCCCGATATCTATTCCCAATGCACTACCTTTAAAAACAAAAGTAAAATCATTTCAAGTTTGAGCTACAATTTATAAAAGTCTGTTTTTCTAATTATTTTACTTAAACAACTAAGTACGAACCATTTCCCTTAACCATTTACAAATCTGGGTTCAATTCGTTAGTATCAATGACATTTTAGGAAAAGGGAAAGTGTTGTTTATATTTTCAAATTTGTATAAAGAGGATTAAACACTAAATTTGAATACCATTTTTTAGAAACCTAATCAAAAGAAATTCACCAATTTCCAAGGAAAACAATACACCAGAATGCACAAAGTAAATCACACAGCAAGGGCAATGTAGGTATACTAGTGAGCATCATAATCCTTACTGCATGCTATAAAAGTTGAATAGACATGGGTGAACATAGGAGATCGAGAATAAACCAAAAGACACTAATACATGAGAAATCATCCTTATTGACATGTCACGATGAAATCAAAATGCACAATACACTCAGCCATCCTCCCTCAGGCAGGTCGAGGGCAAATTCCATTGTAATAAACCCAATATATCCACCTACTATGGGCCACAGGTCATAACCATAACCTACCAGTGCAGTAATCATTCTTAGAATATTCTCTCAATATTCCAGATTCCCATGTCTCAAGTGTTTAAAAAGGGAGTGAGCCAACCAATGCCAACCGAGCATCCAATCAGATATATCTATATACAAAGCACAACAGGCATCACCCCGATCCACTCCATAAGACAACCTCTTGACTTTAACTACTCAAGTACCCGAGAGCCTCTAAGCGCAGCCTCCCAAACAATCAATTTCAATCATGGCATGAGAGTCATCCTAAGAGGGTTTTTATCAAAACATTTTCATCTCTTTCCATAAAGTGCCAAACGGGCATTAAAGACATTTTAAAATCACTACTCAAAAAATGTGAAACTTCTTTACAAGACCAAACCCTGTTTAAAACCATTTAAAGAACCCCCAAAATACTACTTCACAGGCTGAAAATATTTTTATAAACCAAACCAAACCAAAACATTTTATTTTTCCAAATAAACGTCAAGATCCAACTAGGAAACTTCTCAAAAAAACCAATGTACTTGTTCACGCTTCAAAAGAAATCATTTCTCATTAAACCAAAACTATATATTACATTCTGTGAATTATGTTTAAAATCCAAACAGGAATTATTTCATTATTGGGTGTCCGCTCGTCAAAAAAATATTTCAAGCGTCTTGTATAAAATAAATGGCTCTTTTTGCACTAAATAATTATTTAATGATTAACTATATTATATTAAAAACTAATTATCTTATAATATATCACAATATTTAGAATTAATAAAATATTTATTTTGAACAGTTAGTGTGTGAAAAAAGCCGGAAATAATGTAACATAAATTTTAAAAGAAGTGTAAATTGAACCTAACTCAGATACACGATGCGATGAAACTACGCACGTTCGAAAAATCGGTGTAAAGTCCAGCGCCATCGAGACTAAAGTGCGACGACGAGGGAACCACGGAAATAAGGCGCTGCGATGGCGCTCACTCGGAAACTCCCTACGCGGGTCCTAAAAATCCTAAACCTACAAGAATACATAAGTTGATAAAAAACCCCTCACAAAGCAAAGGAGAAAGCAAGAGTAATAATAATGATAATAAGAGTAATAATTATAACTATAATAACAATAATTATAATAATAATAAAAATAATAATAATAACAAGATTAATAATGATAATAATAACAATAATAATAATTATAATTATAATAATAATAAGAACAAAATAATAATAATAATAATAATAATAATATTATTATTACTAATAATAACATTAATATTAATATTCCACCTAATAATAATAATAAGGACATCTTTGGTAATTATAAAAGAAATGGTTAAAAAAACTAATAAATTTAATAATTAAAAATCTTTAATAAAACATAATATTATTTCACTAACTTTTAGTTTTAATTCTTCTCTCTTCAACTCATTAAATTTACTTCTATTTACTAACTCAAACTCTACAACTGCATGATACTCGGGCTGACTGCACATCTTCCGCTAGCCGCACGGAGCCCGCCCGCCTGCCTAAAATAATAATAATATCAATAATAATAATAATAACCTTAATAAAAATAATAATAATAAATGGTTTCATATTATTTTACTAATAATAAAAATAACGAAAAATCCTTGCAGTTGCATGATCGAAGCCACGCGGAACCGAGCATCGCCGGTGCGTCCAGCGACATCAAACCCAAAATGTGCGCTTTTAATCGAAGACTCAAAAATCTCATCCAAGACTGAATGTGAACCAGAGCAAAATAATTTAAAACCAAATAAATCATAAAATAAAATAAAATCATGGTTCGGGGTGTGACAATTCTCCCCACTATAACGCTTTCCGCCCCCGGAAAGCCACAACAATATCCAGCCGATCGATCAACTCCTAAGGATTCTACATTAACAAGATCCAACCTCTTAACCAAAGGACATTTCATCAACCATCTACGAGACTCAACCTCATTTCCCGAAACAGACTAACAGTGGAGGGGAGGCCTGAATGGACTCCCCACCATAAGGACTCTACTATCACCTGATAACGGCTTAAGAGAAAACCCAAAGAGACTCATGGTGGGTCTACCCACCATATAGAACTAACCTACTAGCGACCAAATGGAAAAACTAGCTTAGATGCACACGAGGCCTTACTCAAGCTAGAAAAAAATACAGAAAACATTTATATAACATATTCCCATCCAAAAAGGGATAAAAGTTGATCCGAAGAGTCTATGCTAACCAAAAACCCTTACCCCAAGGGCGGGGAGGGAGGGCCCAAGGATCGGATCACTGAAACTACGACAG
Source organism: Viscum album (assembly GCA_963277665.1). Taxonomy (NCBI): domain Eukaryota; kingdom Viridiplantae; phylum Streptophyta; class Magnoliopsida; order Santalales; family Viscaceae; genus Viscum; species Viscum album. The sequence continues at coordinate 1,046,599,118 of OY728135.1, read as the reverse complement.
ACGACTACTCACGACCCATCACTTCGTGATAAACACAAACCAAAGCTGTAGCTGATTTACATCGGTGGTCCATGCAAGGACACCAATCGGTGACTGGCATCCCAAAAAATGCACCATTACTGACATTGCGTGAGGGATAAGTCTATCACACCGCTTTTGCGACAAGAAGAGAATTTCAACGACAAAGAATCCAAAGGAACAACACCAAAACTGTCTCACCACACAGTAGAGACGTAACCTTAACGAGACTCCTTAAAATTTCCCGGGGGTTCCTGACCACGCGCTGGCGTCGCTACGAGGCCTTTTGGCTGGAGCTCTGATGGATGAAGCATCTTCTGCCTCGCATTCAGGTTCTTATAATCCAAACATGAAACAAACATCCTTTGATCTGATAGATTAAAGGAAAATATTTTTAAAGTAAAAAAACATACCAGCATTGAAAGCCGAAGTTCATCAAAAGACCCATGACAGTCCCATACATTTCAAACCCAAAACACCATCAGTACAACTAAAAAGATAAAGACCCCTTAAACTGAAAGGAAACATACAATCGAAACTTTGAGCAAAGACCCAACAACACATTACTTCTGAGAACTTACTCTGCGACGCTTTCTTGCAATGCCCTGAAAAAATCGTCGCAAGTGACCCAGGCGTCCACATGCCTGGCAGGGCTTCAGAGCGCTTGGGCATGTCGGCTATTTGTGACCCCGCATGCCACACTGATAACACACAATAATCTCTCACTCCGAAGAGGTTTATGAAATATCCTAAGGCCTCTTGATTCCACGACCTGCTCCATCTACTTTCATTTTCTTACTCATCTCTTTTCTAGAGTCTTCACCAGTGCTCATAGGGATTGAAGGAGGGAGAACTACTTCATGCACTACTGCCATCGTAGCTTTCACTTGAAAAGATTGTCTTGCCACATCGACAAAAGAAGTTAGGTTGGACTCTGACACCTTTGACTGTAGATCAGGGTGGAGACCCGCCTCGAAGCATCGAGCCTTCATGGGATCATTCATGGCATACTAAGAATCATAATGTACTAGATCCACAAAGCACTGGAAATATTCCAACACGGATCTGTTTCCCTGCTGCAGACAACACATCTCCATCCCCTTTCTAACCCTTTCTTCCTCAGAGAAATATTGACGAATGAATGAGGCCTTGAAGAACTCCCAATTAAGCTATTGATGGGGCTTGTTCCGAGACACTGACTTCCACCACATCCAAGGTGAACCTTCAAGCATGAAGTTTGAAAACTTGACCTTGAATGACTCGGCCAACTCAATGAGGTTAAAGTCTCTTTCAATCTTCGGCATCCACTCCTCTTCCACGGAAGGGTCTGCTTGACCATAGAAGAGAGGAGGATATAGCTTCCGAAACTCAAGCATAAACTCTTTATGTTGATCAACCATACTACGATCACCCATCAATGCTTCAAGGGAAAAGCTGATGGACAAAAAGATTCAAGAACCCGATCAAGGACAACTCAATGAGTGAATAAAACCCTCCAAATGAAACACTGCATAGGTGATAAGTTCAAAACACAAGGAAGAAAGTTATCATAACATCCAAACTTTTCTCTTTGAAAACAACTTTAATTTAAAACAAGAATAGTGGGTTAAACCCTCGGCATTGGTATCCCTTTGAGTCTCACTCACATGCATGTATTTCTTCCCCCCGGGCATCCATCCATCGTACCAGAAATCCATCCACATTTCCAACATACCACAATGCATGTGAGCACTAATCGGAACACCAAGGGAAAAACAAAGAAACTTAATTTTCAAAAAACAAACCATTCTTGACACATCTTTTAAATCAATCCACAAATTAAGCATGCCATTTCAAACCCCCATTTTTTTCAAAACCCAATTTTTTTTCAAATCAGAACAACTCTCAGAAGTCACAGGAGACCCAAAACATCTCGGACAGGGAACTAGTTTCGATGGGTGACTTGACCATATGGTTGGCGGCCATATGTCAATCACATTACTGACACGAAGAGTCTTTTTGGACCATGCCCCCAGCTCCACATGGCTTGCCAGGCCATGCAGCTTAGGAATATTAGCCCAAATCCATTTGTTGTACCCCAATCGCAAAATGTTTCCATAAAAACCCAAATAAACAAATTAAACAGGACTTCCTATGGAAACTGAGGATCAATATAGGAAAGAGTTCGCGACGCTCTTCCCGCACCTACCCCTCGTGTCCCGAAAATCCTACTCTGCCTACCTTGACATCCCAAATAACAAATGGTGCTCTGAATAGTGAGGTCCACTAGGAGCTGACCTCCTCTAATACCATTGTTTCATGAACCCACCCGGGTCGACCCTGAACCAGTCACCCGAGCTGGTCCACGACATGGCCTGAGAGGCGTTCCCGATCCTCCTGGGCTGTCGACAAGCGCCAGGGCATCAAGAAAGGCTGTGGGAACGATTTCGCCCAATATAAATAAATAAAACAACAGAAATAATTTAGATCAATACAGGATAAATAAACCAAATATAGTGACTAAACAGGAATAGAAGAAAAATAAAACTGACCAAACACGACGTCCGAACAAACCTCGTGCGACCTAGTGGGTCACTCTCCGACTCAACGATCATGTGTCTCCCTAGGCGAGCACACTCAAGTTATAGACTACACAAACACTAAAAATAGAAAAGAACTATAGGCGTGAGTATTAACACTCAGTAGGCTAGCCCGATATCTATTCCCAATGCACTACCTTTAAAAATAAAAGGAACATCATTTCAAGTTTGAACTAAAATTTATAAAAGTATGTTTTTCCAAGTATTTTACTTAAAAACGAAGTACGAACCATTTCCCTTAACCATTTCTAAATTTGGGTTCAATTCGTTAGTATCAATGACATTTTAGGAAAAGGGAAAGTGATGTTTATATTTTCAAATTTGTACAAAAAGGATTAAACACTTCATTTGAAAAAAATTTATTAGAAACCTAATCAAAAGTAATTTACCACTTTACAAGGAAAACAATACACCAGAATTCACAATGTAAAACACATAGAAAGGGAAATGTAGGTATACTTGTGAGCATCATAATCATTACTGCAAGCTACAAAAGCTGAATAGACATTGGTGAACCTAGGAGATCGAGAATAAACCAGAATACACCAATATATGAGAAATCATCCTTATCGACATGTCACGATGAAATCAAAACGCACAATACGCTCAACCATCCCCTCTTAGGCAGGTCGAGGGAAAACCCCATAGTAATAAACCCAATATATCCACCTACTATGGGCCACTGGTCAGAACCATAACCTACCATTTCAACAATCATTCATTGAATATTCTCTCAATATGCCAGATTCCCATGTCTCAAGTGTTTAAAAAGGGGGTGAGCCAACCGATGCCAACCAAGCATCCAATCAGATATATCTATATATAAAGCACAACATGCATCACCCCGAGCCACTACATTGGAAAACCTCTTGTCTTTAACTACTCAAGTACCCGGGAGCCTCTAAGAGCGGCCTCCCAAACATTAAATTGCAACCAAGGAATGAGAGGCATCCTAAGAGGGTTTTTATCAAAACATTTTCATCGCTTTCCATAAAGTGGAAAACGGGCATTAAATACATTTTAAAATCACTACTCAAAAAAAATTAAAACTTCTTTAAAAGACCAAACCCAGTTTAAAACCATTTAAAGAACCCCAAAATACTACTTCACAGGATGAAAATATTTTTATATACCAAACCAAACCAAAACATTTTATTTTTCCAAATAAACTTCAAGAGCCAACTAGGCAACTTCTCAAAAGAACCAAAGTACCTGTTCACACTTCAAAAGAAATCATTTCTCAATAAAGCAAAACTCTATTTTACATTCCTTGAATTATGTTTAAAATCCAGATAGGCATTCTTTCATTATTGGGTCTCCGCTCGTCAAAAAAATATTTCAAGCGTCCTGTATAAAATAAACGGCTCTTTTTACACTACAAAATCATTTAATGATTAACCTTATTATATTGAAAATTAATTATTGTATATTATCTCACATTATTTAGAATTAATAAAATATTTATTTTAAACAGTTAGTGTGTGCAAATAGCAGGAAATAATGTAACTTAAATTTTAAAAGTAGTGCCAAGGGAACCTACCTCAGATATACGGTGCGATGAAACTACGCATGTTTGAAAAATCGCGGTAAAGTCCAGCGCCCTTGATACTGAAGTGCGACGAAGATGGAACCTCAGAAATAAGGCACAGCGATGGCGCTCAATCGGAAACGCCCTGCGCGGGTCCTAAAAATCCTAAACCTACAAAAACAACATAAGATGATAAAAACCCCTCACAAAGCAAAGTAGAAAGCAAGAGTAATAATAATGATAATAATAGTAATAATTATAACTATAATAATAATAATAATAATAATAATAATAATAATAACAAGATTAATAATGATAATAATAACAATAATATTCATAATTATTATAATAATAATAAGAACAAAATAATAATAATAATAATAATAATAATAATAACATTAAAATTAATATCCCATATAATAATAATAATAAAGACATCCTCGGTAATTATAAAACAAATTGTAAAAAAAAATTAATTTTAATAATTAAAACTCTTTAATAAAACATAATATTATTTCACTAACTTTTAGTTTCAATTATTCTCTCTTGAACTCATTAAATTTATTTCTATTTACCGACTCAAACACTACAACCGCGCGATACTCGGGCTGACTGCACGACTTCCGTTAGCCGCACGGTGCCCGCACGCCGGCCTAAAATAATAATAATATCAATAATAATAATAACCTTAATAATAAAAAAATAATAATAAATGTTTTCATATTATTTTACTAATAATAAAAATAACAAAAAATACTCGCACTATACGCAAAACATAATTCGATAACATTACATGCAACAACAACCTTCCTCAATAGCTTGAATTCTACGCAATACTGAGTATCACTAAAAAATGATATATTATTAAAATATTATTATCTAATTATATATAAACTAGCCGTTATGAAAATTGTTAACATAATTTTTTATTTTATATAACATTAACATTTATCTTATGAATTTTCTAGGCTTGATATAAGAAAAAATTAAATTTTTCAGATAAAAGAAGTATTTTTCACTAAAATACAAATTTACCGCATTTTGATGGAGAACTCTTTTAAAATATAGTTTTTGAAAATTTTATAAGTTAAATTTAAAATAATAAACTTATTCTTTGGAATAGGGTCATAAAGAGTTACCTTGGTTGCTATTTTATAATTTTTCTAAATAAGTTCTTATTATAATAAATAGTAAAAAATTCCACATTTTAATTTAATACATCATTTCTTAAAATTTATTAATATAGTTAGATTACCTCTTCAAATGGTTTTAAAGTGTAATTGGATTATTTTTTTATCATTTAAACTAATTTTGGTAATTTTATATAATTTAACAAATAAATTGGACATAAAAACATGTCAATATTTTGATAGTTTGTTCTTCTTAAAACTCTGCTTTCTATTTTTGACATCAAGAATTAATTTTAAATTAATTAATTAATCTTTTGTGTATTGAATTTTTAAAAATGGATTCTATATTTTCAATCAAGGTGTTTAAATTATTCCAATTTGTTACTTTTAATTATTGAATATTTTGAATTGTAACTACAGTAATTTTTGGTTTCTATAATTAAAAGTTAATTGGGGAAATTAGGGTAACAAACCATATGATAATGATTATAAAATTTCCCTAACACCTCAAAAAATATTATAAGATGAATTAAATTCGACCAATATCATATATGGGTTTTAATGGAATCATTTAATTGTCTTATTTAGATTAAAGTGATGTAATTATAATTAAAAAAGAAAGTGACAACTTGTCACTCATATATTTTATATGTATAATAATTTTACTGTAGTAATAATCATTATAAAACATATAAAATAAATATTATATAGAAATATAATGAAATTATCTACATCATGTAATTTAATTTATAATTTTTAGAGGTTAAAAATTTACCATTAATGATGACACAATTGTGATGTAGAATTATTTTATTAATAGAAATAAAAAATTATGTGTTTCAAAAATATTAAAATAAATAACATATGAACTAATTAATGTTCTCCTTAAATTTTCTAGCTGAATATGAAATTTTATGAGTTAATTAAACATTCATGTCTGAATTTATCTTCTCTTCGGATTTTATTTAAAGTCATATAAATGAATTGTGTCAAAATTGGCACTATTGATATTTTATAAAAATAACATATTATCAACATATTTAAAAATAACAAAAATATTTTAAAATTTAAAACTGAAAACTATATGGTATAAAATGTCATTAATTATCAAATTATATAGAATTGAGAACACATAAGTAAACATTTATAACCAATTAATATTTAGAATATTATTTCCAAAAATACAATTAAATAGATTAAATAAAGATAAGTAAAATGATAATGTTTAAAAAAATTCATAACATGTATAAATTTGATTACATAAGAATATAAAGACCCATTCTCTTCATATAGTATAAATTAATTAATTTGGGGAAACAATGAACTTAAATTCAATTTAAAATAAATTAATATTTCAATACATTCATGAAGTGCCCCTCCCCCCTCTCATAAAAGGCCACCAACTCTACCCACTTACTCATACCATTCATGTCCCATAGATCATAAAATTTATACCAAAATAATCTCCTAGAATTCCCCCTTCCTCCTACAGGCCACACACTGGGATGAAATCCATCCTATAGAGACCTTTTGTGAAAATCAAAAGGAGAGACTCGAAAATGAGAAGATTGTTTCACCACATATTTCAAAATTATCTTCATCTTATACATCCTATTAATATTTTATTTCCATCATAAAGGAATAAATAAAGTATGTTCTAAATGATTATAGTTTATTATAATTATTAGATAACGTTATACCACATTTTATCCATCATAAAAATACAATATCACCATGCGTGTGTACGTACGACTTACTGTCTCCACAACGTGGTGTAATTGTTATTCAACAACAATTAATTTGGATGGGTATATTGATGAGTATAATGGATTTAAATAATTAATTAAACAAAATAAGTATTCTGTATAATTCATATACCATCAAATTATAGTTTATTTAACCATCAAAGAAATGATATAATCATCCATGCGTACGTACGACTTACTATCTCCACGACACGATGAGATTCATTTTCCACGTTAACAATTCAAGAATTATTATAATGTATATATAATAAATAAGCATGAAATATATGACATAAAAAATGATAATGGATGTATTTATATATATAATTATTTCATTTACATGCTTCAATTCATTATAATAAGGAAACAGAAATAACGTTCATGAGTACATACAGCCTACCGTCTCTATGAACGGTGTATTCGATTTCATTTATCTATCTATTATATTTATAAATTTATATATTTCATATATATTATAAATAATTTTTTTTCTCATTTTGGAATTTATTATGTCATGATATACGTAATAATATCAATAACAACAAGTAAAAACATATATGACAAATAAAACTACTATTACACTAAACATTGCATTAACATGGAATTGATAAATGAACATGTAATTTAAAGTAATACGTGAATCATATATGATTTCATAAATATTATTAAGGTTCAATTATATGTTAGTAATTAATTTAAACCCACTATATAGGAGTTTTGTACACATACGAATGAAATTGGACCGAATATAAGGGATAATTTTGCAATCTCATTTTTATCTGAGATTGATTATATGCAAGTTTTTAATGGGTGTATATTTAACATCCATTTCCATGTTTTCTAAATGAGTTTTCATAAAAGTTTTACTATAATTATATTTATGTTTAAAGTTATTATTTACCCATTTTTTACTTTTACTATATGTTTTGGAAGGAATCTTTCTTTTGTTTAGCATTTAAGGTACTTTTTGACATTTCTAGAAAAAGTTGGAGGATAATGTTTTTTTAAATTATGGGTTGAATGTATTTTTTACATTTTCATGATGCCTTATTTACTTGAATCACCCTCTATAATATTTCATGTTTATTTTCAACTAAAATCATATATTTTAAAATTACGAGCCATATTGAGAAAAATACAACAATTTTGAAGAAGAAATCATATTTTCCTAAAGAATTATGTTCTAGTGTCTTATCAAAACTACATTCCATCTAAGATGACACTTTAGAATAAGGTTATGTTTCCAAATGTATTATTATTATGATTTTAGTTTGTTAATTATGGAATGATATTTTATATGGATTATGTTTTTATAGAATCATGTTTAAGAAACCTATTTAATTTCCTAGGTAATGCTATAATGAATGATTTTTTTTGTGGAACATATATGAATGATTTCATTATGAGATGGGTGGGACCTATATCTCCCTCCAATGCTTTGGGTAATGATTTAAAGCTTATGAGATAGACATGAATGGAATGACAAGTAAATATAGTTTAGTAATAAATGTCCTGAATGAAACGTAAATCTAGTCTTGTAATACATGTATAGAATAACAGGTAAACCCACTCCATTAATGGAATTTTTCCACTATGATGGTCTTGGAAACAATTACTTGGCTACTACAGATATAATATTATGTACTTATTTTTCTTCCACAATTCCCTTTTTTATGCCAATGATATTTTTTCATGGTTAATATAATTTTATGATATATACCTTACATACTACCAAGATTTATTTCATGACTCAAGATTTTGGTATTTTTTTAAATTGTTGTTCATGCGTTTACATTTTTATGTTTTTGGTTTGTAAGATATTTTCCATGCATACCCTTACTGAGCATTTGAGACCACCACATTTCATGTTTCTTTTCACCTAGAATTTAACAATGGTTTTAAAGTTAGATGTTTTAAAATGAGGTTCCTTTTTTGAATGATAATGAAGGAGATGATGTAGATTTTTTATGAACTAGTTGTTTTGGTTTTCGAGTTTCCAAAGGCACTAAACTAGTACAGTCTTTCAGAAATTGTTTTTATCATGTATTAAGTATTTTGAAAATGTAATGTGATTTTCATGTATTTCAATCTTGCGTCAATACAATAAATATTAATATAGTTCTATTATATGTTAATAAAATCATTAAACTCATTTTACCAAAGGTTAAAGACATTTCAACCAAATGGGAGTGTACGGTTACAAATTTTACTCTCACTTTTACTCCTGTGAGATTAATGTCATATTCAAAAATTATTTATTTTTTGTGGTTTATATACTACCCATTTTGAATTTATTATCATGAATCACTCATAACTCTTGTTATTTTAATTATTGAATTTAATTATATCTTACAAAGTGTTTTGAATTGAAAATTACTATCTGGTAAAATTTATCTTGGCTATCTCACTTTATTTTCTAATTGTTAACTTTCTATTAAAACAATCACATTTTTATAATAATTTTTAATGGATATTAAATTGCTATTAAATATCCATATTTGTTTATGATGTATATAAAAATTTCCTAAACCTTCTTCAATTTTTACATATAATTTTTCATTGAATGTTATCTGATTAATTGGTGAAATCTTGATATATCTAAATCATTAACTCAAAATAGATATTGGCAAGGAACATTTTTTTGAATTAATTAGATTATTAAACATATGAGGAAGGATTCATACACCAATAAAATTCGATGGAGACTAGTTAAGTAAATCCCATCAATGAATCAATAGTCTCATGAGATGAAATTAGTCAAAAAACATTGAGTTAGTTTCTATGTTGAATCTGTTGAGTTTATAAACCAAAAATTAAACAATATTGAGAATAGTTAATGAAAGTATAGAATTTCATTTTTCAAATACATTATGGACAATAATTTGGAAATTTCATCCATTTTAGTTAATATTTTCTAAAGAATAGTCAATATGAGAAATTTTATAAATGCATTTCATTCTCATCTTATGGATTAAATAGAATATTTCTTTAGTTATTACCTTTACATGTTGATTAATAATTATTGAGTCATTATATTTTCCATTGTACTTAACCCTTTATAAGAATTTGATCTAACCCTTATTTTTTTCCTTTCCTATGTTAAGAAAAACCTATATTTGAATTACTTTTCTAGGATTTAGTTTATTAAATTTTTATATATTGTATTTAGTTTTTTATCCCCAATGTAAAATTGGTATCATGTTTGCAATCTTATTATCAATTACTAATAAACTAGTTATTCTTTCAGTGTTTGATTCCTCGTAGTCATGAAAATTTAATAAATTAAGGGACGAGATCTATATTTCTATGGTTAGGGAATCATAGTCCATTTCAATGAATAATTAGCAGAAACATTGGAAATTTAATTTTGAAAAACATTGATTATAGAACATAACCTTTTGATAGGATTTGATTTTAAGAATAGAATAATACCCCAAATAAATCATTTTTATTATTATGAGATTATTTATGCATATTTTTTTCAATTAATGTTTAGTATTTGAATAGTTTCAATATTATACATTATGTTTAATAATTATAATATCTAATTTTGTGTTTGTAGAAATTTAAAAATGATGTGTAATAGAAGGAATTTTAACCTCACCAATTTATTTGATCTAAAGTGTAAGGAGGATCAAATCATCAATAGACATAAAAAAATATTTAAAGGGAAATTAAATCCAAAATAGTTTCCTAATATGGGGACATAGTAACATGTGCCAACGAGATAAGAATGTGGTATATATGTATTAATGCTATGAAGGGAATCACGAGAAGAAGAGGGCAACTAGGGAAAATATATATAATGTGAATAAGGAGAAGAAGTATTTTCACACATATGATAATTGTGGTAGGAATAACCACATATAATTACATAAAGGATTTATATTTTTTATAATTTTAGAGAAAAGGGTCACCGTGAAAAATAATGAAACTATATTGAAATGAGGCAATCATAAATTAATTCACCAAGAATAAAGATAATAAAACTTATAATAATTTAATGGATCATGGTCAAGATTATATACTTACCACAGATGAAGAGGAATGCTTAATGTCAAATTTTTTGATTCCATAATTATGTGATTTATTTATTTTTTCAAAAATGTACTGTTTATAACAATTAGGGAATATATGAGGATCGTAGTAAATTTAATTTTTCATTGGTGACCATAAAAAAATGTTGAATTGTACCGATGAACATGAAAAATGATTCATTAATATGTTGAACTTCTTGGAAAACATATGGTTGAGAGAAATATAACCCTTAATACATTCTTGATATTGAGATAATTATGTTGGAATAGAGATATGATTGATTTGGATAATGTAAAATGGATATTATCGATAACCATGGAATTGATTAATGGTTGGTTGATAACATGAATTATTCCACCATTGGTGGATTTTTAAAAATATTGGGTTTAAAAAATATATCCAAAATTCCTTGTTTTACTTATATAATAAGGAAGCACAAATTTTTCCAATAAGGTTTTATGGTAATTTATTTTATCACCAAATTTCAAGAGAATGCAGGGTGAAGGTATTCAAATATTTGGTGTGCATTGATTAAGCACCACTTTATGATGTCTGAAAAGTACATTTGTAAAATTTACTGACCTTATTTCTACAGTGTTGTATCATATTCTTTTCAAAATTTAACCGTTTATGAAATGGTTTATGCTGATATTTGGATGATGTTTTAGATTTTAATTTATTACATCACTATATGATACAACATGTACTTAGTGATTGAGTAGAAATATTTAAAGGAACAACTGAAGGAAATATTATTTTTAGAAACACTATTGTATCAATAATATTTAGATATATTCTTAGACTATGAAATAATTATTCAACTCTATGGAAATGCTCTTGAAATAAAACATTTATCCTATTACATTAATTTTCTATGAATACAATAGACCCTTATATCATCAATTATTCATGGTTTTCGGGACCATAAATTTCCACGAATCACATACAATCTTGTGACCATTAAATTTACTTATTTATGATTTTCATCAATTTCATTTCTTTGATTCCCATATCTGATATCCGACATGAGATCCTATTTATGCGACATTTATAATTCATTATCTCTCTTATTAAGAGGAAATAATATTAACCCTTTTAATAATTATTTTTTTCAATAATATTACTTTCATATATCAAACACTCAATTACAGAGATTATTTTTTAATTGCAATGATGTAATATATCTTAGGTGGAGATAATGTAACACCCCCAGACTTAACAATATTTTCATTTTAGAATAAATTTAATTTTTTTATTAGAGTGATTTATATAAAACACCAAGTTAATATTACACTACAAGTAACACTTTGATTATCTAATGGAACACACAACACATTTATAATGTCCTGGTTCTAGAAGTTTCCCCATACGAGGTTGGTAACATGCCTCAATCACATTTCCCCAAACACCAGAGGTTTCCGACTAGCAGTGAGGTCCTTGGGTGTTATAGTGGAAAATATATGCCAACCTTGGATGAGAAACATAGTAGAACTGTAACCAAATTGAAATAGCGGAAGTAGTCATAATGTCATACAACAACAAACAGTGTCAGAATGAATAATTAAAATGCTGGAGCACATATATAATGATGCATGATACATATGTCTAGGAAAACAGCCAGAAAATCCACAATACTAAAATACAGTAATAATCCAAAGTCAAAAGAAAACATGTAGACAAATCCTCAGTATCTAAAGCCTCAGGTAGGTACCATGCTCTACAGCTCCAAATCAGTCATCTACCTAATGTTATATGGTGCTTTCCCTTATCTATACCTGGAACAATATAATCTGTTTGGGCCAAAAAACATGGCCCAAAAAGGTTGTGAGAATGAATACTAGTAGGAAACCACCATGAGATCTGTCCCTAACAGTTAGTGAATATATATGGCAGACAATAAGCAGTGATAACCAGTAAACAAATAGCTACTAAAAAGTAAACAATTCCACAGTTTTAAAGCATTCAATTACACATAACAAGTAAATAGATAATCACAAACAGGTAAACCTTTGGGATGTACTCAAAACCTAATCCCCTCTGGTCATACCTAGAAAACAAAACCAACCCTCTAAGTAGTACTCACCGTCTAACCCCTCTGGTTAACTTTAGTATAGACTATCTGGGAACCACTCACCATAAATTCCCCCTATAGCCTCGTATCAGTAACTAAAATGTGCTCTGGGGAAGATATTACGTCTCATACCCCCTGTGGCCTGCATCGAGGAACTACAGACACTCTGAAGAAGAACTTACATCAATTCCCCCTATGGTATCGCATCTTAATAAAAAAAGAGACCCTATAGAGAATCCCTTACGTCCATTCTCCCAATGGTCGACCACACCAAGTCCTCATGAACCTTTGTAAGTCAAACGAGCAAAGAAATGAAAAGAGGCCAAAATAAACCTCATGAACCACTTGGATAACTATTCTACAATATAACAAGAATATAGATGATAATCACTCCATCTTAACAATAATAGTCATGGGAAACAAACAGAATCCTAACAGGAAAACTAGACCAAATGGTCAAAATAAAAAAAATGAGAAAACCACTATAGCATGGAAAAGTAAACCCTTTTATAAAATAATATCCTCTATCAAATAAAACTAAGGAATTACAGGTAAACAATATGGCTAAACCCATAAACATGCAATACCTCGTTCATGCGTATTGGGAACATTTTCACATTAAACTCCGAGACAATCTATAGAAAGGCACAATCTACCCACCTCGATGTTTTAAGATCGTTATATATGAACCTCAAGCCTTGAATCAACCATGAATATCGTAATTCTAAAAAATGTCCAAAATATTCCACCAACGATTACTCTTAAAAGAGGTGAAATCAAAATATGGTATTCATGAAGTAGAGAGAACTCACCGATGTGATTCCAACACAACCGATGAAGTTCGATTAAGAGAACAGACACTCGATTGGGGGCTCGGTGATGTATGCACTGTATGGACGCTCTCGGATGAACTAGGTCGAGAAGAAGAGCATTCTGCCTATCAGACATGACATCGATACGTTTAATGAAAAAAAATTACATGTCATATGATTTAGAAGTACACAACATGTACATGCCTTTACCATCCCCCACATTAGGCGGTCTCTAGGTCACCCCACATGGCCGTGTTCATGGTCGTGACATGGACAGCACCATCCTACCTTCGGTAACCGAGTACAGGGAGTGTACATAAAAATTTCCCCCCTTAAAGAAATTCATCCCAGAATTTCCCTAGAAAGGAGGTGTAGAAGAAGAATCCTCGAAAAAATATGTCCACTGTGATCGTACATCATTCTCCCTCCCCATGTCTCGTATTGTACTCGCTTGTGTTGCCATAACACTCATACAAGAGGAACAGAGTGTCCACAGAGAACCTTCGTACTACGATTAACAATCCAGATAGATGCTCCTTAAACAAGGCTTCCACCTCCAACTCATCCACTTTTGGTTGAATAACATGAGACAGGTCTGGGAAGTAATGTCAAATATGATAAATGCGAAAGACGCCGTGCATAGCCTGGTACCCTTGAGGTAACTACAGCTGATATAAAACTGTCCTGACTCTCTCCAAAACCTCAAATGGCCCGAAATACCTCGGAAAAAGCTATCCCTGTCTCCCAATCATCATGTGACCCAATCTCAGGGTGACATGTAAGAATTCCTGATCCTTGAAAATGAACTTCAGAGGTTATCTCTGCTGATCAGCATAAGACTTTTTTCGAGATTGTGTAGTATCCATCCTCTTCTGAATCAACTCTATCTGCTCTATGGTCTCCTAGACAAGATGAGGTCCCCACATAGCTTCATGTCCTATCTCTAGCCAACAAAAAAGGGATTGGTATGGACTACGTACAAATACCCATAAGGCGCCATCCGAATAGTTGCTTGAAAACTATTATTGTAGGAAAACTCCACAAGAGTTATGTGCTTCTCCCAAGAACATCCAAAATATAGGAAGCATGATCGAAGCATTTCCTCAAGCACTTGAATCGTATGCTCAGACTGGCCATCTATCTAAGGGTAGTATGTTGTACTCAAATGTACCTGTGTACCCAAAGCCCTCTATAGCCCCTGGTAGAGTAGAGAAGTAAAATGTGTGTCTCTGCCAGAAACAATGGAGTGCGGAAGTCCATGCAAATATTCAATCTCACAGATTTACAACTGTCTTTGCTCATAAAAACTGAAAGTCTCTTTGATAGGAAAGAAGTGAGCAACCATTGTGAGTCTGTCAAGGACTACCCGAGGTGCATACTTCCCTCGAGGAGACCTTGAAAAACCTGTCACAAAATCCATCATGACATCATTCCACTTCCACTCGAGAATGGGTAAATGCTGAAAATCCTTGTTGGTCACTGATGCTACACCTTCACCTGCTGATAGGTGGAACACCTCATGAGGAAACCAGCAATATCTCTCTTCATACCTGGCCACCAATATTGAAAGTATAGATCACGATACATCTTGGTGACACCAGGATGAACAACCCAAACAGAGGAATGAAAGTCCCGAATCAACTCCTTGTGTATGTCTAATAACACCATTATGCTCCGTCATTCAAACTCGATCAAGAAGAGTAGAGGTAATAACTATATAAGAAAGAAATGTCTACCCCTTTCTATCGTGAACCTCTACATGCATCTCAGAGAACAGATCCATAAGCTGCCACTAACTTCTCGCCTCCTGAAATTCTGATATATGAGTCCTCATGCTCAGCGAATTAGCCACAGCATTTCCATTCCCAGGTGTGTAGGTATGCTCTACGTGAAAAGACTGAAGTTACTCAACCCACCTTCGATGTATCAAATTCAGATCACGCTGAGTGTATATATACATGAGTCTCTTATGGTCAGTGAAAACCATAATATGATCTCCCAACAGTTAGTGTCTCCAATAGTTTAAAGCGTGAACAACTACATCCAGCTCGAGATCGTGTGTCAGGTAGTTCCTCTCATGTGGCCTCATCTGCCGAGACCCATACACAATGACTCATTCTCCTTGAATAAGCCTATATCCTAGACCGATACCTGAAGCATCATAGTAAATAGTATAGCACCTTCCTGGCACTGCGAATAATAGTATCAGTGCTGAATTCAACATCCCTTTCAACTCCTAAAATGATGACTCACAAGAATATAACACAGGAACCTTTCACCCATCTTAGTCAGGCCTGTTAGTGGTGATACTAAGCATGATTATTCTTGTATGAAATGCTTGTAGTATCCTTCCAGTACCAGAAAACTCTGTACCTCAAAGATGTTCTTTGGATGATCCTAGGAAACTACTTCTCTCACTTTCTCTAGGTCTACTGATACTCTTGTACCTAAGATAACATGTCCCAAAGAGTGAATTTGGTCTATCTGAAAGTGGCATTTTGAGAGCATAGAATATAACTGATTCTATCTCAGTGTACTCAAAATGTTCTCATGATGTGAATCGTGGTTGTGTTGAGTGTGAGAGTACACCAAGATATCATCCACAAAGACTACCATGAAAGAATCCAGGTATGGATGGAATACTCAGTTCATCAGTGCCATGAAAACTGTAGGTGAGTTCGTGAGACCAACGACATAACAACATATTTGTATAGACCATACCTACTCAAGAAGGATGTAGGAGGTATATTTTATGGTCTAATACGCATCTAATGGTTACCAGACCTCAAGTCAATCTACGGGAACACTCAGGCTTCTCGAAGCTGATCAATGTGATCATCAATCCTTGGCAAAGGATATAGGTTCTTGACCATCAACTAGATCAACATCCTATAATACAAACACATTCTAAGGGTACTATCCACCATCATTAAAAAATAGGATCGGTGAAACCCAAGTAGATGTACCGGGTCGAATGAAACCCTTTTCTTGCAACTCATCCAACTGATTATTAAGCTCCTGTAACTCTGTTGTAGCCATCCTATAAGGAGGAATTGACCCCGATTCCGCTCCGGGGACAATACCAATAGAAAATCCAACCTCTCGCATTGGAGTTCAACCCGAAAAGTCCTCTGAAAAGACGTCCCTAAATAGATTCACCACTAGAGGGAAGTCCATATATGATGTCCCATGGTCATCCAGATATAGACTAACAATCTAGGCTATAAATTCTCCGAACCCACAATGCTCGGGTCCCGTTCAAATCTCCTGAACATTCCAATCACCTTTATGTAGAAAGGATCTACACTCTAGTGATGTGAAACTTACCGTTCGTCAATTGAAATTGACAACGACCTAGAAGGAAACTAACCAGTCCATTCCGAGAATGAAATCATAGTTGTTCATCTCAAGCACATAGAGATTTGAAACCATGTGACACCAACTAAAATCTAGAGGGCACTCCTTACACTGACGTATACTAGTCATTCTAGTTCCTAACGGATTGTCTAGCATAAAAACATCAGCATAATAAATGATATATATCTTAAGGATCTCCAAAATAGGAAAAAATATAATCCTATGCGAAACCCTGACATCAAAACGTGCAAAATCTAAAACTAAGGAAACTATGATTGTACCTCGAATGGTAGAGGGTCTGACATCCTACTCCTATTGGGTGTACTCCACTATAAAAGTCTAGCCTTCTCCATGGCTATGTGACCCTATCTGACCAACATGAGATGATCCAACCTATTTTCACTGAAATCCTGTAGACTGGATACCACGACCACGACCTCCACCTCGGCCTGAACGGCCAGAAGAACTCATGATCCCTGACAGAGGATTAACTGGTGGATCTTCTCTTGAACGAGGAGTCATAGAAGAACCCATGTCACTAAGTGTTGGTGAAAAGATCTTGCAGAAGTGCTAAAGATGACCCATATTTCCATATGATCAGCACTCCACTGGGTCTCTCGTGCAACTTTTCCTTGTATGCCTGCTCTTCCCACACTGGTAACACACCACCTTTCTACCAGAAGAGTTTTCCTGCCTCCTCAGGCCTTTGTGCGTAGACTCCTTGAAGAGATTTCTTCTGTAGATAAGAGGGATACCAAATTTTGATGACGAACCGCCCCGGCTCAGAACTCCAGAATCCCTTATACTTCTCTTTGTGATCAGCGCCCGGTCAACTGTGGAAGTGATAGAAGTAAACCTAAAGATGTTCACCTGTGATCTGATGTTCTACCTGAGACCATCCTCAAACATCCTTTACAAGAATAACTCATCACCTCTTGGGATGGGCATGACGCACTGAAGCACTATCAAGCGAGAAGAATACTACATAATAGAATGAATACCCTTATCCAGGCACATGAAATCTTATGCTCGATCGACACTCAATGTCACTAGATAGAAGTCTTCATAGAAGGCCCACTGGAACTCATCCCAATCCATGACATGCTGATGTCCCTCCCGTGAGATCACATCTTACCATCTGTTTCCAGAATCCCAAATAATATAGGTAGCGAGTGTCAACCTACCTCTCTGTAGGTGTCTCTAAATTCTCGATGATAAAAATCATGGCTTCTAACAATGACTCTCCAGCTTGAGGTCCTCCTTCTCCCATGACGGTGGGAGGATGCTACTGCTGGAAAGACCATGTTAGCTCTACCACAGAATGTAACAGGGGAAAAAACGTTAAAAGTATTCAAAACATTGGTACACAGTGTGTATAATGACTACATGGCGTGTTCCCTTATTCCTTTCACATGGGTGTTTACTCCTGCCAAAACTGGTCTTGTAATGTCAAACACACATGGTCTGTTTTCCTAACACAATGTGTGTACTTGAATAATTTTTCTCTTCCCGATTCCTTCTCTATGACTAAGATACATGATTATACTAGAACAAGACTACATGGATTGTTTTTGCCAGACATGGCGTGTACTAGACAAGCTTCACCGACCATTGTTGTTACTGACACGACCAGATATATTGCTAAAAAACACGGCGTGTTCAAACATGAAACATTGTTTAAAACTTATCCTTTCATCCATCCATTCCATTAGTCACACTGGTGGACATATGGTCTACCCCACACGGTGTGTACATCCAGAACATGATGTGTTCTACAATGATTTCCCAACCTCGTGTTTCTTTCCGCACAGTTAGTAACACGGTTTGAGACCACTCAGAGTGTTCATACAGTAAAGGACGTGCACCTAAGAAAAATAATTTCATCCCGAACAGAAGAACATATGGCATGTATTAATCACCACATAATGTGTTTTCTTGGGTTTTTAAGATAGTAAGCCTCAGAAACAACTATGGATCTCAGAAAAACACTAAAATAATCATTCAGGGGCCAATATTCTAACCTGTGAGGACCCATACTCCCCACGAATCAAATCTTGGATTCTTATACATGTCATATACAAGAAAGACAAGGATATGATCCACCATATTCTGATCCATGAGGGACCATAACACCTCAAGAACCAATGTTTTTCATTCATTTAAATGATACACTACACAGTTCAATACACAATCAAAAACATGTATTCTATCAAGGCATCTTTCACAACTGCATGCATATCTAGAAAAAAATCTATGATAACAACATGAAATTACTAATGCAGCATAAATTGCATGGCAGGAACACATGAAATGTGATTTATAACAAGTTCCTCTAGGATATATGATATGGCATACCCTAATATCATCAGGTTGCAATAGAAATAGAACCTCAATAATATCAACAATAAGATCACAAATCATGTGAATAACCCAACAGTGAATTCAAATTATCTATAATATTAAAAACCCCGAAAATTGCAATAAACGAGGTAAATTGTCTTTTCCCAGTACATGGGTTAGCTACTCATGTGCACAACTTATTACCAAGTAACTATTTCTTTTCTATCTCTGACTATAAGCCCCAAATAGTCATTCAAGAATAAGAGAATTCCTCTAATTCAACTTTATAACATCCAGATTCCAGATACCGCCCAGAGATACCCCATACCATGTTGGTCACATGGCGTCAAGAGCATTTCCATGAATGCCAGAGGATACCGACTAGCAGTGAGGGCATTGGGTGTGATAGTGGGGAAACTATGCCATCATTAAAAGATTAACACAACATATGTAAAAACAAATAAGTATTAAAGAATTAGTGATAAAGTCATACAAAAAGAAATATGGGAATAATAGAGAATTAAACAAATGGAGCACATATATAATGATTCATGATACATATGACATGGAAAACAGAAAAACAAGTCAAAATGATGGAATATAGTAATAATCCAATTAAAAAAGAAAATATGTAGACAAATCCTCAACATCGCTTGCCGCACCTTGGTCCCATGATCTCCAGCTCCAAAGCAGTCAAGTACCTGAAGTAGAATGGTGCTTTCCCTTATCTATACCTGCAACAATAAAATCTGTTTGGGCCCAAAAGCATGGACCAAATAGGGTGTGGGACTAAATCCTAGTAGAAAACCACCAAGAGGTCTACGCCTAATAGTTAGTAAATATATATGGCAGACAATAAGCAATGAAAAGCCGTAAACAAGTAATTAATCAAAAGTAAACAATTTCACAGTTTCAAAGTATTCAGTTACACATAGCAAGTAAACAAATAATCAAAAACGGGTAACCATTTGGGATGTACTCACAAACTAATCCCCTTTGGTCTTATCTAGCAATCAAAAGAAACCCTCTAGGATGTACTCACCGTCCAACCCCTCTGGTTCAATTTTTGTATAGACACTTTGGGGAAGTATTCCCCATCAATTCCCCCTATATTATTGTATTGGTAACTAAAAGGCTTTATGGGGAAGACCTTACAACTCATTCCCCTTGTGGCCCACATCGAGGAACTACAAAAACTCTAGGTAATCACATAAATCAATTCCCCCTATGGTCTCGCATCGTATTAGTAAAAACACACCCTCTCGAGAAGCCCATACATCCATTCTCCCTATGGCCTACTACACCTTGTTCTCATGGCCCTATGTAAGTCAAACGATGAAAGCAATATAAAGCGTCCAATGTAAACCTCAAGAAGTACTTGGCTAACCAGTATACTGTGTAACAACATGACAAATAATAATCACTCTCTCCAAACAAAACTAGGCATGGGAAACAAAGTATAGCCTAACAAGAAATCTAGACCAAATAGTCAAAACAAGAAAACATGGAAAAAACCTCCATAACATGGAAAAGTAAACCCTATTCTCAACAAATAAACACTATCCAATCAAACTAGGGCACATAAAGCAAACAATAATGCTAAAACCATAACTGCGCAATACCCCATTCATGGGTATTGGGCACTTTCTCACATAAAACAACAATAATATCTACAGAAAGAAACAAACCAACTACCTCGGTGTTATAGGATCGTTATATATGAACATAAAGCCTTGAATCTCCCAAGAACACCGTAAATCTACAAAAATGTCCAAAATGTTCAACCCATGATAACTCTTGGAAGAGGAGAAATTTGAAGAAGGTGATAAAGAAGAAGGGATAAATCACTTATGTGATTCCAACGCAACCAACAGTGTTTAATTTAGAGAAAACAATGCTCGATCGGGGGATCGACAAAGATCTATGCCGAATGGATGCTCTCAGATGAACTAGGTCATGAATTAGAGAATTGATTCCATCAGACACAACACCAATATGTTTAGTGAAAAAAATAATGTACATGATGTGTACATGCCTTTACCAGACACTACATTAGCTAGTCTCCAGGTCACTTCACACAGTCGTCTGCATGACCGTGACATGGCCAGCACCCGACTACCTGTGGTAACTGAGTACATGGCGTGTACATAAGAAATTTTCCTGAAAACTCCTCTTTTTTTCCTAAAAAACACAAGAAAAACGAAATTCATATCTAAAAATAAGATCTGAGTTCTAAAAACAATGTTAGATTGTGTTACACACAATATTGAGTTTGTTCGATATCATTCATTACATGCAAGACCGAGTTTTACCAATCTATCATATATTATTAATATTATTATTTAATATGATAGTTATCCAATATCCATTTTAAGGACATGTATTAATATAATTAACTAAATTTGGAAAATATTATTTACATATGTTTATATAATTCTTTTGAGTTATAAATTAATATTGAATACAATTGAATATAAATGAAAGGTTTTTATAAGAAAAATATTTTATGCACCCAAAGACATTTTCTCTACATAAATTAAATTAATCACAATTAGTGAATGAAATAAAAAAAATATATTATATATTCAATAAAATATTATTTTTTCATGCATAAAAATCATTATTAGGAATTAAATAAGAATAATAATAATTTTATACTTAATAGTCTATAATTTTCCAAAACCATATGTTCCTCCTATTAATGGCACAAAAAATTTAAATATATATATTGATACATTTTAAAATTATATATTATAAAATAATAATAATTTATAAATAAGAAATTAAAATTCATTTTTTTTGACATATATATATATATATTTATTTATCTAAGGGCCATTTCTTGTTATTTTTTTGTGAAGTTTCTATTTTTTATGAATAGAAAAAATACTAAATTTTAATTGAAAACTAATTTTTTCTATTATAAGTTTTTTGTAATATTATATTTATAATTTATTATAAATTTTAGTTAGATAGATTTTGCATATATTAATAAAATTTAGTTCATTTTGATCAACTTTATATTGAATTTTTATATAAAAACATTTAGTCTTTTGATAATTCTCAATTTAAAAAACTATTTTCTCATTCCTTTAGAGGGATTAGATTTAAATTAATTCCGCCAATTCAATGATTTGAATTTGGAAAATTGATTCCTTATAAAAAATCATAATAATATATAAAATATAGTATGGTAGACTTATTTTTTGACCAAAAATATTAGTGTATGTAATTAAAATTAATTACCGTGATTAAGGTGAGAATGAGATTACATAGATGTTAAACCTTATTTGTAAGTGGCCATAAAAACTAGAAGCTTTTTCAAACCCTATTTTATGGACATATTTAGTATATATATTTATTTTTTTCTAATTTGGTTAATTATTTGAGGCACCCGATGTGAGGGAGACCTCCCAATTTTGATTACCATTTTATATTTATAATAATTCCCCTCCTCCTCCACAATAAATTGGAAATCATAGCTCCTCGGTTCCTCAGAAATATAAATCCCATTGTATAATACAACATACCTCCACTAATAATATAATCCTCAATTTTTTTTATAATGAAAACAATGAAAATATTTGTTATAAACCAAAAAGAGTTAACCGATGAAGAGGTAATGTTCTTCAACGAGATCTTTTGTTTAATTTATTCCTCCCCAAAATTATATACTATTAAATAATGATTATATAAATAAATTAGTATCCTAAATATACTTAAATGATATTATATTATGGTTACTACTTATACTTTTACACACTTCAGTCAAATGGGATACACAATCATCATTTGTGTGTACGACAGACTTCCACATCATGAACTGATGTCGATCACTCTTCCAATACCACATTTCACGGTTGGAAATAATGATTTATTTATTCTCTAAATATGATATATATTATATTTAAGATTTATTGATTCTTATTTAATTAATATACAACACATACCTCCATGCGTTCCATTTTGTGAGAATATGATCACATGTTTTTTCATGTGTGGACTACCACCTCCTCAGTTGATGTGATACGTTAATGATTTAAGTGTGTTTAAATACATATATGTGATTTATATGAAAAATATATTATTATAAAATAATAATATGCATATATATAATTTAATTTTTATTATTTTAAAATGAAAATAAAATAGAAACAACATTCCTTCGTACGTACAACCTTCTGTCTCCATTAATAGTGAATTTCATTTCCTATCTCCAAACACTATGGATTACCCTAAATAAATATATAATGAATATATATTAATTTTATTTCCTGGTTTACATTATAGAGAATATGAAATCATGATCTATTTATTAGGAACAAAAATAAAAAGTCATAACATACTACAAAATAGGGCAATTAACACCTGTAACGATGAAAATGATGAAAGATTATTAATGAATGGGTAATGATATGTTAGAAAAGGAATATATATGATATAATAAATATTAATATGGTTATAATACAAATTAATTTACATAATTTAAAACATTATAGATGAGGTTAAAGAAAATTTAACCAAAAGGGAGTGTAAGGTATGTGATTTTCAACTCACAATTTACATCTGTAAGATAAATGTCATATTCACAAATTATTTATTTTTTATGATGTATATATTTCTACTTTTACATTTAATATCATTAATCACTAAAAAATCATTTTATTCTATGTATCATTTTTAATTATCGCATCCAATATATTTTGAATATAAAATTACCAAGTGGTAAAATTTATCCTGGGAATCTCACTTTATTTCATGATTGTTAAATTTATCTTAAATCAATTACATTATTGTGAGAATTTTTCATTGGAAACTAATGTCCCTTGAAATAACCATACTTTATATGAATGATACTATTATTACATATATCAGAATTTTATTTTTACATACTATTTTTACATTGAATGTTATTTGATTAATTAGGTAAATGTTGATACATTTGTATCTTTTACTCAATACAGATATTTGATAAGGAACATTGTTTATGAGTTAAATATGTTATTTTATAAATGAGGACTTCTAGAAGAATGAAGTACATGGGTTCCATAATGGTTAAGAAAAGACCCTTGATGCATTAGTAGTCATATGAAATGAAGTCAATTGGAGAAAAACCCTTAGAGTATGTTTCCGAGAAGAATCAGACGTGTTTCTACCCACATACATAAACTATATTGAGAATGGATCTTGATGGTATATCGATTCCTATTCTATATACATGACAACAAATAATTACGAACTGCCTTCATTTTAGTTATTTTTATAAATAGGATTTTCACTATGAAAAAATATATATATGAATTTCATTATTATCTTATTAGTTAAATGGAATGTGTGTTTATTTATTTACCATTCCATATTGATTATTCATTATTTATTCATTGTAGATTCCAATATACATAACCCTTACTAAGAATTTGAGCTCACTGTCAATTATGATACCTTCATATTTCTATATCTCAATTATTTAGTGAATTTATTTAACAATTTTATGATGTGGAGGTTTCGAAAATATTATTTTTATATATCCAACTCAAGATTATTGAGATCAAGAATTAATTGTGAGAAAAAATTTATTTAGGGTGGGGAGAATATAACTTCCCAAGACATTAAAATACATTCCTTTTAGAATAAATTTATTTTTATTAATAGATTTATTTATATGAAAAACCAAGCCATTTTCACACAACTCAAAACAATTAGAATTAGCTTTTGGTACACACAATAATAATTTGGCTCGTTTTACACACAATTCTGAGTTCCTTCGATAGCTTGTGTTACATACAAACCCATGTTTTACAAAACTATGATATACTATTAATATTATTATCTAATATGATATTTATCTAATAGAAATTACAATGAAATGTATGAAATGTATTAATTAAATTTTGAAAACAATTTCTATATATTTTGGTAATATTATTTAGTGTTAGAAATGAATATAGAATCCAATTGAATATAAAAGAAATATTTGTATAATAACCCACTTTTATACACCCAAATGTGTTTTTTATAAAGAAATTAAATTAATTTCTTTTAGTGAATGATATTAATGAAAAATATATATTATTTATTCAATCAATTATCTTTTAAATTCATCCAAAAAGATTTATATAAATAAGATAAGAATAGATATAATTTTATGCCTAAATGATATATGTTTCTAAGGGTAGTTTTACACATTTTAATACCGCACCTATTTTAAATCTAAAATTTTAAACATTTATAAATTTAATTTGAAAAAATAAACATCCACATTGAAATAAAAATTTCAAATTTACCTTAGGTTTAATTTTTGGTATTAATCTATGAAGTTTCATTTTTGATGAATAGTTAAAAATACTAAATTTTAATTTAAAATTGTTGTTTCATACGAATACTTTATAGGGATAAATTATGTTTTTAATTGGTTATAATGTTTAATTTGATAAATTTTCCATATTAATCAAATTTAGGTCATTGAGATAATTTTTATATTGAAATTTTATAAAAACAATTTCATCCTTTTTAATATTTTCACTTTATAAATTGGTTTTTTATTCTATTTGTGCGATTAATTTTAATTCAATTTCATCCCCTTATGTGATTATAATTTGAAAAAAATGATTATATATTTGGAATAAAAAATATATATAATTTCTTGTTATATAAAATTATTTCTTGACCATTAATATTAGTGAAATAAATTAAAATTTATTGTAGTGATTAAAGTAAAAATAAGTTTACATAGTGTTCAAGATTTAATCATAAGTGAACCAATAAGATATAGAATTTTGAGAATACTATTTTATGGATATATGTTACAACCCAACACCAATTTCCCAATTTTTGTGCATTATTTCATAATATTGGAATGACCACAACGGATCATATCCCGAAAGACCGATCAGTTTTGTAGCCTTGGAAAAAAGATATAAACATATGTTCAAAATTATAAATTAAAAAGAAATAAAACTCTAATACATTCTATTATAAACATCCAAGCCTCCTAGATTATGCCAAAAAGTCACTCATAAATAACTTCCTCATATCTTGGGTAAAAGAAACAAGAGAAAGGGGTGAGCTCAAACGCTCAGTAAGAACAATCAATATAGACGAAGATAACATAAATACTAAGCATGGTGAATAATTGAAAACACATGCCTTTTCAAATAATATACATAAAAACTTTAGGAAAATAATATGAGATGAGTAAATAATTCCACAATAAAACATTATCTTGGGTATTCTACTAGTTGAATAATCACATGAACCATCAATATTATTTTCATAATGATGGAATGTATAATGTCAAACACTCTCAAACATTTTTTCAAGGCATTGGTGAAGACATCTAGAAATGATTAAGGCCTCAGAAAAATCCATATATCAAATTGGAAAAGGCCTTAGCCAATTCCACATCTAATTTTCTAATGATATCTACTGATGCATCAAGGACCTATATCTGGCTCCACCCATCACATACTAAGTCCAATACAATCCTCATATTAAAAGGATAAAACATAACATAAAAATTCGTATTAAAACAAGCATACGAAATGTCAATAATTTAACCAAAAAACATGAATGGAATAAAAATAAAAATTCCATAGTAAAAAATATCATAACTCCTTCAATATAATATGTAATATTGTATTATAATATATCAACCTCTTTTAAGAATAATATAAAGTAAAGGATGATGATATAGTAGAAAATGATCAGTAAAAATCATTGAGAGAAATATCCATTTTTCATGATATCATTTAAAAGTCAGAAAATTTATAAAGGAATTCATTTAAAATATTGTTTTGAATCAATGTTTCCCATACAACTTTGAATCTTCTTAACATAATTAACATTTAAAATAGTCATGTTCATATAAATAAATCCTAAAAACCATTTTGAAAACATGGAAATTAGTGAGAAAGGTTTAAGAAGAATAAATCATTAAAACAATTAAAATGATGTTTTAGTAAAAGAGTACCTTAATAAGAATACCTTTTAAATCACTTTAATGAAACATGGACATGGATAATAAATAAGTCCGAGTGAAAACATACACATAAACAATCTCGAATAAAAATGACATTGAGGAATTAACCCTTTCCTTGCACAATCCTTTGATTGAGGGTACGTTTAACCTATTTAATAATGACCATAGAATGTTATTAAATTATTCCAGAACCATATTCATATTTATTATACCATACAAGATTCATTTATGACTTTATTCCACCCATTAAATAAAGATTTCCATGTTAAATTAACATTTTGTGTAATAATTTCTTTCTTTATTATATAAGTTTTAAGTTGTTATTCATGATCATATCATTTAGATAATGATTTACATAATTATAGAATACAACACATGATTTATATATCATATATATTTAGAATATAATTATGTATAAAATATAGATATATGAAATGGATAACACTGTTTATGGAGATGGTAGGTCGTACATACGCATAAATGATGTTTCTGTTTTCATATAGTATTGAATGGATGTATGTGAATAAGATATATGTTTGTACACACAGATATATATATATATTAAGTGAAATTATTATGTCGTATATTACATACTTATTAATACTGTATATTTTTATTTTCATCATTGAATTGTGAATGTGGAAATGAATCTAATCACATCGTGGAGACGGTAATCCGTATGTACTTACATGTGAAAATATCATTATATTAATGGTGATATCATTGGTAATTGGATGGAATATCATATATAAAGAATAATTAACATGTTATGTTTATTATTTAAATCAGTTATACTCATTTTTATATCCATCCAAATAATGATGTTTTTGAATATCAAATTACACAACGACATGGAGACAGCAAGCCGTACGAATGCACGTATGGTGACATTGTCATTTATATGATGGATAGAATAACAGATATGGTTGTACCATAACTATAATAACATCACAGTATGTATAAAATAGTAGTTTTATTATTTTGGTTTGAGAACAACCATGAAAGTGGAAGTGTAAGAAGAAAATAACTAGAAAGAGGGTGGTGAAATTATTACCCCTTCTTTGGGTGTTTCCTTTTGAGTTGATGAAAAGGGATCCATAGGTTGTCTATCTGATCAATTTATGGACTCTAAGTTTATTTGAGAGATGTTTTTAGGATATTTTGGCATGGTTAGGCTAAGAAAAAAGAATATTGAGGTTTTCTTTTGAGAGAAGGAGAAGTGCCATTTTATAAGAGAAGTGAGGGTCACTTTAGGAAAATCTTGAAATATTAATTTATAATAAAATCATTTTTGGTTTCAAATGGCTCCAAAATGACCTATTTATAACATAAGTTGGAAATGGATCGAAAAATACTCCAAAAATAGTTTTTATATAGGTTTAGGTAAACATATTAACCATATCTTTTATATTTAACTCTTAGTTAAATAGTTTAACTTTTACCATGTCTTCTTGTATTCTTACACTATATGGTTGATAAACATTTTATAAACAACCAATATAACATCAAGTGGTTCATTAATAAAATATATAATATTATTTAATCCATTTGTCCTATCTATAGATTTTTATGAATATTATATAATTTAATTATATAATATTTTATTAAAAAAATTCATCTATGTAAATTTTGACACTCTTTAGTATTTGGTTTTTGTGAGAGTAATAACAACTTGATTACATCTAAAACGGTACATTTAATCAATCCTAACGTGTCATATTCACCTAGAATATACTTGGATGTCATAAAAACTATGAAATTATATTTATCTAATATTTTTAATACCATTTATTCGATTCATTCATTAATAAGATAATTACTAAATCATTATTGTGTCCTAAATAAATTTAATTATTTAATGTATAAAAATTATAAATATAATAATATTATTTAGGAAATATTTTTATATTTATAATGAATGTTTATTGTCTAAATGATAACATATATAACACCTGGTAAAATATGGCTTACTAATAGATATATGATTATGTCATTTTTGTCTTTACTTTAAAATAATTAATATAAAGTGTCATTATCACTGTCAAGTTGCTAAAAGTCATCCCCAAATTGACACAAGAATGCCCATGGTCGTAAATTTATCAAAAAATAACAATATGTCACCTGTTAGGGTTATTTAATATAATTA
Organism: Viscum album; assembly: GCA_963277665.1. Classification (NCBI taxonomy): domain Eukaryota; kingdom Viridiplantae; phylum Streptophyta; class Magnoliopsida; order Santalales; family Viscaceae; genus Viscum; species Viscum album. Next base: position 1,046,569,376 of record OY728135.1, on the reverse strand, counting down.
CAACAATATTTTGTTACCCTTATTTACAAGATTTACCCTTTAACTATGATAAATAAAATATTTACTGAAGTAAATATTCATAATGTATAAAAATAAAATATTCTTATTTACAAAATATTTAAAGCATGAATACATATATGGAATTCATTTTAGCAAATTCAAAACACAAAAGTATAAGAAATTAATTTAATATTAATTTACGTTTTCAAAACAAAAAGCGTGTTTTTAAGAAATCATAACTATCAAAAGGTTGACACTTATTTATGTCCAGTTTAAATGTGATATTATATCTAATGACCTTTACTATATTAAATTTAAAAACATTAATATATTGATACATATAAACCATTAAAATGTATAATTTATCACAATAAATTATTTTTATTAAAAAAGATATTATTAATAAATAATTAGTATTTTTCACTATTCATCAAAATAAGAATGTTATCAGAAAAAACACCAAAATTTTATCCAAACTAAATATTTATGTCCCTATTATAAAGAAAAAGTTACTTTTGTCAAATTGTATATAAATAAAGTGTCAAATATTATATTTAAAAAGGTTTATCCATTAAAAGGCGGTAAAATTGCATTTTTAAAAAAATACTTCATTTATTGAAAAAATTGAATTTGTTCGTATATTATGTCTACAAAAACTTATATGAATGTTAAAATTATATGTTTTATATAAAATTTAAAATTCAGTTAATATTATTCATAATGTTATTTGAATGACTAGTTTTGTAATTCGTGATGCGCTCAAACTCGGTATTGTGTGTAGCACATGTTATTGAATTTCTTTGAAGAGATAACGTACATTAAAATCGTGGGGTGTTACATTCTCCCCTCTTTCAATAAAATGCGCCCTCTTAATTTGAAATTTTTCAGAAAAAATATATTGTTAAAAATAGAAAAATACCTTTGTGGGAAACCCACATAAAAAATTGGGTTAATAAAATTTAGTCCTAATAAGAGGGAATGGGAAATAAAATTGTCACCACCAATATATGATATAGATTATGAGAACATTGTGGGAAATTATACACATAATTAGAGAAAAAGATTAAATATTTATAGGGATTGGTTGTGGTCATCAATCACAAATAAGTTTAAAATTTAGAGACTCAAAGCCATCAATCTATGGTGATTTATAATATCATCGGTTTTCACAAAACATAAGGTATTAAGATATACCATTTTTGGTTTTAAGACCCCTCTATAATATTTTAGAATTATTTTATTCATATAATAAGAGGAAATTAATATACATGATATGTAGAGTATATCCTTCAACTAATTCCTACCTCAAACTCACCTTTCACTCTAAAAGTTAATAGATTTCAAAAATATTCTATTTATCGTAATCATATAAGGTCACAAAAATAATTAATTTATAATTAATTTTTCATAATATTTAAGAAAACCATATTACCCAAACGTAGACATCACATAGACTTGTGGTAGTTGATGCACCCTTGTTGCCTTTCGGTTGCGGGTTCACATCTCGCACCCTTTCCAGACGCGACGGGTTGTCGCCTGACTTACATGTTTCCCTTTTTATAACAATCCAAATGTTATATTAAGAAATGATTTAACCTTAATAATATTATCCAACACAAAACATAATCCATTCAAACCCTTAGAATTATCAAAAATACTTCTATCCAAACTCACAGTCCAAAATTTATAAGGAAGGTCAACAAAATGAAGATCTCTTTGGCCAAGTAATGACATATGAATACCTTCATCATGTATTCTATTAAAACAAGGTATCACCCTGAATTACCATACAAACTTATTCATTACATTCAATCTCCCTTATTTCTTATATAATTCCATATATATTCCTTATATCCAAAAATTTTGAATATTCCAATAATGATGGAATAATCAAACCATTAATCAGTTTCAAGGTAGTCCAGAATATCCAATATAATTTACCCAAATCAACCATATATTATTCCAAAATCACTACCTCGGTATTGAACCATATATAGGTTTACATTTACTTCAACCATGTATTTTAAAAAAAATATTAACTTGTTGTTGAGTCACTTTTCTCAGTAACATGTAATCTCAAATCATCAATTAAATAGTACTACACTACAATAAAAATATATTTCCACAATACATATAACAAGTACATCGTTGATATAACACTCAAATGACATAATTATTTAATATCAACATAATAAAACTAGTAATTACTCTTCATCTATGGTAATATAATATCTTGATTATTATCCAACAACATCATTTGTGGTATACTCTGACGATTTGGACATTGATTCGCGTAGTGTCCCAACTCCTTGTAGATGAAGCATTGTACATTTGAAACTTTTTTCTTACCCTTTCAATCACGTACTCAGTGTCCTTTTTTCCCCACTTATAAAAAACTCCCATTACCTTCAAACATTTACTATGGTGATTATTTCCACAGTTATCAAAAAATGGGTAAATCCTTCATTTCCCTCTTCCCTTTATCCATATTTCTCTCTTCCATCCTTTTCTTCTCTTGCTTCCCATCAAGTCCATAGGACTAATAGAATTACTTACTTAACTTATTAACACATGATATTACATCTCCCTATGATGAGAATATTTGGGAGACTATTCGCATTTTAAATGTTACTTAATAAAATGAATCATATGATCATTCTTAATATTTTGATCTTGTGTATTGCTGGAATTCTCATTCCGTCTACTAGGCGCCATTTATAAACAATGGCATACTCCAGTTTATTTTATGAATCTCAATGAATTATTCCAAACTTTTAAAATACCTACAATAAATTGAAATGATTATGAATATAATCTATAATAATAAAATGTTTTCTTTGAGGACATATTTATTCTTAAATCCTTCAAATTGTGTTGTAATGAAAATGTGAATTATCCTAAACATATCCCCCCGGAGTCTCATTACCAAGAGTGTAGAAAAGCCCATTATCGTGTACCAGGATACCCCAGGTCAAGCCCAATTCTCCTTGTCGGAGTTTTCCTCATAGGTACATCTGTGCTAGAGACGAATATACCAGCTCGTATCGATACAGAAATGTATTGCTTGCCAAACTCCCAAATTCTCTATATTACCAAATTTCTAAGATTTTCTTCTATACTTACATGAAATTTTATCTTAGGGTAATGTGATCTAATTAAATTTAATCTAAATATAGTTTCCATGGTTAGTATTTAACTTTATTTGATACAAACTATAACATGCTGATCCCAATTACCCAGATTCGGTGCATTATTACATAACATTGGCAAGATAATAAGGGATCAAATCCTGAAAGACCAATCAGTTTTGTATCCTTGGAGACAAGTTATATACATAAGTTCAAAATTATAACATGAAAAGAAATTCAACACTAATTTATTCTATTAGAAACATCTAACCCTCCTAGATTATGCCAGCAAGTCACTCAGTAGAATAAATCAATGTTTCCCATTCCACTTTGAGACTTTTGAATTAAATTATCAATTTAAAACATTCATGTCAAAATAAATTAATCCTTAAAACCATTTTGAAAACATGTACATTAACGATAATGGTTTAGAATAATAAATCATTAGAACACTTAAAATGATATTTTAGTACAATATTACCTTAAAAAGAATAGATTTTAAATCTATTTTATGAAACATGGACATGGATAATAAATATTTCCCAAGAAAATGTTACACAAAAACAATCTCGAATAATAATGTGATTAAGGAATTAACCCTCACCTTGCACTTTTCTTTGGTCGAGAGTACATTTAACCTCTTTTATAATGACCATAATATGTTATTAAATTATTATAGAAGAATATTATTATTTATTATATCATACATGATTCATTTATGACATCATACTAACCATTTAATAATGATTTCCATGTTAAATTAACATTTCAGGTAATAATCGCTTTCTTTATTTTAGGTGTTTTTACTTGTAATTCGTAATCATATCATTTAGATAATTATTTAAATAATTCTTGAATATGAAACAAGATTTATATAACATATATATTTAGAATATAAATATGTATAACAGATAGATATGTGAAATGGAAAACACCGTTTATGGAGACGGTAGGTCGTACTTACCCATAAACGTTGTTTCCATTTTCATATCATTTTGAATGGACGTAAGTGAATAAGATGTATGTAACCACATAAATTTATATGTATATATATTAAGTATCATTATTATATCATATATTTCATACTTATTAATAATATATAACTTTATAATCATCGTTGAATGGTGAATGTGGAAATGAATCGCATCACGTCGTGGAGATAGTAATCCGTACGTACAAAAAAGTGGCAATATCATTATATTGATGATGAAATAACATTTAATTGTATGTTATAACATTTATATAGAATCATAGAAATTTTATATTTATAATTTACATAAGTTATACACATTATTTAAACCATCCAAATAATGATGTGTTTGAATAATGAACTACACCACAACGTGGAGACGGTAAGCCACACATACGCATGTATGGTGACTTTGTAATTTATAAGGTGGATAGAATAAATAATATGGTTTTACCATATTTATAATAACATAAAAGTATGTATAAGGTAATGGAGTTATTATTTTGGTACGGAAACAAAAAAAAAAAGAGGAAGTGGAGGAAGAAAAGAACTTGAAAGAGGGTGGAGAAATTGTTACCTCTTCTTCGGGTGTTTTTTTTCAGTTGATTGAAAGGGCTCCATAGGTTTGATTTATGATCAATGTAAGGAATCTTTGTTTATTTGAAGGAATGTTTTAGGATATTTTGGTTGTTTTTCACCAAGAAAAAAGGATTTACAGGTGTGATTTTAAGATATGGGGAAGTTCCCTTTTTTAAGTGAGGTGAGGGCCACTTTAGGAAAAGTATGAAATATTATTTTAGAATAAAATTATTTTCAGTTTATAATGGCAAAAAAATGAATTATTTCTAGGATAAAGTGGTTATGTGTCTAAAACCACTCAACCAATAGGTTTTATATAGTTTTCAGTTACCACATTAACCTTATCTTTTAGATTTAACTCTTTGTTAAATAGTTTAACTTTTACCGTGTCTTCTTGTATTCTAACACTATAAGGTTAATAAAAATACTATAAACATCCAATTGAACCTCAAGTAGTTAATTAATTACAAATATAATATTATTTATTCCCTTTTTCAGAATCATATATTTTTGGGATTATTATATAATTTAATAAAATAATATTTGGTTTAAAAACTCATTTATGTCAATTTTGACACTATTTAGTATTTGGTTCTTCTGAATGTTTTTAAAAATTTATTACCTCGAAAAAGATACATTGAATTAATACTAACATGTCATATTCACCTATAAATTTCGTGGATGTCAAAAAAACACTGAAATTATTTTTATTTTAATATTTATAATACAATTCATTTGATTCTTTCAATAATAAGGTAATTATTGCATCTTCATTGTGTCAAAAATAAATTTAACTATTTAAAATCTAAAAATTATAAAAATAATTCAATTATCTAGTAAATACTTTTATTTTTCTAATCAATATTTATATTTTAATAGATAACTTATATAACACCTTGAAAAAGTTGTTTTATAGAAAAATATATGTTTTTGACTTTTTTTTGTCTTTACATTAAATTAATTAATATAATGAGTCATTATCACTCTTAACTGGCTCCATGTGGTCCCAAAATAGAACAAAGGATGACCATGGTCAGACATGTATCAACCAATAGGAAAATGATACATGTTAGGGTAACTTAATATTAAATAATAATATTTGTTTACCCTTATTTATAAGATTTACCCTTCAACCACTGTAAATAAAATAGTTACTGAAGTAAATATTCATAATTTCTAAAAATAAAAGTTACCTATTAATACAATTTGTATCTCCTAAATAAAAATATATAATCCATTTTTCAAAATCAAAAACACAAAATTGCAAGAAATTAATTTAAAATTATTTTCCGTTTTGAAAACAAAAAATGTTTTTTAAAGAAATAAAACTATCAAAGGATTGACACTTGTTTATTTCCAGTATAAATGTGAAATTACATCCAATGACCTAAATTATATTAAATTATAAAAATATAATCTAATGATACTTAAAATCCATTCAAATGTATAATTTTACACTATAAATTATTTTTATTAAAAAAGTTGTTTTTAATTAAAATATATCAATTTCACTATTCATCAAAATATGAAAGTTATCAGAAAAACACCAAAATTTTATCCAAACTAACTTTTTATGTACCTATTCTAAATGAGTTGTTTATTTTTTCAAATTAACTATAAAAAATTGTCTAATAATGTATTTAAAATGGGTTTTCCATTAAAAGGCTGTAAAATTACATTTTTTAAAAAATACTTCTTTTATCAAAAGAAATTGAATTTTTTATTATATTATTTATAAAAAACATAATATGTAGGTTAAAATTATATAGAGTATATAAAATTCAAAAATAATTTAATACTATTCATATCCTCTTTTTGAACGACTACTTTGGTAATCCATGGTAAGCTTGAACTTGGTGTTGCGTGTAGCGCAAGTTATTGAATTTCATAGAGGAGATAACATACTATGAAATATTTGGGTGTTACAATATATTTATACCATATAATCCCATTCATATAATTTTCTTCATTATTGGAGGTAAATTATTTAATGAAGACCTCCCGATAGTGTTTGCATTTTTATATTTACAAGAATGCCCCTCCTCCTATATAAAAGGGCACTAAAACTCCATCACTTTTTCACAACACTCAATCAATTTGGATAATCCAAAAACTATTGAAATAATATCACAAAATAACATAAAAAAATTCTACACTCCCCTATTTTGGAATAATGAAACGAAAGGATGACTTTTGGAATAAATCCAAAGGAGTTACCCGAAAAATATGTAACATTATTCAACAAGCTCTTTTGTTATATTTATTTATCCAATAGTGAAAAAATTCCTTTAAATTTATTATATAATTACATAATATATATATATATATATATATATATATTGTCTTGAGGTCAAAAACTACAATTTCACTCAGTTTCATCAAATGGGATACACGATCATCATTCGTGTGTACAGCGGACTACCACCCCATGAATCGATGTCAATCATTTTACCATAACCACTATTAAAAGTTATAAATAATTAATTATTTATAGTTTATATTTTATATTTATGAAATTTATAATGTACTTATACTTATTTAAATAAAATATAATTCATAATTCTATATGATTCATTTTCTGGGAATACGATAACATCATTTGTGGACATGTAGATTACTGCCTCCTTAAAGAGATGTGGTGTGTTCACAATTTACATGGAATGTATTAAGGATGTTTTAACTAAACACTTGTTATTTATATGACATAAATATGTTACTATAATTATAATATTCATATATATCATTTATATTTAATTATTTTCATAAGATAATAAAATGGAAACAATGGTTATTTTGAAAGTATCCCCTACCGTCTACATGAACAGGTTATTTAATTTCCAACTTAAAAAACATTATGGATTACTGTAAATAAAAGTATAATGAACATATAAATTTTTTAAATCTTGGTTTAAATTATTATTTTGATGAAATCATGATCTATATAATAGTAAAACATTAAAAAGTCAAAAAATACTCGAAAAACATGGCAATTAATACCTGAAACGATGAAAACGATGAAAGAGAATTAATGAGCAGGTTATTATATGTTATAAAAGGAATATGTATGACATTATAAATATTAATATGGTACTACTATAAGTTAATAACATGATTAAAACCATTTTATGATATACTAATGTGCATTCAACCAATATTTAGTGTATGTTATGGGATTTTCATCTCACTTTTTTACATATGTGGGATAATAGACATTTCAAAATTATTTCGTTTTGTGTGGTGTATATGATGATTTTATTTCATTTAACATAATTAATAATTCATTACTCATGATATTTAATTTCTCACATTGAATTATCTCATCCAATGTGTTTTGAATTGAAAATTACCATGTGATAAATGTAATCAAGGAAGTATAACATTCTTATTTTTTGTTAAACCCCTCTTGAAAAAATTATATTATTGTAATAAACTATAATTTAAAATAAAATTTTAATTACATATACATATTACTATATGATAGATATGATTATTACCAAAATCTTATTCAATTTTTACATATATCTTTAACATCCAATGTTATTTGATAAATTATGGAAATGTTGATGAATCATATCTTTTAATAAATATCTATATTTGATAACTATCATGTGATATGAATTAAATATATTATTTGATATATGAGGAATTATTTGTAAATTAATGATATCGGATTGGAACTGGTTATGGAAAGCCCATAGATACATCAGCAGTGTCATGATATGAAACTAGTTGGTGAAAAACCCTTTTAGTTTGTTTCCAATAATAATCAGATGGGTCTCTACACATATAATATAACTATCTTGAGAATATCACTTGATGATATAGTTTTTCTTGTGATATATACATGAAATCCAATAATTAATCATTGCCTTCATTTCAGTTATTATTATCCAATGAATTATAAATAGGACAAAATCTATGGATGCATTTCGTTATTAGCTTAATGATTTAATAGAATATGTGTTCAATAATTTATCATTCCATATAGATTATTAATTATTAATTCATTACAGATTCTATTGTACTTAACCCTTTATAAGAAATTGAGATCACCCTTATTTTGTTTTTCCCCTAGGTTATGAAGAAGAGAACTTTGAATTAGTTTCTAAGGATGCAGTTTATTATCTTTTCGTATGTATTGAATTTAATTTAATATCCCCAATTTAAAATAAAAATCATCTATATAATATAGTTTCTATAACTTTTAAACTTTTCGATCCTTCATGATTCATTTTATTGTAATTGTGCCAATTTAATAAAGTAAGGAAGAAGATCTAAGCTTTGGGGGTCGGGGCGTTATAAACAAAAAAATGTATTATCATGAAATAATAATAGTAAAATCAAATTTATTAATTTATTGAGATTCATATAATGAAATTTTATCATAATAAACTTAATCATAAACAATCTCGATAAACAATGAGATTGTAACATAAAAACCATACCTCATGTTAGAATTTTATCAAATGTGTTAGAAGATATTATAGTATGTATATATATATATATTATAAATATATTCTAGAACTATTATTATATATATATCATAAAATATATAATTTAAGTATAAATTTTTATCACTAATTTATAAACAATTCTTTATCAAAATCAATTTTCAATGTGATAACTTCATAGTTTCCCATATATATTTTGTTTTGTTAGTTTTGATCAATGTACATTGAAAACGGTTCCTGTAACGCCCCGAACCTAGATTACCAAAGTCGGTGCAATATTTTAATATATTGGAATCATTATAAGGAATCATGTCCTGAAAGACCAATCTGTTTTGCAGTATTGGATACATATATTACATACAATAATGTTACATTACACATTCTAACATACAAAAAATAATAATCCTTTGAGAACTCCATTGTTCCCTTATCTTAACCCTGCATCTCAAACATAAAACACTTCTTACGATCATTGTAAAATAAAACATAAGAAAGGGGTGATCTCAGATTCTTAGTAAGAGTGAATAATTTAGTGGAAGATAATATAAACAATAGGTGTGGTTAATAATTGAAAACACAAGCCTTTACAAAAAATAAACATGAACAATTTATGTCAGAAATATGAGCTAAGTAAATAATTAAAAAATAAAACATAGTCATGGGTATTATAAAAGTCTAATAACCACATGAACAATCAATATTATTTTCATAATGAGGGAATTTATAATGATAGAAATTATGAAAAATTTTGTCAACGCCTCAGCTAAGACATATAAAAACGATTAAGGCCTGGGCCAAAATCATATATCAAATTGGGAAAGGCCTCGACCAATTCTACATCTAATTGTCTGATGAGACCTACCGATGCATCAAGGAGCTATAGCTGGATCCACCCATCACATACTATGTCCAATACATTCCTTATATAAAAAGGTTGAACCATAACATAAAAATTCATATTAGAACTAGCATAATAAATATCAATACATTAACTATAAACCATGAACGGTATAAAAATAACACATCCACAATAAAAAATATTAAGAAACCTTCAATACAATATGGATGATTTGTATCATAATAAATCATCTTCAAACATGTTTAAAATCCATCAATGGATGTTGACATAAATGAAAATGATTTGTAAAACACATTGAGAGAAATATCATTTTTTTCAAGAAAACTTTTAAAATTCACTCAATTTAGAAATGAAGACATTTAATGAAATTTCATAATCAAAGTTTCCTATACCACTTTGAATCTTTTGAAAGGAATTAACATTTTAAACACATTCATGTCCATATAAAAAATCATTAAAACCCATTTTGAAAACATGGACATTAATAAATATGATTGAGAAGAATATATATTTAAAACATTTAAAATCATGTTTTAGTGGAAGAGACCCTTAAATATAATCCCTTTTAAAACTATTTTATGAAACCTTTACATGGGTAATAAATATGTCCCAGCAAAAATATACCCATTAACAATCTCAAATAATAATGAGATTGAAAAATTAAGACTTACCTTGAAATTTCCTTTGATCGAGGGTACATTTAAACTCCTTTATAATGACCATAGTATGTTATAAAATTATACCAGGACCATATTCATATTTATTATATCATACATGATTCATTTATGACTTTATACTACCCATTTAATAATGATTTCCATGTTAAATTAACATTTTAGGTAATAATAACTTTTTTTTATTGTACGTGTTTTAACTTGTTATTCTTGATTGTATCATTTAAATAATGATTTGAATAATTAAATAATATGACCATTGATTTTTATATCCTATATATTTATAAAATAAATATTTATAAAATATAGATATATGAAATGGAAGGCACCATTTATAGAGATGGTATGTCGTTCGTACGCATAAACGATGTTTCCGTTTTCATATCGTATTGAACGAAAGTAAGTGAATAAGATATAGGTAATTACACACACACAAATATATATATATCTAGTAGTATTATTATTTCATTTAATTCATATTTATTAATAATATATATTTTTATAATCACCGTTGAATGGTGATCGTGGAAATGAATCTCAACGCGGCGTGGAGATGATAATCTGTACGTACGCACGAGAAACAATATCATTATATTGGGGGAGAAATCATATGTAATTGGATTTTATATAATATATAAAAAATATTTAACATGTTATATATATTATTTACATCATTTATACTAATTATTATTCCCATCCAAATAATGAAATTTTGAATAACAAACGACGCCACGACATGGAGACGGTAATCTGTACGTACGCACGTATGGTGACTTTGTCATTTATAGGATTGATAGAATAATTAATATGGTTTTACCATTTTTATAATAATGTCATAGTATATATAATATACTGTATTTAGTATTTTAGAATGTAATCAATAAAGAAAGGGAAAGTGGAAGAAGAAAAGAACTTGAAAGAGGTGATGAAATTTTTACCTCTTCTTCGAGTTCTTCATTTTGAATTGATAAAAAATGCACCATATTTTTTTTATGACTAGATTAAGGCCCCTATAATGAATCGAGTACATTTGGGGGAATATTGGGACAGGGGTTGGCTGAGCCAAATGGCTTTGGAGGTGTGATTTTGATAGAAGGGGAAGTGACCTTCTATAAGAGGGGTGAGGGTATGTTATGGAAAAGATTAATGTATTAATTTATTATTCAATAATATTCAGTTTATAATGACTCCAAATAAATATATTTACATACTTTGGTGGTTATGGGTATAAATAATTTCGACCAATAGTTTTTATATTGGTTTAGTTTTAGCATCTAAACCTTATTTTTAGATTTAACTCTTAGTTAAATAGATTAACTTTTACCGTGTCTTCTTGTATTCTTACACTATATTGTTAATAAAATTAATATAAACTTAGATGAAAACATAAAGTGGTTCCTTAATGACATATATAATATTATTAAGCCCTTTGTCTGAACCTTAGAAATTTAGGAATATTATATCAACCAATAATATAGTTTTTGTTACAAAAACTATTTTATGTCCATTTCGATACTATATGGTATTTTTATTTTGTTAAAGTCAAAGAAACATGATTACATAAAATAAAAATGATTTAATCAACCCTAACATGTCATATTAACCTATAAAATTAGCATAATTTATCGAAAGTATCAAATTACATTTATTTTGGTATTTATAATATCAGTTATTTTATTGTTTTTTTAATAAGGTGATTACTGCATCAACATTGTGTCTTAAATAAATTTAATTATTTAATGTCTAAAAATTATAAACAAAACAATATTATGTAGGAAATCTTTTTCAATTTTTAATTATTATTTATAGTCAAATTTACCTTATGCGTAACCCTATATTATTAATTTTTTAGTTATGAAAACATGAATTTATAACTTTTCACTCTTCTTTAAATTGAATAATAATAAATGTCTTAATGTAACCCAAGTGGACCTAAAGGAACATATTGTATTCCTAATGATTTTTTTTGGTTGAATAATAGTTATCCAATAGAATTAAGACATGTTGTAGGGTAATTGTAATATCATTTTTACCCATAATTACCCTATTTACTTTTAACCGTGGTAAATAAAAGTCAAATGTTACTATTCACCAAATATTATTTTCATCTTATTTAAACATATTTTACTTACTAATATTAACTGTTTCCCTCAGATTTTTGAGATTCAACTCACAGAAGGAGTAAAATTAAGTTTTATGCTAATTTGAAAATGATCCTTGGAGGTGGGTAAAAGATGGTAAAATGTTCAATAAAATTTATATATAGATAAACTTATTAAAAAATGAATCCAATGAATTTTATTAAACATATATAGGTATGATTTATCAATTTTTACATGAAATAAATTTAAAATAAAATATCTAATTATATAAATAAAAAGTCGATTATAAAAAATAACGTACTATTTTTCACTATTCATCAGAAATTTAAAGTTGTCATAAAAATACCAAAAATTTTCTATAATATAATTTTGATATTTAGAATTCAAAAATGAAGTCTATTTTACCAAATTAAAAACATAAGAAGTTTAATTTATTAATTTAAAAATAATTCTTGTTGTTAAAACCAAAAAGAGGGTTTAAAAAAAAGTAAAACCTATCAAAATATTGACACGTGTTTATGTCAAATTTAAATGTGAAATTACTTATAATGACCAACATTGTATTAAATGATAAAAATATAATCTAATTATACCACCAAATCATTAAAATGTATAATTTGACACTATAAATTATTTTGATTTAAAAAGTAGTTTTCATTTGAAATTTAGTATTTCTCACTATTTATCCAAATATGAAAGTTATCATAAAAACAACAAAATTTAGCGAAACTATATTTTTATGTCCCTATTCTAAAAAAGATGTTTATTTTGTCAAATTTAATTTATTAATGTGTCCAATATTGGATATAAAAAGGGTTCTCCATTAAAAGGTGGGAAAATTGCATTTTTTTGAAATACACTTTTTATCAGAACAAATGAATTTGTTCTTACATTATGTCTAAGAAACTCATAATAATGATTCAAAAAGTGTAAGGATTATATAAAAATAAATATTTAGTTAATACTATTCATAACTACTTTTTAACGGCTTGTTTGGTAAGTCGTGGTGTGCTCGAACTCAGTGTTGGGTGTAGCACAAGCTATTGAATTACTTTAATGAGACAATGTACTATGAAATCTTGGGGTATTACATTATCCCCTTATTTAATAAATTGCATCCTCACAATTTAGAATTGGTCTTTGAAAAAACAAGGTTCAAAATAGAGAATTACCTTTGTGGAAAACCCACATCGGAAATTGGGTTAGTAAAATTTAGTCTTAATAAGAGGAAAAGGGAAATTAAAACAGCACCACAAAAATTGAGCTTAATGTTAAGTCACTTTTCATAGAACCATATAATCTCAAATCCTCAATAAAATATTACTGCAGTACAATCCATATTTATCTCGATAATTCATATAACCAGAATTTTGATTATAAAACACTCAAATGTAATAATTCTATAATAACAACATATGAACACTAGTACTTCCTCTTCATCTAGGTAGTATCATAACTTGATTATTATCCAATAGCATCATTTATGGTATACTCGGATGAAAGTACATTGATTCACGTAGTTTCCCAACGTCTTGTAGGTGAAGAATTTTACATTTAAAACCTTTTTCTTACCCTTGAAATCATGTACATTGTGTTCTTTTTATGCACACCTATAAAAATTCATATTCCCTTCATGGATTTATCATGGTGATTCTTTCCACATTTATCAAAAATAGGAAAATCCATCTTTCCCCTTGTCTCTTTATCCATCTTTCTCTCTACCATCATTTTCTTCTATTGAATTCCTTCAAAGCCATAGGACTCAGAGAATTATTTACTTATATTATTAACAAATAATATTATTTCTTCATATGTTGAGAATATATGGGATACTCATTACCAATTAAATTTTGGATTAATACCATTAAATATATTATCCTTATTACTCTGTGGATCATGCGTATTGTTGGAGTTATAATTCCTTATACTGGGAGCCATTTCTAAACAATGGCATACACTAGGTCAGTTTATGAATCACAATGACTAATTCAAAACATGTAAAATACCTAACGTAAATTAGAATTCTTATAGATATAATTAATAATAATAAAAATGTTTTCTTTGAGAAAGTATTTACTCCTAAATTATTCTTAATGGATTGTAATGAAAATGTAAATTATCATAAGAATATCCCCCATGAGTGTCGTAACCAAGAGTGCAGGAGGGCGGTTGACATGCACCAGTTCCCGTTCGAGTCTAGCTCAAAGCGGTGTTTTATGGTTTTACCCCTAGGAACATCTGTGCTAGAGTCGTCTCTACTTGCTGGTATCCAGACATGGAGGTTTTACTTGGAAAACTCCCAAAATACCTACATTACCAAAATTCTAGGAAGTTCTTCTATTCTAATACTCAATGTCTATCTTAGGGTAATGTTATCTAATAAGAGTTTATCTAAATCTATTCCCATGGTTGTTACTATACTTTCTATGATACCTACTGTAACATCCCAATCCTAGATTCCTAGAGTTGGTGCATTATTTTAATACATTGGCATGTTTACAAGTAATTATGTCGTGAAAGACCAATCAGTTTAGCAGTCTTGGAAAATATATTACATACATGAACTTTACATTACACTTTCTAACATACAACAAAATAAATAATCTATTGATAATGACATTTTTTCCTTAGATTAAGCCCGCATATCAATCATAATACACTTCTTAGGATCCTGTGAAAATAAAACCTAAGAAAGGGGTGATCTCAGATGCTCAGTATGGGTAAATAATTTAGTAGAAGATAACATAAACAATAGGCATGGTGAATAATGGAAAACATGTTCCATTACAAATAATAGACATGAACACTTAGTGACAGAAATATGATTTGAGTAAATAATTTCAAAACATAACATAGTCATGGGTATTCAACTAGTCGAATAACTACATGAGCCATCAATATTATTTTCATAATGAGGGGATGTATAATTCCAGACATTCGGAAACATTTTATCAAGGCCTCAACCAAGAAATCTAAAAATGATTAAGGCCTCGGCCAAAATCAAATATCAAATTAGGATAGGCCTCGACAAATTCCATGTCTAATTGTCTCATTAGACCTACCAATGCATCGAGGATCAATATTTGGCTCCACCCATTACTTACTATGTCCAATACATTCCTCATATGAACAGGTTGAAACATAACAAAAAATTCATATTTGAACTAGCATACGAAATGTCAATACATTAACAATAAATCATGAAAGGTATGTAAATAACAGATCCACAGTCAAACATATCACACAACTTTCAATATAATAATTATGATTTTTATTATAATACATCAACTTCAAACATGTTTAAAATCCATCAACGAATGTTGAAATAGAAGAAAATGATTTTTAAAACACTTTGAGGGAAGCATCCATTTTTTAATTAAAAAATTTTAAATTCACTAAATTTAGAAAATAATACATTTAAATACATTTTTTAATCAAAGTTTCTTATACCACATTGATTATTTTAGAAGTAATTAATATTTTAAAAACATTCATGTCCATATAAATAAATCCTTAAAATCCATTTTGAAAACATGGACATAAATAAGAATTATTTATAAGAATAAATATTTAGAACATTTAAAATGATGTTTTAGTGAAATAATGCCTTAAATAGAATCCCATTGAAAACACTTTTAAGAAAAATGTACAAGGGTAATAAATATTTCCTAGTAAAAACTACCTATAAACAATCTCAAATAATAATGAGATTGAGAAATTAACCCTTACCTTGCACTTTAATTTGGCCAAGGGTATGTTTAACCTCCTGTATAATGACCATAGTATGTTATTAAAATCTAACAGAACCCTATTCATATTTATTACACCGTACATGATTCATTTATTACTTTATACTACCCATTTAATAATTATTTCCATGTTAAAATAAAAATTTAGGTAATAATCACATTCTTTATCGTATGTGTTTTAACTTGTTATTCTGATCGTGTCATTTAGATCATGATTTAAATACTTCAAGAATATAAAACATGATTTATATATCGTATATATTTAGAATATATATATTTATAATAGATAGATATATGAAATGGAAGGCACCGTTTATAGAGACTGTATGTCGTTCGCACGCGTTAACGTTGTTTCTGTTTGTATATCGTTTTGAATTGAAGTAATTTAATAAGATATATGTAAGTATATATATATATAAATTATAATTATTATTTCATATATTACATAATTATTAATTATATATATTTTTATAATCATCGTTGAATGGTGATAGTGGAAATGAATCTAATCGCGTCATGGAGACGGTAATTTGTATGTACGCACAAGCGACAATGTCATTATATTGATGGAGAAATCGTATGTAATTTGATGTTTTATCATATATAAAAATAATTAAAATTTTATATTTATTATTTACATCAGTTATATTCATTATTATACCCTTCCAAATAATGAAATGTTTTAATAACAAAGTACACCACAACGTGGAGACGGTAATTCGTACGTACGCACATATGGTGACTTTGTCATTTATAGGATAGATAGAATAATGAATATGGTTGTAACATTTTTATAATAACATTATTTTATATAGAATATAATGGATTTATTGTTTTATAATGAAAACAACAAATAAAGAGCATGTGGAAGAAGCGAATAACTTGAAATATGTGATGAAATATTTACCACTTCTTTGGGTTCCTCCTTTTGACTTGATCAACAGTGCCCCTCAGGTTGGCTTTCTGTCCAAATAAAGGCCTCTAGGATTAATAGAGGAATGTTGGGAGGATATATGGGAAGGGTATTTCCAAGAAAAATGGATTTGGAGGTATGGTTTTGAGAGAAGGGGAAGTCCCCTTTTATAAGAGGGGTGAGGGTCACTTTAGGAAAATATTAAAGTATTAATTTTTTATTCAATCATATTCAGTTTATAATGTCTCAAAATGAATTTATTTAGGGAATTATGTGGTTATGGGTAGTAATAATCTCAAATAATTGGTTTTAGACATTTGTAGGTTACCAGTTTAACCATAACTTATAGATTTAACTCTTAGTTAAATAGTTTAACTTTTATTGTGACTTGTGGTATTCTAACACTATATGGTTATTAAACATACTCTAAACATCCAAGAGAACATAAAGTGGTTAATTAATGACATAGATAATATTATTTAAGCAATTTGGCTGAACCATAGATTTTTAGGAATATTATATTAATTAATAATATTGTTTTTTATTTAAAAACAATTTTATGTCAATTTTGCCACTATTTGGTATTTATTTATTTATTAAACTCATAACAGAATGATTACTTCAAAAAAAATTTATTTAATCAACCCTATCATGTAATTTTTATCTATAAAAGTAGAATAATTTATCAAAAGTATCAAATTACATTTATTTGGGTATTTATAATATCAATTATTTTATTCTTTAATTAATAAAATGATTACTACATCATCATTGAGTCATAAATAAATTAACTTATTTAAAATATAAAAATTATAAATAAAATTACATTATGTGGTAAATCATTTTATCTTTATAATGAATATTTATAGTTGAATTTACCTTATGTATAACCCTATATTAAAAAAATTTTAGTTATGAAAAATCGGAATTTAACACTTTTAAATCTTCTTTAAATTAAACAATAATAAATGTCCTAATCTAATCCTAGTGGACCTAAACGATCATAATTTATTCCCAAGGATGTTTTTGGTCGAATTATACTTATCCAATACAATTAAGACACGTGTTAGGGTAATTTTAGTATCATTTTTACCCTTAATTACCCTATTAACTTTTTACTGTTGTAAATAAAACTCAAATGTTACTATTCACCAAATATTATTTTCTTCTTATTGAAACCTATTTTACATACTGATATTAACCATGTCTCTCTGATTTTTTAAATTCAACTCATAGAAGCTTTGAAATTATGTTTTATGCAAATTTGCGAATGCTCCTATGAGGTGGGTAAACGATGACAAAAAGTTCAATAAAATTTTAATATATATAAACTTATTATAAAATGACTCCAATAAATTACATTGAACGTATATGGGTATTATGTATCTATTTTGAGCTGAAATAAATTTAAAATAAAATAACTAATTATTTATATAAAAAATCTGTTTTATATAACAACGTAGTGTTTTTCACTATTCATCAAAAATTGAATGTTTTCAGAAAAATACAAACAAAATTCCATATGATAATTTTGATATTCATAATTCAAAAAAGAATTCTATTTTACCAAATTAAAAACATATAAGTTTCATTTATTTATTTAAAATTAATTCTCATTTTCAAAACCAAAAAGCGGGTTAAAAAAAAGTAAAACTATCAAAAGATTAACATCTTTTTATGTCAAATTTAAATGTGAAATTACTTATAATGACCAAAATTGTATTCATTGATAAAAATATAATCTTATTATACTTAAAAACCATTAAAATATTTAATTTAAAATTATCAATTATTTTCATTAAAAAAGATGTTTTTAGTTAGAAATTAATATTTTACATTATCCACCCAAATATAAAAGTTTTCCAAAAACACCAAAAAGTTATCAAAACTAAATTTATATGTCCTAATTCTAATGAATATGTTCATTTTGTCAAATTTAATATTTAAAAGTGTCAAATATTTTATTTAAAAAGGGTTCTCCATTAAAAGGTGGTAAAATTTCATTTAAAAAAAGTACTTCTTTTATCTGAAAAAATTGAATTTAATCTTACATTATGTCTAAGAAACTCATAATAAGGATTCTAAAATTATAAGGATTATATAAAATTCAAAATACAGATAATATTATTCATAACTGCTTTTGAATGACTAGTATGGTAAGTCATGGCATGCTCGAACTCGATGTTGTGTGTAGCGAAAGCTATTGAATTACTTTAATAAGATAATGTGCAATGAAATAATGGGGGTGGGGGGGGGGGTTACAGTTCCATAATATCAAAAATCATTATAATGATATAAATATAATATATTTTCATTATTAACATATTTAGAGTTTTCTATAAAAGTTAAAGACAAAAAATGTATTAAACCATTCTTAGAGATGGTCGACTATTAGATTACATGAACATTGTTTTCATTTTTGATGGATGGAAACAAATATAGGTAAATAAAAATATACATTTATATAATAAATATCATGTCATGTATATAATATAAATAGTGTATATATATCATTATTACCATCCAAGTAATATAGACACGAAAAATGAATCGCATCCCTTCGTAGAGGTTTTAGTCCTCATGTATGCACAACGACATTATAATTTTCCAACATATTTGAATGTATGAATGTAGATATGATATTTTCATTATATAAGAATATTTATGTCATAAAAATCCTATAAAAACATTATACCTATCATTATATCAACCGTAAAATATGTAAAGGAAATGTCAATTACTTTGGTATGTGGAGACGGTAAACTCTACGTACATATGAGGGATACTTTCCAATGCCATTTGATAAGAAAGTGGATGGGTAATGGAGGTTTTATAATCCTAATAATTTTTATATAGACAAATTTATTATATTATCTTTTGATAAATAACATAGATTTAAAATAGCTAAAAGAACAACTAAAAACGAATGTGTTTGGTTAATAAGATTACATATTATTCAAAAAAAACATCATAAGATCTCATATTAAGAACCTTAGGGTATCAATTTTGGGGGAAAAAGAACATTCATAACATGTATTGGGAAGTTTATAATGTAAAATTTAAAGGGTTTTGTTGAGATATATGGATTAATAGTGGTAAATAATTTAAAGGAGATGAGTCTTTTCAAAAAGGATAGAGATGTCACAATTGGAATTTCGTAAAATATTAATATGTAATAAACTCATTAAAAAAATATGTTTTCAAATTAAAATTAATTGGATCAAAAAGAGGATATAGTTGAAATAAAATCTTCCATTCAAATTTATATAGGTTTTAGTGTCATTTCAAATATTGCCTCTTGGATTAACCACTTCCTTAACTAATTTTGACTATAACCATGATAACAAAAATTTCAGTAATAATGTTTTTTGAATGACACCATAAAACGAAATGTGACTAAAAAATGGACTGTGGAATAAATTTTCAACCATAATCCATTTATTTTTATAACAAAAACATTTTTATGAATTTTAAATCATTTAATATAATATTATTTATTATAAAATGTCATTAATGTCAATTTTAGAAAATATACAATTAATCTGACATTAAAAACACCTATAAAATGATGGAATTAAAATATAATATTTTACCATATACCTAATGGGTAATATATATCAAAATAAATTATAGAGAATGATAAATCACTGAAACTATATTACTATTAATATGTATAATATCAATTATATAATTTTTTATTAATTATAGAAATATTGTGTCGGTGTTGCATAAGCATTTAAGGAAATTTTATAACTAATAGAAAATATAAATAAATTAACATATGGAAATTAATTTAATTATTATAAATTGAAACATTAATATTAATTCAAAACATTATATTTTTTATGAGAAACCCTAAGAGATATTTAAAAGTAAGTGTGTGGAATTTTAAATTTTTAGTTTATAATTTAATATAAATGTCATAATCATAGAAATATGTAACCACGTGCCCATATATATGATACATGTATGTACATATATGAATTAAACTCATAAAATTAAACAAAAAAATTATTTGACCAATTTTGAAACCTAATCATAATGTTTTAACATCATTTTACCCAATTTACCCTTCGAGAGTGACTAAAATTTATTATGGTTACAATTCATATAGGAAAAGATAAAAGTGAAATATTTACCAAATTTTAACAACATGATTCCAAATATGGAATCCATTTTTCACTAATTAATTTTTATTAGTATAAATTCATTTTAAAAACATGTGTGCAAAACCAAATAATAACCATTTTTTGTGAAATATATATTTAGCTTAAAACTAGATTTATTCAAATTCCATGGAAAAAATGAGATGACAGTTAAAATATTTTATTGAATATATAGTACATAAATTTAATTAAAATCCTTCAACATGGGTTATAAATTTAAATTATATTGATAAAAATATCTTGTACATAAAAAAAACTGTTTTGTTTTTCAAAAATAAATTTCCATTATTTTTAAATGACTTGTGTTTTTATTTATAATAAATATATTACCAATAGAATATTTTTATAGATATAAACAACATAAATTTTACATAACTTATTTAAACATTTTTATACACTCAAATCCAACATCTAGGTAATAATAGTAAAATTAAATAAGAATATTTTAATAACATTTTTCGCCTATTTTGCCAATTTTTTGTGTCTATTTAATGCTATCGAAATAAAAATATATTTATTTAAAAATGAAAATATAAAAAATTATTAGGGTGTCAAATTATACCACCTTAAAATAAACTTATATTTAAACATTCTGTTTCTTTTATATAGAAATGAGGATATCTCAATTTCATTACATCATCAGGTTCCCAAGTAGGTTCCTTTAATTTTAGATTCTTTTAGAGAAATTTATATAGAGGCCCATAATATTCATCAATAGATATTAGATCATTTTATTTTTTTTATTCATTATATAACATAACAATTCATACTAGAATCATATCGGTATAATTTCTTTGGAAACACAGACACATAAACAACTGGTCTACAAGTGAGCTATATCATCTACCCCTATGATGTTCATAACTATGAAACTTATTATACATAACATAAATAAAAACATTCTTCTAAACCTATTAAATGAAACATAATATAGGATGATCTCAAATCCTTATAAATGGTAAACAATATAGATATGAATATATCATGAGCATAAGTGTATGATAACAATACAATAATATTTGAAAACCTTAAACAAATTATCATAGATTATAAACTTGATTCATGGAATAAATATTGAATGATAATAAGAAATTAATTATAATGTAATCTAAGATCATGGGCCATAAAAACATAAAATGGGAATAATACATAGATTGCTTACATAAATATAGGCATAAAAATCATTTTCCCATTAGCTGAGGGTCATTTAAAAACTATCAATGTATAATGAAATAACCTCCAAAACCATCATTATATTAATGTTCACTCCCAAGACTATAATAGTGGATAGATTCCATTTATAAATTGGGTTTTCTCCCCATTCCATTCCTATTTATCTCGTCAGATATCAATCTTTACCCAATGCATTAAAGTGTGATATCAGTCCCACTCATAAATTATAAAAATCATACATAAGTGTTCCACAATATCATGAAAAAATAATTATATAATAATCCAGGATAATATCAGGGTTTGATAAACATTTCCTCATAGGAAAACATGTGTAAGAGAAATAGGTTTCCCAATCCTTCAATATTTCATCATTTAATAAAATGTAAAAAACAAGTGGATTTCATAATATTTTTTATCATGGTTTAACCTTTGGAAATGGAATGGGTTTAATAAATATCATATCATCATATATAAAAACAATTCACATAAAGAATACAAATGGAATCATCTGATCATATCCATTTTAAATCATAAGAAACATCAAAGAATACTATATTTGATTGAAAAATATTTTGAAAGATAACATAGAACATTTCATGAGAATAATAGCCATTCCACTTAAAAATAAATTTTCCAAACATAAAATTTATAAAACATTTTCAAATTAGTTTTATTTGAAAATAAAATTTCAAACATATTGATGAATCTTTAATACCTGATTTATCTTGATGAAAAAAATTATTTTAGTGTCTTACACATTTAAAAATAAATATTCCTAGCATTATTTTTTTAAAAATTTAAAAATCACATCATTCATAAAAATAATAATATTAAATTTAAACAAATTTTTCAAAATTAAACCAAGGTAAAAAATGTTTTTAAACAACTATTGAAGAATATTAAGAACATTCTTTAAATAATTTATAGAAACTATTGATAAATAAAAAAGGATTTTGCACTAAAGAGTAAAAAATATTATTTTTCTTAAAAAATGTTTTGTTGTATTTAATACATTCATAGAATAAAATTAAAGGAAAACATGAATTTTCATGAAATAAGTAGAAAATATTAAATTTTTTTTATTTCTTAATAGGAATATTATATTTTCTCATCATTGGAATAAAATGATAATCAACGTCGTAAAATAATAATATTTTAGCATTTATCCTTTTCCACATTGGTGTATTTTAAATTGTCTGACAAATGAAGAATAAAATCAAATTAACTTTTTAAATATAATTAATATAGTTTGATTCATGATATATCATTTCAAAAGTGTTGTATATACACCTTGTAAAAGAATATACGTTCATAACGTAACATATGTCTCGAATTCCATCAAACATGTTTGTAAATCTGGTATAATAAATATAAGTTTATTATATATATATTAAGGAACCACAATTATATGTTTCATATTATATTTGATAAATTTAAGACATCTTATTTCCCATTTATTAATAATTATAAGTTAAAATCACATTTTAGGTAATAACTATTTTTCTTTTACTATATGTTTTGGTTTTTTATTCTTGGTAATTTTACATTGATCATGGTTCCATAGTCTCAATAATTTTTTGAATAATGTAAATATAATATATATTCATGAAATATGTTTTTTGGGTAGTCCATAAATTTTAGAGATTAAAATTGAATTACACTATTCCTGCAGATGGTAGGTCGTACGTACGAATAATGGATGTTTCAATTTTCTCAGCGGATGAAAAAAAAGAATGGTAAATATTAAATTACCTTTAAAATATAAATTTTATTTAATATATATCACATATTTTCATTACAAATATCTTTATTAATTTCTATATAATGTATATGTGAAGAAAAAATCACATGGTTTATGAGGTGGTTGTTTGTGGTACAGACGAGCATCATTATCATATTTACACATAATTGTATGTTAGAAGCTATATGTGATATTATATATACATAAGTTTAAGAATTTCATAAATATCATATACTTATATTAAATGAGTAATTATATACATCCGTGTTAGGTAGTGATGGAAAATTTTTTATAACGGGTTGTGGGGTTATAGTCCACCATAAATATGATTCGGAGTTTCGTCTCCCATTAGGCAGAAGAGGAGATGGATGGTTTTTCTATTAATTTAACAATATATATGTATACTGAAGGTATTTTTGTTATTAAATAATAAAATTTATACCATATTTTAGGTATTTGGAAGTATAAACAATACAAAATCAAATGTTTAATCATTTTACCTCAAATCCGGAGAACCCCTTTAGGGTATACCGAAAGCCTTAATATGAGGGTTTTATAATAAATATATGGCCTATAAGATGTTAGGAGTGATGTAGGAATGTTATATGGGTAGGGATTAGATAAGGCAATGCTTTTTGGAAGTATGAAGTGGATAGGAGATGGGGTGTATAATGACCCCGACATAACATACATTGATATTACATAATTTATAATGAATATTCAGAACATTACAAATGTACATGCATGTGGGATGTAATAGTTTAGATTGTTTAAGAACATCAAAACAAAATCCTCTAACATGGTTAAATATCATCAAACCCCCTTAAAAATATCTTTACCTTTAGTACTCTTCACAATCATACCCTAATTAAAACATTTATTAATAAATTGGAGAATGGTAAAATAAGAATGGGTGTGCTTAGATGATCAGTAAGGGTAAATAAGAAAGATACATAAGCATGGGATATTAATAAGGGTATGATAACATAATCTAAACATTGTAAAATCATAACCTGCATATCTAAGATCATATTCATTGATCATGTAATAAATATTGTCAGTTTATAATACATAAATATTAAGAAAAGTATAAAACATGAATCGTGAGATCATAAAATAAAAATAAGATATAGAATTTTCACCATAAAAATAAGATAATAAAATCATTCCGTTTATGTCCAAGATTGTAAGAACCTAGTTATAAATTCAGGAATGACCCCTTTTAGTTTTTGGTTAACAATCATGTTGTAGTTATATTTTGGAATTAAATATGATGTCATTCCTCTATGTATGTTGGTGGGTTATTGAGAAGAAGGAAACATAGAGAGTTAAATGCAAGATGCAGGCCCACTATGTGGTGTGTAATTATATTACATTGCTTTTATTCATTACACAAGATTTTATTTACTATCATAGACCTTTCACATCATGTAATTGGGTTTGCTAAGTAGGAAGACCCAGATATTCACAAAATTTTTATAACCATATACACTTGATGTATTTCAAGATTCATATTTTAAAAAATTAATACAGAGCCTCTTTTTTGGATAAATCCTCACCCCTCCACTCTCTTCTATGTAGAATCCCCTTCTAAATCCTAAAACTAGGTTCTTATGATGTTTCACCACTTGATCTCTGATTTTAGACTTGTTTGTAACACTGGAAGTAAGGAAGAAAATTCTTCACTCATTTAACTCCTTTAATCATTTTTATTCTTATCAGTTGCACTATTTTTGTTTAGGATCAATTCCCATATTTTTATAGTGTTGATATATCCCTAATATTTATTCAGATAGATAGAAAACTATAGGTTTATACTTGATGATGAGAGTTGATACTGTATATGGTTTATCGCATATGACTCATAACTCATATCTTAACATTTTATAAACTGTCGCTATTATGATCAGGAAGATTTCTTTGGGAATTGCCTATTTAAATTTTGTAACTTTATTATATTAATAATTCTCATATTCTAAATACCTTTATAAATTTTACATTCATCATTAGAGGATATGACCTTAGCGAAACCCACCCAAAGTATGATTTTCATTGTTTATTCCTCTTATGAATTTTTTGACTATATTGACACCATTTAAGTGTTCCTATACATGGCCCCTATATGTGTAAGTGATTATTTTAAATGAATAAATTATTAATGTCTATTATACCATAGTGGATCTTGACCTATATAAGGTATGTGTTCCAATTAATTAATTAACAATTTAAATAAGAATTGTCATATATATTTATACATATGACTTGACCTTGTTTTTTACCAATGAATTGAATGTGGTTTCTTTTCAATAGACCAAATTTACATGTTATCAAATATTAATGGAAAATAACCTAAAAAGTAAATATAAAATAGATAAAATGGTTACATTTCCTTCTATCTCTATAACTTATAATGAAATGCAACAGAAAAAACCTATGAATTATTAAAATGAATGAATATTATGTAGACATTATTAAACAATTAATTACAGATAAGGAACCTATTTCATATGGAAATTTTAATCAATATATGAGTGGTCAGAATTGATCAGGCCTTGGATTCCCAAGGGAATTCATTATGCACTCATAATATTATCTTCCAATTCATGGAGGTGGTTTCCACGTGAGATACCCACCATGGAGAAATTTTCTTGTCTACTAGAAGATACTTGACATGATGCCATATGTTATCTTCATTATATTCGAGATTTTATGATATCTTGGATACATAACTTGGATCCATCATGATGTCTTCAGACATGTTTCACCATGGATACACCCCATCAGTCCCAGTCATGCTTAGATTGTTTTACCTTGGATGAGATACTTTGACATTGTTATAACTATTTTACTATGGATTGCCTTCAAATATTCATATTTCATTACACATATACCCAACTTAAAACCAGTCTTCATTTTATTAATATTTCATCTTGACCCCTGAGGTCAAGGATTCCATGGTTATTACCTTGGATCGTATTTCCTATTATCATCAGTACTATATATCTTATTGTAACATGGATCCATTTATTATAATTAGAAAGATATGTTGTTAGTGAAGTTTATACATAATGTTATATTCTTATTATAAAAAAATAATAATTAATTAAATGATTACATGTTCAGAAACTAACGGAGGCTAAAGCATCTATTGTGGTATTTACATTACTATATTTCTTTACTTTTATATAGATGAAAACTATATTAGTTTATATTACAATAAATGGATGGTATAAATGCTATTTGTGGTGTCCAATTGAGATTTATCTCACACACTATCTAGTATACTAATGGTTCCTAGTTATATTTCATGTTTTTAGGCATTGATAAGGGGAATCATCCCAAATATGGACACTAGATTTTTCACAATTACTTCAGGATGGAGCTTGGTATCCGATGGCCAAGACAGTACTCAGAATTATTGGATAGTTATTGTCCCATCTTTTATAATTTTATATAGCATGTATTTCATTCTTCCATGTGTACATATTATCCAATTTTGTAGATATATTACATGTTCCATCAACATTTGTTTATATGATTCAATTTCTATATTTTTGAAAATTATGTAGTGCTTATATTTCTATCCTTATCTTCCACTACCAGTTTATTCCTTATGATTATTCCATTATTTACCAATAATTGAATATATATAATGTGCTAGACTTTTTTGATGAGGGAATAATCCCTCTACATACACACCCTAGGACCTCAATGTTAGTTATCATCCTCTAGCATATAGAGTGGTGAGCTAGGGGCCATGTGGCCAACTAGCTTCAGGGAACCTTTGTGTGGACCCTAGGTCAAGAAGTAACAATGTATTAATGGAGATGTTTTTTATTTTGTTTTGTATTATTGTTTTGGAATTTAGACATGATATTTGTAACATTATGGAACATGGTTATAAGTTGTGCCTAGGATTAACTTACCCACATTCGGGGTAAATACCAAGTTTTATGGGAATGGGAAATTATTGTTCAATATTTTTTATCATAGATGATATAATTCCACCATTAGGTGACACCTATTATATAATATTATTGTTATTATTATTATTATTATTATTAATATTGTGACTAAGGTTAAATTTTCATCCCTGGTATGATGAAATGATAAAAAATAAGTATTATTACATAATTCATTATAGGCACTTAGAATTCACATGCAATGAATATGTCATTCCATACAGGTGAATTTTAGTGCATTAATTACTTGTGATTCCTAGTATTTTTGATTGATCCAAGCCTGTAATATATTTGTGTGTTGATATTATCTTCTACAGGGTAGGGAGTTATTTATTTAAATTGTCATCATCAATCTGAATATAGTTTTCCTATATAGATTGATGGTGGCATTTGAAATAGCTGGTTTTTACCCGTCTAAGCTATGTACCTTTGGTTGCATGACTATTTACTTATTTTCAATTGAGGGATTTCTATTTTCAATTCAAGAGGTGTATAGTTTCCTATGGATTTGGATGGTTAATTAACTGATTCAAGCCATTGTCCATTACCCATAACATTTTCAGACTAAATGTAGATGTGGTTGAATAAAAATTGAATGGGTGTCGATTTTTGTGATATGGTGCATGAGTAATTTCTTATTGTGGATGGAAATCCATTTTAAAGAATCAAATATTTATGTATAAAATAAATGAAAAATTTTAATCTAAATCATGATTATAAAATAAAAAAATTTCCCCTAAATGAAGAGGAAATGTTTTACTGAACCTTTAACATAATAGAATCCTTATAAATTTAACTTATACAGTCACTAATACCTTACCTTATAATATGGTAGTTGGGGTATTATTTAGGGTAGTGATACCTTTTTATTATGTTCTACATTTTTAGTACTCTTATCTCCTATTATATCTAGTTTTGAGGTTTGTGGTTGGTATTTGTAGAGATATTCCATCACATCGTCCTTGAGGAATGTGCAAAGAGTGTGTGAAAACCATGCCTCGCTGGTGGTGGGCCTAGGACTCTAGTGATTCCTCACATAGTAACACATGAGGAACTCCATTTTATAATTGATCTAGGTAGTGACACTCAATTACATTAGGTTTTTCTATGTACGATGCAATCCATTTTACATGATCCATTACATGCACCTATAATAGATGATATAAATCATGATTTCCAAAAACCACACCCTCTAACCATTACATGCGATATTGGTCTACTATTAGTTGAGGGTTGGATTAATCCCACAATATATATCATTGATCATACAAATGATTCGTATTGAGTAGAAGGTCATATATTCCACCTATATGATGCGGGATTCATTAAGATTTGATGGGATGTGATTACCCAAGATGGTAATCATTAGGTCATGGATTGGGAAAACATCAAGACTACCTTCGATGATCACCTCATTACTTATACACTGAGGGTCGGCCGATCATGATAAATTATGAATCTAGGGAAGGGTTTTGTGTTAGACATGGATTATTCAACATGTATTATTGAGTTACAATGCTTTTCATTGCTTCCAATCACTAATGAGCTATCGCGTGATGGACACTTCGAGGATGGTATTAGGTATTCCAAATGTATTAAGGGGTACATAATCCTCCTAACCACTTTTTATGATATCATAAATCAATTTTTATCACTATGAACAACATGTGGGAAGGTGATTGTTTTAAGAATAGAGGTTCACTGCCACAAAAGGTCATTAGTTCTTCATAAAACAAGAAGAAATCTATTAAGGATTATCATTAGATAAGTGGAATCCAGAGTACCCATACCAATAGCACTATGGAATTCCATCAGTGTGGATGACATGGAAATCTAAAGCCTCAGTGTGACTGAAACACTGTAGAGTTCTATAATTATGGTACTATGCGGAATCTTTAGAGATTTTTTCATACGCTTCCATATACTTTGAATGGAATAGGATTCGAACTACATCCATCTTTAGGGGACATTCTATTTATACCACATTTAACATGGAGTTGGAGTAGCACTGAAAGGATTAGCTGAGGAGGTGGTTGTTGCCAGGGAAGCTAGAATATTTATTATCAGCATCAATAGAGTGGACCAACTCAGGGTAGTCTAGCTGTAGCATAGGGTTGTAGATTAGGTTAGTTGCATGAATTATATTCGACACATGAGGAATAGATTGCAAAATACTCTAAATTATGGTGTACTTTTATTGTGGAATACACTATTTTATTTTATTTATTCGATACATGTTCTTCACACTCCTTCATCACCTTATTCTCCAAGGGAAATCTTGTTTTGGAAATTTAATATTAGTATGTTGTGATGACCCTAGATACCCCATTGGATGTATGGTATAAGGGAATACTCTATTGTAGGGACTACCCCATTAAGGTAGGAATTTATCCATTGTTGTGAAACCCCTTTATACTCAAGAGGATGAGATTCAATTTCATTATTATGATATAATGCTTGGTTCCATTACATGCCTATGTGGACTACTATCACCATGTGGATTCATTTACATCACCAGAGGGTGGAATCAATATAAAAAATGGTCGGTTGGATTTTCTGGTGGATAGAGATAGACCGGAAAATCATGGTCTAGGTGGAGTGACTACCCGAATTACTAGTCTCTTCATGGACGTGAATGGAATACACATGGAATATTATACTCCCATAGTAGATCATTTCAGGTACGTCAATATCGATGATTTATCTAGATTACCTTCTGATAGAATGGTAGATTTTATGATTGAGATCAATCCATGAGATTATATAGTATCCATTCCTCCATATATGATGGAACTTACTGAATTCTAATATTTTTATAGATATTCAAATGATCTAGAGGACAAAGGTTTTATACATACCAATATGTCATCTGGGGGGTTTATCCATTCTTTTCACCTTGGAGGAAGATGTGACCAATCATGTATGAATAAATTAATGATATTTTAACTAACATACAATTATGAACCAGTAACCACTACCTTATATAGTTGATCTATTTGACCAGCTCCAAGGATGTAGTTTATTTATTAAGATCGACCTAAGATCAGTCTATCATCATGAGTGAGTCAGGACGTCAGACATACCTCATAAAACATTTTTTAGTGGGTAGGGTATGTATGATTATCTCATCATGATGTTCAATACCAAAAACATGCACTCCATATTAATGTATT
Organism: Viscum album; assembly: GCA_963277665.1. Classification (NCBI taxonomy): domain Eukaryota; kingdom Viridiplantae; phylum Streptophyta; class Magnoliopsida; order Santalales; family Viscaceae; genus Viscum; species Viscum album. The sequence continues at coordinate 1,046,537,736 of OY728135.1, read as the reverse complement.
TGATGAATATGGGTTTCCATAACAATCATAACTCTTTTTCATGGTCTTTATGGACAACATCTTGCTGTATTCTCACACTCATAGCAACAAAACTAGATATATTGAGATGATTTTTAATAAACTAATAGAGAATTATATTTGTACCAATATTTCTATGATCAAATTCTGGATTGAAATTTTTTACTTCGTGGGTCATATTTACTCATAATCAAGAGTATTAGTTGACCCATGGAAGGTGTGTGTTGTTGTGTCCTAGGAGAATTCCAAGAAAATGATTGATATATTGAGTCTCTTGGTGATATATGGATAATACTTAAGTTTAATACAAGTATTATAAAGCCTTTATTATCCTCTTAATAGTATTTTATAAAAGGGATTTATGTTTTTATGGTCAGAAAGGTTTGAGAAATTCTTTCAAGAGATGAAATGAAGGATTTTTCTTACAACGAATTTTGATTCTACCATATCATTGTAGAGGAAATAAAATATTCTATGATGAATCAGTAATTATCTTGGGAGAAGTGATGATACATTAGCATAGATTTTTTTCATATGAATATCATCATTTTATGTCTAATGTGTGAAATTACCAGACACACAACCTTTTGCTTGCAACAACTTTCCATGCCTTACATTGTTGGAGACACTATATATTAGATGAGATATTTATGGTGTATATGAAATAATAAATACTCAAATATTACATCACACAGTGTGAATTGAATCTCAAACATTTATTATGGGTCAAATATCATCAGTCTTTTTACATTGTAATTTCCAATACGCCTGGATAAGGAAATGTAGTAGAGGATGAACAATGTTGGAAAAATCAGGCACATGCCTTACAAGAAGTCAGTTATGAATAGAAATTTATGAACCTATTTTCTAAGATGCATCAAGAGGTTCATGAGATTCATGATCAGCCTTCTATTTACACCATAGAAATTTAATCTTACCTCTTTGACAGGCTGAAGAGAATTTATTTTTCAATTCCTAATGGATTGGTTCGCTGGGAGAGTATTTTGACAGGGACCCATCTACGGAATGGATTTTAGATGGTGATAGCATCCTTTATATTCCTAGGTGTATTTGTGTTCCAATATATATGATAGATAAATTCATATAGGAGTTTCATTCTTTTCAGTGGTATGTCCATATATACATCTCTCAAATGTATCGTGATATGTGACACTAGTATTGGATTATTGGGATGAAATGTCAGACAATAGTATTTTTATAAGTTGTTCCACCTGTTAGTAGTGATGAAGGAGAACCAGTATCTTATAGGATTTTTATAGATTATTCCAATCCCATAATGTAAATGGGAGGATGCTTTTATGGATATTGAAATCATTTTTCTGAGGTCACCTCGAGGTAGTGGCAATGTATGGGTATTCATTGACAGACTGACAAAATTAGGCCACTTTATTTCTAACCAAAAGACTTTCTCAGTTAAAGGGATGTTAAGAATTTATTTTTTTGAGATAATATAAATACATTGAGTCTCTTTTACTATCATTTATAATATAGATCCACATTTCACACCAGGGTTCTTATTGGAGTTATATTGATATATGGGCACATCAGTGCCTCTGAGCATATCTATACACCCCCAGACTAATGCCATGTCAGAACAATTAATATAGGATTTAGGGGACATGATCCACAAATGAATACTTAATTTTGGTGATCCATTGGGGAAGAACATCCATATATTTGATTTTTACTAAAATAATAAATTTTAGGAGACAACTTAAATGGATGCTTGTAAGGCCATATATGTTAGGACATGACAATAAACCCAGTGTAGGTTAGAGGCAGGTGAGCCAGTGCGACTGGGTCCTCGTCCCCTATAGGAGACTTCATAGAAGGTTTAGATAATAATGTATCATAAATCTCCTGGTCAGTCATGATATAAATATAATGCTGATTTTAGTCAAAGAACATAGTAGGTAAAGGTTAGGGATCATGTTTTCTTGTTGGTATGCTATAGTCTTGGCTATGGATGGATATAAAGGCAAGGGAGATGTGTTTGTTCTTTTTTGGGTAGTTTGAGATATTGGAGAGTTTATCTAGTGGCCTATTGGTTTCTATTACATCATTGATACCATTCTATAAATCAAATTATCTACGTTTCACTATTTCACCATTATCATGCCAAACCATCCAATTATTTTTATCCCGAGGTGGTTGAGTTACATGTTGATTTTTTTTGGAGAAACCTATATGAAATGTTGACCAATGTATGATGGCTCTCCAGGGTCAGTTTTTTATTTTTAGTATGGGTGATATTGCAGTATTAATGAGTAAAGGATGAGACATGGGAGTCGGTGGCTGACATACATGCACAATGGCCAAATTTTTTCTGAGACAGTGTTTTTCTACCCTTGGAAGGTGAACACTACTATGAGTTTCTTTAGGGGGAAAGAATGTTAGACCCTAGTTTTTTATTTAGATATGAACCATTTTATATTTTGGTTAAAAAACTGTTATATTTATCTTTTGGATTTTAATCTATAGCTATAATTTTATTCTAGTTGGTGGGTTTTTAAGAAGAAGGAAATTGGGGGAGCTAAAGACAGACTGTAGGCTAACTAAAGATCATGTACTCGGATAACACAACCTGTAATCATTACACTATGTGTGATTTTCTAACCGAGGCCTTTCACGTCTTGTAAATGTTTTTTTCGTGAGTAATAAAGTGATATTTTATTGATTTTTAAATCATTTACGCACTATTTTAATGTCAGAGTACGTTTCTATTAAATTAGATATATGGCCTCTATTTGTACATAGAACCTCGTCGAACCCTCTCTCTTGTCCATGAGTACAGTATCACACCTAAAACATGGTTATTACGTTGTTTCACCGTCCAATATCTGATTATAGACCCTTCTATCACATTTAATGCTCATCAGTAGGTGATCAAATCCTTTAACTCATACCATCATTTTTCTTCTTATAATCTACACTATTCTGGTGTAGGGTCATAAGACCTATTTCAAAGAATTGATCAATTCATCAAAAAAAATTTCGATCTAGACCAAACTAGAGGTCGATACTATACATGGAGGGTACTATGTGTAGTTTTTTTTGTATATGAATCTTCCCTCATGTTTTACCACTTTATAAATTTTACTTATTGCGTGTATGCGAATTTCATTGGGTGTTTCTTATTTAATTCATGTTCCATTAATGTCTTCAATATTCTTGTATTGTAGAGCCTATAGTAATTGTGACATTCATCATTGAAGGTTATGACCTCAACAAAGACCCCCAAAGTAGAGTGTTTTCCTTGTTTTTTCATTTTATGACTTTTTATGACTATCTGCACCACCATTTGGGAGTGTCGTGACATGGACCCACTATGGGCACAAGCTTAAATTATATTAATTAATTGTTAGTGGTTGTTAATCCATAGTTCAACTGGAACCTTCTATAGGTAGTGTTCTAATTAATTAAATATTGTTTTAAAGGTTAAATGGAATATGTATTTATACATATCAATTGTCCTAGTTATTTACAAAAGAATTGAGTGAGTTATTTTACTTTGGCCTCTTTTTCATGTCATCAAAGTTAAATGAATAAACCTAATAATGAAAAATGAAATGGAAGAAATGTTTTCATGCCCTTATAGCATTGTCACTTAGTATGAAAGAAAATGGAATGAAGCTTTAAAATTATAAAATGGAATGAATATTACATGGAATTACTTAAAAATGAATTACATACACGTTTCTTATGGAATGTGGACCTTTTTATCTTTATAAGAGTTGTTAGATTCAAGACAGCCTTGGAATATTGAGGTAATTTTTTGAGAACCTGGTGGAGGCAATTATGATTCAAGAAGACAGTTTCCAAGTAGATACCCACCTATGAACATGGTATTTTTCTACTAAAGGTTTCCCAACATGATAACATTGGATCCCTTCACTGTATTCGGGATATTATAATTTTTTCATACACTCCTTGGATCCACTGTGATGTCTTCAGACACCTGACCCCATGGATACACCAAATTATGCCCAGTCTAGCATAGCCCATACCAGGGATGGTATAATCAAACATGGTAAGACGTATTTTATAGTGGAATTCCTTGGTTTATTCCCCATGGATTACACTCTAACCGTATTACAACTAAGATTCATGTTATTACCGTGTTGAGTAAAACTCTAAGGCTAGGGATTCCTTGGTTATTAACTTGGATTTTCTTTACTATTATGATCATTACAAGATTCATTATTACAACATAGATCATTTATTATTATTATCATGATATGATGTTATTTCTTGTCATACGTCATGATACATACTAATTATAAACAGGAATATAGTTATTTAAATTTTTACAAGTTTAGAAACCAAATGAGGATAAAGTAGGAATCAACATATTTAAATTAATGTATTACATTAAATTTAGGTACATGCACACTGTATCGGTTTATATTAAACTGAATTGATAGAATAGATGTTGTTGATGGTGGACTATTGAAATTTATCTCACACCATATTAAAGATTTTGTTGGTACATGGGTAGATTAAAAGTATGTATAAGATGGTAAGGGTAAGAATCTCACTCGGGCACCTGATCTTTCTCTCTTTCATAAAGAGGGAGATTCGTATCAAATGAACGAGCTAGTGCTTAGGATGGATATAGTGTTTTTGGAAAAAACATTTCTATAGAATGTATTCCCAGCTTCCATGTACACATATTTTCTTTTTTTTTGTAGATACATGACATGTATTATAAAAATTTGTATATGATTTAGTTTCCAATTTTTTACTATTATTTACTGTTGGGATGTTTATCCTTGTCTTGTATATTTAGTTGTCTATTAATTATAATGATTCCCTTATTAACATTATATTGTATATATCCACTATAATATAATTTAGTAATGAGGGAATATACTCTCCACATACACAATCTAGGCCTTCACTCATCACCGGTGGCCTCAAGCATATATAGAGGTGTGTTTGAGGATATGTAGCCAACCAAATTTAGGCCATAATTGAGTGTCACCCAGGTTTTTACAAAATAATGATCATTTCCAAATCATATAATGGCACTACATGGGGGATACACCAACTGGTCGGGACACACCACCATCCACAGTTTCATCCCATTCCTTGTAGTGGAATGGTTTCACTCCACAAACTATCATAGTTGTCATGGCTCACACCCAATACCATCTTTATGAAAGAATTAACTTATTAAATGAGGTTCACACCCCATTATATCCATGTATGTTTAATGAGATATTAATAATTACCCAATTCCTTGGAGGGAGATATAGTTCCAACCAATAAAAAAAATTAAATAATACATACAAGTGACACATGATAATAAAACATTCATCATATCCTGACCTATAAAAAGATTTGTGTTTCATAAACATAACATAATAACCCTTTAAAGGAAATGAGTATCATAAATATTTCTTTTTATCATAAGTAGTGGAAATGATAAAGGTATCATAATAATTTCTTCATTTAATAACACATGAAATGAATTTTGTATTAGAATAATTTTATTATGGTATAACGTATGGAAGGGAAACCAATTTTATAAAAAAAATCATCATAAATATAAACTAATGAATATAATTATAAGAATGGTTCTCTTGGGCCACATCCCTACTGCAGAAAAAAATATAGTAATTCATTCATTCTTTGTTGTAAGAGGAATTTGAAAGATCACTTAGTTTATTTCTAAAGAAAAATAACCTTTCTTTGAAAATCATTTTTAAATAATAAAACATTTTCCAAATCCTTTTATTTGAAAAAAATCATTTAAAACATATGAAGTAAGATATAAAAATTATTTATAATATTTATGTTTTAAAATATCTCTTCCACAATAAAAAACAATTTTTAAATTGAAAAAAATTTTGAAAACCTTTTTCTTTGAAAATACCTTTGAGAACATATAATGAAAATGTAGAAAATAAATAAAAAACTTTTAAACTTATTTTTTATAAATTTTTTAATTTAGAATAACCCTTCAAAACATTTAATGTATGATTTAAAAATAATTTAAATCATTAATTAAGGAAGATATCCTTTTTACTTGGAAAGTGGTTTTTAAAACATAAAATATTTTCGAAAACCATTCTCTTCAAAAACCAATTTCAAAACAATGAATTTGCAGAATACATGGAAAATCAATTTCTTTAAAAACAATCATGTGAAATTGAGAATTAAGAATAAATGATATTAGGGTCGTTATTGAGGATAAATATATACATTCCAAAGTTTTAATTTTCTCTGTAAAAATTGTAGAAGAGTACCTTGATTAGAAAACAAGAAGAATATTTGTCACATCCCTCTTGTCCTCATTATCTTTAGAATGTGGGAGGAACTTTATTGGCATTAAGTGAATTCCCCAAGACACTAAATGCTTGAAATAAATTCCAAGTGATTCATTTACAAATGGGGTATGATTTTCCCTTTATAAAAAAACAACCAACCAAACTTCTATAAACCAACATACCACCACATGTTTCATGATATAAAAGAAAGTGAACTAAAAGTAATACAATTTACACAAAAAATAAAATTAACAGGAGTACCAAAATAGAAGACCAAAAAATATCAATGAAAACAACATAAGACTACACATGCAACAATCCTCAAAGTAAACTACAACTCTAAGATCCATCATACTCCATTTTCCACTCCTAAAACATCCCAATTATCACTAAGCACCGCTAGAGTAGTGTGATATTTTAAATTTGACCATGCACCGATAACTGAAATCTAAAAAATAACCAAAGTTACAAATTAATGGATACAAATGTATCATATTAAATTTCCAAATTCACTTCCATACTCAATACACTAGGATTAAACATGTTAGCACATTTATATAAATAAGTTATATAAAAAAATTTAAACTATTTATATAAAAATATAACTATTTTTCATAAAGAAGTAGTTATCTCAAAATTATATCTTTTTCCAAGGAATGTAATGAAAAAATATTTTAAAACCATTCCACAAGTTCCATTTTGGAATAATCCATTGCATTCCACTTATCTACGTATCAAAACATGAGTGAAACCTAGACCACCTTATACTCAGAAGTGGTGATTCATCCTTTGAAAAATACATAACTTAATGAACCATTTGATTGGGTATATCCATGAAATTCATCCATCCCACTATTAATTGTGGAGACTCCTCCACCTTATTTTTTCTGAATCCACATGAACACACAATGTCACAAACCAACCCGAGTCGACCCTAAACCGGTCACCCGACCTGGTCCGCGACATGTCCCAAGAGGCATTCCCAATCCTCTAGGGCAGGAGACAAGTGTCAGGGCATCAATAGAGGTTGTGGGAACGATTTCTCTCAATATAAATAAATAAAACAATAGAAATAATATAGAGCAACGCATGATAAATAATCCAAATAAAGTGACAAAACAGGAATAGAAGAAAAATAAAACTATCCAAACACGACATCTGAACAAACCCCGTGCGACCTAGTGGGTCACTCTCCGACTCAACGATCAAGTGCCGCCCTAGGCTAGTGCACTCAAGCTATAGCCTGCACAAACACTAAAAATAGAAAATAAATATAGGCGTGAGTATTAAAACCCAGTAGGCTAGCCCGATATATATTCCCAATGCACTACCTTTAAAAATAAAAGAAACATAATTTCAAGTTTGAACTACAATTTATAAAAGTATTTTTTTCTATGTATTTTACTTAAAAACTAAGTACGGAACATTTCCCTTAACCATTTCCAAATTTGGGTTCAATTCGTTAGTATCAATGACATTTTAGGAAAAGGGAAAGTGTTGTTTATATTTTCAAATTTGTACAAAGAGGTCTAAAGACTTAATTTGAATACCATTTTTTAGAAACCTAATCAAAAGAAATTTACCACTTTCCAAGGAAAAAAATACACCAGAATTCACAAAGTAAAACACACAGTAAGGGAAATGTAGGTATACCTGTGAGCATCATAATCATTACTGCACTCTACAAAAGTTGAATAGACATGGGTAAACCTAGGAGATCGAGAATAAACCAGAAGACACCAATACATGAGAAATCATCCGTATCGTCATGTCACAATGAAATAAAAATGCACAATAAACTCAACCATCCTCTCTCATGCAGGTCGAGGGAAAATCCCATAGTAATAAACCCAATATATCCACCTACTATGGGCCACTGGTCAGAACCATAACCTACCAGTGCAACAATAATTCTTAGAATATTCTCTCAATATTCCAGATTCCCATGTCTCAAGTGTTTAAAAAGGGGGTGAGCCAACCGATGCCAACCGAGCATCCAATCAGATATATCCATATATAAAGCACAACAGGCATCACCCCAGACCACTCCATAAGACAACCTTTTGACTTTAACTACTCAAGTACTCTAGAGCCTCTAAGCATAGCCTCCCAAACAATCAATTGCAACCAAGGCATGAGAGTCATCCTAAGAGGTTTTTTATCAAAACATTTTCATCTCTTTCCATAACGTGCCAAACGGGCATTAAATACATTTTACAATCACTACTCCAAAAAATGTGAAACTTCTTTACAAGACCAAACACAGTTTAAAACCATATAAAGAACCCCCAAAATACTACTTCATAGGATGAAATTATTTTTATAAACCAAACCAAACCAAAACATTTTATTTTTTCAAATAAACGTCAAGACCCAACTAGGCAACTTCTCAAAAGAACCAAAGTACTTGTTCACGCTTCAAAAGAAATCATTTCTCATTAAAACAAAACTCTATTTTACATTCTGTGAATTATGTTTAAAATCCAAACAGGAATTCTTTCATTATTGGGTGTCCGCTCGTCAAAAAAATATTTCAAGCGTCCTGTATAAAATAAATGACTATTTTTATAGTAAATAATCATTTAATGATTAACTATATTATATTAAAAATTAATTATCGTATATTAACTCCCATTATTTAGAATTAATAAAATGTTTCTTTTGAAAAGTTAGTGTGCGCAAATAGCAGGAAATAATGTAACTTAAATTTTAAAAGCAGTGCAAAGGGAACCTACCTCAGATACACGATGCGATGAAACAACGCACGTTCGAAAAATCGCGGTAAAGTCCAGCGCCCTCGAGACTGAAGTGTGATGACGAGGGAACCTCAGAAATAAGGCTCCGTGATAGCACTCACTCAGAAATTCCCTGCACGGGTCCTAAAAATCCTAAATCTACAAAAAAAAAACATAAGTTGATAAAAAACCCCTCACAAAGCAAAGGCGAAAGCAAGAGTAATAATAATGAAAATAACAGTAAAAATTATAACTATAATAATAATAATAATAACAACAACGACAATAATAATAATAATAATAATAACAAGATTAATAATGATAATAATAACAATAATAATAATAATAATTACAATAAAAATAAGAACAAAATAATAATAATAATAATAATAATAACAATAATAATAATAATAAAAATAACATTAATATTAATAGTCCACCTAATAATAATAAAAATGACATCTTTGGTAATTATAAAAGTAATGGTAAAAAAATTTATAATTTTAATAATTACTAATCTTTAATAAAACATAATATTATTTCACAAAATTTTAGTTTTAATTCTTCTCTCTTCAACTCATTAAATTTACTTCTATTTACTGACTCAAACTCTACAACCATGCTATACTCGGGCTGACAGCACGTCTTCCGCTAGCTGCACAGTTCCCGTACGCCTGCCTAAAATAATAATAATATCAATAATAATAATAACCTTAATAAAAATAAAAATAATAAATGGTTTCATATTATTTTACTAATAATAAAAATAACGAAAAAGCCTTGCAGTTTCATGATCGAAGCCACGCGGCACCGATCTTCGCCTGTGCGTCCAGCGACGTCAAACCCAAAACGTGCGCTTTTAATCGAAGACTCAAAAATCTCATCCGAGACTGAACGTGAACCAGAGAAAAATAATTTAAAGCCAAATAAATCATTAAATAAAAAAAACACGGTTCAGGGTGTGACAATTCTCCCCACCATAACGCTTTCCGCCCCTAGAAAGCCACAACAGTTTCCAGCCGATCGATCAACGCCTAAGGATTCTACATTAACAAGATCAAACCTCTTAACCAAAGTACATTTCATCAACCATCTATGGGACTCAACCTCATTTCCCGAAACAGACTAACAGTGGAGGGGAGGCCTGAATGGACTCCCCACCATAAGGACTCTACTGGCACCTAATAACGACTTAAGAGAAAACCCAAAGAGACTCATGGTGGGTCTCCCCACCATATAGAACTAACCTACTAGCGACCAAATGGAAAAACTAGCTTAGATGCGCATGAGGCCTTTCTCAAGATAGAAATAAAACACAAAAAACATTTATATAACCTATTCCCATCCAAAAAGGGATAAAAGTTGATCTAATGAGTCTATGATAACCAAAAACCCTTACCCCAAGGGCGGGGAGGGAGGGCCCAAGGATCGGATCACTGAAACTACGACGGACGACTACTCACGACCCATCACTTCGTGATAAACACAAACCAAAGCTGTAGCCGACTTACATCGGTGGTCCATGCAAGGACCCTAATCGGTGACTGACATCCCAAAAAATGCACCATTACTGACATTGCGTGATGGATAAGTCTATCAAACCACTTTTGCGACAAGAGGAGAATTTCAACGACAAAGAATCTAGAGCAAAAACACCAAAACTGTCTCACCACACAGTAGAGACGTAACCATAACCAGACTCCTTAAAATTCCCCAGGGGTTCTTGACCACGCGCTGGCGTCGCTCCGAGGCCTTTTGGCTGGATCTCTGATGGATGAAGCATCTTCTGCCTCACAGTCAGGTTCTGATAATCCCATCATGAAACATACATACTTTGATTTGATAGATTACAAGAAAAGATTTTAAAAGTAAAAAACATACCAGCATTGAAAGACGATGTTCGTCAAAAGACCCATGACAGTCCCATACATTTCAAACCCAAAACACCATCAGTACAACTAAAACGATAAAGACCCCTTAAACTGAAAGGAAACTTACACCAGAAACTTTGAGAAAAGATCCAACAACACATTACTTCTGAGAACTTCCTCTAAAATGATTTCTTTCAATGCCCCAACAAAATCGTCGTAAGTGACCCAGACATCCACATGCCTGGCAGGGCTTCAGAGCGCTTGGGCATGTCGGCTTTTTGTGACCCCGCATGGCACACTAATAACACAAAATAATCTCTCGCCCCGAAGAGTTTGATGAAATATCCTAAGGCCTCTTAATTCCACAACATGCTCCATATACTTTATTTTTCTTAGTCAACTCCTTTCCAGAGTCTTCACCAGTGCTCATTGGGATTGAAGGAGGGAGAACTAATTTGTGCACTACTACCATCGCAGCTTTGACATGAAAAGATTGTGTTACCACATCGACAAAAGATGTTAGGTTGGACTCTGACACCTTTGACTGTAGATCAGGGTGGAGACCCGCCTCGAAGCATCGAGCCTTCATGGGGTCATTCGTGGCATACTCTGAATCATAAGGTACTAGCTCCACAAAGCACTGGAAATATTCCAACACGGATCTGTTTCCCTGCTGCAGACAACACATCTCCATCACCTTTCTCACCCTTTCTTCCTAAGAGAAATATTGACGAATGAATGAGGCCTTGAAGAACTCCCAAGTAATCTCTTGATGGGGATTCTTCCGAGACACTGACTTCCACCACATTCAAGGTGAACCTTCAAGCATGAAGTTTGAAAACTTGACCTTGAACGACTCAGCCAACTCAATGAGGTTAAAGTCCCTTTCAATCTTCTGCATTCACTCCTCTGCCACGGAAGGGTCTTCTTGACCATAGAAGAGAGGTGGATATAGCTTCCGAAACTCATGCATTAAATCCTTAGGCTGATCAACCATACTACAATCACCCATCAAATCTTAAAGGGAAAAGCCGCTGGACAAAAAGATTCAAGAACCCAATCAAGGACAACTCAATGAGTGAATAAAAACCTCAAAATGAAACACTTCAAAGGTGATATGTTCAAAACACAAGGAAGAATGTTATCATAAAATCAAAACTTTTCTATTTGAAAACATCTTTAATTTAAAACAAGCATAGTGGGTTAATCCCTCGGCATTGGTATCCCTTTGAGTCTCACTCACATGCATGTATTTGTGCCCCCCGGGCATCCATCCTCCGTACCAGAAATCCATCCACATTTCCAACATACCACAATGCATGTGACCACTCATCGTAACACCAAGGCCAAAACAAAGTAACTTCATTTTCAAAAAACAAACCATTCTTGCAACTCCATTTAGAACACTCCACAAATTAAGAATTCCATTTCAAACCGCCATTTTTTCAAAACCCATTTTTTTCAAATTAGAACCACTCTCAGAAGTCACAGGAGACCCAAAACATCTCGGACAGGGAACTATTGTTGGTGGGCGACTTGACCATATGGTTGGCGGCCATGTGTCAATCACATTACCGACACGAAGAGTCTTTGTGGACCATGCCCCCAGCTCCACATGGCTTGCCAGGCCATGCAGATTAGGACTATTAGCCCAACTTCATTTTTCGTACCCCAATCGCAAAATGTTTCCATAAAAACCCAAATAAACAAATTAAATTGGACTTCCCATGGAAACCTGAGGATCAATACATGAAAGAGTTTTCGAAGCTCTTCCCGCACCTACCCCTCGAGTCCCGACAATCCTACTCCGCCTACCATGACATCCCAAATAACAAAGGGCACTCTGAACAGTGAGGTCTACTAAGAGCTGACCTCCTCTGATACCATTTTTTCATGAACCAACCTGGGTCGACCCTGAACCGGTCACCCGAGCTGGTCCATGACATGGCCCGAGAGGCGTTCCCAATCCTCCTAGGCTGGCGACAAGCACCAGGGCATCAACAAAGGCTGTGGGAATGATTTTGCCCAATATAAATAAATAAAACAACATAAATAATATAGATAAATGTAGGATAAATAAACCAAATAAAGTGACTAAACGGGAATAGAAGAAAAATAAAAACGACCAAACACGACATCTGAACAAACCTCGTGTGACCTAGTGGGTCGCTCTCCGACTCAACGATCAAGTGTCTCCCTAGGCGAGCACACTCAAGCTATAGCCTGTAAAAACACTAAAAAAAGAAAAGAACTATATGCATGAGTATTAAAACTCAGTAGGCTAGCCCGATATCTATTCCCAATGCACTACCTTTAAAAATAAAAGAAACATCATTTCATGTTTGAACTAAAATTTATAAAAGTATGTTTTTCTAAGTAGTTTACTTAAAAACAAAGTACAAACCATTTCTCTTAACCATTTCCAAATTTGGGTTCAATTCGTTAGTATCAATGACATTTTAGGAAAATGGAAAGTGATGTTTATATTTTCAAATTTGTACAAAAAGGATTAAACACATCATTTGAAAACCATTTATTAGAAACCTAATCAAAAGAAATTTACCACTTTCCAAGGAAAAAAATACAGTAGAATGCACAATGTAAAACAAACAGCAAGGGAAATTTATGTATACTTGTTAGCATCATAATCATTACTGCAAGCTACAAAAGCTAAATAGACATGGGTGAACCTAGGAGATCGAGAATAAACCAGAAGACACCAATACATGAGAAATCATCCTTATCGACATGTCACGATGAAATCAAAACGCACAATACGCTCAACCATCCTCTCTCAGGGAGTTCGAGGGAAAATCCCATAGTAATAAACCCAATATATCCACCTACTATGGGCCACTGGTCAGAACCATAACCTACCAGTGCAACAATCATTCATAGAATATTCTCTCAATATGCCAGATTCCCATGTCTCAAGTGTTAAAAAAGGGGGTGAGCCAACCGATGCCAACTGAGCATCCAATCAGATATATCTATATATAAAGCACAACATGCATCACCCCGAGCCACTACATGGGACAACCTCTTGTCTTTAACTACTCAAGTACCCGGGAGCCTCTATGCACGGCCTCCCAAACAATCAATTGAAACCAAGGCATGAGAGTCGTCCTAAGAAGTTTTTTATCAAAAAATTTTCATCGCTTTCCATAAAGTGCCAAATAGGCATTAAATACATTTTACAATCACTACCCAAAAAAAGTAAAACATCTTTACAATACCAAACCCAGTTTAAAACCATTTAAAGAACACCCAAAATACTACTTCATAGGCTGAAAATATTTTTATAAACCAAACCAAACTAAAACAATTTATTTTTCTAAATAAACATCAAGAGTCAACTAGGAAACTTCTCAAAATGACCAAAGTACTTGATCACGCTTCAAAAGAAATCATTTCTCATTAAACCAAAACTCTATTTTACATTCCGTGAATTATGTTTAAAATCCAAATGGGCATTATTTCATTATTGGGTGTCCTCTCGTCAAAAAATGATTTCAAGCGTCCTGTATAAAATAAACGGCTCTTTTTACACTAAATAATAATTTAATGATTAACCATCTTATATTAAAAAATAATTATCGTATATTATCTCACATTATTTAGAATTAATAAAATATTTATTTTGAATAGTTAGTGTGTGCAAATAGCAGGAAATAATGTAACTTATATTTTAAAAGTAGAGCAAAGGGAACCTACCTCAGATACACGATGCGATGAAACTACGCACGTTCGAAAAATCGCGGTAAAGTCCAGCGCCCTCGAGACAGAAGTGCGACGACGAGGGAACCTCGGAAATAAGGCAGGGCGATGGCGCTCACTCGGAAACACCCTGCGCGGGTCCTAAAAATCCTAAACCTACCAAAAAGAAACATAATATGATAAAAAACCCCTCACAAAGAAAAGTATAAAGCATGATTAATAATAATGATAATAATAGTAATAATTATAACTATAATAATAATAATAATAATAACAATAATAATAATAATAATAATAATAATAACAAGATTAATAATGATAATCATAACAATAATATTAATAATAATTATTATTATAATATCAAAATAATAGTAATAATAATAATAATAATAATAACAATAATAATATTAATAATAATAACATTAATATTAATAGTCCACCTAATAATAATAATAATAAAGACATCCTTGGAAATTATAAAACAAATGGTAAAAAAAAAAAATTTAATAATTACAAATCTTTAGTAAAACATAATATTATTTCACTATCTTTTAGTTTGAATTATTCTCTCATCAACTCATTAAATTTATTTCTATTTACCGACTCAAACACTACAAACGCGCGATACTCGGGCTGACTGCACGGCTTCCGCTAGCAGCACGGTGCCCGCATGCCGGCCTAAAATAATAATAATATCAATAATAATAATAACCTTAATAATAAAAAATAATAATAAATGGTTTCATATTATTTTACTAATAATAAAAATAACAATAATTCCTCGCAGTTGCATGAGCGAAGCCACGCGGCGTCGCCCTTCGCCCGTGTGTCCAGCGATGTCAGACCCAAAACGTGCGCTTTTAATCGAAGACTCAAAAATCTCATCCGAGACTAAACGTGAAATAGTGCAAAATAATTTAAAACCAAATAAATCATAAAATAAAATAAAATCACGGTACGGGGTGTGACACAGAAAACCATTATGTCAAAAACCGACGCAAAAACAACAATTTAAATAAAACTATACTTTTATCATTAACCTTTTAAATAAACTATTTAAATAAAATAAAACTTTTTTTGAAAATTTTTCCATGAAAAAAATACCAAAGATTCATTTTAAAATCACATTACTAGTTTCACTTTCCAGAAAAATGCCAAATTTCATTAATTATATAAATTATCACTAAATAGTGTTTCCAAACATAAATTCACATCAAATCCATAACCAATTTCAATAGAAATATTAATATGAAAACAATCCTTTATATTATAAATATAATAATCGAGAGTGAATCCATATACCTAGATAATTTGTAAAAATTTATAAAAAACATGAAAATGTCCATGAAACGACATTGAATATCTAAAAACCCACCTTAGATATCTTCTACTATCATCTAAAAGACCAAATATAATCATATTTGATGTAATATATCTTATATCTACCCATAGTGGACATTTATATATTATCCCATGAGAGATATAGAATTATATCTATGAAAAAACACTGAGGACTATCAACAACTATGACTTAACATAAGAATCCAACTTCAAAACACCATAAAAATCCTTCAGATTTGTCTTCGATTAATGAAAGAAGTTTTATTATCCTTTAAAAAGTGATAATCCTAAGTTAGGATTGTATATAAGAAAAAATGCGGGATTTAGATATCAAAATGTGTAGGATCTACAATTTTTATTTCTCACTTTCATCCCATAAATTTTTATTAGAACGGTTTAGAAAATTATGAACTAACTAGGCACCTACCATTGCCTCAAGGATGAACCTAGCACAACTTCCAAACAATTCACCAATCATGTTAAAGGACACTGTAACAAAAACAATGGGTTTTCCTAGACTTCATTACATTTTTGAAAAATCGTGCACCTCTCGTGCAACTTCCCTTCATCCCTTGTCTCTTTGTGCATGGTTTCATATAGGCATTAAACATTGTCCACAAACCATGTAGAAATTGTAGAACCATATAAAATACTAAAAAAACATTCAAAATGTCTCCAAAATCTACCAAAAGTCACCCATTACACTTTATATAATTAAAATGAATAAAAAATGTGTTACTTACATTGAACTGTGTATTCTAAATTCTCCCCATCATTTTTCCTTACATCCCCAAAAAGTAGAAAATTGTTGCTATAATAAAAGATTTTGAGCCATTGATATTTCTTATTCTTATCCTATTTCTATGTATCTGGGTGAATATAAAAATGTTTCCACAAATCCTATACTACACTGATGATATTTTCATTCAAGACATTCTCCTTACTACCCACAATCCCCACTGAGATATATGCCTACGAAGAATCCAACACTAGCTGAACATGATCTCATCAAATCACAAGGTCATGATCAGGCCAATACATTAGTAACTGAGATATATGGACACATTATATACCACCCTGAACATGGGTGGAAATGTTAACTGATATTCAACCTCTCCAACGCATTTCAGAATCTCAAAAGGTCTATGTATCGAAGAGATAACATTCCCTACTTCCAAAATTGTTAATTTCCATGAATTGGAGAGACCCTCAAGAAAACATGATCACACACCATGAATGAAAATGACCATCGAAGATGATCCTCATTTGATTTCAGATAACTCTTAGACATATTCTTTTTTTTCTAATCAACTGAACATTCTTCATTGTCTCTGGGAGAAGGCTCGGCACAACTACTGAAGTCTCGCTTATTTTTTCCCAACATAACAGAGAACGACAAAGACACCCATATAATGCTTTAATTGTATCCATTTATATTGAGGCATGATATGAATTTTTAAATGTTAACTCCTCTAACCACACATTCTATTCTCATGATCCACCATAATCCATTAAAAAAGCCTGCACCTTGTCTTTAAACATTGGTATCGTCCAATCATATTTTCCATTCATTTGAGAATAATACGTCGTACACATAGTAAAATTAATCTCATGGGATTTATAATATTATTTCCATAAAAGATACATAAATATATAATCTATGTCTTAATCTACTGAAACTAGTATTCCATGCCACTTTACCACTTCTCATAAATATATTTTTTTCAATTCGTCCACCATATGTGATTCATGTATTGGAATGAAATGATCTGACTTTGGGATCTAATCCACTATCACCCACTATGCATCGTATTTCTGACCCACTCATGGGAGTACCATTATAAAATATATTACTATCTACTTTAATTTCCACATAAGAATTAGTAAAAACTGTAGCATACCTTCTTATCTCAAATGTTATTCCTTAACCTACAAACAAGGTAAGCATATTGAAACAAACTCAGCCACATTACTTTTCATACCAACCCACCAAAACTATTCTTTAAATGGATTATACATATTCTATATTATATGATGAAAAATCCATATTTAATTGTGGTAAGCACGAATTGGTTGTCCTTGACAATCCATAGGTGCAACCATCCAATTTCAGAACCATAACACTATACTCTCATCCCTCAATGGTCTCCCAATTTTTGGTTTTTGTTCTTATATCCACACATCATGGTTCGAATGTCTGAGCCTCATTAACCATCTTGATCAATATTGGAATAAATAAAAAATGAAATAAAATATAAACATCACATTGGTCTTTTCAATCCAGGAACATGTCGAACATGACCTACACAAACTCCCACTCATCTGAATCTATTTTTTCCAAATGAGAATGTGACCTTCTACTTAATGAATCCACCAATAAATTGACTTTACACAGTGTATACATCACATTTATGTCAATAATTTGGAGATATTCCATCCATATTATTTATCTCAGGTTCAAACCCCATTGTGAGAAAATATGTTTCCAGATATTATGATCCGTAAAAACATTAAATTTATCACTGATGAGATGATGACACCAAGCCCTCAAAGCATGGACTATGATAGCTAAAACTGAATCACGCATTGGGGAATTATTCTCATATACTCTTAAATTTCTTGATCCTTATGAAACAAAATGATCTAATTTCCTGAAGACACAACCCAACCTAGACCCTAAAGCATCAAAATACACTATATACCCTTGTCCTGATTCAATAAAAATAAATATTGGAGCTCATATAACGCAAACCATGATCTCTTCAAAATACTTTTGGAATTTTTCATCCCATTATAATTTAACTTTTTTTAAAGCTATCATTTGCGAATCTATCTATGAGAATTCAAAAACAAATCAATGTTAATAACCTGCTAAACTATGGAAACATCTTATCTCGAAGAATTTCTTTAGTGGTTTCAAAGATAGAACGACCCGTATCTTTTATAGATCCAAAAAACACCTATTTCCGAAATTACATGTACATGGAAATGTAACTAAACTATCCTAAAAGATCACTATGATAATTTGGAATAAAAATGATGATCCTTCATGATTCACAACACATTATACAATTATTTCTCATGCTCATCCCTTGTCCATGAATACACAAATATTTTATCCATAAAAACCTCCACAATAGAATCCAGATATAAGTGAATATCTACTTAATCTATTTCATGAAGACTGATTTTGTGTTCAAAATAAAAAAATGCATAACCAAGTTCTCATAATGGATATATCTTCTTCTAAATGCTATCCTTGGAACATCTTCCACCTGAACCTACAATTTGTGATATCCTTATCGCAAGTCAATTTTAGTGAACCATTGATCCCTAATCAATTAATTTCATAGATCATCAATACATGGAAGTGTATACATATTATTTATTGTACCTTGGTTATGCTTCTAATAATCCACAAACATTTGAAGAGTTCCATATTTTTTTTTGAAAAGATCAGAATTTCCCATAGATACATGCTCAACCGAATGAACCCTTTTCTTCCCAACTCCCCCAAATACATTTCATATCACTTAATTTTAATGGTTCTATTCTTTAATATGGAAGGGAAATCGTACTGGTCCCTTAAATGAGATTTATTCTAATCTCCACTTCTCTCATAGGTTCAAACCCTGGGAAATATTTGGGAAATTCATCTAGTTACTGATTAAACACAGCTAGAAAACTATTACTCTTGATCTCATCCATCGATGATATGGTCAGTGTTTCCAACTGGCAAGAGACCATTCCAACTAATGGTTCAAACATTCCCATTTCACCTACATTTACTCTCCTTTCTACATTAATGAGATGCTCGATGTCATCCTCAGTTATAAAACTGGGTCTTCGGGTATAACAGATGATTTGATTCATGAACATAGTCAACCAATCCATACAAAGGATTATATCATAGACATCCATATAAATAACATAGAAAGTACATATAAAATTATCTCCACCAATAGTTATATAACATTATCTACACACAAAGGCTCGACATTCACTTTTAACCATAGGAATTTGATGTTTTAACACAGAAGGCATCATCTGCGCTTTGAAACTCAACATCTAAACAACATGAGATATAATAATAGAATGGGATTTACATGTATCACAAACATCATGGATAAGTGTAAAATTTAAAATAATCATACTTCTCACCATAGATGGTCCGTAATAATCATCCATAATTACCTACTCATCTCCAGATAGTTTCTTGATCATGAATAATTATAGGTTTTTTCCCTGTTGAGATTTTCCTTGCAGTGGAGTCATGGTATTCGTTGAATAACCATGTATAGCTTTTTTCTGCTAATGAGACTGATTCTACTAACCTCGTCCTGTTGAATCATATGATTGCTACTACACCTAATAAGTGTCCCGAACACCTGACCTATGATAATTGTGATTATTTAATTGAAGACTACCGATATTACTGTAATTATGTCATGCACTAGGTTTTGTCGTACACTATTTGTTCATGTGGTCCAATGAAGTACATTGAAAACAACTAGACTAGCTGTTTGGTTTTGGAGGATTATTCAATGCTTCAACCATTTGGTTCCAATACATTCCCCAAATAAGGAAATAGGTGTCAAACATTAACTTTATCCCAACATTAGAGTTCCCACCTTTTTCATTAGGTAACAACATAATTTCTCCTCCCACAGCTCTTGAGATGTCACTTTCTTCCACCATCTCCTGATTAAATATATTTATAATCTGTAATATAGAGAAGATATATATTTTAGTGAATATCATATCATAGCCTTGATTTAAAAATCCAGGATTTAAATGATACAATAAGAACACATTTGGGTGCAAAGCGCACTATATTTATGAATTTAGTGAGATATTCCATGTCAAAAAGATTTTCCTGCTTCATGTTGTTGAAGTTCATTATTGTTTTAATTTTTGAACATGTGAGGATAAAATTGTTTACTAAAGAATTCATCAAACAAATCTCACATAAGACCTTGGTCCAATTTATCATGGAATGCTAAATCTCACCGATCTCATGAATGATATTTTAGCATATATTTCTTCAGCTATTATTTTAGTTCTTCCGGTGTGCCAGTGAAATCGAAGATGTGATTCATCCTCTTCGGCAACACATCATTCTTTTTTGGTTCAAAATCACCCAAAAAGATGGGTGGATTATAATTCTAATATTGGATGGAATGAGCCACATAACTTGGATCATCCCATGTATTCCTGATGTCAATAGCATGGAATTCCCGTATAATACTCTGAACCATATATTGGTTCACCTATTGCTCAGGTGAAACAAAAATCCCTGTATCTTTCTCTCATTGGTATCTATGACACCTATCAGGTTTTATTTTTGAAAATCACAATAAAAAACCATAAGTCCCACTCTCTATTAACTAAAGTCTTATTATTTCAAATTCTACCACAACATGTTATAATAGAAATTATTCCCAAAATCAATATTTTACGTGTTTAAGCATTTCTAAAAAATCTCTACTCTCTTTAAAAATCAAACCATTTTCAAAATACCCCAACCATACTCTTATTCAAAATTTAACATTTGAAACCAACATTAGCATTTTTAAAAACTAAATACGTTACACAAAGACATATATCATTACTCAAAACAAAAATATTCCCTCCTTGTGAGTAGTCATTTCTAAAATGCATGTCATGCTCGCCTCATTAGCTAAACCCCTAACAATGAGAATCCAATTTTTATATGTTTATCAAAAACACTTTTGTAACCGACTTCCCGGTAACTTAATGTTTAAATAAATTGCATATCTACATATTTTTATGATCTATATTTTAGGTCCAGAAATTCATACTCCTTTATACCAACCCGACATATGATATGAACCCGAACGAATTTTAACTCTGAGACTAACAAAAGTGATGACCACTAGTTAGTAAAGGGTTGAAAAAGCTAATACCACTTGTTCGAAAAAGTTAATTGGAAGGAGCGGGACTAATAACTCTTTTACAAAAAGATAATTGGAAGATCCAATATTGATACCACTTGTAACATCCCTCCCCTCCCCATTGGCTTGAGAAAGAGGGAGGATATTATTTGGACTTAAGAGATATCCACAAGATTCCAAAGGAAATAAATAAATACCAATGACTTAATTTCATAATGGGAGAGAATTTTACCTTTATAAATAAAAAATCAACCAAAATTCTATAACTAAATATAACACAACATGATGAATGATATAAAATAAAATGAACCCTAATTAATACCATTAATATCAAAACCATACTCCATAAGAGATCCACAATAGAATACTACATAACATTAAGGTAAACGGTGGAATACTACAAATTCCACAAAAATACAAAACAATTACAACTCCATAATCTAACCTACCCCATGCTCCACATCACAAAATAGAATAAGTATATCTATGAACTACTAGACAAGTGTGATACTATAACTTTTATCATGTCCCGATAAAAAACATCTAAAAAATATCCCAAGTGCCAAAGAAGGTGTGTGTAATGAAACTCAGTATATTTTTGCAAATGTGATCCATACTCAATCCAATTGTATGTAACATGTTGTCACATTTATTTAAATTATTTATACCAAATAGACATTTAATAGTTTATATAAAAATATAAATATGTCTCCGAACCAATTAATTTTCACCAAATTATATCATATTCCAAGGAATATAAACAAAAATTAATTTAAAACCATTCTAAAAGTTCCATTTTGGCATAATCTATTACATTCCATTTATCCACTCATCTAACCCTTCATGCAACATAGACCTCCATATACTCGTGAGTGGGGAGTCATCCTTTCACAAAGATGTCACATAATGAACCAATCTATTAGGGAGAGTCTTATTACTTACGCATAAATCTAATGTTGGGAGAGACTTCTTACCCTTATCCATTAAGAATGCATATGAACATACACAACCATTATTCCAAAAAACAATTCCAAAACAAACTTTTCATCCATTTCAATAAAAATGTACTTTGATTGAAAACCTTTACAAACAACCCACTTTAATAAATCCATCCATTTATAAAAAAATCAATTAAAAAACCAAATAAATATTTTAAAATTATCATTTTGAAATCAGGTTACCAGTTTCACTTTCCAAAAAAATGCCAATTTTCCAAAATTCTATAAACTCTCACTATAGAGGGTTTCCAGTATTCAATTCACATCAATTAAATAACCAATTTCTATCAAAAAAATTAATTTGAAACTATGAATTCATATTCTAAAATGAGGCTTCAATAGTAAAGCCTCTTACCTCTAGAAATTTGAAAAAACGATAAACGACACCAGAAACGTCCACGAAACGGGCTAGAATCTCCAAAAAAACTTATCATATCTATTACCTTATAATAAAATAACCATATATAATAGTATTTGGAATAATATATCTTATATATTTCAACATTAGATATATATCTTTTTAACTGAGAGAGATATAGAAAAATATATATGAAAAAGCACAATGAACTATCAAGAACAATGAATAACCCCAAGAATCTACTATAAAATTACAAAAAAAAATCCTTCAGATTGTCTTAATATTGGCAAGAGAAACATATTTATCCTTTGGGAAGATATAATTCGGATATAGGGTTGAAAAGGAGGGAAAAAGGGATTTAGGGATCAAAACTTGTGGGAACTAGAATTTTAGGATCCCACTTTCAACCAGTGCATGGTTGGTCACATGGTTACAAAAACAGTGCACTAACAATGTGCCAGCCACATCTTCAAAGATTAATAACATATGGTTGGATAAAATGTTTTCAAAATTAGGTTCCAATCATTACAAATCCCACTATCTCAAAAAGAACAATTTCCTTTTGGCTTCCACATGGTTTGGAAAAACTGTGTGCCGCCTGTGTACCTTCCCTTTAACCCTTGTCTAATTGTGAAATATGTCATATAAGTGTTTTATAGTATCGAAAATCATTTCACCATCATTACAACATTAAAAAATTACCAAAAACATATCAAAATTAATACAAAATCAACCAAACTTCACCCATAAACTTTACATACATAAAAACCCTAAATAAATTATTACTTACTTGAAACTGGTGGTGATGCATGATTCATTTTAAAAATATTTTGTTAAAATATAAAAAATTGTGTAAATTTATTTTAATAAATAATATGATAATAATATAACAGTTTAGAAATCATTTTTATAAAAAGTTGTTTTGGGAGAAAATTGATTACCTACCAAATAGATAGATAAAATTGGATTTTCATAAAAGCATTTTCTTAATTATCTTAAGTACTAAAGAGGGAAAATGGCCCCATTAAATGAATATATCCTAAATAAAAAATGAATTTCATGAGTGATATTGATATATGGAAAATAAGATTTCATAAATTGAAGCATAATGGAAATGAATCTCGATAAATGTTGAGATTATAGAAATAAACTCTCACCACATTGGTAACAATGATTCATAATACCCAGGGGATAATAAAATTACATGAACAATAAAATATCAGGAAAATAATAATATTATTGATATAAAATGTCAAAGGGGTATTATATACACCTTTCATAAGAACATTGATGCACAACATAACATGTTTCACAATGAAAGAAACTTGAAAAAAATTCCCCTTACCACACTCGTACTATGTTAAATATAATATTCCTGAAAGAGTGGTCATAAAATAGATAAATAATAACAAATATTTAAAATTATTTTGACCATAAATTACATATATTGGTTGTATAAAATACACATACAATAAATTTGTGGTTAATAAGGAATGTGTCTCACAAAAAATAAAAGTGAGATGAAAATAAAAAATTAATTGAGTAAATTTTGTATCGTGAGACACATGAAATAAATTAATTTAATTATATAATGTGTTTTATTCATATATATAAACCACATAATAAACTATTGGTGAATATTACAAATGTCTTATAGAAATAAAAGTGGGACCTGAAATCCGCTTACAAAAAGTATTTACTTTTTCAGTACACATTCAAACCTCATATATAATGTATATAACTTTATTATACTTATACAACAGAAATATATTCTTATATATAATACTATATTTTATTTTTTAGGAATTTCTATTGCCCATTTATTAACAATTATATGTTAAAGTTATGTTTTGGGTAATAAACACATTGGTTTTTGTACATATTTTGACTCGTTATTTTTTGTCCACTTTCATTGATCACAATATAGTTTTTTAATGATTGTAATTAATGATATAATTATGAAATATATTCAGTATATATTTATTTATAATAATATATAAATGATATAAATAGAACATGAAATATAATGTTTTTGGAGACGGAAGGAAATATGTACGCATGAACGTTCTTTCCATTTTATTGTCTTATTATGAAATAATTAAAAGAAAATGATGTATATAGAGATAGAATATATATATTAGAATTATTATTCCATATATATAACATACATATATTAACCCCATCCTTAATACATTCCATTTAATGTTTGAATGAATCACATTTCTCTGCTAGTAGAAAGAATTTCGTACACACGAATGAAGTTCTCATATTCATACAAAAAGGAAATCATGAAGGTATGTGATATATAAGAATTAATAATCATAAATATCATAAATATTATATATAATTTATAAATCCATCATTATTCCCAATAATAAATGGTGGCTATAGAATAACGAATGATATCACTATTTAAGGCGGTAGTCTTCCAGACACCCGAATGGTAATTTCATATCCCATTTGATGTATATTAATGAATTTGTAGGTCATAAAATTATCATAAAAACATATAAATATAATTATTATACTATTTTTATTATATAATCATGGTAAAATAAAAATTTATTGGGTTGGATAAGAAAAAAAAACAAAAATTCATGTTGATAAATGTTACCTATTCTTTCGGTAACTCCCTTTGGTTTACACCAAAGGGACTCCTTGGTTGAAGTTATTCGTAAATTGTGGATTCAATGATGGGGGGAATAACGTTTTGATAATATTTGGACAGGTTTTGGAATGGATTTTTTTGAGAGATGATAATAAGTTAGGGGGTGGGGGAGTGCCCTTTTATTACAGTGGAGGAGTGGCTTTCTTGTAAATACCAAAAGGTTAACATTATTTGGAGGTCTCACATAAATAATGTTCCGCCAATAAAAAATATCTACCAATAAAATATATTATAAGGTATATTTATGTTTATCCAATGGGTTTTTTAAAATTTTATAGGTCATTTCGCCTCATTATGATAATGTTTAGTCTATAGGAAAACTCGTTTTTCTCTTAATCACTGTAATTAATCATAATAGTTTCACTAATAAATTTTGTGACAAATAAAACTGGAAATATTATAAATTATAAAATATTTCTATTCTAAATATAGAACCCATGTTTCATCAATCCAATCATATAAGTGGTATAAATTAAATCATAATTAATCCAGAAGACATGGCAATACAACGAGTTTTTAATGTGAAAAAGTGATAAAGATTGAAATGTTATATATATATATATAATTTCAATGTGAAATTGACTTAAAAAAGTATTTCACATTTATATATGTAAAAATTAAATTAAATTAAATTAAAACCAATTATAAATAAAATTTAATATTTTATATTAGTTAAACAAAAAAAATTTCTAATTAAAATTCATTATTTTTTATTATTCATGAAAAAATAAATATTCTAAAAAATACCAAAAATTAATGCTAAGATATTTTTGTTATTATATTTTAAAAAATGATGTTTATTTCTCAATATATAATGTATAATTTTTCAAAAATTATATTTAAAATTGTTTCATCATTTGAATTCTGTAAAATTATCTTTTAAATTAATACATATTTTTATGCGTAAAATTGGGTTTAATCTTATATCTTTTGTAGAAAACACTAAATAATAATTTAAAAGTATTTTATTGAATATATTATATATAAAAATAAGTTAAATAATTCATCAAAAGTTTTTTATTAATTATGTGAAAAAATGTGTTTCTATGTAGAAAAAATTATTTTGTTTTTCAGAAACGGAATTTCAATATTTTAAAATAGTTATTACATTAATTTATTATTCATTGGATTACCAAGAATTAATTATTAAAAATATATAAAACAAAACATCATTAATTAGTTAATCCATTTCGTACCCTTAATTCAAATAGGGAGTTGATAAATATTATAACATTTTGATGATAATATTAATAGTATATGGTAGTTAATAAAACTCGGTCATGCATGTAACACATCTTATTGAAGGAACACAGAATTTTTTGTAACACAATCCAAACATAGTTTTTTGTGTAACAAAAACTTATCTAAGAGTTTTTTGTAACAAAATATTAACATGGTGTTGTGTATAAGAAAAGAATAACATCATATTGTTTACAAATCAATGCAATCAAAGAATAATTTATTCAAAAAAATTATACATAAAAACTCATTGTGTTACATTTTTTTTTAAAGGTGGAGACTCAAGGTCTCTTATTATAAATTAAGAAAGAAAGTACAAAAAGGGGGATACATCATAAAACAAAATCTGAAAAAAGACAGATGCGAAAGAAAACACATCAAAAACCCCGGGAGCGAGTACGCATGCTGTGACATGATGAGCTGCCACTCCTGCCACGAGCACGACGTCCTCTTCTCCCTGCCTTAGCTTGTATCCATGGGCCATTTCTCTCCTCTGAACTAGAGTCAGCATCTAGTTGTGCTCTACCATCATCAAGTAAACAATCTGCTTTCCCCCCATCATCATCCCTGCTTGGAGAAGCAAGCAGTGCAAAAGGGTTATAGGTACATACCTGAACGGTTTTACCTATGGCATGTTGCTTGTTTTTGCATGCAGTTGCTGAAGAGCTTGGAAAAGCATTCCCTGGAGAAGTGGTCCAGGTACATAAGGCTTGACCAACCTTTATATCATTTCCTGGAGTCCCCTGTGAAGGGGAAGGAGAATTTACCTGTCTTTGACTTCCACCAGCAGCAGGGTTAATGTCATGCTGTTTGAAATGTTTCGAAATAGGTGGAGTATGAGGGGAATGTTCAATTTCCTGCATTGAAACAGAACCCGAGCAGAGGGGAGATTTACCAGCTAACTTAACCAAATCTGAGGCTGCCAAGCTCAATGGAGTTTCAGAAACTTTCTGCCTGAGAGGACTGGGTGACTTTAACCCCTCTTGGCCCATGGGGGAAGGGGTTTTAACAACAATAATTTTATCAACTGAACTGTCCATACCAGAAATTTCCAAATTTTTTGGAGGTTCAGAGTCCTTCTGCTTAAGAGAAGGATTGAAATCCTTCACAAGGTCCCTCCTGTGAACCTCTTTTGTTATAACTTTCTTTGAAGTAGCAGCTTCCAAAGGTATCTTACCCTTTCTATTACTAGCAGCATTATGTTCATTCAAGAATCTGTCATCAGCTTCAGCTTGAGCAAATGATTCTCTTTCCACATGACTATCATCAGAATCTGATTCACTATGTTGTGCAGTTATGTCTTTGATTAACATATCCTTAAAAGAAGGTTGGTGATCTAGAGTTTCAACATCATCCGCTAGATTGGCCCAGCTTATTTTGGGCAATTTCTGTTGCAAATTTAAAGGATCTATTTCCCTAGGATCCTGCTGTCTAGAAATCTGATCAGGGTCACAGCCACTTGAAGCAGTTTGATCATCTTTGTGTTGAATAATAGGTTGCAATGATATCCCTTGTTGGGGATATTGTTTATCTCTCCTTCTACAAACTTATCCCTCATGACCTTTTATATTACAAATAGAGCAGATGATATTCGCTCTACATTTGGATTTTTCATGGCCAATAATGCAACACACCTCACAGTATAAAGGGAAACGTTCATAGGCAATCCTTAAGTAAATGTCATCGTGTGTTGTGGACAGAATGACCTTGTCTATAAGGGGCAAACTTAAATCCACCTCTACCAGAATCCTAGCAAAGTGACCAAAGGACGTTTTTTCAGTGGCCTGATCCATCCTAATAGGAATGCCTATTGCTGAAGCTATATCAAACAAAATTTCAGAATGCCATAAAATCCAATTCAACCCATGTATTCTAATCCAGATCTGTGCAAATGAATCTTTGAAATCATTTAAACTAAAATTTGGATTCCATTCATAAACCCTAAGAGTTCCTGGTTTAAGGTTCACAGATCCAAAACACCATGCTCGGTTTTTGCAATCAGCTGATGGAAATAAAATATGAAAGAAACCTCTACCCAAGGAGACAGCTTTGAAGTCATTGAAACCCCAAATGGAAGATAATCGAGCAACAAGATCAACATTTTTCCAGGGCTGCGTACCTTTTGAGAGAGAAACCCTAGCAATGAACGAATTTTTACAGAGTTCAAGGCGTTCTGTAATCGGGCCATTTTCTGCTGAAACATGGGCTGTGGAACCCTTACGAATTATTCTGTTCGGCTTACGGTTTTCTGGAAAAACAAACGAGCCTGCAGGGATTCCAGAGAGTGAAAAATCGCTTAATTTCGCTTCACTTACCTGCTCCTTCAAAGAAGCTTTGTGAAGGGAAGCATGGAAGAGTTCAGTGATATCATCAAATTGATGTTAACAAGACAAAATTTTATTTCAAGATCCTTTAATTAAACATGAATAATTTTCACGAGGAGATATACATACATGATTCCATTACATTTTATATTCACCATCCTAACCTTTGGTTTTTTCTTTCCCAATTTTCAACTTCATTTCTTACCATAAAAATGACGGGGAATTTTCTATACCTAAGGCACCAATAGATAATATGATCAATGATGGATGATAAGTAATTTAAACTGTTTATAGTTATTATCCAAAAAAAATGGTTAGAATAGGTTATCAATTATGCATAAATCCTCATATGGATAAATAATAGTTTAATCTCTAAAACATCATATGAATTTTTACAGAAAACATTCCATACATGGTTAACCTTATGACCCTTATGAAATATTAAAATCCAAATATGTATAAAGAATCTCACTAAATTTCTCAAAATCATATTAACATTTATCGCCCATATATAATAAAGAAGTTCTTGGTTTCCACATACCATAGATGTGAATAACTTCACCATTAATTCTATTAAAAAATGGTAATTACTTGAAATACCATAGACCCATATTGAAAACATTCACACATCTTCACTATTTACACAGAACAATGATTATTGGATATATTCCTAAATTCCCAAAAATATATAAAATTCATCAATGAAAACATAAAACATATTTTCAATAAATCATTTATCATTGATGAGGTTATCAATAATATCTAATTTAATTTATCCTTATCAATCATATCATTAAACAATATAAAAATAATTTTCATAACATTTGTTATACATTTAGGGTCACCTTCCCTTGATCAAAATATCACTGATCCATTATATTAATTTTCTAGGTTAGTGAAAATATTCAACATATTCATGAAAATATTTAATGAAAAAATAGACATGAATATTCATATAAAATAATTCTTATATTCTAAAATATATACACATTAATCATCTCACTTCATTCTCAAACCATTAACTAGTCTTCATCAAATTATTCCTTAATACCCCGTTCTTAAAATAGGAAATATGAATCACGCATTAAGATTCATCAGACATTATTTAATCGTGCTTACGAATAATAATTTTATAATAATAAATACAATTTATATTTCACTCATGGTCTCCTCATCATCAGCAACAAAACCATTTCTTTTACAACATTTGTGTTTTTCATTCAAGATATTTCCCCCTAATACATTGATTTTGATAAAGAAAATACATTCTCATTTAATGAATTCTACATGATATGGTACTTCAGGGAGGCCATTATTCTCCTCCAATGAATTCACTAAAAAATTAATTTCCCTTTTGCAATTAATTTCTTTGTGTCTTTATTTTCTATAGTTAAAACATCTTCCTGTTTCACTAAAACATTAACTTGGTTATTTCCTTTCATATTCTCAACACATATAAATTTTAATCTTCGTTATTACTAGGTCTCTACTACCTCAATTCTAAATGAACACATTAATTTTAATATATGGAGTGTTTTAGAGTTGTTAAGGTATAAATTTTTCAAACATTTTTTTGAGAAATTTTTAGGAATAATCAAAACATCCTTCACTTAATTAATAAATTCATTTTATTTATCATCAGAAAGTTTTACTTAATTCACATCATTTAAATGATCACTTTGGGTTCCTTCCATCAACTAAAACCATAAAGCATAGTATAGGAAACAATTTTCATTGGTGAAAACTACATATTCATGAATACTTACTTATAGGATATTTAAATTATAAGACAATATTTAATCTATAGCAACTTTGGTTCATACTAGGTCATCCACAGTCATCTTCTATTTAAATACATCATGATTGTTTATGAATAGGTTGTGAATTTATAAAGCATATTCCCTAGGAGTGTCAAACTAGCTTTGTATCATGGCTCGTTGTTGTGGACCTATTCTAGATCAAGTCTATCTCAATACCTTGATTTTGGGGTTATTAACCCAATGTAAACATATGCTACATCTACATCAACTTATAGTGAAAATATAGGGATGTATATAGTGACCCATAATTTACATAAATTTTTATTACTTTATAATTGAATCATACTTATTACAACATATAACAAAACCATGATAGGACCGTATAGGTATGGTGTCTTTAGAAATTGGGAAACATAAACAACTGGTTCATAAAGTATCTACATTGTCTCCCATTTATTTCATCATATCTAGAGTCTCTTTTGGCATATATTTCTAAATACCCTTCTTCCTGTCATGGGGAATAGAGAACATACAAAAATGTGTGAGCTCAAATGCTCAGTAAGGGTAAACAAAGGAAATATCAATCATATCATATTCATAAGAACATAAAATTTTGAAAATCATAACCTGCAAAAGAGATCATAATATCATAACATGGGATAAATCATAGTAGTGAAATGTAATCACAATGATCATAACATATAACATGAAACATTGTGGCATACATACAAAATCAGATAAAATCATTTCTTATTAGACAAGACTCATTGCTAATACTCTCTTAGTGGACAAAGTCCTTTTCTGAACTGAGATCATTCCTCATTCTAGTCCTGTATCACTGAACCCAATTAACTTACCATTATAGTCATGTCTACCTCATGAGATATAAATCATTACCCAATGAATTGGAGGGTTATATAGGTCCCACCCATCTCATAATGTAACCAATCTTATGTGTGCCACAAAATCATAAATCATATATCTTAGTGTAACCCATGTAATAAAAATGGTATTCTTAAACATCATGCCTTCATGACATAATCCATATAAGATAAAAGGACTTAATAAAAATAACCCCATCATAACATAATCAAATCAATGTAAAAATTGGGATAGATACAGAACCCTATATTATCTTAGATGGAAAATAATTTTGATAAAACACTTGAACTCCATTCTTGAGGGAAATACCATTGTTACTTCAAAAACAATTTTCCTTTCACAACATGTCATATAAGATTAAACTAAAAAATGTTAATTAAAAATATGTTTGAAAACTTGTAAAGGAATCTTTATTGAAATAATTTTCTATGAAATCATAAAAAACATCCATGCTGTATAAGTTAAAAAACATTCTTCTCGTACTTTGGCGAGAAAAGTCAAAAAGTAACTCGTACTGAAAACGAAAAAAGATTCCTTTCATATCTTTTAAAAAAAATCACCAATATGTATAATTTTATTTAAAAAATAGTTGGAGGATATAAATAATATTACATATTTAGGAAACATGGATGTAGATGTTAAATATTCCCTAATAAAATCAGATGTATAAAAAATCTCGGATAAAAATGTAATTTTGTGATTTTCCCTTAACATAGGTCTGATATGATTTGTACTTATCAAAAAATCATGTATAATGATTTAAATAATGTAATTGACTTATTACGGAATCATATTTATTGGTATGATATCATATATGGTTACATTATTATTTTCTTATTAGTAATATTTCTACTTGTTATTCCGGTGTTCATTGCTTTATGTTCTTTTGCATGATTTGATCAATAAATTCTTATTCATTTTTTTAGGTTATATATAACTCATTTACATAATGTTATTAATGTAATATATATCATATTTATTAATTCAATTCATTTATATAATCATTATTCAATTAAGATCATGTATATTGAGTTGTATCACATCGTGGAGACGGTAGATCGTACGCACGTACGAGCAATGATATCATTCCCATGATTGTGGAATTGTATTGAAGAGTTTGGTGTATAATATCTCAGAATCAATATTACATTAATATAATCATATATAGTTATTTCTTCCATCATATACCCATCCATGTATGATAGTGATGAAATAAAATATTACTCCCCGGCATGGATACGGTAGGCCGTACGTACGCATGCATGGTGATTTCGTTTCTTTCATAGGACGGATAGAAGATAGAACATGGATATTTTATATTCATAATAACATATTAGTGTACAATTTATATTAGAGTTATTACTTAATAATGAAACAACTCATATAGAGGAAGTTGAAGAAGAAATATGTCTGAAAGAAACGGTAAAGGATATTACCTCTTCTTCGATGCGCCTCTTCTTAACTTCTTCTTAGGGTAGTAAATTTGGTCTTTGAAGAAGACCATGACCTCTAGTATGTTTATAGGGAAGTGGAGAAGAGAAATTTTCAGGGTTCAGCTGAGCTTGAAGGCTTACAATGGTGTGACGAGGAGAGGTTGGAGGTGCCCTTTTATAAGGGAGGAGAGGGGCACCTTTGGAAACATAAGTAATATTAATTTATAATAAATTCAAACCCCACATAAAAACCTCCCAAAACAAATTAAATCATAATATGATATGATAT
This sequence comes from Viscum album, assembly GCA_963277665.1. Classification (NCBI taxonomy): domain Eukaryota; kingdom Viridiplantae; phylum Streptophyta; class Magnoliopsida; order Santalales; family Viscaceae; genus Viscum; species Viscum album. Next base: position 1,046,503,895 of record OY728135.1, on the reverse strand, counting down.
AGAGTTGTAATATCATAATAAAATAAATTTAAGACATGTTGGGAATTTATTTTAATCCTTATCAACTTCATTTATCCTTATTTAATCTATTTAATTTTATTTGTTGTAATAATATTCTAAGTATTAAATTGTTATAAATAATTACTTATGAGTTGTGAATTATCCATAATTGGATAAATAATGATATTTTAGAATATATAAATTTCAATTTATAATTTTTAAATATTTTTGTGATTTTTAAATTAATTAATAATATATTATTTTTATAAAATAACAATAGTGTCAATTTTGAAAATATTCATTTATTTGAATTTTAAGAAAATATACACAAAAGATATGTTCAAAAAAAATATTTAATAGATTCCTAACATCTCTTATTTATCTAGAAAATTAATGGAGTATAGTAATTAGTTTCTATGTTATTTATTTTAATATATTTAAAACCATTTATTTGATATTTCAATCAATAAAATAATTTCTACATCACCATTGTGTCATCATTAAGGATAAATATTTTATCCCTAAAAATTCTTAATAAATTCTCATGATGTATTTAATTTTAGTAGATTTCGGGAGACTCTTTATATCTGAAGTTTTATGATGTTTATCTCTAATTTAAAATTATTACACTTATAAGATATAAGAGAGTGACATGTTGTCACTTTCTATCGTTTTTAATAATAATTATTTCATTTTCATTGTCAAAATTCCATAAAACAAATATATTCCAACTCGTAGGTGATATGGGTCGACTTTTATTAATCCAATAGAATTTTTTCATGTGTGAGGTTAATTTTATAATCTTAGGTTTACCCTTAATTACCTAATTTACCTTTAACTGTAGTAAATAAGAATTACTGTACTTACTATTCATAAAAAGAAAAAAAAAGTAACCTATTAACATAATTTAGAGACACTGATTCCAAACATGGAATCCATTTTTCCAAATTCAAAATACAGACGTTGCAGTAATTAATATAAAATTTATCCCGTTGTTAAGAAAACAGGTTTTAAAAGTTAAAACGTTCCATAGATTGAAATGTTTTTACCTATGAGTTTATTGTAAAATTAATGGTAATGACATAAATTATATTAAATGGTAAAAATATATTCTCTTTATAATTTGAAACCATTAAATATTATAATTTAACCATATAAATTATCTAGATGAAAAAAGTTGTAGTTAATTCAAATTTTGCGTATATTTACTATTCATCATAATAAGAAACTTATCTATAAAAATACCATAAATTTATCCAATGTAAATTTTTATAGCATGATTCAAAATAAGAAGTTTATTTTTTAAAATTGAACTTATAAACTTGTAAAAAATTATATTTATAAATAGTGCACCATCAAAATGTTGTAAAACTGCATTTTTTTATGAAAAATACTTCTTTTATCCGAAAAATTGTTTTTGTTTTCATACCTCATTCTTAAAATTATGTAAGATGAATTATAATGTTATAAGATTAAAAATTCTGTATATACTATTCATAATTGCTAGTTCATAATATTGTGATAATATATCTTTGTTTAGTGAAACTCGGCATTGCGTGTAATGCAAGCTATTGAGGAAGGTTGCTCGTGTGTGTAACGCAAGCCAAGCCAGTTTTCTATGTAGTGAAATATTATCTTTGTGTTACAGATAACATAAGAGATAGAAAAATATTTCTGATAAAATCTCTGGGAGTTACATTCTACCCACCCTAAAAGAATTTCTCCATCAAAATTCGTCATTTCGTAACAAAAAGACGAGGATAACTCACCCTCATCATATCCTCATGTTTGCAGGTAGCTTCTTCTAATTGGTGGTTCCTTCATAAAACATTAACTAACCGAGTGGTCTTGCTTAGTAGAATGATTTCGCTACGATCCAGAATCTCTATCGGTTGTTCTTCATAAGAATGATCTTGCTCCATCGGTACAACTTTTGGGCTTAGTACATATGAAAGATCAGTTAAGTACTTTTTCAGGAGCGATACATGGAACACATCATGAACAGGAGACAGAATTGGTGGAAGTTCCAATTGGTAAGATAACTTCCCAACACGATCCAATATTTCAAAAGGACCAATATACCTAGGGCTCATCTTGCCCTTCTTTCCAAATATCATTACTCTCTTCCAAGGAGATATTTGTAAGAACACTTTATCACCAATTTCAAACCCTAGGTCTTTTCTTCGGTTATCGGCATAACTTTTTTGTCGACTCTAAGCTGGTCTTATGTTTTTTTGAATAGATCATTCCTTTTCTGCCATCTCATCAACAAGATCTGGTCCTAATAGTGGTCTTTCCCCAACTTCATCCCATCATGTTGGAGTTCGGAATTTCTTTCCATAGAGAGCTTCACAATGTGCCATTTGAATACTGGAATAAAAGCTATTATTATAAGAAAATTCCAGAAATGGTATGTGTTGTTCCGAAACACCTTTTAAATCCATAGTGAAATCTCTTAACATTTCTTCTAGAGTTCGATTTGTCCTCTTAGACTGACCATCTATCTGAGGATGATAAGAAGTGCTGAAAATCAACTCTGTATCTAGAGCCTGCAGAAGACTTCACCAGAACATCGAGGTAAACCTTGGATCCCTATCAGATAGAATGGAAAGTGGTACTCCATGCAATCTTACCACTTCTTTAACATATATCATGGGAATGTGATTAAGAGAGAAATCTTCTCTAATAGTAATGAAGTGTGCTGGCTTCGTAAGACAATCAACAATAACCCAGATAGCATTATTGCCTTTGGATTTTTTGGAAGTCTAGTGACAAAGTCCATAGTGATGTTTTCCCATTTCCATTTTAGAATTTTTAATGGTTGTAACATCCCCTAAGACTTCTGTCTATCATCATTAAATTGCAGAAAAACCATTCATCGATAGACATATTCAGCAACATCTCTTTTCATTCCATCCCACCAAGAAGTACTCTTTTAGATCATTATACATCTTCATGATTCCTGGGTGAATAAAGAATGAAGAACTTGGAGCATCATCCAATATTTCCTTCTTTAATAATGGGATGGGAGGACCACAAACCTGATTCCTGATCCTTATTATTTCATCACAATCAATGTTAAATTCAGGAACATTTCTCACCTTCATTGGTAACTCTACATCTTTATTCTGTGCCTCTTTAATGTTCACATGTATATATGGTTGATCATTCATTTGAGAAAGATATGATTTTGCCCCTTCCTTTATAATTTCAAGATCTATCCTTTGTAAATCAATAAATATTAGATCTTTTGTGATCCTCATCATGGATAAGATTGAATGGTCTCGTTGACTTAATCTATATGCCACCTTGTTTTCTTTACAAGGGTGGTAATGAAATGAGAAGTCGTAATCCTTAATCAGCTCCAACCATCTTCTTTTGAGCATATTCATCTTCTTTTGTGTGAAAATATACTTTAATCTTTTTTGATCGGTGTAAATATCACACCTTTCACCATAAAGATAATGCCTCCAAATATTTAATGCAAATATTACCGCAGCTAATTCCAAATCATGAGTTGGGTAATGTTTCTCATGGATTTTCAACTATCACGATGAATTACCTATCAACTTATCATTTTGCCTGAGAAAACACCCCAATCCCTTCTCTGATGCATCACTATTGGTCAAAAACGTTTCTCCACTACAAGGCAGTGTGAGCACATGTGCACTCGATAACCCTCTTTTTAACTCTTTGAAATTCTCTTCACACTCCTCTGTCCAAACGAACTTAACTCCTTTTCAAGTCAACATGGGTAGTGGATTAGATAATCGTGAAACATCTTTGACAAAACATCTATAATATCAAGACAAACCTAGAAAACATTGGATCTCAGTAACTGTTGTTGGTCTAGACCATCATTCGATAATCACTATTTTTGTTGGATCCACATATATCCCCTCTTTTGAAATTATGTTAAACAGAAATGAAAATTCATCAATCATAAATTCAAACTTGCTAAATTTAGAATAAATCTTCTCTTTTCTCAGGGTCTTTAATATAATTCTCATGTGATCATCATGATATTCCTTGATAATTGAATAGACAAGATTATCGTCTATAAAGACTACCAAAAACTGATCAAGATAGTCTCTAAAGACTCTATTCATTAGATCCATGAAGATAGCAGGGGCATTAGTAAGACCAAATAGAGTCACTATAAATTCATAGTGTTCATACCTTGTACAAAATGCCGACTTTGGTACACCCTCCCTGTTGACCCTTAATTGATGATACCATGAACGAAGATCAATCCTGGAAAAGTATTGAGGTCCACGTAGTTGGTTAAATAAGTCATTAATTCATGGGAGAGGATATTTTTTCTTGATAGTGATCTTGTTATGTTCTCAATAATCAATGCAGAGTCTCATTGATCCATCTTTATTCTTAACAAACAGAACAAGTGCTCCCCAAGGTGATGCACTACGATGTATGAATCCCTTATCACAATTCTCTTGGAGTTTTTTCTTCAATTCCTGCAACTCAATTGGGGCCATTCTATAAGGTGTCTTTGAAATGGGCATAGCACCCAGTATTAGTTCTATTGAAAACTCAAATTCATGATTTGGTGGAAGACCTGGAAATTCCTCATGAAATCATAAAACTACCATACATTGGGTGTATTCTTAATCATGAGTTTCTCTCCACCCATTTGAGATAAATAACCTTCATTTATGGTAATCAAGACCCATAATATGGAAGATATTTCCACTGGAAGGTTATATTCATCCTTTCATCGATAGATGATCATAGATTGATTAGGAATATGAAAGGTGACTTCCCTTCTTTGGAAATCGATATGAGCTCCATATAAGGAAAGCCTGTCCATGCCAATAATAACATCAAATTACACTATAGGAAGGATCACAAGATTTTCAGGAAGCACTTTCCCAGAAGCGTCAATTGGAGAAAATTATAATCTTTTTATGCAACTGTTTTGCAATTAAGAGTTGTCACATCTAACACAACTACTAATTGTTGAGTTAGTACGATGATACCCTTAGAAAATAACTCAGAAATAAAAGAGTGGGTGGATCCAAAATCAAATAAAACATTTTCTACTTTAGTGTGGATGGTAAGTGTACCCTTCACCACTTAGTTATCTTACTCCACATCACTGATAGAAATTTCATTTGACTTTCCTTTGTATTTGGCCTTAAGGGTTTGTTGACGTCGATCATCATCAACAACCCTTCGATTAGGGAATTTATTATCATAAGCCCCATTTCCATGCACTTGTAACATTGAAGTGTCAAAGGTGGATTTTGTGTAGCCTTTTCTTTGTTTGAATCACTATACATCGTTTTCCCATCATTGCGTCATTCAAATGCCCGATGACATTCTTTTCTACATTTGAAACATTTACTTATCCCATTAAGACAATTCCCTCCATGTTTCTTTCCACACATTGAGAGTAAGGGAAAACTCATCATCTTTTCAGTGTGGTTTGTAGATTTCCATTTGAATTCTATTTTCCTCTTCTTATCAAACCCATATGACTGACGGGTTACTCCAATATTTCTCTCAACCTTTAGAGCACATCAAAAACAATTTCCTCATAGCTATTGAAGTCCCTTATGTCTAACACCCTTCAAATACTTGGTTTTATTCCACAAAATAATCGATCGATCTATGTCTCAGGTTGGATAAAAATCCCAGAAGCATACCTTGCATGACATTTAAAATTTACTACGTAGGAACCGAGAAATTTATCAACCTTTTGCTTTAGTTCATGATACTCCATCTCCATCATTGTATGAAGAATACGAGGGAAGTAATTATTGAAAAATATGTTCTTGAACTCATCCTATTCCATGGACTCAATTTTGTCTCTTTTCCTCGTATTCTTGATAAGATTCCACCATTGATCAGCTTCACCTTCAAAACAATATACTGCTAAGATGAATTTACCATGTTTCGAACATTGACGAACTGAAAATATATTTTCAGTGGTACTGATCTATTGTTCAGTCACAAATGGATCAGTAGACCCGCTAAATGAGGGTGGACGCTGCCTCATGAAAGATTCAATAGAATGTTTCTCCTTCCTTTGCTCATTTGGAATTCTTTCATGATTCATAGCTGGAGAAAATTATGTGAGCATGGCTACAAGATTTTCCATTCCAGATCCCATAACGTTTGGTTCCTCAAGGGGACAATCATTGCATTTCCCTCGCATTCTGAATTAAAATCGTTCCTTCGGGTTCCAGCCATTGACTAAAACCAATACGCATAGAGTGAGAAACACTAACCATAATTGTAAAACCACATAATAAGGAATAATATTTAATACTTACAGTTTTTTCATAGGTTATTCATGGCCATTTCTAAAACAGTAATATCGTTTTCTATGCTTAGACAAATCCTTAAGGTTCTGACTAAGGCTTTCACATCCTAGTTTCCAAAGGTTGTCTATAACTTTCCTCTGATACCAACTATAGTGAATCATTCTTTAAATACATTGTTATTACTTTAAATTTGAAGCATACTTATTACAACATCTAAAAATACCATGATAAAACCGTATAGGTATAGTGTCTTTAGAAACTGGGAAACACAAAAACCTGGTTCATAAATAATCTACATTGTCTCCCATTTATTTCATCTTATCTAGAGTCCCTTTTGGAATGTCCTACTTAATACCCTTCTCCTTGACCTGGGGAAAAGAAAACATACAAAAAATGGTGATCTCAAATGCTCAGCAAGTGTAACAAAACGAAATATCAATCATATCATATTCATAATAATAGAACATTTTTAAAATATTAACAAGAAAATGAGAGCATAATATCATAACATGGGATAAATAATAGTAGTGAAATGTAATCCCAATGATCATATCATATAACATGAAACATTGTGGAATACATACATAATCATAGAATATCTCTTTTTATTAGTCAAGACTCATTTCCAAGACTATCTTAGTGGACAAAGTCCATCTTTGAACCGAGTTCATTCCTCGTTCCAGTCCTATATCACTGAACCAGATTAACTTTCCTTTCCAGAAATGTATATATCATGAGATATAAATATTTACCCAATACATTGGAGAGATATATAGGTCCCACCCATCTCATAATCAAACCATTCTTATGTGTGCCACAAAATCATCAATCATATATCATAGAATAACACATGTTATAGAAATGGGATTCTTAAACATCATGGCATCATAATATAAACCATATAAGATAAAATAACTTCATAAAAATAATGACATCATAACATAATAAAATGTATGTAAAAATAGGGATATAAACATAACCCTATATTATCTTAGATAGAAAATAATTATGATAAAACACTTGAACTCCATTCTTGAGGAAAATATCCTTTCTACTTCAAAAAAAATTTCCTTTCCAAATATGTCATACAATTTTAAAATAAATGTAGTTAATTAAAAATAAACATGAAAACATGTAAAGTAAGTTTCATGGAAATATTTATCTATGAAATAATAAAAATCCATTCATTCCATATAAGTTAAAAAAACATTCTTCTCGTACTTTGGCTGGAAAAGTCAAAATGTAAATCATACTGAAAATGTCAAATGATTCTTTTTATATATTTTACTGAAAATTTACCAATAGGTAAAATTGGATTTAAAAAATTTTAGGAGGATATAAATAATATTACATATTAAGGAAATACGAATTTGGATGATAAATATTACCTAGTAAATTCAGAAGTATAAACAATCTCGGATAAAAATGTGATTGTGAGATTTTCCCTCACCTTGGGTCTGATATGCATTGTACATATCTGAACCTCCTATATAATGATTTAAATAATGTCATTGACTTTTTAGAGAATCATATTCATTGGTATGATATCATAAATGGTCATATTAGTATCTTCTTATTAGTAATAGTGCTACTTTTTTTCGGGTGTTCATTGCATTATCTTCTTATGCAAGTTTTGTCAAATAAAATTTTATTCCTATTTTTGGGATATAGATACCTCATTTACATAATTTTTTTAGTGTATTATATATCATATTTATTAATTCAATTCATTTATATAATCATTATTCATTGAAAATCATGTTGAACGAGTCACATCACATCATAGAGATGGTTGGTCGTACGTACGCATTAGCGATAATATCATTCCCATGATTGTAAAATTGTATTGATGTGTATGGTGTATAATATGTCAGAATCAATATTCCTTTACAATAATCATATATAGTTATTTATTCCATCATATACCCATCCAATTATGTTAGTGATGAAATAAAATATTACACCACAGCCGGGAGACGGTAGGCTGTAGGTACTGACACGTGGTAATGTCGTTTCTTTCATAGGATGGATAGAATATAGAACATGTTTGTTTCATATTAATAATAACATATCAGTATAAAATTGATACTGAAGCTATTACTTAATAATTAAACAACTCATAATGACGAAGTAGAAGAAAAAATGAGTTTGAAATAATCGGTAAAGGATATTACCTCTTCTTCGACGCGCCTCTTCTTAACCTCCTCTCAGGACACTAAAGTTGGTATTTTAAGAATCCCATGACCTCTAGTATAATGACCCATACTTTACATACATTGTTATTACATCAAAATTTAATCACACATATTACAACATATAACAAAACCAGGAAAGGATCATATAGGTATAGTGTCTTTAGAAACTGGGAAACATAAACAACTGGTTCATAATGAGTCTACACTATCTCCCATTTATTTCATCATATCTATAGTCCCTTTTTTCATATCTTACTTAATAACCTTCTTCTTGACCTGGGGAAATAAAAAATACAAAAGGGTGAGCTCAAATGCTCAGTAAGGGTAAACAAAAGAAATATCAATCACATCATATTCATAAGAACATAACTTTTGGCAATCTTAACCTCGAAAAGAGATCATAATTTCATAACATGGGACAAATCATAGTAGTGAAATGTAATCCCAATACTCATAACTTAAAACATGAAAAATTGTGGCATACACACATAATCATAGAGAATAATTTCTTATTAGTCAAGACTCATTGACAAGACTATCTTAGTGGACAAAGCCCATTTCTGAACCGAGTTCACACCTCGTTTCAGTCATGTTTTGCTGAACTGGTTTAACCCACCGTTACAACCACGTCTATCTCATGAGATATAAAATCTTTACCCAATGAATTAGAGGGAGATATAGGTCCCACCCATCTCATAATGATATAATTCTTATGTGTGCCCCAAAATCATAAATCATACATCATTGCATAACTCATGTAATAAAAATGGGATTCTTAAACAACATGACATCATAAAACAATTCATATAAGATAATAGAATTCATAAAAATAATTCCATCACAACATAATCAAATAAATGAAATAATAGGGATAGAAAAAGAACCCTATATTATCTTAGATGGAAAATAATTTTGATAAAACACGTGAACTCTATTCATGAGGAAAATATCCTTTCTACTTCAAAACTATTTTCCTTTCTTAACATGTCATAAAATTTTAAACTAAAAGAAGTTTATTAAAAATAAACTTGAAATCTTGAAAAGGAATCTTGTTGGAGATAATGTTTTAAAAATCCATTCATGCCGTATAAGATAAAAAAACATGCTTCTCATACTTTTTTCGGAAAAGTCAGAAAGTACCTCGTACAAAAAATGACAAAATATTCCTTTCATATCTATTACTAAAAACTCACCGAAGGGTAAAATTGGATATAAACTATTGTATAAGGATATAAATATTACATATCGAGGATACATGGATGTGGATGACAAATATTCCCCAGTAAATTCTGTAGTATAAACAATCTCGGATAAAAATTGAGACTGCGAGATTTTCACTTACCATATGTCCGATTTGCTTCGTAAGTGTATGATACTCCTGTATAATGATTTAAATAATGGTATTGACTTATTCCGGAATTATAAATATTTTTATGATATCATATATGGTCATATTCTTATCTTCTTATTAGTAATATTTCATTACTACTTGTTATTCGGGTGTTTATTACTTTTTGTTCTTATGCATGTTTTGTCGAATAAATTCTTATTTTTCTTTTTAGGTTATAGATAACTCATTTAAAGAATGGTATTAGTGTAATATATATCATATTCATTCATTAAATTCATTTATATAATCATTATGCAATGAAGATCATGTAGAATGGGTCGCATCACATCATGGAGACGGTATTCCGTACATACACACGAGCAATGATATCGTTCCCATGATCGTGGAATTGTATTGGAGTGTATGTATACTATTTAAGAATCAATATCAATTTACAATAATCATATATATTCATTATTTACGCCATTATCCCCATCCATGTAAGGTGGTGGTGGAAAATAGATTACACCACGACGTGGAGACGGTATTCCGTACGTATGCACGCGCAGTGATTTTATTTTCCGTATGATGGATAGATGGTGAAATAGGGTTGTTTAATACATTTAATAACATATCAGTAAATGAGTGATACTGATGTTATTACTTCATGATTAAACAACTAAAGATGAATAAGTGGAAGAATAAATAAAATGAAAGAATCGGTAACAGGCATTACCTCTTCTTTAAAGCGCTTCTTTGAGACCTCCATTTAGGGCACTAAAATTGGTCTTTGAAGACGACCAGGACCTCTAGGATGTCTCAATGGAAGTTTAGAGAAGAAATTTTCAGGGGTTGGATGGGCTTGAAGGCTCAAAGTGGTGTGAGGAAGAGTGGGAGGAGGTGCCCTTTTATAAGGGAGGAGAGGGGCACCTTTGGAATAACTAAAAATATTATTTTATTTTAAAGCCAAATTAGGTTTTAAATAGCTCCAAATTGATTTATTTTGAAGCAATGGTGGGGATGGGTCGAATTACATTTTTCCAATATAATTAGGACATGTGTTAGGGTAATAATAATAACACTTTTACCCTTAATTACACTATTTACTTTTAACTTTGGTAAAAAAATTAAAAAGTTACTATTCACCAAAAATTATTTTTATCTCATTGAACCACATTTTAGTCCTTGATATTAACCGTGTCTCTCAGATTTTTGAAATTCCACTCACAGAAGCGGTAAAATTATGTTTTATGAAAAATTCAGTTTTTTTAACTACCACTTAGTGGTTTCACTATTCATCAAAAATTGAGAGTTTTCAGAAAAATACCAAAATTTCACCCTAGGATAATTTCGATATTCCAAATCCAAAAATGAAGCCCATTTTGAAAAATAAAATTTATAAAATTTCAAAAAGTGGTTATTACTATTCATAACGGCTAGTTTTAATAATATTTTAATAGCATGTCGTTGTTTAGTGAAACTCGGTATTGCGTACGACGGAAGCTATTGAGGAAGGCCGCGATTACGTGTAAAGCAAGCCAATATAGTGTTGTGTGTAGTGAAAGATTTCATTGATGATTTAAAAAAATATTTCTCATAAAATTCTTGGGTGATACATCTAGTATGTTTCAAGGGAAGTGTAGAAGAGAAATTGGCAGGGGATGGCCGAGCTTGAAGGCTCAAAATAGTGTGAGGAGGAGAGGGAGGATGTTCCCCTTTATAAGGGAGGAGAGGGGCACCTTTGGAAACATAAGAAATAATAATTTATAATAAATTCAAACCCCACTAAAAAACCTCCATAAATGACATACATTTGAATATGAGATGCGAGATTGTTGTAATATCATCATACAATAAAATTAGGATAGATTGGGAATTTATTTTAAACCTTATCAACTTGATTTATCCTTATTTAATGTATTTAATTTTATTGGTGGTAATAATATTATAAATTTTAAATTGTTATAAATAATTACTTATGTGTTGTGAATTTTCCATAATTGGATACATTATGACTTTTTAGACAATATAAATTTCAATTTATAATATTTAAATATTTTTGTAATTTTTAAACCATTTAATAATATGTAATTTTCCTAAAATAACAATAGTTTCAATTTTGATACTATTCATTTATTTGAATTTTAATAAAATCCACTCATAAGATATGTTCGAACAAAAATATTTAATAGATTCCTAACATGTTATATTTATCCCAAAAAAAATAATGGAGCACATTAATTAGTTCATATAATAATTATTTTAATATTTTTAAAACCATTTTTTATATTTCAATCAATAAAATAATTTCTACATCACTATTGTATCATAATTAAGGATAATTATTTTATCCCAAAAAATTTTAAATAAATTCTCATGATGTATATAATTTCATTATATTTTTGGATACTATTTATATTTGATGTTTTATAATGTTTATCAGTAAATTAAAATTGATACACTAATAATATATAAGAGAGTGAAATGTTGTCACTTACTTTGGTTTTAATAATAATTATTTCCTTTTCATAGTCAGAAGTACATGAAACAAATCTATTTTCACCCTTAGGAGATATGGGTAGACTTTTTTTCATCCAGTGGAATTTTGCATGTGGTTGGGTAATTTTATAATCTTAGATTTACCCTTAATTACTCGATTTACCTTTAACTGTAGTAAATAAAAATTACAATAGTTACTATTCATAATATGAAAAAATAACCTATTAACTTAATTTGGACCCCCTGAATCCAAATATGGAATCAAATTTTAATAATTCAAAACACACAAGTTGCAGTAATTAATTTAAAATTTATCCCGTTGTTAAGAAAATGGGTTTTAAAAGATAAAACATTTCCAATGATTGAAATGTTTTACCTATGAATTTAATGTAAAATTAATTGTAATGAAATAAATTATATTAAATGGTAAAAATATATTGTGTTTATACTCTTAAACCATTAAATATTATAATTTAACAATATAAATTTTCATTATTACAAAAGTTTTTTTAATTAACATTTAGCGTATTTTACTATTCATCAAAATAAGAAACATATTAGAAAAATACCACAAATTTATCCAATGTTAATTTTTATAGCATGATTCAAAAGAAAAATTAATTTTGTAAAATTGAACTTATAAACTTGAAAAAAATTACATTTATAAAGGGTTCACCATCAAAAGGTGGTAAAACTGCATTTGTTTTTGAAAAATACATCATTTATCCGAAAATTTGATTTTGTTTTCATACCTCTTTCTTGAAAATATATAAGAAGAATTATAATGTTATAAAATTCAAAATTCAGTTAATACTATTCATAACGGCTATTTCATAATATTATAATAATATAACATTGTTTAGTGAAACTCGGCATTGCGTGCAACGCATGCTATCGAGGAAGGTTGTTATTGCGTGTAACGCAATCCAAGAAAAAGTTTTGTGTAGTGAAATATTCTCTTGGTGTTGCATATAGAATAAGAAATAAAGAAATTATTTCTCATAATATCTCAGATTGTTACAATATATTTATTGGAAAACACATTCTCAATCCTTTACCAAACGTTTAGGACATTTTATTTAACATTATCTCATCCTTAGAGTAATCCTTAGAGTCATAACAAGACATATTCTTACAATATTTCATAAGGATCTCACTAAATGATTCGCATTTAGGATTCCAAATGTTTAAGGAAAATAAATTCATTGAAACAAACTATAATTACTTAGGCTTAACATACGAGGATAATAAATCATTTTATATGAATATTCAACACATTACAAAAGTACATGTTCGAGGACCGAATAGTTTAGTGTCTATGGAAACATGATTCTTTAAAACATGGTGAAGGATCATAAAAAAAATCCATTAATATCTATCCCTTAAATATCTTTTAAAACATACTATACTTGAAACCATTCTTTGTAACCTAGTGAAATAAATCATTATAAATAGTGATCTCATACGATTTTCAAGTGTAAATAAGGAATATACATAAGCATGATATAAGAATAAGGGTATCAAAACTTGACCATAACATTTGAAAATCATACCCTACATATCAAAGATCATAAAAATGAATATAAACATAAATATTGGAAGTTCATAATACATGAATCATAAGGATATCATAGAAGATGAGTCATGAGAGAATAAAATTGGAATGAGAAATATGATTTTAAGCATATAAAATCATTCTCTATTAGTCAAGGATCATTTCCAAATATTTTTAGGAAACTTAATTGGGAATAACATTATTGGGCTGGACAGACCACTGTCCCCCGTCACATCCCTTTCCATATAGTAATATGGTTTCACTACCCAAACCATCTTAGTAGTCATGAATCACACCCAAGACCATCTTAGGTGACAAAGTCCCTTATTGAACCATGTTTACTCTCCATTACATATATGACTATATCTTGAGGTATAAATATTTACCCAATTAATTTGAGATAAATATAGGTCGCATATATCACATAACAAAATCATACATACATGTTCCATGAGATATTAATGCATTCATCATATCATGAACCATTTGAATGATATGGGTTTCATAAACATTATATCACAACGAGTTAAATGAAATGGGTATCATAAAAATTTCATAACATCATGGCCTTTTGAAAATATAATGGTTTCATAATCATTTTATCAAGAATAAAATGTTAAAGGAAGCATGTTTGATGAGAGTTCTATCATGGTAAAATTTCTACAATGGAAACATGTTTCCTAATCAAATTTTCATCTTACAAAAATTAAAAATGAATAAGAATGGATTTATTGGACAATATTACTTGTAAAAAATAAACTATATCAAACGTTGTTATCTTAGATGGTGATGTATTTTGGAAAATCACTCTGAGCATTTGTTTTGGAAAATAAATTTTCTCTGAAAATAATTTTTTGAAGTCAAGTTTTTTTGAAGACCTTTTCATTGTAATTAACATTCCAAACTTATGAAGTAATATTTAAAATTCATTTAAAAAATTCTATGAAATAAATATCATTTATTCTTTGAAAATGGGTTTTGAATAATAAAACATTTTGAAAAAAAAATTCATCGAAAATATCTTTAAAAACATATAAAGGAAGATTTGAATGTTATTTAAAATATTTTTAAAAAGAAAAAAATTATTTATTTTTTTTAAATAACTTTTGAATACATAAAATGATTTTAAAAAAAAACTAAAACCATTCCTGTGAAAAATATCATTTCAGATATGAAGATGATTTTTAAACATTAAACATTAATCATTACCTTTTTCTGTTATTTTTATAAATAATTATAGAATATTAGGAAAACAAATTCTTGAAAAATTATTTTTTAAACATGAAATCGATTCCTCAATGGATTTAAATTTGTGAAGGTAGATAAAAATGAACATACCAAACATTCCTTTTTGTCCGTAAAATGTTTTGAAGAGTGACTTCATAAAGAAAAGACATAAATATTTTTTTAAAATAGATATTGAAAAAAATTAAAAAATGGGTAAAAATTATATTAAAAAATCATAAGAAAATATTATAAATTATGGGAAAATATTTTTAGAAAACATGGTTTTTTGAGAAAATAGATTTTTTCCCAAATAAAGAAAAAAATATAGATTTTCTTAATTTTTTAAATAATTATATTAAGTTGAAATAAGTGGATAATTAGTAGATTTAAATTATGATACCATGAATAAACATAATATAATTATATTCATGAGTGATCATGATAGATTTATCATATTATTTCATTACTGGAATCACAATTATGAAATATTTCGACAAATGATGAGATTATGACAATTAAGTCTTACCGCTTTGGAATCTTTGAATCATAATATCCAAGAGAGAATAACATTAAATGAAGGTTAAAATATAAGTAAAATAACATTTTCATTGATATAATACATCAAATGGTGAGTATATACTTCTCGTAAAACAACATTGAGGCATATCATATAATGTGTCTCAAAGAAGGCAAATTGTGACAAAATTATCTTAACGTGTTGGTAACATTTTTACCATAAACCCTATGAAAAAGAAATCATAAAATGGATAGGTAAATCCAAATAATTCTATTTATAAAAATCATAAAATGATTTTTTGGGTGTTATAAACACCATATAAAAGAAATATGTTCTGAACAAGGCTTTTGCCTATTGGAAAATAAAAGTGAGTTAACAATCCCTTAGTATATGAGAAAATATTAAATCCTAAAAAATATGAAACAAAAAAATAAATTGAAAATTTTAATATCATGAAAATTTTAAAATTAATTATATAACAAGTAATAAGGATATATATAAAAATCACAATAAATTAGTGTTGAATATGACAAATGTGTCATGTAAAAAAGTGAGACATAAAATCCCATAACATTGAGTATTTATTTTTTTACTTACACATTAAAACCATCTGTATAATAAAGATAAATTAAATATACATATACCAATGAACCATATTGTTATATATCATAACATATATGATTTTTTTATGAATTTATAATAGAACATTATTAATAATTCCATGCTAATGTTATGTTTCGTGTAATCACATATTTGTTTTTCATATGGGGTTTGACTTTTTATTTTTGGTCCTCTTTATATGATAACAATTTACTGATTTCCATATTTTAAAAAATGATATAAATATAATATATTTTTAGAATATATTTATATATTATAAAATATAAATTATATAATTATGAAATTAAATACATCATTCATGGAGATGGTAGACTACACGTAGGCATGATCATTGTTTACATTTTAAATCCATATTCTGAATGAAATAAAATTCATATATATATATATATAATAAATTTAAATTACAATTATTATTGAACATATATCACATAAGTCTATTACACCCTTCCTTAATACATTTCATGTTATGTGTGATCAAATCACATCGCTTCGTGAGGTGGTAGTCTGTCATACTCATGGACGACATTATAGTATTATCAAAAAATGGATATCATGAAGGTATGTGTTATATAATAATTATATAAGAATAAATATATATTAAATATATTATATATCATATTTAAGCAAAAAATACATCCTTATTCATAATCATGATAGGTGGTTATGGAAGAATAAATGAAATCAGTTTTCGAGGTTGTAGTCCATTGTACACACAAATGATGATTATGTTTCCCACTTGATGAAAGTGTGTGAAGCTGTAGGTAGTAACCTTAATATAAAAAAATATAAGTATATTTTGGATAAAAAGGTTTTTATATAACCATGTTATAATTATAATTTCAAGAGATCGATACATAAACAAAACAAAAATTCACATTGATGAACGTTACATCTTCTTCAGGTTACTACTTTTGTATTTCACCAAAAGACCTACTAGGTTGTATTTATTACAAAGTTGAGGATTTTTGGCTGATATTAGCTAATTTTTATCAAAAATTTCATGGTTTTTTATTTTGTAATTGGCTTCAGTGGTGTGAATAATTGAGGTAGGGTTAATTCATTTTTATAGTGGAGGAGGAGTGGAATTCTTCAAAATATATATACATGACACTATTGCAAGGGCTCCCTTATATTTTTGGAATAAAATGAGGACAAATTTACATAAAATATGGTATATGGTCTATATATGTCTATAAAATTGGGTTTTTACATGTTTATAGGTTATTTGGAACACTTACATTAATTTTTAGTCAATTGGTAAATTTATTTTTTTCTCAATCACTGTAATTAATTTTATGTGTTTTCACTAGAAATTCATGTAAAAATTTATGTTTGAATTATTATAAATTATAAATTAAGATTCTCAGAAATATTGAATCCATTTTTCCATCTTCTAATCATATAATTTGAATAAATTAATTTAAAAATAATCTTGCAGGAAGGACAAAATAATGGATTTTTAACGTGAAAATGTTCAAATGTTTGATATTTTTTATATGAAATATCATCATAAAATTAAATTAAATAAAGTACATGGTATTAATATATGTAAAATTTAATTATTTTTACATTAAAACCAATTCAAAATATTATCTTACATAATAAATTATTTAAATAATAAGTTAGTATTCAATTAAAATTCATTATTTCTCACAATTCGTCAAGAAATAAAACATCTAGGATAAGTAAAAAAATTATCACTAATATAATCCTGACATTAAATTTCAAAAAATCAAGTTTGTTATTTCAAATAGTGTGAATAAAATTTAAAAAAATGATTAAAATATGTTCCACATTAAAAGGTTGTAATACTACCAATTATAAAATACTTGTTTTCTGTATAAAAGTGGACATATTATTATATCTTATATAGAACATACATAATCTGAACATAAATTAGTTTATTTAAAATAATATATTTATATATATCATTAAAGTAATTCCTAAAAAGTGGTTTTTTATTTACTGAGATAAAACATGTTTTTGAATAGAAAATTAGTTCTATCAGAAAAGCGATTTCATTATATTCTAATTGTTCGTAAATTCATTTCAACTAAATTAGTTTCCAAATAACTCATTTTATAAACTTTATTAAAATAAATTTTCCTAATTTAGTTAATCATATTAATACTCTCTATTCAAACGGTTGGGTTATAACTATAATTAAATTTAAATAATAGTACTAACAGTATGTGTTAGTTTAGTAAATCATTGTTTTGTGTGTAATGTATGTTTTTAAAGGAACATAACATTGTATGTAACACAATTAAAACATAGTGTTTCATGTACCATAAGCGTCTCTAAGTGTTGATTGTAGCACAATATTAACTTTTTGTTTCATGAAAATCAATAATAACTTTGCGTGATTTGCAAGGAACCCCATAAAATAAATTTAATTAATTTAAAAATGTTATCTCATAAAAACATTTGGTGTTACATTTTACACCCCATAAAATGAATTTCGACAAAAAAAATGTTTCTTGGTAATGAAAATTTCAATACGTGAATATTCCATTATAAGAACCCACATCATAAAAATGGACAATATTGTTTCCATTAAAAAATCTATGTTGGAATCATAACAGTTACCCAAAGTAACTCATAAATACGTTTCCATATAGAAGAGCATTGGAAAATATTTAGACATGAAATAAAAGAATAAATAATTATATAGAGTGATAAAGGTAATTTATTACCAAAAAGTGGGTGATATAGATTAGGTTAGTTTCTATAAAATCATCACCAATTTAGGCATGAAAAGGTCATTTATATCATAAAAAATTATGATAATAGGAAAACATTTTATTTAAATATCCTTCAACTAAACATGAATAACATTAACACGGTGATATAATAATCAATTTCAATCCATTTTATATGCACAATCTTTTCATTTGGTAGTGAATCTAACAATTTTCTACATATTTTTTTTACTAAAAAAATGAAGGTTAATTTTTATTCCTAAAGAAAAAAAAGCCATAGGATCCACAATGTAATATAGGTAATTCCATATACATATTTAACAATCATCCAAAAATTATTTAGAATTGGTTATCCAATATCATAAATCCTCATATGGTGAGATAATACTTTAATCTATAAAACCTCACTTAATGATTAAATTAAAACATTTCATAAATGGTAATCATTATGACCCTTATAAAATATAAAAATAAAAAACATTAGAAATAAGGTCACTAAATATCTCAAAATAAGATTAATATTGACCCCATATATCAAAATGTTTCTATTGGTTTCCACATAACAAACATGTGAATACCTTCATTATTCATTTTCATTAATAATGCTAATAACATTACTTATTTTGAAAACATGTTGAAAACATACATACTACTTCATTACTTACATAGAACACATATTATTGGATATATACCTTAATTCCAAAAATGAATTAAAATTCATCTATTATAACATAAACAACCTTTTAAACAAATCATTCATCAATTTTGAGGTCATCAATACTATCCAATTTTGTTTATCCATATTAATTATCACTTTATCCAATATAAACATAATTATATTATGTTAATAAAACATTAAGGGTTTCCTTCATTTGATTAGAAAATCATTTTTTCCATTATATTACATTTGAAGGTAATTAGCCCCATTCAATATATTTTTTAAAATTATTAATGAAGAACATATACTTTACAATTCATATAATATAATTTTTGAAATCCAATATAAATATACACCTTAATAATGTCATTTATATTCCAATCCATTAACATGGAATTGTCATAATTTTCATTAATAACCCTTTCCGAAAATACGAAATAAAAATCATGTATTAAGATTCATCAACCATAATTTAGTCCTTTATATAAACAATACTATTATAACATAACATACCTTTCATAAGTTTCTCACAGTCTCTTCACCATCAACAGCAAGACCATTACTCTAATAGCATTTCATATTTCCTTCATGATATTTTCCCCAAATACATTAATATTCATAATTTCAAAACATTACACATTTATTGCATTTGATAGTCAATGATAGGATATGGACGACATTATTCCCATCCATTTTGTTAATTTATTTTTTCAATTTACCTTAGTAGTTACTTTCTTGGTGATCTTTAAAAAATTCAAAACATCTTCATGTTCCTCAAAGATGTAATGAACGAATGTTTTTTCAATATAATTCCATTATTAATTTTTTTTCATATAGTATAATCACATAATATTACTTATAGAACACAATACAAACCTTATAAATGAATAATGAGTGAAATAAAAGGTATCTACTGAAGTTAAGCATCATATACCAATGAAATAGTAACTTGAACTTTGAAATAGTAATGAGACCCTAATGAATAGTAAACCGACCAATGTAATAGTAACCTCACAAATTTATGTATAAATAAAATTTATCCATCATATATGTGACACTATGATATAATTATATCATAGTGTAGGTGAATAATTTATTTTTAAAAAATTATTAATATAGTGTTGGTATTTTTGTAAGTCTTTTATATTGTCCTAAAATTTGAGGATTAATTAAAATAAAATTTTAAAAAGTTATTTTCATAAAATTAATTTATAAATTATTATTATGATGTCTTACGATCATAAGATAATTTTATGACACCTTAATTAATGTTTTAAAGTATTGGAAAATTTGTTTTAATTTTGAAATTTGTATTTTTCATGTAAATTATGATTTTAATTAACAAATAAACATCTCATATTTAAAAAAAATTATTTAAAAAATGGAGTTAATTTTTGGATTCTACTTATTGAAAAATGTTTAGGGTGAAATTCTTCTATTATTATGAAATACTTGATTTTTTGATGAATATTAAAATAAGATAGTTTACAAAATAATTAAATTCATGAATTATTGAGTCATGGATGATGTTATAATAAGGTAACAACCCTTGTTTTGGATTAACACACTCTATTTAATATTTTGGGTTAAAATAATCAATAATATTCACAGTATTGAGAAAAAATATAAAACTGATGATTAAAATAATGAGAAACCCCTCTTCTCCTCCACTATAATACCACCATATTTACATCCTCTCCTCACACTTCTGAAGCCTTGTTCCTAGTAAAACCTCTACTCAAATATCTCCCTGACCCCCTATCCCACATCAAAGATGTCTTGTTATAATAAAAATACAAAAAACACTCCCCTAAAGAGGCTCTCGAGAAAGATAAATTCAAGATGAAACTTATTCTTTTTATTTATTTTATTTTCATTCATGTTCCTTTTTTACTTTTAATTTCCCAAATACCTTCATACAAATGTTATGATTACTAAATTAACAAACATTTAATAGAATTTTTTATGATATTGGAATAATTTATCATCATCTCTCCTCTCCCATCCTTTTATAATAGAAATGGAAACACCATTCTAGATGTGTTAATTTATCATATTCAAGGATGAAAAATTTTCTATTTATTTTACCATCTTCAATTATGCCCATGAAACCATTTTCATAGTTGAATAAATCTATAATATCCGAATTATTTCTTATCTATGTTTATGGTTATTTTCATAATGATTATACAAATTTTTAATGAAAAAATAATTTTTTTTTGTGATGAGAAACCCACCAATTAACCAAAATGGTGATCATTAAAGTTGTATATGATAATTCATCTACACTCCAACTAAGAAAATGAAATTTATAACCATGTAATCTTATAGATGTTAATAATAACATAGAACTCCAAATCTGGACAACCATTCACATCTTACATGTTTATTCTTACATGTATATAAATAAACTAATCATGAAAACCGAGGAGACAAACGCACCCAAACAATGATATTGAACATCTTAAACAATCAAAAAGGTCATGAATGAACATAATAATGTTATAATAAATAAATTAAATAAATAATAGGTTTTTTAAATTTTAATTAATGAATTAAATTTGGTTATATAGGATATTAAGATAATGTGAATGAAACCATTGGACTTATGATACGGGATTCTACCAGAATATCCATTAATTGTTCATGTAGATCTATATTTATTTTTAAACAAATGAAGGTATATGTAATTTTTATGTACATATTTTAAATGAATTTGAAATTCTCCGAAATCATGTATCTAGGTCCAATCATCATTCTTCTTCAGAGATATACATGTTTTTAAGTGGTTCCCTCTTCAATAATTCCTGATAAGAAACCCCGTTTAAGGGAACTTCCCAACTTTTTACCCATTTTTAAGTACACTATATAATCTGTTTTTAAGGAAAAATTATTTTTATAAAACCACTATTTTTATTATAAAAACCTTCTTGGTTACCTTCTTGTATTATATAAATGAATATTCCAATTTTTTAAAGGACCTTTGATATTTTCATTTAACCGCACTAAAATGATTTATTTATAAAGATAGATAAGTACTATTTTTACATGTTAACACTTAAACTTGACATCACTTTTCATGATATATTCCAATAATCCCCTATTATTTTCCATGCATGATATAATTCCTTTCATTCATGTACTTTTTTATGATATATCCCATTTTTAATGCATTATGATAGGATTATGATACACAATTAATACTATGGGTAACCATTATATTTCTTCATGATTGATTATGTATGTTTCTGTTTGTGGAAGGAATATTTATGAATCTTTTATGATGGGTGTTCCCAGTTAGCGCTATAATGAATGGGGACAAGTTTATTCTCATAAGAAGTAATGTGAAATGGTCTTGGTGGTTAGCCTTGTCACGTGCTACCATGTGCAACGATCTTGATGGTAAATTTTGACTTCATGTCTTATATGTGCAATGAGCCATGACTCATGATAAATCCATGTTTTTTGTTTCGGCCTCATTATTATGACACCATGTTTATATGATCCCTTGTTTATATGTTATGATTCCATATGTTCAATGTATTTTATATCATTATGTCATGAATTAAAACGCATGTGAAAAAGATTCATTGTTATGTTTATTGCCTTATTAGGATTTTTAGCTCATCCATTTGTTCATGTTATCCCTAGGATTTCTTAGGTAGATTTTTGAGAATAATGGATGATATAAGATCAATATGGTGAATAAATAAAAGTTATTTTTTGATGTTTAATTATGTACCTAATCATCCAATAGACTAGAATTTATGATCCTTAGCTTGTAATGTAATGTTTCATTATTCTTTAAATCATGTAATGATATGTGAAAATGGGTAGGGTCACTATAGTTGGTATCAGAGGAAGGTATAGTTATTTTTGGAGATTATGAATTGTTTACTTTAGTAAAAACCTTATGGATAAGAATATGTATAAGGAAACATCCCAAAATTTTATAGACTATGTGGTTTATCAAGAAAATACATCATATTCTGAAAATGAAGAAGTCAATGTGGTTCTGAAATAGATGTAACTAGGGGTAAAACCCGAAAACACTCCTTTGGGTTAGACTTGAATCAGAACAAGTGCATTAAAAATATCCTTGCAGCACACATGGTTTGACTCTCATGGGAGACATTCTTTGGTAAATTCATAAGCATAGTATGAAACATTATTAAGGGAATAAAAAAGGCCTTAATAATAAATCAAAGGAAACAGATCTTGGATAAATTATATTAAAACCTATGGAATTTAAAGCTAGGATATACTTTCCCATTTAATGTTTATCCTTTTTGGTTTAATGTTTCCTTTTTATGATTGTTGACTATGTATTCAACCCCTCTAATTGTATGTTCTTTTTATTGGTTTATGGGGGGAAATAAAGGAACACATGACAACAATCAATGTGATAAGAAATGCGAGGAATTGTTTATTGAAATGAATCATATGAGGGGAAAAGTTTCTCAAACATTTATGAAAGTACTTGCATAGCTGGCTCATTTTACGAATAATAACATCAATACCGTGGAAATCTCTCCTCTAACAAGGAAATAGAAATTCAATGTAGTATCCTTTATGCATCAAAGGACTCATGTTTAATGTATTTTATAATATACGACTCTTGAAACAATAGATTAACTCCATGGAAAATATATTCTATGACCATCAGTGATCAGAAGAAGAGAAATTTGTGTTGTCGGTCTATCGTTTGGATAGAGAACCATATCAGTGGAGAAAATAGATCACGAAGATGAAGTACCATGATGAAATTTATTGCATGGATTTCAAGGAATTCAAGAAACTGTTTTACAATAATTTTTTCCTCAAACCCTCCATCTCAAGATAGAAAGTGACATCCTCAGACTTAATAAGATTGAAGAAGAGTAGGTTAAGGAATTTGAATCAAAATTTACATAACTTTCAAGATATTCCTCAGGATTTTTCATGAACATCAAAAGAAAGGTGATTCACTTATTTAGAGGACTACATATGAGTCTACAAATTGTGTTCATGATTCAGCACTGTTACATTTATGATGAGATTACTCTTTTTTTTTGACAAGTTTGAAATAAAGATCGAAGAATCATTGTGTTCTCATGGGCATAGTAAAAAAATTAAAAAATGGAGTCTAATATGGTAGTTCAGAAAATAAATCCCATGATGGAAAGAAGACCCAAAATCCTGCATGTCAGAATTGTGGGAAGAAGAATCTGGGGAACTATATAAAGGGAACTAGGAATTGCTTCAAATGTGGAAGAATGAGACATATCACTAAAAACTGCAAAATGGATATTAATAATCCAACTAATGTGGAAGAATAAAGGAAGGTTCAGATCAATGCTTAGCTAGTAGTGCAATGTTTCAACTATAAGGAAGATGGGAATTATGCAAACAATTTCTTTAAGACAAGAGTTTTCAAATTCCATCAATAACAACAAAAAAGTCCACAAGGAATGGTATATTTTATCACTACAGTTGAGGATGAGCTAGAAATTGATTTTTTGGTAGGTACGCTAGTTATGCATTCAAGAATAATGAATGTATTATTTTATTCTGGTTCAATGAATTCTTTTATATCATGAACATTTAGTATAACTATTCCAACACCCCCACAAAATTTATAGATTGAGTTAATCGTGAGAATAGAAAATGGGGAAATTAGTACGTCCAATGTATATTAATTCTTCCTTGTAAAATTTTTAGACTGAACCACCCAATATATCCAATCATACTTCTTTTATTAGGTTTTGGTGTTATCTTATGCATGGATTTGATA
The DNA here is from genome assembly GCA_963277665.1 of Viscum album. Taxonomy (NCBI): domain Eukaryota; kingdom Viridiplantae; phylum Streptophyta; class Magnoliopsida; order Santalales; family Viscaceae; genus Viscum; species Viscum album. The sequence continues at coordinate 1,046,478,531 of OY728135.1, read as the reverse complement.
TATTTATACAAAGACAACATAAACTGTTTAGAAAGGGATATCACTATTCAAATACCAAAGAATCCTCAAATTCATTAAATGTGTAAAGGGGAAGATGAATGTCCTTCTTAATCATTGTATCAAGTGTGTATATTACTGCCTTATGAGAAATCACATATATCTAATGATTGAGACAAATTAGATAATCCTGCTCAAAGACATGCCCATTAGATGAGACTACACTACTGTATTTCCCAATGAATTATATGGTATTATTTTTGATCAATAGGTCGAGTTATCAATTAAAAATATTCTAGGATCTATACCTATATCAAAGAAACCATATAGAATGGCCATCGTAGAGTTGAAAGTGTTGAAGAAGCTGTTACAATAGAGTCTAGACAAGCGGTTTTTATTCCCGAGTGCGTAACCTTGTAGAGCACCAGTTCTCTTTGACAAGAAGAAGGATGGATCAATGTTCCTATGAATATACTATCATGATCTCGATAAAATTTTGTTAAAGTAAAACAATTCCCTACCTCATATATATGACTATTTTTATCACCTTTGTGGGGAAAATTTTTTCTCTAAGGTGGACCTTTGGGCGAGATATCACCAATTAAAGGTGAGGAAGGAAGATATTCCCAGGTGTGCTATTAAAATTAGGTATAGACATTACGAGTTCATTGTGATTCACTTCAAAATGACTAATTCTCCAATAATTTTCATTGATATAATGAATATAGTCTTTATAGATTACATTGAAATACTTGTGGTAGTATTAATTGATGATATTCTGATATAATTCAAGAAGGAGGAACACATAGAGAATTTGAATACTATGAAAAATAAATTTTAATGGGAGTAGTTATTTTCAAAGTACATTAAATGTTATTTTTAGATGGAGGAATTATCATTCTTAGAGAATGTTATAACTAACAAAGGGATATATTTAGACCCTTCCAAGACAAAGGAAACCAAAGAGAGGACTAGGAGAACATTTTTAACGAATAATTATATATTACTTGATCTTGATGGGTATTACTAATTATTTTTGAAGAAAGTTTATTGATTTTCAACCCTAATGAATAAGATGACACGGAAGGCGTTGAAGTTTTTAAGGCCTCCAGAATGCATGTAATGATTTATGGAGCTCAAAGAAAGAGTTATCACTATGATAACACTCACACTCCCATCAAGTGGAGAACTCATTATGGTGCACAATGAAACTTAAAAAAAGTCTTACGATGTGTACTAATAAAAATGATAAAGTGATATCATACACCATAAGGTAGTTGAGAATCCACGTGAAAAACTACCCAATAATGATATGGAGTTGGCAGCTGTAATCTTTCCTTGGAGAATCTGTAAGCATTATCTCTATGATGAGAAGTGTGAGATATATACTGATCACAAGATTCTCAAATATATATTCACATTGAATAATCATAATATGCACCATGGAATATTGTTAGAGATCATGAAGGATTATGACAGTTCAATCCACTACCATCCTGGTAAGGCATTTAAGGTGGAATATGCTCTAGGTAGAATGGATATCACATCTTTATCAATGATGGGATCTGAGAAGGATCCAATCTTCTATGATTTGCAGAAGATGGACATGGGAATCATTAAGGGAGGAACATCATCAATGATTTCTCAATTGGTTTCTCAACCAACCCTTATGGAGAAAACAATGTATTCTTAATGAAAATACATGAACATTTTAAAAAGGGAGGAAGCTATTAAAAATGGGAAATCCCCTGAGTTCACGATTGATGAGGAATGAATTATGAAATTTTAGTTATGATTATGTCCACATTTCAATCTAGAAGTAAAGAATGAGCTTTTGATGTCCCAATAAATCAACCTTCTCTATTCACCCAAGGAGAACAAAGATGTATCGAGATCCCTAAGAGAAATTTTTGTGGGACAAAATGAAGAAAGAGATTTCTGAATATACATCAAAGTGTCCAGTATGTCAATATGTGAGGCTAAAAGAAAATAGTCTAAGGGGATGATAAAACCACTACCCATACCTACATGGAAGTGGAAAACAATTACCAATGACTTTTTCACTGGACTTCCAAGGACATCTGGAGGAAACAATGAAATATGGTTCCTTTTGGAATGTCTTAAAAAGATATATCACTTTATTAAAATTCGATAGGACTTTTCATTGGATCAAATTGCACATATATATATCAACAAGGTGGTAAGGATGAATGGAGTACCAATATCTATTATATCAGATTGAGATCCAAGATTCACCTTGATGTTTTGGAAAAGTCTCTAACATACTATAAGCCCAGAGTTGAACTTCATAACCATGTATCATCATCAAACTGAGGGAAAATATAAATAAACTATTCAGAAATTGGAAGATATGTTGAGAGAATGTTTTATGGACATCAATGTAGGGTGGGACCAACAAATTACACGAGTTTAATTATATTACAATAATAGTTTCCACTCTCTTATCATAATGGCACCATATGAATACCTTTATGGGAAACGGTGAAGAACACCAGTATGTTGGGATGAAGTCAGGGATCAGAAGGCTCTAGGACTTGAAATGGTCGAATAAATGATGGAGAAGGTGAAAATCATTCATGAACACATCAAGGAAGAACCAATTCGACCAATTTTTTATGAAAATAATCATAAAAGACCTTAAATTTAAAGTTAGAGATATGGTATTCCTCCACATATATCCATGGAAGATTGTTAAGAGGTTTGGGAAGAAAAGAAAGATATGTCCCAGGTACATCACCCCATCAAGAATCTTTATTATGTTGGAGTTGTGGTCTGTTAAATAGAACTTCCAGTAACCCAGTCTAATGTACACAATGTATATAAATTAAATAGAAACTTTACCTTTGTAATAGTAATATATCCCTGATAAATAGTAAATAAACCAAGGTTATAGTAACCTCACCTATGATTGTATAAATAAAATTTTTCCATCTTATACGTGACACTATGATATAATTATATCATAATACTGGTAAATAAATTTTTTCAAAAAATTTAATAAAGTGTTTGTATTTTTGTAAGTGTTGTATATTTAACTACAATTTTATTATTAAATTTCAAAAATTAAAATAAATATTATTTTCATAAATTTAACTGATCAATTTTTATTTTGATGTTTTGTGATTATATGATTATTTTATGATATGTTAATTAATTTTTCAAAGATTTTAAAAGTGATTTTAATTTTAGAATTATAATTTTTCATGTAAATTAGTATTTATATTAAAAATTAAATTTTTCATATTTGGAAAATTAATTTTTAAAAAGGAGTTCATTTTAGGATTCTAAAAATAAAAAAAATTAGGGTATATATTTGTTATTTTTCTGAAATACATGAATATTTATGAATATTGAAATACGATAATTTACAAAATAAGTTGAATACATGAATAATTGAGTCATCGATGATGTTATGCAGAAGTAATCACATTTTTTTCGAAATATAATGCTCTATTTACAATTTTTAGTGAAAATATTAAAAACTATTAATAGTGTTCAGAAAAATATTAGACTAATGATAATAATAATGGAAAACCCCTCCTCTCCTCTACCATAAATACCACACCATTTTGCCTCCACTCCTCACACCTCTCAAGCTTTTTTCATAGTTAAAATTCTAATAAAATATCTCCCTAAGAACCTCTCTCGCGTCCGGAGGCTCTTGGTATCATAAAAATACAAAAACCTCTACCCTAAAGAGGTCCTCAAGGATGATATACTCAAGAGGTAAATTCCACTTTTCATTTCATTTATTTTATTTCATGTTCCGTTATTTATTTTTCTTTTCTGCAACAAATTTCATCCAAATGTTATGAAAACTCTAGTAACATAAATGTAAAAATAATTTTTTTATGATAATGGTGTAATTTATCATCATCTATCATTTTCCCCTCTTTTATACAAGAAATGAAAACACATTTTCGATATGTGTTAATTTATCCCATTCAAGGACGATGAGTTTTCAATTGCTTTTATCATCTTCAATTATGGACATGAAACCATTTATATGGTCAAAAAATAATATAATAAATGTATTATATGTTATTTAAGGTTATTGATTATTTTTTTTACAAATGATACTAATTTATACAGATAAATGAATTTGTTGTGATAAAAAACTACCAATTAAACAAAACAGTTATCACTAAATATTATTATAATGATGTATCTTAAATCAAAATAACCAAATGAATATTATAACCATGCAATATTATGGATTTTCACTAATAAAATATGTCTCAAATTCTATAAAACCATATCATCTTAAATTTCAATCCTTACATGTATATAAGTAAACCAATTATGAAAACCAAGGAGAGAAACACTTCTTAACAATGAAATTGAACCTTTTAACCCACAGAAAATTTCATGAAGGAACATAATATAGATATACTAAATCAATTAAATGAACAATAGGTTTTGGAAATACTAATTAATAAATTTAATTAAGTTATCATTGATATTAAGAACATGTTTAGGATACCATCATACATAAGGTAAGGGATTCTTCCCAAATCCCCATTATTCTTTCGGGTTTCTCTATCTATCGTTTTTACCCAGATGATGTTATCTATTATTTTTTAAATATTTTAAATTATTTTTACATGATACATACTCATGTATAATTGTCCAATAATCAATATTTTTTAGAGATACACATGTTTTAAGTGGTTTTGTCTTAAATACATGCAAACAATCATGCACATTTAAGGAAACTTCATATATTATTTCCCGTTTTCATGTACACTATAAATTTTTTTAATCCGCTATTATTTTTATAAAATCAATATTTTTTATGAAAAAATTCTTGGTTCACTTTGGGTTTTATATAAAATATTATTCGCTTTTATGTGTTAAATTACCTTTGATATTTTCCATTAACAATAATAAAATGTTTTAATTATATTGTTTCATAAGTACTCTGTTTACATATTAATATTTCATATTGGCATATATATTCATGATATATGCCTATACTAACCTATGATTTACATGAATTATCTAATTCATTTCTTTCATGGTATGTTATATGATACTCTTATTTTTTATGCTTTATGACATGATTATAATACCCAATTCTTACTAGGGGTAACCCCTATGTTTATATATCATTGATTATGTACCATTATGTATGTGGAAAGCATATTCATGGAAATTTTATAATAGGTGCACCCAGATAGTGATCTAACACATTGGATAAAGGTGAGTCTTATCATACATTGTGTGTAGCGTTCTTTCCAGTTATCCTTAACTCGTGCTACCATGTGCAGCGGTCTTGGTGGATAACCTTGACTTGCCCTTCTCTGTGTGAAAGAGATTTGAATCATGCTAAAGTCATATTTTAAATATCTTCCACATTAATATGACTCTATGTTTATAAGATCCCATGTTTATATGTAATGATTCGATATGTTCCATGTTTATTATATCATTATTTCATGCCTTCTAACCCATGTACTTAAGAATTATTCTTATATTTATTCCCCTACATTGCTTTTTAGCTCATCCATTTCTTCATGTTATCCCCAGGTTATCCTATTCAGATATATGAGAAAAATGGAAGTTAGGATCTAATTATGTATATTAAATAAAAGTTGTTTTATAATGATTAATTATGTATGTAATCTTCCAAGACATTAGACATTATGATCATTTGGTTGTAATGTTATGTTTTATTATGCTTAAAATCATGTATGATATGTGAAAAAGGGAAGTGTCGCAATAAAATACAAACACATTGGTGTTTAATTCCTCATTTTCAACACATTCGATACTGAATATTCTTTCTTCCATGGTCTCCACAGCCTGAATTCTTAGTGAATTATTTACTTCACTCCTTTGGTGAGTCATAGAGTTGATTAAGGTATACATTGGTAGTCATGTTTTGTGAAATCTAATTAATAATAATCTCAATGTCCTTAAATCGTTTTATCATTTTTTTAAGTTATCATATTAAAATTTTCTATCACCGTCAGCATTGACATGATATATTTGGGTTTCATACAGAAACTAAAACTAGAATGAATATTGTGAGGAACATTTATCATGACATAAAACAACATAATCCTGAAAAATTAGTTATAGGTTTTTTAATTATGGTACATTATTTAATCTATGAAACCATAGTTTAATCCTAGTTCATTAATAGCTATATTAAATTAAAATCATTCACGGTGGTTTGTGAAGAGTGTGTTAATTTATGAATCATATCGCCTAGTAGTGTCAAACCAGGTGTATATCAAGGCCTTTTGTCATTCAACATCTTTATGATTGAGTCACGCTCACTAAAAAAAATTAGTGTTGTTACCCCTCTGTACATATATTTCAGATCCATCCACTTGTTGTTCCATACATAGATATATTCATATATATTCAAATTATTTATCATTTTTCAATATTCTGGGACATTTTCCTATAAATTGATTAATCATTAAAATTATCCCGAGGGACATACCAAGACATATCATTATAAATATTCCTTGGGGTCTCACTATTCATTCTTAAATTAGTTTCCAAAGGATGAATAAAACATTCCTTTTATACAAAATACGACAACCAAGGACTATGATACATGAATGTTAAATCATTTTAGATGAATATTCAGCAAATTTAAATAGTACATTACCAAGGATTGTAATAGTTTAGTGTTTTGGGAATCCACATACACTTATAAACCATTCCTTATAAGTCATGACTCACTTTAAAAACTTTTAATGGATATTTATAGGTGATATACATACTGGTCATGACAAATCACAATCCCTAATCACAACCCATTCCTAGTAGTAGAATTATATCTCTAACCAAACCATCTTAGTATTCATGGCCTACTCCAAAGACCAATTTATGGGGAGAATACCTTAATGAACAGGTTTTATTCTCTATTCAATCATTGTCTATCTCATGATATATAAATATTTACCCAATTAATTGATGGGGGATATAAGTCCCACCCATCACATAATGAAATTATAAATACGGGTGCCCAAAGTTAATAGAACATCCATCATATGATGACCCATAAAAATATATGGGTTGCATAAACAACATACTATAATTTATGGAATGAAATGGGTATTAAAAACATCTCATTATATCATAACATATGGAAAAGAAATTGGTTTTCTAATCAGTTGAACATAGAATAGCCGAGGAATTAAAGAGGGTTTCATCAGCATTTTATCATGGTATAACCCAGGGAAATGAATCCATTTTCACTGAAAAAATCTCGTCTTATACATAAACCATTCAATGAAATAATAATAAAGGGTTCCTTGGATCATATCCCCTGTAAATCATAAAATATATTAAAAAATATCATCTTATATAGAGAAGGATTTTCAATGATCACACGAAGCATTTCTTATGAAAAATAACCTATATATGAAAATAATTCATTAAATACATAAATTTTTTTATAAATCGTTATCATTGAAAACAAAATATATGAAATTATGATTTAATAATTAAAAATAACATAATCAATTTCATGAGTGAAACATTGTTTCTTTTTTTAAAAGCAATTTTTAAATTAAAAAACATTTTGAAAACATTTTGTTTTTTTGAAAATAACGTTGTAAACATGTAAAGCATTTTTTAAAAATTATCTTTTTTTAAACATTATTTTTTTGAAATTATTTTTATTGGAAATCAGAATTGAAAACTTCTCTTGTATTCTTTAAAAAAATTTAAATATTTCTTGAATAAAATACCTTTTCCACTTAAAATTTTTTTTTTTTTTTTTGAAAAACCTTTTTTTTGAAGACCAATAAAAAAAGAATTTCCAGAATATTTTGAAAAACCTTCTATAAAGAAATATTATTAACATGATAAGGAATCATTTTGGAAATGATATTCATGATGTCAGAAAAATCAGTACATGTCAAAAATTGCTTTTGCACTATAAGAAGTATATAAGAGTGCCTTGATAAGAAAATGATACGATTTATTTTAACCCATTTTTTTTAAAAAAGGTAAAAATTTGTCAAATTTATAATAAATAATAATAAGATTATAAAATAAATTATTTGAAAACCATTTTACGAATACATGTTTTTGGGAGAAATTTTTTTTTTCATTGAGTAAAGAGATACATTTATATTTCCTTTAAAAAAATTATTAATTATCTTAAGTACAAAGGAGTTGAAAAAAAACCATTACATGAATATATCATGGATAAAAAATGATAATTAAATTAATGAGTTATCTTGAGATATGTAAAATATGATTTCATTAATGGAAGTATAATCATAAACAATCTTGATAAACAATGAGATTGTAACAATAAACTCTTAACACTTTAGAAACATTGAATCGTTATCCCCAGAGGAGAATAATATTACATTAATAATAAAATATAATTAAGTTAAATAGATTCATGATAAATAATGTAAAAATGGAACTATGTACACCTCATACAAAAATAAATGCACATAATATAACATTTTCCTCTAAGAAGGAATATTGAGAAATAATGTTCTTATCATATAGGTAACATTTTATATATAAACACCATAAAATCGAGATCCTAAAATGGATACATAAACCCTAATAATAATGTAAATAAGTATAATAAAAAAAATCCATTTTAATTGTAAACACCAAAAATAATAAAAAGGTAGTGAAAATGGCATGTGTCTCATGAAAAATAAATGTGAGACGAAGATCCCTTACAACTTGAGTTAATTATGAATCGGGGGCCAGTTGAAATAAAAAAATAAATTGAATATTTAAATATAATTAAATAAATTAATCATGGAATATAAATTTTTAGAGTTAAATATTTAAATCATAAAATAAACAAGTGGTGAATATGGAATTATTCTAACAGAAATATTTTTTTGATAAGAAATCTCCATACCTTAATTGCTGACATGATTCATACACAATAAAACTAACTATATAATAAATATAAGGATATTAAAAATGTCCCAAATAAAAATATTATTATATATAACACCATATATTATTTTATTATTAATTATATTACTCGTTTATTAACAATTACATGTTAATGTTACCTTTTGACTAATGACGGCCTTGTTTTCATTTATTTTTTGACTTGATATTTTTGACCTTCTTTAATTGATCATGATTTCATAACATATATAAGGTAAAATATTAGTGAAATAAAATATATATTCTATATATATTAATTTATAATAATCTATATAATATAGAAATTGGAAATAAAATACAATTTTATTGGAGGTGTTAGGTCGTTTGTACGCGTTAAAGTTGTTTCAATTTTTTTGTCATATTTTAAATCAAAGAAAACTAAATGAAATATATATAAATATATATTATATTTATAATATAATTATTATTTCATATATATCACATAATTCTATTACATGCATCAATAATACATCCATTGTACATCGTGAATGAATAACATCGATTCACGTGAAGGTAGTTAGTCGTACACACAAATGATGTTATCATATTCTAACAAAATGGCCAGCATAATGATAAATGTAATATATTAAATATATAAGATAAAATTAACCATAAGTATCTTATATTTCATATATAATCTATAAATTAATCATTATCACTATCCTTTATGTGTGGTAGTGGAAAGACGAATGACTTCGGTTCACGTGGCGGTAGTTCACCGTACACAGAAATGATGATTGCATATCCCATTTGATGAACTTGTGTGATGATTTAGGTCTAAAAAATAACATTAACACATAAAATTATATTTAGGATAACTTTTTTATTATATAATCATTGTATAAATAGAATTTTAGTGGTTGGAGATGTAAACAAAACAAAACATCATGTTGATGAATGATACCTCTTCTGTGGGTTACTCATTTTGGTTTGCGTGAAATGATATCCTTTGTTAGATTTATACACAATGTGGGGATTATAATTTTATATTATAAATATTTTGATATAATATGGTTATTTATTGGATTATATTAATCTCTTTATGGGTTTCATGATGTGAGGGGGTGCATGTGGGGGGGGGGGGGGGTGAGTGCCCATTTATAGTGGAGGAGTGTTATTTTTTTAAATAAGAAAAGGTAAATAGTATTGGGAGGTATCCCATACATAATGTGACTCCGATAATGCACGATTTTATATCCATGAATGTAGATTTTATAAATATTTCCATAAAATTGGGTTTTTACATGTTTTTATGTCATTTTGTCCCTATAAGGTAAAGTTTAGTCGATTTCTAAACCCATCTTTCTCTTAGTCGTTGTAATTAATTTCAACTGTATACACTAAAAATAATTGTAAAAAATAAGGTTATAAATAATATAAATTTTAAATTAATATTATTACAAATATTTAATATATTTTTTCAAATTCCAATCATATAATTGGAAAAAATTAATTTAAATTTAAATCCACAAATGGGATGAAAAAACAGGATATTAAAGTGGAAAAGTGAAAAAATATGAAATGTTTTATATAAAATTTAAATGTTAAATTGAAATAAATAACCTAAATTGATTTAATATATGTAAAAGTATACTAATTTTACATTAAAACAAATTAAAAATGTAATTTTACATTATAAATTATTTAAATGAAATGTCAGTTTTCAATTAACAATTCAATATTTTTCACTATTCGTCAAGAAAGGAAATTTCTAAAAAATAAAAAAAATATCCTAAGATAATTTTCATGTTATGATTTTAAAAAATAAATTTATTTTTTAAAATATAATTTATTAATGATTCAAAAATTAGTTTTCAAATAAATTCCAAATTAAAAGGAGGTAAACCTACCTTTTAGAAAATAAATATGTTTATGCATAAAATTTTATTTATTCTTATCTATTATCTAGAATGAAATAAGACGGATTTAAAACATATGATTGAATATATATATATATCATTAAAAAAATTCATAAAAAGATGTTTGTTTACTTTATTGATAAAAAACAAGTTTCTGTATAGAAAAAATAGTATTTACAAACAATGAATTACATTATTTTCAAATAGTTCACACATAAATTTAAAATTATTTTAAACCCAAAGAATTAATTTTATAAAAAATAATTAACCATATTTTTATAATATAGTTATTCCTTTCTATACCCTCCATTACAAAAAAATAAGTGATAACTATTATAATATTTTAATAATATTATCAATATTATATTGTAGATAAGTAAAACATTGTCTCACGTGTAATGAAAGTTATGGTAGGAACACGAAATTGTGTGTAGTATATGGAAAAACATAGTGTTACATTAACTGAAAGATAATTTATGTATTTCATTTAACTTATTCATAACATGGTGTTGCATATAAATCCAACATAATTTTTTGTAGCATTACATGTAAGCTATCAAAGAAATTTAATTTATTCAAAAAACTAATTTATAAAAACTCTAAATGTTACATTATACCCCCAATAAAAATAATTTGGCCCTCAAAATAAATATATATAATCTAATATTTAACACCTAGAAAGTCCTTTCACAGGAACCTACATATCAAAAATCAATACTAACACTTCCTTTAAAAAATGAATGTTGGAAGCATAACAATTACCCAATGTAACAGATAACTAGGTTTGTAGACTAGAGAACAGAGGTGATGATTTGGACATGCAAGAAAAATGAAAATAATTTTATAGAGTGTTGGAGTTCATTTATAATAAAACATGGGTGATCTAGAAATGGTTAGTTTCTAAAAAACCATAATCCTATTAGACATGATGAGGTCATTGATTTCATAAAAATGATGATAACTTGAAAAAAATTATTTCATGGTACATTAAATGAAGTTAATGATATTTCATAAAGAGATATAATTTCATTATTTCATTTCATTGTATCTTACCCTTTTCTGTTCATTGACAAATTTTCCACTACATATTTTACTTGAAAAATTAAGGGGAATTTGTTATTCCAAAAGCAATAAGGGATCATAAGATATATAAAAGAAGATATGTAATATCAACTATTTTAGTTATCATACATGAAAAATCGTTAGAGGATGTTATCCAATGTAATTAAATCCTCCCACAGTGATATAATATCTTAATCTCTAAAAATTCAAATGAAGATTAACATAAATGATTCCATAAATTATTAAAGATATAACCCTTATAAAATATGGTAATCCAAAACATTTGAAATAAGGCTACTAAATTTCTCAAAATCAACTAAAAAATGATCCCCCATATATCATAAAATATATCTTAGTTACCACATACCAAATATGTGATTTTTTTCATCATTAATTCTTTTAGAATTTAATAATAAATGGAATTACAATAAGTCCATATTGAATGTAAACATGGTCCATTATTCCTTTCATTGAACATAGATTATTAGATATATTCAATAATTTAAAAAATACAATAATATTGATCAGTGATAACATAAATCACATTTTCAATAGACATATATTATTTTTAAGCTCATCAATAATATATAACATAATTTATCCATGTCAATAATATCTTAATCCTAGCTACACATAATTCTCTTATCATTAGAAACACATTAAGTGTTTCATTCCCTTAATCCAAATAACAACTTTTCATTAAATAAATTTTCTAGTTGATCAAAACCATTCAATATATATTTTAAAACATTTAATGAAAAAATATACTTAATGATACATATAATGTAATAATTGGATTGAAATATATATACACTTTAATCACCTCTCTTATTTCTAAATCCATTGACAATGATTCATCATTTTATTCCTTAATACAAAAATGAGTTACAAATCATGTCTTAAGATTCATCAAACATAACATAATCATGCCTATAAACAATATTAGTAGAAAAAATAACTTTATTATGTTTCATGTGGTCTCATCAAGATCATTAAACATGAAATAACTCTTACAACATTTTATAATTCCTTCTTGAGTTTTCCACCTATGACATTGATTTTCATAATGACCATACAATTCTTATTTAAAGAAATTTTCTTTTAATGTTACCTTTAGGAGGATATTATTCTGGTCCATTTTGTTAAATGAAATTTTTATTTTCCCGTTGTTGTACCTAATTTGTGTCTTTCATTTTTTTAGTAAAAACAAATTCATGTTACTCTAATACGTTTCTCTTTGGTGTTTCATCCAGCATTCTTAACACATGAATAACATAATATCTTTTCCTTTATGGTCTCGACTACCAAAATTCTCAATGAACTACATACTATTATTTGGTGGTTATAATATTTTGTTAAGGTATATATTTTTAATCATGTTTTTTGAAAACTAATTAGGCATAATAATAATTTCTTTCACTTTAGTCGACTTTTAATTTCATTTCACATTAGAAAATTTTCTATCACAATCGTCATCGACATGATCTTTTGGCGTTCCACACAAAAAACAAAACACAAAATCATAGTGTGAGAAACACTTATCATAGAATAATAATATATAATAATGAAATATTAATTGTTATTTGTATAAATAATGAAACCTAATTTAATATATTAGACCTTATATTCATACTAGTTTATTCATAGTCATCATCAATTTAAATCCTTCATGATGGTTTGTGAAGATATTGAACATTACAAAATAATATCCCTTAGAATTGTCAAACCAGGTGTGCAGCAATGCCCATTTTTATGAACAAGATTATTGTTGAGTCTTTCAAAGTACGATAATTCATGGCTTGTTACCTAAATGTACATATGTTCCATATCCACATCTGGTATTAGTGTCCATACATGGATGCATATTTGGGAAACCTCTTTCCCTATTCTTCACCAAACATCCATGGAATTTTCATAATCTTTGAATCATCCTTTGTCTTATTATTAGAAAAATCCCTATATAACTACATATAAATATTCATAGGTATCTAACTAAAGTTTTCTCATCCATTTTTCCAAATGATGAATCCTTTACTTTGATATAAACTATTGAAACCTTGTATTAACATACATTGATATCACATAATTTTATAACAATATTCATAACATTACCAATGTAAATGACCAATGATTTTAAAAGTATTTTTTCGTTGAAAACATGGAAACAAAATCCTTTAACATTGTGAATGATCTTAAACATCTCCTCAATATATATTCTCTTTAAAACTCTTTATAATAATACCCTAATTCATACCTTTATTTATAACATGGGGAAAGGAAAAAAAATAAAGGGTGGTCTTGGATAATCAGTATGGGTAAAAAAGGAAGATAGATATGCCTGGCATAAGCATAAGGGTATGAGAACATGGGAATGACACTAAGAAAACCCACCCTTCATATCAAAGCTAAAATAAATAAATAATGTGATTAATATTGGTAGTTCATAAGACATAAATCATATGGAAATCATAAAAAATGAGCCATAAGATAATAACATTGGAATAATTCATATTATTTTTAGAATACAGATAAACATATAAAATCAATCCATAAATGTCAAGGCTCGTTACTGTGGATTGTCATGACACTTCATGGTAGCTACATTCACTGGGAAGGTTGCACCACCACCCCCTACCACAATCATTTCCTTTTAGTGGAATGGGTTCCCCAAAACATATTAGTAGTCACCATTCACTCCCAAGACTATTATACCATACAATTTCCCTTGTAGAAATGGGTTCACTCCCCATTCCATCCATGCCTATATCATGAGATATAAATCTTTTCCTAATGAATTGGATGAATATATTGGTCACACCTATCACATAATTAAATAATTTTATATGTTTCATATTATAATACTCAGAAAGATTAGGGTAGGGCCCTATTTATTAAAAGAAATGAAAAGTGACCTTTTTAACTGGGAGAGGGTAACCCATTAAATTCCTGAAGGCCATTGGAAAAAAGCCATAGGTTCAAGAGAAAAAAGTCTAGAACTACACTGTTTAAAACAAAAAAAACCCAGAAAATCAATTCCGAATGGTCATGGCCCCAAAAAATACCACAGTGAAATCCTAGCTGCTACCACTGCGAAACCATCACAAAACAAACTTTCTCAAGCATATCAGCAAAACAAAAACCCATGACCAGATCCATAGAATCATCACCACAGACTGAAGGAAAGTTTATCCATCCAAGCCTCTGTCCAAGCCAAAGACCATCATTGAATCTATGGAGGAACATGATGTCACAACATATTTCCTCATTTAATAATTCATTCATCATATCATGACCCATAACAAGATTTTGATTTCACAAGAATCATATCATAACCCATGAATTGAAATGGGAATCATAAACATATCATCATATCATAATATATGGAAAATGATTAGGTTTCATTGTCATTTAATCATTTAATAACCAATGAAATGTAGCTGGTTTCATACGTGTTTTATCATGGTATAACCCATGTAAGGGGAATGAGTTAAATTTTTTTTCCTAAATATAAAAAATGAAATGAAATAATAAGGAAGTCTTTGGATAACATCCATAGTAAAGCATAAAATATATCTACGGATGTCATAATTTATGTTGAATTATTTTTTAAAATCACTTAGAGAATTTATTAATGAAAAACAATTCTCTAATTTTTTTAAGAAATAAATAATTTTTAAAATAATTTAATTTATAAATAACTTATAAAACATATAAATTAACTATCTAAATCAATTAAGACATTTCTTGAGGAATTTTCATTTCCAATTTGGAATATACTATTTAAATCATTAAATATTTTGAAATACTTTTCTTTTAAAAATAACTATGAATATTTATAAAGAAGGATATATAAATAAGAAAAAACACTATTTAAATATAAATTATATTATAAATCATTTCTTTTTATGTAAAATTTTAAAAAATATAATATATTCTTTAAAATTAATTTAAATTATTTTTGATGAAAATATGATTTCCACTTTGAAAATAAATAATAAAAAATAAACAATTTAAGACCTTTTTTTGGAAAAAAATTTAAATAATTTATTTTATATAATATTAAGAAAATAAAATTATTTAGAAATAATCTTATAAACATGCAATGTAATCTTCACATAAATGATAGTCATGATGACAAATAAAATCATACATATTTAACATTCCTTATGAACCATAAAAAGTATAGAAGACTGCTTTGATCAAACAGTGATAAGAAGATTCATTTTTAAAACATTTTTTAAAATGTTATGACACCGATAAAAATATATTTTAAAAATTTATGGGATATATTATAAAAAATTTATATTTGTTATAGAAAAAATGGATTTGGAAGAAAACTTATTTCTGAATGAGAATAGAAAAAAAATTCAAAATTTAATTTTTATTAATTTTAAGAAAAATAAAAGGGTGAAAAAATGCTACCATTAAATGATTATATAATGAATACCCAAATAAAAAATCAATTTAATGTTTTATTATGATATATGGATCTCAATATTTAATCAATGGTAACATACTCATAAAAATTCTTGATAAATAATGAGATTATAACAATAAAATCTTAAAACTTTCTAAGATTGAATCGGAATATCGAGGAGAGAATAACATTAGTTAAATAATAATATTACATGGAATTAATTATATTACTGATATAATAGGTTAAAGTGGTAGTATATACACCTTTTAAGAGAATATAGGTTTATAACACAACTTGTGTCTTAAAGAAAGAAAATTGGGAAAAATTAATTTAACGTGTTGGTAATGATTTAATTATAAACCCCATGAAATATGGATCCTAAAATGGATACATAAATAAAAAATAATTATAAATAAAATAATCATAAAATAATTCAATTGAAATTATACACACCAGATAAAATAAATTTGTGGTGGATATGGCTTGTGCCACCTAGAAAATAAAAGTGAGATGAAAATCCAATACTAATTTGGTAAATTATAAATTGTAAGCTACATGAAATAAAAAAATCAATCAAAACATTAAATATCATTAAATAAATTAAATTCAATATATAATGTCTCATATGGAATCATATACACCACAAAGAAAACCTGTGGTGAATATAGAATAATTATTGCAGAAATAAATTTGAGATTAGAAATCCCCATACCTTAAGCCCTAAATTTATGAATACACATTAAAAAATCCATTATATTAAACTTATTTTATTATAAATATACAATAGAAAATTATTATTATATATCATACCATATATAATTTTATAATGACTTTATATTACCATTTTGTTGACATATCCATGTAAATGATACGTTTCGTGTAAGAAGTACTTCGTTTTTTTGTATATAAATTTTCTAAGTTATTTTTAGACCTCTTTAATTTATCATGATTTCGTCAATTATATAATTTAAAAAATTATATAAATATAATTTATATTCATTTTATATTTATTAATAATAATCTATAAAATATATAACTAGGGAATGAACTACAATATACATAGAGATGGTAGGCCACACATATGCATGGATATTGTTTATATTTTCTTGTCTTATTTTGAATGAATTACTAGTAAATAATATGTATATATATTTGTATATATTATCATTATAGTATAATTATTAAATAATATATATCACAGAAATCTATTATATCCTTCCTTAATACATTCCATGTTTATCATGAATGAGTCACATCGCTTCATGAGGTAGTAGTCCAACATACACATGAATGACTTTATCGTATTCTTATAAAATAGAATGAATGAATGTATGAAATCTAGTATTCTTCAAAAAGAATATATATAACATAAATATTAAATATATAATATATAAACTGTAAATACATCATTATTCCCAAACATGAATGGTTATAATTGATTAATTAACGACATCATTTCCCGAGGTGGTAGTCCACCATACACACGAAGAATGTTTCTGTATCCCTCATGATGGAAGTGTGTGACATTTTAAGTCAAACTCTTATCATTAAAAAAATTTCAACATATTTAGTTTAATTGGGTTGTTATATAATCATGTAATAATTTTAATTGAAGGAGTTGTTGAAGGAAACAAAATGAATATGCAGGTTGTTGAACGTTACCTCATTTTCAGGTATCTTCTTTTGGTTTTCCCCAAATGAACTCCTTGGGAGGATTTTTGACTGATGTTAGGAATTTAGGATATGATTTAGAATTTTACTGCATATGGGTATCATTTGGATGATAAAATGGTATTGAGTGGAACGAATACACAAGGGTGAAAGGGGTGGTGAATTCCCTTTTATAATGGTGGAGGATTTACATTATTATAAATACCAATAGGTGATCACTATTATGTGGTCACCCATGTAATGAACCAATCATTTATCAACGAAATATCTTCCTTATTATAGTAATGTTATATACTATAAATCAAAAACAAATAACTTATAGACCATAATAAAAACATTATAAATAAATAATTAATGAAATAAAGAGAATATTTTTAAGTTAATGAACTTATACTTAAGGAATGGTAACTTGACATTATGAATAGTAAAATGGCTCTTTTGAATAATAAAATGTCCTAAATAATATTAATCTCACCCATGAGAGTATAAATAATATTTAGGTATGTTATAAATGAAATTATGGAATAATTATATCATAGTTTATGTAAATAATTTTTTAAAAAATTACTAATTAAGTGTTTGAATTTTTGTAAGACATAAATTTTTAATTAAAGTTTTATGGTTAATTTATTAATATAAATGAAAATTTATTTTCATAAAATTTATTCTGAAATTAATTTTTTTATGTGTGATGGTTTTAATTTAATTTTACTTGTCCTTAATAAAATTTTAAAAGCGTTATAAAATCGGTTATAATTTTAAAATATGTATTTTCCATGTAAATGAGGAATTCAATTAAAAATTAAATTAGTAATATTTTGAAAATTTTTATTTTAATTTTTTTCTAATCATTGAATAATGGTTAAGTGTAATTTTGGGGATTTCTCAAAAATAATTAATGTTTTTATGAATAATAAAATATAATAATTTACCATAAAATCTAAATACATGAATTATGGAGTCACAGATGATGTAATCATAATGTTAGCCCAAAATCTATAATTATTAAGAATTATTTTAATATCATTTGGGATAATTATAATACTATTCTTATTTTTGATCCAAAATAATAATATAATGAATATAATATTGAGAAATCATCCCACTCCTCTACTATAAATATCACCCTCACCACCTCTTTTCCTTACACATATCAAGCATAGAGTCTTATCCAAAATATTCCCAAACCTCTCCCCAATTAACTCTCCCACTACTAGGAGATATTTTTCTCTTCAATAGACCAAAACCTTTTTCCTATGTACATTCTGATGGAATAAAAATCAATGAGGTAAAATCAACTTCCCTTTCTTATAAATACTTTTCAATTTCATTTCTTTTCATCTTTTATCCTCAACTTCTCATATCAAAATAGTCTGAAAACACAATTATTTTTTATGTTGGATTTATTTAATTTTAATGCATGTTCCATTATTAATCATTTCACGTGTCACTTTTATTCTAAATATGAAATCGTCACCCTTGATGTTTTAATTTATCAACATCGTGGGTGATTCACTTTAATTTTCCATTAACACATTCAGTGATTTTACTAAAACTATTATAAAATGTTAAGAATATTTTAAAATGTATGAAAATTCCCTATTTAGGTTTTTTAACTAACATATATACATAATACTACATGATAATAAAAAATGAGTTAGTTGTGATAGAAACAGCAAAAATTATTCTAAAATTATAATCATTAACTTTTATTTAATGAATCATCCTCAGACCATATAAAAAATTATCTGTAAGATAAATTTGACTTATTTAATATCATAAATATAATATAATAATAATACTTAATATTTATCCTCATTTTATATGAATTCTTATTCGTGGATAAAACTAAATCGACCATGGAAACTAAGAAATCAAACACTCATGAACAATGATTTTAAACAATATAACTCATCAAAAATCCCATAAATGAAATTAATAAGATCATAATGAATTAAATTAATGTATAAAATTTTTCTAGATTATTTAATTAATATATCTAATGTGATTATACAATATATTAATTTAGAAAAATCATTTAGACAAATGTTAAAGGGAATTCTGAAACCCAACTCTAATTTTTTGGGTTTTCCCTCTTTAAAACCCATTTTGGTATTGGTATTATTTTAATATTACTTACATATCATTTCATAATAATTAATTTATCTTTTCTGGGATATACATGTTACAAATATAGTTTTATGAGAAAAGAAATTCTTTCCCTAAAAAAATCTTCTTTCAAAATAATAATATCTCGTACTTATAATATGAATGTTTCTTTTCGGTCAAGACTGATAAAAATAATATTATTACCTATTTATATTGGCTGATCCGATTTTTAAGAAGAAATGATTTATGAAATTAAACTCATTCCATTCTATAGGTTGTTTTATGTCCATGGTTGATATATTTTCTATGTGTCATGCATGATAATGTAACTGTTTTTATGTGATGGGTGAACCCAAAATTATATAGTTCAGTGTAAATATTACGATGTGACATGTGTTCCTAGAATTACATAGCACTATAATGAATTGGTTAATGTGATGTATCTCATGGTAAAAGTGAAATATTCATGCACATTATTCTATCATTGTTTACAACTATGTGGGGTAGTTGACCACTATGATATAATATTAAATTTTATGAATTTCCATAGTCTAGTACTTCTATTAATGATTCATGTAATTATTATGATCTTATGATTATTTTATGTTCATAATGATTATTCTCATGATATTTTATATTGATTCATTGTCTTACTAAGGTTTTAACTCACCCCATTTTTTTTGTATATCCTCAGGTGAATACATGTTCTAATTAGAAATCAAGGTACAATAAGAAGCTAAAGAAGAAGGAAATAAATAAATGGTTATGTTTTATTTTGTAAATGTTATGTTTGGTTCTAATTTTCTAATGACACTAAACCTTTGGAACCTTGATTTTTAATGATTCTATGTTTTTATCTATAAAATCATATATTATTCATGTAATGTAAAGAAGAGGAACTATAATTTGTATTAGAGAATGGCCTAGTTAATTTGGGAATTATGATTGAAGAACCATAGTTAAAAACCGTAGTATGAGACTTTTTATACATAATCACCCAAAAATAATTTTTTATAAATAATGATAAACATAAATATACCCAACATATTTGTTTAGACTTATTTTTAAAAAGGAATAAATTATTTATTCATGACCTATGTCCTTATGTTTTGTTCTAACCATTTTTATTTTAGAAAATGGTGGGAATGAAAAGAAAACAAGCCAACAAACAATGTGAGGGATATTGAATTGATATCCTTAATGGTATCCCCAATTCCTTGGGGGTGGAGTTCAAAATTACATAGATATTATAACCCATCTATCTTATGTTATTTGTAATTATATGAATAATTTAGAAAATCCTCTCTCCAATAAGAGGGATCGACTTGATATCAAGTTCTTTATACCACAATGAACACCAATGTTTATCGGATCTTATAATCCACAAGTTCCAGAACTATGGATCAACTCAATGTAGAAGGTAATTTTTTTGTACTTCATTATTATGAGATGGAGAAGTCGAATCTTCCTTTGTTTCATCCATATGATGAATAAAACCACTGGTTGTTGTAAATTGAGAATACTTTGCGGACTGAAAAAATTGAACAGAGAGAGTGGGAGGACTTTAAGGGAATGTTTGTTTACATGTATTTACTTTTATCTCTTTGTAAAATTATAGAGAGGGAATTTTTTGAGCCAAATAAACCCGAAATAGAATATATCAGGGGATATGAATAAAATTTCACATGTATTTTCAAGTATGATTCTAGTTTTGTTATCAACAATGATAGAAAAATTGATAGACTCTTTAGGGGTTTAAAACCAGAAATTCTAATGGCTCTAAAAATTAGATACTTTTGGAGTTATGAAGAAGTTGTCTGTTGTTCCCTCAAAGTGAAGTTGGATTTTGGAAAATGTTCCCATTGGTATTGGGATAAGAAATGAATGATATTGTTTCAAGATGGAAGATCTACTGAGAATGGTGGAAATAAAACACAACAACCCACATGAAAAATAATGTGGGAAGAGGTATCGTGGGAACAACCTCAATGGGGTGGGAAAATTCTTCATGTTTTGGAGTGAAGGCCACTAAGATCATGAATTGCTAAATGAAATGAGGAATTAGGACAATGTGGCTGAGGAAAGGAGAGAACCACCCATGGTACAATGCTATAACTATAAAGATCAAGGGAATAATAAAAGAGAGTGCACTAAACCACGATTACTAAGGTATAATCATTGTCTGCAGACACAAAATCCAAAGGAGAAGGGAAATGACTATGCCATCACAGAATCATATGTGGAGCAAGAAAACAAAGTCGTACATGGTAAAAAACTATTTACTTAGGAATGGAATTGTCTTATCTGATTCTAGTTTCATGAACTCAATTATATCCAGGAAGATTTCTATAACTATTAAATTTATACCCCAAAACCATGAAGTAGAAATATCCGTAAAAAAAGTAAGTGGTGAAATAATTTCTACCTAACTATTAGACTCTTCTCTCGTTTGAATATGTGGAAAAATTCGTCCAGAAAATCTTGTTATACTTACTTTGGTGGAATTTGATGCTATAATGGAAATGTATTAGATCTCTTTATATAGAACACATATAAAATTTTGGCAAAAGTAAATATCATTTTATATTCCAAACCATACCATTATCCTCTTAAAATTTATGTAATATTAGGAATATCCTAGGGAAATTCATTCTATGGTGTGGCCATTGATTCCTTGTGAAGAAGCTTACCCCACTCAAATGGTTGAGTCAAAAGAAGGTACCAACCTATGGTAAATTCTCATTATGAGGGAATACAATGATGTATTTTATAAATTCATACCCATATATCCCCCAAATCATGAGGTAGATTTATTAATAGAACTCATACCTAGAGATACTTCTATCGTAAAGTGTCCTTATAGGATGTTTCTTATCCAACAAGAATAGTTAAAGAAGCAACTACAAGAGATTTGGAAAAAAAGTATTGATATGCCATAGTGCATCACCTTGGGGTGAGGAAGTCATAATTTTCAAGAATACTAATAGATCAATGCGATTGTTTATTGATAATTTGGAACATAAAATGATCACCAAAAATAACAAGTATCATTTTCAAAGATTGATGAATTATTGGATTAGCTACAATGATCATTGTACTTCTCAGAGGAGGGTCTCTGTTCTGGGTATCATCAGCCAAAGGTGAAGAAAGAAGATATTCAGAAGACTTCCTTCCATACAATGTATGAGTAATATTTGTATCTCGTGATTCCCTTTAGAATTTCTGATAACTCCAAAATCTTTCTGGATTTCATGAATATAGTATTTAGACGTTATTTTAAAAAATTTATGGTAGTTTTTTTTAATGATATTCTCATTAACTTGAAAAGAAAGGAGGAACCTAAAGAATATTTAAATATTGTGTTTGAGATATTAATGAAAGATAAGTTGTATTACATGTTCAGAAAGAGTTACTATTAGATGAATCAAGTCACATTATTGGTACATGTGATCACAAGTGAGGGTATTTCTGTGATCCCTTAAAATAAATTGGTAGTTGAAGAATGACACATACACTCGGGTGTTGTAAAAATCTACAGTTTTCATGGATTATCTGGGAAATACAGATGTTTTGTAAAAAAATTCTCATGATTGTCAAGTCAACTAATTAGTTTACAAGGGAAGGTGTAAGGTATGTCTAGATTGAAGAATGTGAGGAATGATTTAAGGAACTAAAGAAGAGGCCGATCAATGCACATGTACTCAAATTACTGAAATGTGAATAATTTTTTGTAAATATTGTTATTATTTAAATAAATTTTTGGGTTTTCACTCATGAAAAAATCTAATGTAATACCCTATGCCTCATGGTGGTGGACGATCCATGACCCGATTCATGATCTGGAGTTTTCATATGTGATTTTTCCTTGAAAATATTATAGAACTACATATATGGTGATAAGTGTTACATATATCCATCCTAAGGTCAAAAGGTATATTTTAACCCAAAAGGAGCTAAATATGCATCAAGGAATACTATTAGATGTAATTAATGATTATGATTTCACTATTAACTATCATTCTGTGAAGTAAAACAAGGAAGATGATACATTGATGGCCTCTTTGGTGAGAATCATGATTTCAAAGAACGCACCTCACGCTCCCTCGTCATTTCAAAATTTTCTGCCCGTTGCCTCCTCGTCGGTCGGTCCGTCATCTACTTCTCCGGCACCTTTGATCTTCGATCCCGGGAATGTGACACAGGTTTTCAGGCCCTCTTCCCTACTTCCATATTCATTTCAGTGCTTCCCCTCCTTCAAAGCGGTGCTCTGTGGCTCTTCCTTTCATCAGGCGCATTCCCCGGCGGTCCGTTCGGTTTCTCTGGTGGTTTGTCGGGAGGGTTTCATTGTCTCGCTAGAGGTTTATTCTTCATATTTCTTGAAGGCTTCGAAGGATAACAAGTGGACTCTCATGGTTCACTTTGGATCTGCTCTCCCGCCACTCTCGGCCTTCAGGCTATTCGTGGAGTCTTGGAGGCTTCAATCACCGGCTTGCATCTCTATCCTCCAACGTCATTCCTTTTGTCTCAATTTTGGGTCGGAAGTGGACTTCATCCAGGCCTAGTGCAAGGCTCCTCACTGTTGGGGCCGGTGGTGTTTCAGTCTAGCCAGGTGGTCCATGGAGGCTCACAGGGGCAAGGAGTGTCCCAAAGCAGCACTGTGGATCTGCTTATCGAGTCTCCCTCTACCTTTCCAGTCTGATACCTTCCTCAAATCCATTGGTGACTCGCTCGGGGTGTTCCTCTGCTCAGACGATCGTACTAGCAGGGGAGAAGCTATTGCGGTGGCCAGAATTTGCGTCGAGATAGATCTTCTCAACTCATCCCTGAGAAGCTGGCTCTGAAGGGGTAGTGTTCTTTTTTATGGACTTAGGAGATATCTTACCCGGTGTTTCCCAGGTACTGCTCAACTTGTCTTCTTCAGGGGCACTCATTGCAGGTCTGCAGGAAACATCTCCAGGCATCTCATCATCGCACCCATCCTGGGTTACCCGAGCCTGTTCCCCTGGGGGACAATGCTTCTTCCTAATGCGTCACACTTTAGAAGGTCCCCTTTCATGAAAAAAATGGTTCAACCTCCTCTTCTGATGGCTCCTTAATTCTGTTTTCTGATCCCCGAGCTATTTCTTCTTTCCTACCTCGAGTCCAGTGTAGTAGCTCTCTTCTAGTCTCATTATTTCCCACTGGTTTTCCCCCAGTGCTTTTGGTTTCCAACTGGCTATGGGAAGGAAGTCTTCTTGATCATTTTATCAGACCGTCCAGATAGCTTCAGGCTCCCACTTTTTATGTTCCACGGCTTTCCAAACCTCATGCTTGCCCAGGCATGTGGGCACAACAGTTTTCTGATTCTTTGATGTAGGATCAAGCTGTGGGGGGGACTAGTTCTCATTATATTGTTTCGCTACTTCCAGATACTGGGGAGGTGATCTTAGTGCCGAACCCCCTGCCAAATGTTGTCAAAGCCAGAGCCTCACTTTCCTCTACTCATTTGCATCATTCTTCCTCACCGTCGCCAGACCAGAGTCCGGGGATGAGCACCAGGTTTCTCCAGAAGCTAAAACATCTACAAGACCAGTGCTCCCCGTCTTGTCCTCTCTATAAGTGACTTCCGTCTGGGGCCAAATATCGATGTGCTCATCTCAATTTTTAAGGTCCTCTTTTGGAACACTCGGGGTCTACGGGCTCGAGCCAAATCTTATTTTCTTACCAATGAAATATCAAAAAACTCAGTGTCCTTGCTGGAAATACTTGAACCCAAGTTGGCTTCCAACAAAATCCAGGAGTATGCAGTTCAATTCAAAACCCACGGCTACATGCATGTGAATCCTCCGAACTCTCAAATTTGGATTTTCTGGAAGGATCATATCAAAGTCAAGCTGCTTAGTGAATCAGACCAATACCTGGTTATAAAGGTATCCTTTGGTTCCCATGAGGTCTCTTTTGATTTCATCTACGCCATGTGTAATGCCACGGAGAGAGAATACCTTTGGAGGGACCTGGAGGATCTCATCTCTGATAACATTCCATGGGTCGTCGGGGGCGATTTTAACATTATGGTTAACCCGGAGGAAAAACAGGGAGGGGGTGCATTCCCCAGGAGGGCCAGTCAGTCCTTTGATTCATTCATGGATCGAAGCGGCCTCCTGGATGTGGGATTCGAAGGTGATCGTTACAGTTGGTGTAATAACCAGTGTCGGGGGAGGCGTACCTGGTGCCGCCTTGATAGGTGCCTACTTAACGAAGCATCCATTTCCACTTTCTCCAGCACTAATGTATCCTGTCTAGTTCGGTGGCTCTCGGATCACTCCCCACTGCTCCTCAGTATGGGGTCTGGCACCTTTCCAGAAGATTAGCCTTGATTTTCGAAGATATGGGCCGATGACCCTGGCTTCTTCGACCAGTTTTATGAAGTTTGGACGCTCACCATGACAGGGAATCTGTGGGTCTCCTTCTTTAAGAAACTCAGGAGGCTTAAGACTCCACTCGGTAGCTGGCGGAGATCCATCTCAGGCCTTGATCAGGATCTTCATAGGCTTAGCGGGGAGGTGGAGCATATGGAGACCTCCCTTGAACAGGAATGGGATGAATCACTGTTTAATGAGCTAAGATCCATGAAAGATTGATTATCCAAGATCCTCATGTGGTAGGAGCGGTTGGCCAGTGAGAGTGCCAGGGTTCGCTGGCTCCGTGAAGGTGACAGCAACACAGATTTTTTCAAGCTTGTATCAAAGAAAAAAGAAGAGGTCACAGTCCTAACATTCTCAGATGGGACGGTTCCTTCTCCAAAAATAATGATGTTATATGAGGAATGCTTCATGATAATCTCAATGAGATTCTGGATGTCCCTAACTCTGCATTCCATGCAGGATATCCAAGGGGGACAATAGAGTTTTTTGAGGATATCCCTGCCTGTATTTCCCAGGAGAATGATGAGAGCTTGAGCAGTATTCCTGAAAATGAGGAGGTGCATGAGGAAGTATGGTCATTGAACCTGGATAGCGCGCCAGGGCCGGATGGCTTCCCAGGTTCCTTCTATCAGCTTGCATGGGACATTGTTAAAGGGGACGTGACTCATGCTCTCCAAGACTATTTTAGGGGAGGGAACCTGCCACGTGTTGCGTGTGCCACCAAGATGGTCTTCCTCTCGAAAGATAGCAATCCCCAATCCATTGATCAGTGTCAGTCAATTAGTACGTGTAACTTCCCTTATAAGGTCCTCTCCAGTATCATCAATAAGAGGATGGAAATGCACCTGGACTCTTGGTTGGCCCCAGAACAAAATGGTTTTTTCAAAGGCTGATCCATTCAGGGGGAAATTGGCCTCGTGCATGAAATTACCAGCGACATCAACCACAAGATCTTCGGTGGTAACCTGATCGTAAAGTTGGACATGAGTAAGTCCTTCGACCGGATAGAGTGGAGCTTTGTTCTAAGGGGTTTAGCCAGCATGGGTTTCTCTCATTGGACAAGATATCTCCTTTTATTCTACTTCAGTTCATCTTGGATTTCATCCTCGTTCACGGGGAAACAGTTTGGCTTCTTCAAGGCCTATTGCGGTCTCAGACAAAGAGATCCCCTCTCCCCCACCATCTTCATGATCTCCCAAAATGCTTTTAGTCACTCTATAAACCGGGGTATCTGTGCTGGCAAGGTCACCCACTATAAGAACCACTATAATTCCTTGAATATTTCACACCTGATGTTTGCTGATGACTCAATCGTGCTCTGAAATGGTAGTAGGAGATCAGTGCAGGGCCTATATAGAATTATTGATAAGTACTGTCAGTGGAGCGGCCAGATGGTGAACAGGGAGAAAAGCTTGAATTACACTGCTAAGTGGATCTCTGGGAGGAGGGAATTTAATATTGATGCCGGTTTGAACATGAAGAGAGGGAAATTTCCAATGGAGTATCTCGAGCTCCTGTCAGTCCGTACTCCACTAGAGTCCATCATTTTGATAAGATCTCCAACAAGATCACAGGCCGTATCTCCAACTGGAAGAACAGACTCCTTTCCTTTCGGTGACCGCATTTCGCTTGTAAATCATGTTCTTGTTTCCATCCCCATGCATGTGATCTCCACCTTGAAGGTTCGTAAATATTTTATTTCAAATCTGTAAAGAATCGTGGTTTTTTTTTGATTGGGATGGAAAAATGGAAGGTCGTTTCCACTGATATTCTGAGGACCGCATGTCGAGATCTTTCCAGGATGGTGACATCAACATGAGGACTGTTCACAACACAATGAAGGGTCTCCATGCCAAGTTCGTGTGGGATGCCTTAGTTGGTCGTTCTTTATGAGGAAGGTCCATGCATGCTCGTTACGACCGAGACTTGAATTTGTAGAGGCCTCAACCATCCGCACTTTGGAAGTTGGTTCACCCTCACATCGACCTGTTGCGTAGCCATTCGATGTGGATCGTGGGTAGAGGAGATTTGAACTTCTGGCTCTATGATTGGGGTACTGGTAGTTTGTGGTTCATAGGATGCCCTGCTCCATTTATTTCGCTCCACAAGGCATCTCGCTACCCCCTTTTTTCCCAGGTGGTTCTGAATGCATGCCAGCGTGAAGCCTTCAACAACATCGTGCTCAGCGAGGAGCCGAATGACGTGGTATTCTCTGACTCTCCTTCAGGCTTGTTTGCTGTCAAGGACTTATGGAGGCTGAGAGCAACACCAAATTGGGATGATCAGTTGGGGAAGATGTTGTGGTGTAAGGAGGTTCCTTCAAAGATTAATTTTTTTCTTTGGATGGTGCGCCACAATGACCTGCCCACTGAAGATAGGATTCAATGCCTCCTCATTATCCTTGCCTCACGGTGCTGGTGCTACAATCATCCTTAGCTTGAATCGGTCAGTCATCAATTTTTGGGCAGTGATTGGGTGCTGAAAATCTAGTATTTTTCTGGGATCCCTTCTAGTGATCAACATGACAATGCTGCGCTCAACAACAATATTTCCTCTTGGCTCATGGGCATGGGTGTGAAATGGTCGGAGAGGCTTGGATGTGTGCTGATCATTCTGGCTGGGTGTTGGACAATATGAAAGGAAAGGAAGGACGCGCACCACTGCAGCTTTCGAGGAATGCCCTACAGCATTGCTTTCAAGATGAGGAATACCCTACTGGACTTGGTCAGCCTGTGTAATGGTTGCATGGATGCACCATCAATCAGGACGTTTAGAAGGGATCTGGTCATTTCCAACCAGGTCATCACGCAGGGGCAAGGGCATTGGTTGCACTGGCTTCATCCAAGTGAAGGTTTGGAACTGAACACGGATGGCTATCTTCTTAATGGAATGATGCGAGGAGAAGGGGTTTTTCGGGGCCGGAGGGGATCCATCATTGCTGCATTATCGTCCTACTTTGGCGAGGGTGACGTTCTTCAGTTAGATACACTGGCAATGGTTACCAGGCTTCAATTATTTGAACAAAGGTGCATCGGCCTTGAAGAGGTGGAGACAGACCCCCTTATCCATTATAATGTTCTTTTAGGAAGGTCAAGGGCCCATGATATATCACTTATTACATCAGGAAAAGTAACCTTATTTTGGGAGCAAGGACCGGCATTTATAAAACATTGTGGGAGGGGAATATGGTGGCAGACTTCTTGGATTTTAAGGCTCCTTTGAATCGAGGCACAACCTACTTCTTGAGTCTGGGTTCTGTTCCCTTTGAGGTGGTCCATTTCATTGTTAATGATGCTCTAGGTCACCATTACTTTCGTCCTCCATGACTCTTCTTTTTTCTGGCCTTTTGTCCTCTTGATAATCTATAAAAATTCTTATTTTTAGGTTAGGTCCGGAAGATGATACTCTTAGGAGAATATAACATGCCACTTTATCCATGTTGCATATTTGGAATGAACCTATCTTTATGGATATTAAAATTATGGATTGATAAAACATAACATCTAGGAATACATCCTACCTTTCCGGAATGATTTCCCAACCATCTATCCAAGAGAAGATTAAGAAGGCATAGAGGGATGATCTAGAGTTACAAAATAAAGTTAAAACAATAATATAATGGGATTTCTCAAAGATCCAATTCGATGATGATTGATCCAGTTAGGAGAATGTATTTTTGTGGATTCATCACTATTGATAAAATGGAAGCAATTTTCTAATGCACATAGGTCACCTTTCTCCATTCATCTTATAAGTACTATGACATACCATGATCTCTGAGAAACTTTATGTTGGGAAAACAAGATGAAGTAGATTTCTACATATATCTCATGGTTCATGATATTTCATAAAGTTAAATCAATGTGAAAAATCCCAAAGGGATGATGAAACCATTTCATATACCAATATTGAAATGGTATAATGTAACTATGGACATTATCACTGGTCTCCTGAAGACATCCAAAGGAAATAATTCCATATGGGTTGTGGTGAACCGATTCACCAGGATAACCCACATTATTACTATTTGGGATGATATTTTTCTTTAGAAACATTTAAAAATATATGTGAATGATTTAGTGAGAATTCATGGAGTTCCAATCTTGATTTTGTATTATCACGATCCCTATTCACATCATAATTCTGTAAAAGTCTTTAACATTCTTTGAGTACTGAATTAAATTTCAGCATGACCTATCACTCCCAAAATAGATTTCTAATCTAAATAGACTATTCATACAATTGAATATATGATAAGATCTTAATCTTTAGATGTCAATTTTTGATGGGATCATCATCTCCCATTACTTGAGTTATCACACAATAATAGCTTCCACTTGAGTATCCATCTGACTCCATATAAAACTCTATATGGAATGCGATGTAGAACTCCGACCTATTGGGATGAATTTGGAAAAATAAATATACTTGGACCAAATATTTGACAATAGATGATAGATAAATTTCAAACCGTCCAAAAACATATCAAATTTTCTCAGTGTTGAAAAATATCTATGCTGAAAACCATCAGAGGGACATAGAGTTAGGTGTTGGAGATAAATTATTCCTTCGAATATAACCATGGATAAGAGTCATGTAATTTTGAAATAAAGGAAAGATTAGACCAATGCACATTAGACTATTTTATATACTTGATCAAATAGGATTCATTCCCTATTATCTTTCAATTCTACCTAATATGGATGATGTTCATGATGTGTTTTATATATCACTCATAAAGAAGTATTTACTATATCCCTCACATGTATTGAACTCAGAGGTTGTATTGGTGGAAGATGATTTCTTTTATGAGGATTGTCTAGTAAAGATTATGGACTAGTGATATAAGATTTTACAAAACAAGACAACCCACATTTTTAAATTTTTGTGGAGGAACCATATGTATGATGAAGATAATTTGGAAAATAGGGGAGGTGATGAAGGAGAAGTAACCTCACCAATTTATGTAAAACAATATTTTGAGGGTAAAATTTCAAATGGGGGGGATGTATCAAACCAAATTTTTTTAAATGGACATTCTCTCATATTTTAGTAATTTCATATAATCAAAAACATTTATATACAATAATAAAATCCTTATAAATGAATAATTAATGAAAAGAGAGGAATTTAGAGAAGTTAAAGAACCTATGTGGAAGATATAATAACTGAACCATATGAATAGTAGTATAACTGTTTATAATTTTAAGATAGACAAATAAATAGAAACCTCACCCATGAGAGTATAATTAAAATTTAGTAATCTAATCATTAAAATTGTATTATTATTATATAATAGTCTGACCATGTTTTAAAAATTATTAATTAAGTATTGGAATTTTATTACATCTAAAGTATTTAATTACAATTTAATGATTAATTTAGTAATTTAAAATAATTTTTTTAAATTTATTAATATATAATATTTTTATTTCCTATTCTTTTAAGATAATTATACCTTAAGGAATTTTTTAATGTGTTATAAACCATGTTATAATTTTAAAATCTGTATTTTCCAAGTAAATGATTATTTTAATTAAAAAATAAATTATTCATATTTATTTAATTATATCTATTTAATGTACTTCAATTTTTAATTATATGTGTTGAAAAAAATTTAGGATGAATTTTTTAGATTTTTATAAAATTCTGGAATTTTTGATTAATAGTAAAATAATATATTTTAAAATAAAAGCTAAATACATGAATTATGGAGTCATGTATAATGTATGATCAATGAAATCCAAAAATATTAAATTATCCATCATTATTTTAAAAAAATTAGTTAGAATTATAAAACTATTCATGATCTGGATCCAAAATAATAAACTAATGAATATAATAATGAGAAACACCCTCTCCTCCACTATTAATACCACCCCTCACCACCTCTTTTCCTTACACCTATCATGCACTGAACCTTGTAATAATTATTCCTAATCTTCTCCCCAAGACCATATTCTATTTCTAGGGTATCTTGGTCTCATAAAAACTCAAAATTTATTTCCCTAAGGAGGTTCTCATTGAGGATAAATCCAAGAGATAAAATCATCTTCAATTTTCTTTTAATTTCATTTCAATTTCATATCTTTTCTTCTCTTCTCCTAAAATTATCTTTATAAAATGAAATTATAACTCAATTATGTTTCATATAAAAATATTATATCATCTTGATGGAAGATCCTTAATTAAACGCCTCTTTATCTCTCTTTTATTCGAAAAATGAAATTCTCGTCTATGATATGTCAGTTTACTCACATCATTTGCGATTCACATTTATTCTCCACTAATGCCTTCAGGGATGTTAATAAATCCATTAAAATGGATTTAAAATATTGTAAAATTTAGTTTAGATCCCAATTTATGTTTGTAACTAACAGAAATATAGAATAATAACTGATAAAATAAGACGACTTTATTGAGATCGAAAACCGCCAAAATTAACCAAAAATGATCATCATTATCTTTTATCTAATGATTCATCCTCATACCATATAAAAAATATTTATTAGATCATTTAATATTATTTTAGATCATTAATTAAATAAAATAATAATTTTTTATATTTATCCACATTTTACACAAACTTCCATTCAGGTATACATGTGAACTGATCAAGGAAACTATGAAAATGAACAATCATAAACATTGAAATGGAACCCTATAACTCATTGAAAAGACCATAAACGAACCTAATAAAATCATAATGAATTATATTCATGTATAAAATGTTTTTATTTGTTAATTGATGAATATAACGTGATTATAAAGGATATTAATGTGAAGAAATTATTCAGACATCAAGTAAGGGGAATTTTCGAACCCAACTCTCTTTCTTTGGGGTTTCCCTCTTTCACCAAATTTTCAATATAGATATTCCTTTATTGTTAAATATGTATCATTTATTTGTCATTATCTTATCATTTTTGTGATTCACAAGTTACCAATATGGTTTTATGAAAAAATGAAATGATTGTTTTCCAACAAAAAGCATTCTTTCCAAAAAAAAATATATCTTTTACTGCTCATGTGAATGTTTATTATTAAGTCAAGATTTATACGAAAAATATTTTTAACTTTTTATCACAGGGACTTCAATGTTTAGTAATTAAGTATTTATGAAATAAAACCCAATCATTTCCATGAGTTATTTTATTTACATATTTGAAATACGATCTATGTGGCATGCATGATAATTTTAAAGTTATGATGTGACTCGTGAACCCATACTTATATAGTAAAATGTAAATTTTATTATGTGACATGTGTGCACAGAATTATATAGGGATCAAATGAACTGGGTAATGTGGTTTATCTCATTATAAAAAGTGAAATATGTGCGAACATGATGCTAGTATTGTACACAACTATGTGTGGTAGTTGAAAACTATGACATGATGTTTTATTTTTATACATTACTTCATTCCATGACTTTTTTTTAAATATTTATATATTTATTATGATCTTATTGTTATGTTATTATGATAATTATTATTCTAACCCTATGTTATATTGATTCATCCTCTTATTGGGCCTTTATCTCACCCCATTATTTGATGTATATCCTCAACTGTACATGTATATGAAAAATTCAAGGGACAATTAAGAGCTACAGAAAAAAGAATTAATTAACTGATTATATATTTTATATTATTTTTTATGTTTCTTTTCTAATTTACCCAAGACACTAAAACTTGGGATCCTGGTTGTCTAACGATTTTATGTTTTTTTCATTAAAATAATGTAATAGTCAAGCAAGAAAAAGTAGGGTCTCTGTAAACCTTAAATAATGTCCATACAATATTGATTAATTTTATAAAAAAAGATGATATGGTTGAAATATGGAAATGAAATGGTGTTTTTAATTATTTTTATGTCATTTTGACCCATTTAGTTATCGTTTAGTCCCTTTGTAAACTCATTTTTAAATCAATATAATTAATTTAACGTATTTTAACTAATAAATTTGGTAAAACATTAATTTCCCCTTATTATAAATTATATGTTATGCTGAATCCAAATATGGAATCCATTTTTTGAAACACAATAACATAATTGGAAACAATTAATCTAATATTAATCCCATAGAAGGGATGAAAAAAAGAGTTTTTAAAGTTATTAATTTCAAACGTTTAAAAAAACATATATCCAATTTCAATGTAAAATTTACTTAAATCACATAAATAGGTTTAATAGATGTAAAATTGAACAAATTATACATTAAATACCTTTAAAAATATTACTTAACATTCTAAATTATTTTAATGTGTAGTTAGTTTTCCATTAAAATTCATTATTTTTTACTATTCGTCAAAAAATGGATCTTCTCCGAAAAATACCAACCCCCCCTCTAAGATAATTTCAAATTTACTCTTTCAAAAATAAATTTTATTATTTGAAATATATTTTATAGATGTTTAAAAATATATTTTAAAAATATGTACTCTATTAAAAGGTGGTAGAACTACCTTTTAGAAAAATACAACTTCTTTTGCGTAAAAATGGATTTATTTTAATATATTTGTATTGAAAACACATATGATAAATGTTAAATTTTTGACTAAATGTATAATATATATATATTTCATTATAATATTTTATCAAAAGTGGTTTGTTTAATTTATTGAGATAAAACATGTTTGTGTACATAGAAAATTGTTTTTCATAAAAGGAATATATTTACTTTCAAATTGATCTTACTTTCATTTCAAATTAATTAGTAGAAAATGGATTCATTTATAAATATGCATAAACCATATTTTCATAATTTAGTTAATACTTTTAATACCCACAATTCCAATAGCTAAGTGGTAACAATAAAAATATATTAATAATAATATTAAATATATATATTAATTTGGTTACAATCAATTGTGTGTGTAATGAATGTTATTTAAGGAACTAGACATTGTGTGTAACAGAAGCTGAAAAGAGTGACGTGCATAATAAAATATTTTATAAGGGAGTTTTTAGTATAAGATTAATTTGGGATTTTATATAAATCAAGTATAACTTGGTGTTGTATAAAATGCCATACCTAAAATAAATTTAATTAGTTTGAAAAATGTTAATTCATAAAAACACGGTGTGTTATAGGGTGACCTTTTATAAGTGGGGGAGAGGATGTAGATGGAATTTTGGAAAAGAATAAATTATACCCACTATTTTCATATGCCATAAGACATAAAAATTGGTCATAATTGAACCATAGATATGGTGATGTCTAAATTGGGATATAAAATTGGTGTTAGAAAGGTTTTATGTCATTTTACACATTATATTTTTAGATTAACCCACTGATAATCCCATTTTAAAATTATCCATGATAATAATTTTTTACTATTTTTAATATTATTTTTTGACAAAAAATATATTGAAATTATTATATAATATTGATGAGGAATAATTCAAATATGTAAACCATTTTGTCAAATTCAATTAACGTAAGTATGGAAAGTAAATATAAAATTAATTCCACATATGCGATGAAAAGTAGTTTTCCAATGAGAAAATATTCTAATGTTTAAAAAGTTTTATATCAATATTCATTTTAAAATGGATTTAATTGGAATCAATTTGATTAATTATAATATATTTAAGATAGTTTCACATTTAAAACCATTTTGTAACCCAATTAACACATATAAATTCTCTAAATAATAATGCTTCCAATAAAAACCCAATATTTTTCACTTTTTATAAAAATGATCAACTTTTTAAAAAAATTCCAAAAACTAAAAAACTTTAATTTGGCACGTTGAATAAAACAATTATATTAACTTTTTCATATTAATTTTATAAATTTACATAAAATACATTTTAAATTTTATTCAAAAAAATATCCAAAATCATTTATCCATAAAATGTATTTTCAAATCATATAAACAATTTACCAAAAATTTAGTACCTTATTATTAATATGTTTTGTTTATATATAAGCTTTATCCTTAATATATTAAAATTGGTTATGCCTATTCATAAAGTTGTTTTTAAAGGGTAGGTCATAATAGTCTTTTTTATAGAATAATATTAATAAAAAATTGATTTTGTTAAAAATCATATTGTTTTGTGTAATGTAAGATTTCAAAAAATTTAATATTATTCATAGAAAAAAAATAATAAAATATGAGAGTTATATTCTACATAGCTTAAAATTAAATCATCTCTCTAAATTATATCATTTTGTTTCAAATGACTAGGGATACTACTACCTCATTATATCCATATGTTTCCACATAACATCCTGAAATTGGTGGTTTTTCTATAAAACATTGACTAGGTGAGTGGTCTTATTTTGGAGTACTTTTTTATACGATATATAATATCCAAAAATGTTTCCTCATTAGTAATATCATTATCTAATGGTATGACCTCTAATTATAGTACACCTGAAGGATCAGGTATGTACTTACTCAAGAAAGATACACGGAAGACAACATGGATTTGGGAGAGGTCTTGGGGAAGTTTCAATATATATGATACCATCCTGATATGATCATAAATTTTAATGGGATCAATATACCCAAGTAATAGTTTCCATATTACTCGTGAATTTCATAACCGTGTTCCACGCGTAAATTCATAGAAACACATCATCACCAACATTAAATTACAGATCATGCTGGTTATTATCCACATAATGTTTTTAAATCTTTGATCTGCCCTAATGTCTTAAAAAATGAATCCAAACTTTTTATCAATTTATTCATAAGGATAATGTCCCAAAATCTTTTTTTCTCCATCTTCTTCCCAATACATTGGATTTCTACACTTCCTTCTATAAATGGATTTATAAGAATCCATCTAAAATCTTGAGTGAAATATATTATTGTATGAAAACTGAACATGAAGATTTTGTTATCCAATAAACCATTCAAATATATTGAAATAGATCTCAGAATATCATAAAAAATTTAAATTTTTCTATCATAATGAATATCTATTTGAATATGATACATAGTTCTAATAATCAAATCTATATGAGGAGTTTATAGAAAAATTTTCAATAACTTCTAGTTAAAATTGGGATCATAATCAGATACATTGGAATGTGGGAATCCATGAAACCTTAACACTTCCTTGTTGTATATTCTTGAAATTTTATCCAAATTTAAATTTTCTATAATATAAATAAAGTGTGCTTAATTTGTAAGGTGAATCAACATTACCCATATAACATGTAAGAACCCAATTATTCACTTAGGTTAGAATATTTTAAATTTCAATTTAATTATTTATTTTGGACCTATTATGGATGTATATTGTGTTAGTGAAGGTGTCAAAGTTCTTCGAGACCTGTTAGGAGACTGGAACACATATTTTTTTTGAAAATAGTCCTGGCACATGATTTATAGAAAGTCATGTTAGAATGTAACACGATTAGAGAAAATAGTGATGGTGGTATGATTTTGGACATAGCCTTACCACATGGTTGGATCAAATATTTCCTAATAGTGTGGTATATCTATGCGAGTTTCCATTTTTCCCAGGTACTCGTTCATGGTTTGTGCACAATTTTTTGAAATGTGCATACAAACTATGCATATGCTATTTCTTTTGGGGAAAATGACTATTTTTCCCCTAATAATATAATTTAACCACCCTCCTTCCCAGATCCAAATTATAAGATAATATCGGAGGATATAAATAGTAAAACCCTATGTTTGGTGGTCTTTAACTCATCCCTTAAGTTCGTTGATTTTGGAAAACGTCATGTGGGGACCACCAATTTGAACTAGCATCGTTAATTGATTTTATATGCCATGATTATAATCATTAGAAATATAAGGTTTTTCTCATTCCAAGTATGTGATTACATGTTAGAAATTACACCTATAACGCCCAGCATCCCTTGTATGAAGATATTCCATTGTCGAGTTTTTATTGTTTTGATACTTTTGAGCCATCATTCAAATTTGCTCGAGCTTGAACACACTAATGGTAATAAGCCTGATAATAAATGATTGTTATGTCATGAAATGGTTAATGTAATGCACCATGTCACAACCACTTAACCCACCTAAGTTAAGTGCTTCAAATCAGATAATAAAATGTGAATGAATAACATGTTACATGTCTGTATCACTCTTTACGATGTTGATGGAAGGTAGTGGATTGAAACATAATTATTGAAAATGCATTAAATGGATTTAATAAAGGTTTTATTCTAATTGGCATTGTCATACAAATGAATTTAAAGGAATAAACTAAATGATATATTATATGACTACATTATCAATTAGGGTTGTCCTGAATTGATCTCACCTTGCATTCTTGTTGGGGAATACCTTGAGATCTCAGGAACCCCCTTGCTTAGGATGAGACACACCGAGATCTTGATCCTTGTCTATTCATGGATTCCTATTTAGACACTTTAGGATTCATCGCATACTATTAATGTATTCCATGGATTCACTCCTTCGATCCAACATTGAAAAGTAAGTTTCGTGGCTACATCCCATAGGGCCCCGTCATTGCTTAGCCCCATTTTACCATGAATGATCTTGGATTTGACAGGCACCTTATTGTTGAATTACATTTAATACGACCCTTGGATTAAGTTCTTAACTTCTACCTAGACTTAGATTGTACTAATTTATTGTCCCTTGAGGTCTACGTTTCATTGGTCATTACCTTAGAACTTAATTATTAAATATCATCAAACATGGTTTCCTTGTTACATATTAGAACCTTCACTATTTATACTATCACAAGATGATTGTAGTGCTGGATATGCCTCATGTGACCTATAAATATAAATTGATAATTATTTATTTAATGAAATGGTTACATTTTTGGACACCAACTGAGGGATGAAGTAGGTACATGGTATTTTGTTTCATTATAAAACTTACATTAGTTATGCATGATTCTACAATTTTATATTACATTAACCTGGATGGAGTTTATATACACCATTGGTGGTAGACCACATCGATTTATCTTACAACCTTTCTAGGTAATGTTTGGTACCTGAAGTAGATTACATGAATACTAGTGTTGGTAAAGGGAAGCATAAGACATAGAACGCTAGATTGATTAAACTTTAGGATGGATCTTGATAGAAGAAGATCAACCTGGATCTCGGGATACTTGGGATAGTCTTTTGATTTCCATTATACTTTGGTGGAACATGTTATTCATAGTATCTTATATCCATGTTTTTTAGTATTCTACATTCATGACATATCATCATCAGTTATTCCAGTTATTTTATTTATGGTTACTATTTTCTTGATTTCTTGATGTTCCTTCTATTTAATTATATTTATTTTTTTAATTACCTCTATTTTAATTTATCTACTATTCTATACATTGGTAAAAAGGGAATGGTATCCCCACTAACACATCTTAGGCCCTCTCTGCTAGTCTGAAGCCTTTGGCATTCAAGGAGATTCATTTGAGGCCATGTGGTCGATCAGGTGGAATCTGTGTTTGGGATGTCACAAAGTGGTATTAGTATGGGTTACTTTATAACTTTATTATTTGATGATAATACATTGGTTATTAATAACAATGGAAACTTCGTCATTTTCCATTCTTATGAGTCATGAACCCATGTTCGGGGTAAAATCTGAGTTTCCTATATTATAACTATTGTTCTTACTTTTTCCATTAAAATTGACAATATTTCACCATTGTGTGACACACATTTTGTGTGGTGTGGTTGATTAATACTATGATTGAGGAAATTTTTTCTTTTGTGGCCAGATGATATGATGGAAAGTAGAATCATTACATTCATTATTATTGGAACCTATGATTCCCATGACATGAATATTTCTATGCCATATAGGTTCATTGCACTATTTTTCATTGGTTGATATGCATGTGATTGTTGAGTGATGTTGTGATAGTTAGCTTCTGTATGTATTAAATTTTATAGGGATTCAGTGATTTCATGTCTCAGTTTAAGAGGTGTATGGGACCTCATAGTTTGAGATGAGTAATTTATGGAGTTGATCAATTATATCAAAAAAAATGGGTGTCATTTTATTTAATAAGGTATATGGGAACTAATTTACCAAAAAAATTTATGCATTATAAAGCGAATCAATAAATCTAAAATGAATTGGTTGAAAATCCTTATCCTCCATTTTCATTTTTATGAAAGTTAACGGAGTAAACCCGTTAATTAAATGTAATATTAAATGAAACTTATATGTGAATACATATTGATACCTGGCCATCTAAGTGGGTATTTGGGGTGGTATTCATTGGGTATTGAGTTTTCATATATTCAAATCACGTTAACGATGCTATCTTTCTGTTTATGATTTTCATGAGGTCTGTTTTTGGAATTTTTACACTATTGCTACTATGATGTACTCATATCATATGATAGGAGGGTGGTGATGACCTTGCTCTAGACATGGTGGGCCTAAAGCTGTCTGTCTTATTACCATGAGTTCCAATGGAGGCACCTCTTATTGTACATGATCTGGACATAGATTCTAGTGTTCGTGATCCTTTCAAACATCTAATGCATTCCATGCATGGTTCCCCATGGATTGCACCAACGATGGGTGATCTGACTTATGACTTCCAGTTATAAAATCCTCATACCTTCTAATGGGATGGTGGTCCACATGCTGCAAAGTCCTAGATAGATGCCACCCTATCATTTTTTGATAATTTTAAGACACCTCTGGAGATAAGGTTCAATATTTCTACATAGAAGTTGCATGATTTGGCCAAGCATATGTGGGATTTTACTACCTAGGTTGGTCATCATCTGGTCATGTTAGGGGTTTATTTCCAATCGTCCTTCTAATATTAGACAATTCTTTAGATGTTGAGAGCTGGTATAGATATGTTATTCATGCATCATGAGTTGAGTTCTATGTTATCCATGGAGTATTCAGTGCATTTCACTGAGTTACCACTCTTTTCACTACTTTTAGCAAGAAAAGAGATTTCATGTTATAGATGTTTCAAGGTTGGGATCTAGTATTCCATCTATACGTAGGTGAATGCCTTTTTCCATCCTACCATTTTTGCGATAGTCAGTCATGCTCATATCTTTGAGTGTAACTTGAGGGATGACAATAGTACTAGGAATAGTTGACCAGTGTTGTGTCAGGGAAGTAGTTATTTCGGTGGTAGGAATTTTTCTCTCAAAGTTTTTCATCAGGGCAGTGACAACCAGAGTGCCAGTTTTGATAGCTCTTTAGTGTGTCATTAGTATGGAATGAGTGGTCACATGAAGACTCTATGGGATAGATACCCAATAGAGTGTCATTCTTGTGGATGTATGGGACTTCTTTAGAAAGTCTACAAGACCTTTCCACAAGATTCAATTAGAAATTAATCTATACTAGATCTACCTTTTGGTGTGGGCTCTCTTACGACCCGTCAATTGATGAGTTGGAATAACACTGACTTGAATTATTGGAGAGGAATTCGTGGACATGGTATCTAGACCCCTAATAACCAAGAGCGCCCGTAGAGTAGTTTTGATCATGTTAGTCCAGCTATTTCACTTTTCCATAGATCAAGGAAGTTTTATACATTACATCTGAAACCAGAGGATCAGGTTGTGAGACCATCTACAGTATGAGGTACTATTCATGAAGCATATACTATTGAATTTTCTTTATTTTATATAGGTGCTCTGAAATACATTATCTATGTATATATTTTGCAATGTATCATACTAAAGATACAATATTACTTTGCTATAATGAACCTAGTTATTCTATTAGGGGTAGGAATATAGGTCATGTTCTAGTGCAGGGACTGCCACATGAGGTAGGCAGTTACCCTTTCTTATAGAACCGTTTTATTTTAAAGATGACATGATTCTGTGTCATTATTGGGATGAATTGGTTGATATAATGTCATAATTTTGTTGAATTCTATTTCTTCAGGGTATAGTTTACATCAGTAGAGAGAATAATTTATCTACATAATGGTTAGTGGAATGTCTAGGATAGTAGAGAAGGACCATATCATCATGGTCTAGGTGATGTGACTTCATAAATTGAAAATCACTGCATGGAGGATAAGTTTTTATGAAAATATAATTTCTATCTAGTGGTAGATCATTTTAGGGACAAGTTTCTTGATAGATTTTATGGATTACCTCCTAAGATAATGGTAGAGTTTACAATTGAGCTTATTCTAGGAGTATCTCTAGATATCATTCCTTTGTATAGGATGGAACCTACAGGGCATTAGGATATCAAGTGGATGTTATAGGATTTATAGAACAATGGTTTTTTATTGCCCAAAATAACCTCATATTGTTCACCCATGCTTGTTTCCATGAAGGTGGATGGAACATTAAATATATGTGTGTATTACTGAAATTTTAACCAGGTAAC
Source organism: Viscum album (assembly GCA_963277665.1). Lineage (NCBI taxonomy): Eukaryota > Viridiplantae > Streptophyta > Magnoliopsida > Santalales > Viscaceae > Viscum > Viscum album. Next base: position 1,046,435,768 of record OY728135.1, on the reverse strand, counting down.
AATCAAGAACTGTTCTCCACCACCTAGAATATAATATCTTTTCAGCCAACTTGAAGGATCTAGGGACTTCTATATTATCGACCTGAGATCGGGTTATCATCAGGCATGAGTCAGACCATCATACATACCACATACAACATTTCATAGTAGGTATGGTCTATATGAGAACATTGTTATGTCTTTCGGTATTATTAACAAGCCCTCTATTTTTAAGGATCTGATGAATAGAGTGTTCTACCCCTATTTGGAATCTTTTTTTTCATGTTCTTTGTGGATGAAATATTAGTGTATTATCATCCACATAAAGACCATTACAAACATATTGAAATCATTATGATTACATTGAGGTATCATCATATTTATGGCAAGATCATTAATTTTCAATTCTGGATAGAATAAGATCACTTATTGGGTCATATTTTCTCATAATCAGGCGTATATTTTGACCTAGAAAAGGTTACTACTGTAGTTTCCTTGGAAAAGCCCATGAAATTTTTTGATATAAAATGTTTCTTAAGGATGGATGGATACTAAAAGAATTTCTTACAGGACTTATCATGTATTTATTTACCTTTTATTGGACTAACCAAAAATGGTGTAAAGTTCTTGTGGTCTGAAGCATGTTTGAAATAGTTTCATGTGTTGAAATGGAGGTTTCTGTCAACAACTATTCTGATTAGAATAGAGCAAGGAAGAGGTTATACCATATTCTATGATCCATCAGGCACTGTCCTAGGAGTAGTACTTTTTTAGGATGACAAAGTTATTTCATATGGATTTGAATAGTTGACGGCTCATGAGATAAATAACCCAATGAGAGAACATGCGCTAGAAGCAGTTTTCAGGCCTTACGTTTCTGGAGTCATTATCCATTATTTTAGCACATTGTGGTGTACACAAACCACAAGTACCTCAAATATATTTTTTTGAGCATGACTTGAGTCTTGGACATGTGATATGGTTCTAATATCAACAATCCTTTGAGTTTGAGCATAGATTCATGTTTGGGAAGGGCAATGTGGTTCCAGATGCACTAAGTTGAAAAACTAATACATAACCCACATAATAATCAAATGATTAATGGACGTTAATGGATCTATATTCAGAACATCATATGATGTTTCATGAAATTCATGAGCATTCATACCTCTCATCATTGTCAACTACCTCTTATTTCAATGAGAAGGTGAAGGGTTTCCTATTTTTAGATCCTAATGTCTTGATTGTCCAAGAGAGTATACCAGGAGATAACCCTTCTCTATAATTGGATTATATAAAGACACAATATCATATTTTTTCATGGACATTTATAGCTTCCTACAGATTGAGTGTGGAGTTAATGAATGAATCTCAGACTTCTCAGTGGAATGATCATCATGGAATCTTCACGATGTGTTGAGATATGTGATTCCATTGTTGGTGGCCTAGGACGATTCATCAAATTGTAGGATTTATCGTAGGGTGTTCCACTTATCAGTAGGGGGAGGAGGAGCACCAGGGACTTGCAAGATTTCTACAGCCACTTCTAGTCCATGAATGGAAATTGGAATACATTTCCACAGGATTTTTAGTTGTCTTGCCTAGGTCACTGAGGTTTAGAAATTTTATATGGGTAGTAATTGAACGACTAACAAAATTATCCCACTTCATTCCTTTTGGAGAGACTATCTCATTGGATGAGCTGGGAAGATAGTATTTCCTTGATAACATATGACTACATGGGGTATATCGTGCCATCATTTTAGATAGGGATTCTTCTTTCAAATCCTAGTTCTGGTAGGGATTGTATAAGTCTATGAGAGCATTAGTACTTTTATGCTCATTATTTCACCCTCAAAATAATGTAAAATTGAAATAGACAATAGAGGTACTAGGTGATATGCTTCGATCTTGTCTTCTAGATTTCAGTGCTTCATGGGAGAATCATATCCCTCCCACTGAGTTTTCCTATAATAAAATCATTCATGCAATAATTCAGATGGATCATTTTGAGGCCTTATATGGTTGTCGTCTAATATCACCCCTTATATGGTTGTCTATTCATTCTCTCGACCTAGTTTTCACTGTGTGAGAATTTATCCTCTTTTCTCAGATATTCTCCTTTATAAAATTAATTAGAGGATGATATTAGAGGATTAGGATTGTACAACCCTAAGGTGGGTGGTTTATAAATCATTCATCATGATCATTGACTTTATAATTTTTTGTGTGGGCCCCACAAATTTCATTGGGTGATGTTAAAAGAATTTATATGACATTATTAAAATCATTAGAACTATATTGTTATTCTCTTTCCAAATATGTGATTACTTGTTGGTGGTTATGCCTACAATTTCAAATATACCATGTAAGATGATATGGAATAGATTATTTTTTACTGTATTGACACTATTTAGCCATAATTTAGATGTTCTTGATATTGAATACAATAATGGTAGGACAACTGATAATAAATGCCTGATATATCATGAAATGGTGAATGAAAAGTTCCATGTCACTTCCAATTTACCTACAGATGGAAACTATTTCAAATTAGATAATAAAATATGAATGAATAATAGGTTGAATGTCAGTTTCACCCCTTACTATGTTAATGGAATGTAGTAGAGTGAACCTTAATTAATGAATATTACTTAAACAGATTTAATAAACGTTGTATGCTACATGGGATTATCATACTAATTAAAGGAATATATTGAACTAAATGAAATATTATATGACTTCATTATCAATTATATGTGGTCTGAGTCGATCTCGCGTTATATTCTTATCGTTGAATGCTTCGATAACTCAGGAACCCCATTATTATTCAAGGATACAACTTGATTAGGTTGAGGCCCTCAAAAATCACAATACCATTATTCTCTTGGATTCCCAGTATGACACCATAGGATCTCTGAAATAGTATTAATAGATGCCATCGACAGACTCCTTTGATACATTATTGACATGTAGGTTATATGGGTACAACCCATATGGACCTTTCACTACTTAGACCCTTTTTATCATGGATGATCACCATAGATTCAGTAAGCACCTTATTGGGGAATGCCTTGGAATATGGTATTTGTATTACACTTTTAACACTTATCTAGAATTTAATACTACTGAGCTAGCAGACCATTAGGTCTACATTGCCTTGATAATTACCTTGGAACGTCATTATTAAATATCATCAATCATGGTTTCCCTATTACATCTTGGAACCTTCACTATTTATACTATCATGAGGTGATGTTATTATTAGACATGCCTCATGTGACCTATCAATATAAATTGGTAATTACTTAATAAATGAATTTGTTTAATGTTCAGACACAAACCGAGGGCTGAAGCATGTACTGGGTATTTAGTTAGATTCTACTACATACTTTATTTATGCATTCATTCACATTTTCATATTCTATTAAATGGTCTGAATGATATAGATACCATTGGTGGCGTCACAATGAGATTTATATCACACCCTCTTCAGGATAAGTTTGATAACTGGTGTTGATTACATGAATGCATATGTTGATAAAGGGAAGAATACAACTTTTAACACTTGTTTTCATTTCACATAGGATGGACCGTGATAGTATATGGATGAGAGAGAGCTTATGATGATTGGGATAGTATTTTTATTTCCTTTATAATATTTTGGAACATGTTATGACTACTATTTTTTATCAATTTTTCCATTTTTATATATATATGTCATATCATTATCAATTATTCCATTTATTTCAGTTAGTGCTACTATTGTCACTATTTTACATTGTGTCTTCCGTTTACTCATATTGCTTATAATATTTACACAAATTTACATTTATCTTCTATGATACACTTTGGTAATGAGGGAATATTCTTTACACTATCACACACTAGACCCTCACTGCTAGTCGACTACCTCTTGATTTTACGGAGATGAATTTTAGTCCATGTGGCCAACCATGCTTCGGGAACCACAAAGTGGAATACAGGTTTGGGACATCACAAAAAATTATTCCCCATTGAGTTTTTAGAGAGTTTAATGATAAAATAAATAGAGATGTTTTTCCATTTCTATTTTGGTATTTTTAATGGTTGTACTGTCCCCATTGTATTTTGTCTCTCAACCTTGACTTACAAACATATCATGGACTGATATAAATACTATACATTTTATATCTTCATTGAATCCCACCAGAAATAGTCTTCCAAATATATATACATATTTTTATTCGTAGGATGAATAAAAAATAAATAACTACGATCTTTCTCTAATATCATTTTCTTCAAATATGGTTTGATTGGATCACATATATGCTTCTTGAACATTTTTATTCCATTACTACTATGGTTAGAATCACTTACAATTCTCACCATGTTTTATAGCTCCATATTATCATTTTCTCCATATTTTACCCTTACATGGATTGAGGGTTGAACAATTATTTGAAAAATATAATATTTCTCAACATAATTTAATAATTAAATACCCATCATTTATAATTCTATAAATATTAGATCTTTTGGGATCCTGATCATATATAAACAAGTATAATCTTGTTGACTTCAAGCATCAGTCATTGTGACTTATTTGGTAGGGTGGTAATATATTGAGTAGTCGTAATATTTAGTAAGCTCCAACAATATTCTTAGATGTATATTTATATCCTTTTGATTTAATATATACTATAAAATTTGTTAGTCAATATATATTATAATTTTATCCGTTATGAATCATTCTCCATATCAGTAATGAAAAATTTACCATAGCTAACTCTAAATCTTGAGTTGGGAAATTTTATTCATGAATCGTCAATTTTTATGAGGCATAAGGTTTAGACATATCATTATACATGAGAATTAATCCTAATCCCTTCATTGATTCAACACAATAGATTAAAAACCCATCTCCCCAATAGGGAAATATAAGAATAGGTGCACTAACTAATCTTCTATTCAGTTCCCTGAAATTTCTATCACATTTATCTATTGATAGGAACATGGATCCATTCCATGATATCATTTGGATTGGATTAGATATTCATTATAAAGTCACCAAAACCCATCAATAATATCTCCATTAAACCTATAAAAATATGGATCTCAGTCTCTATGGTTGGTATGGGCCATTTTTCAATATCATCAGTCTATGATAGCTCAACCTATATACCATCTCATGGGATTATATGACCAAAATATGATACTTTTCATTAATAAATTCACACTTTTTAACATTAAATTAATTTTCAACTCCATTAGGTATTTTGTAAATTTCTCATATGAGCTACATGATCATCCTTTCCAATTGTGTATATGAAAATAACTTCCAAAAATACTTCAAAAAACTGATCATGGTAATATCTAAGGACACTATTCGTTAAAACAATAAATATATTCGAGTATTATTATTACCAAATGGTGTCACTATATACTCATTATGTTCATACCTTATATATAACACTGTATTTGAAATATCCTCCTTCTTAAACCTCAATTAATGACATCTAGAATGAATTACAATCCGAGAAATGTATTGATATTTGAAAAGATAATAAAACAAGTCATCTATATGGGGTAGATGATACTTGTTTTTGATCATGATCTTCTGATGATCCCCATAATCAGGGTATAGTCTCATCGACCAATCTTTTTTTATGAAAAATAGAATAAGTGCACCATAAGGGGACACACTTGGCCTAATGAATCCCATGTAAAACGTCTTATAGTGTTTCTTCTTCAATATATGCAACTCAATTGGGTATATTTTATAGAAAGTATTTTAAATGGTTGTGGAATGACTTATGAATTATAATGAGAAATAGACTTCACATTTTAGTGGAAGACTAAGGAACTATTCTAGATGACGTTAAAAAACTCTTAAACAATAGGAATATTATAGATGTTGATTTTCACCTAAAACATATGAGATAAACCAGCCTTTTGAATAGTAACAAAAACATATATAATGGATTTTATTTCCATCAGAACATCATAACTATCATCTCAAAGATAGATGATCATATGTTTCTTAAGAATATCAAATATTAATTCCATTACATGGAAATATTTTTGGGAATTGTGTAGATTAATATAATTTTCCCTATAATAACAAAAAATTTACAAAAGGATGAATAATATGATTTTCAAGAAGAACATTCCAAAAAACATGAAATGGATAAGAGTCTTAGCCTTGTGATGAAATCATGTTATCATTATAGATTTTTATAACGAATTCAACATCTAATCACTAGGGTGGAATTTTAATAAACATATAAATTTTTATATATAATAAAGAGTTGATAGTTCTACATTTAAATAAAACATTAGAAGTTCTAGAGTATATGGTATGTGTACCATTAAGCACATCATTTTTGCACACCTCATCCTAAATAGTGATCCCATAATATTTCTCATTGTCTCTCAACATAAGTGGTTACTAACACTGACCATCAGCATTAACATTTATATTTGGGAACTAATAAGGTTAATTACCATATTCCATGCATATGAAAATCTAGAGAGTGGGTGATGAATTTTTTAGAGCTCTTTCCCAATTCAAATCGTTATCAAACTTCTTCCAATTACCTTGGAAATAAATTGTTCTATTACTTTCCTTCCTACACATAAAACACATTCCATTCCCCTTAATACAATTTTGTTAATAATTACTTTTGTAGTTTTATCATGAAAGAATGTTCATATTATGTTCTATATGTTTTTAGAGTTTCTATTAAATTACAACATTCATTTCTCTTAAAAAATGATATTGATTGGTAATCATAATATATATTTCTACAATGATAGAACAATGATTTATCACCTCATAGATGCAGAATTACCATATGTAAATCACCAATTAAGGACAAGGTTTTATGAGATTGAAGAATCAGTCAAACATAATTTTATTTGGGATGATTATACCTGAATTGTAACACATAAGTCTTGTAAAATATTCCTCTTAGGTACTGATAGATTTATCATCCTTCTAATTTAACTTTAATAATTCCTAATTTATTTTCATATGATGAATATAAGGAAATTACTTATTGAAAAATTTGTTCTTAAACTCATCCAATTCCATGGATTCAATTTCTTCATGGTGTCATGTATTCTTGATAAGATTCCAATATTGATTTTCTTGTCCATCCAAATAATAGAAAATTGAAATGTTCTTTTCTTGCTCTAGACACAGGATAATAGAAAACTTATTTTTATTTATACCAATATATTTCTTGGAAACTAATGTATCATAAGAAAAACTACAATAATGTGGATGTGGCATCATAAAGGACTCAATAGATTATTTTTCCCTCCTTTTCGTATTTTCAAGTTCATCATGATCCAAAGTGTAAATATTTTTTTTATCATAGAAATGAAATTTTCTATTCCATATCCCCTAACATTTTATTAATCATGCGTAAAACCATTGTATTATATTTCACACTCATCATTAACAAGGTTATTTTGGGATCCATCCATAGAGTAAAACTAGAAATCATAGTGTGAGAAATATTAACCATAGTTGAAGACCACATAATACTGAAAAAACACTTATAGGATATCTAAATCAGGACACGTTCTTTTGAATATATGACAACATCAACTTAACCTAGGTCATTCATTGTCATTATTGAAATCATTTATGATTGTTAGTATAAGTATTGTGAATTTTTAAAACAAATACCTTATGAGTGTCAAACCAGGAGCACTTCAAGGCATATTTACATGAACCAGGAGTCAATCAAGTCCATCAAAAGGTGTCCATTTCTGATTTATTACAACTAGCTACAACTATTCTATAGCCAGATCAACTTATAGTATCAATTTTATGATTTATTTCTATATAAATCACACAATACCTTATTTTATATATCATTTAGATGTTATCCTATACATTTACTCTCCCTAAAGGGGTGTCACAAAATTTTATCATCCCTGTTTCCAAAGAATTAACTAATACTTTCTCTAATACAAACTATATAAACCCAAAATTTTCATAAATAGATATTAAATCATGATAATTATTCATTATTTAACATAATGATCTATTCCAGAATAATTTATGTCGAGTGCCTTTGGAAACTCAGATACCGAGTCATATCATCTCCCATAATGTTTTTCATAACTTGAACCCTTCTTAGACAAATAAAACATAATACCACTCTTCATAACCTGGGAATAGAAACATAAAAAATGGGTGAGATTATATGACCAATAAGGGGATAAATGGGATATATCAACGTATCAGGTTCATAAGGGAATGAGAACAAGATAATAACATTTGAAAACCATACACTTCATATCATATATCATAAAAAAAATTCAATTCATAAATATTCGATGTTCATAAAAACATTAATCATAATTAAATTAAAGAACACGAGCCATGATACATTAAAATAGGAACAATACATAGATTTGTGGAATTAATAAATGCATATAAAATCATTTCATTTTTTTCATGTATCATTTACCAAACTATCATAGTTGAATTATTTCACTCTCCAACCCATTATATTAGTAAAGGTTCAATCCCAAGACAATCTTAGTGGACATAGTCTCTTACTAAACTGAGTTCACTCCCCATTATGATTCGGTCTATCTAATGGTATATCAAAAATTACACAATTAATTGGAGGGAGATATAGGTCATACCCCTCATATAATAAAAATAAAAAATATGTGTGCCATGATATCAGAAATAACTCATCAAATCAAAACCCATGAAAGGAAATGGGTTTCTAAAAAAAATTATCCATTGAATAGAATATAGAAAAGATATAGGTTCCATGATTACTTTATCATATCATCACAACATAGCCTATATTAAAATAAAGGTTTCCTATGTATTTTATAATGGCATATCCAATGGAGGAAATGAGTTTCATTAACGCATTGTCATCATATTCATAAACCATTAAATAAAAGAATAACACTGGTATCCTTGGATAGTATCCCTAGTAAATCATAAGTAACATCAAAATATATCATCATAGATGTAAATTTATTGTTAATTATCACTTTGATAATTTTGTGATGAAAATTGCCTTTTTACATTAAAAATCATTTTTTAAAACAATAAATTCACAAAAAAAATCAACACATATTTATTTGAAAATGTAATTTTAAAAATATAAATGAATATTTAAATAATTTATTGATCATGATGGAATAAAATTATGTTCATGTCATAGATGTTTAAAAATAGTGATTCCTTTTAGAATTTGTTTCAGGAAAAATCCAAGAAAATCATTTGGAAAATAAATAGAAGATTCCTTGTAAACAATTTTGTATAAATTTAGACACGGGAAAAAATTTATATAAACATCCATTATATAATATTTAAAACATTATTTCATACATATTTAGAAATTATGGATATGGAAAATAGGGTTTTAGACCTAGGAAAGAAATAAATATGATTGTTCATTAATTTTTTTTGTCTCTTTAATATTTTATGTGAGGAAAATGAAATTAAAAACATGTTTTTTATATAAATTAAAAATATAGATGAAAATAAATTTGTTTCCTATGTGATGGATACTAATACATCATCATTATAGGCATTTCATAAATTATCCTCTTAAACAATGTGATTTTAGAATTTATCCATTACCACATTGGTATCATATGAATCCTAAAATGCATGAATAAAAAATAAAATGAAACAATAAATATCAAAAATATATGGAGAATAATGATATAAAATTTAAATGTGATATTGTAAAAAACATGAAAAATAATTTTGGTGCATCATGTAACATATGTATCAAAGTAGAAAAGTTTAGACAAAAATACCCTACCTTAATTCGCAATATCTTCGGTACATGTTTTGACATAATTTATAAAAAATATAAATTTATTATAAATATATTTCAGAACCATAATCACATTTCTCATACCATATATGGCCTAGTTATTTACTTCAAATAACCTTTTATTATAAATTCTCTGTTAAAATCACTTTTTGAGTAATAACTATTTCATTTTTCATATATGTTTTGGTTTGGTATTCATAGACTATTTACTTTGATCATGGTTACATAATATATATAATTATAACCATTATTTAAATATTCATATATAAAATATGTGTATATATTTTGCATAATCCATTAAAGTTAGATATAAAAAACGAATTAAACTCTTCGGGAAGAAGGTTTGGCGTACATACAAATGAACGCTATTTAAATTTTCTCAGTGAATTGAATGAAAGAACGGTAAGAAATATAAAAAATATTTCATTTCTTTTCATATTTGTAAAAAAATTTCATTAAAACTACCCTTCTTATTTTTAATGTAAATCGCAACTGATGTCTGAATCAAATTTCTCTGCAATGTGACATGTCTACGTACATTAGACCAACATTATCACATACCCAAGGAATGGTAAGTAAGAATGTGAGTGTGATATTGTAATTATATTGTATAATAATTTCATATATATCATATATATATATATTATAAATCTATCATTATATCATATCTTTAGAGGAGGCAATGGAATAAGAATTATAATTCTTCATGATCCTTGAGTCATCCCTACACACGATCGACAATTTCAATTCCCATTTTATAAAAGACGAGGGGGATATAGGTTATAACATTAATATAATAAGATATAATTATATAAAATATACTGGTTATTTTATAAGAAAATATGTATAGAATATATTTAGGAGGGGGTAGAATAAATAAAACAATAAAACAAGTTTAATAATTTTACATATTCCTTAGAGAACCAATTTAGGTTTATACCGAAATCATTCATAGAAAGGTTTAAAAATAAATATAAGGCCTCTCTGAAGTACTAATTTAATTAATTAAGGTATTTATAATTCTATTATGTTAATAAAATGATTTTGGAATCATGGAGAAAAGAGAAGAGGCAGTGACAATTTATATGTTAGTGTAGAGGACACCTAAGACTTTTTTGATGATAATAAAGTGTGTCCATGATTTTTACATGTAAAAAAATCCAAAAGTTTTCATTCAAAATATTTATAGGTAATATGGTTCAAAAGTGTCCATAAAATGGTTTTTTTACTTGATGACATGTCATTTTAGCAGCTATCTTTTTCTGGCCCTTGATAAACCCGTTTTAGCCTTAACCGTGTTAATTATTTTTAACAGTATTTACTATTCATTATTAAAAAAATAAATTTTATATTGTTATATAGTATAAATTCTTCTTATTATAAGTATATAATCAATTTTTAAACATTATATTCATATAAGTGTGAAAAATTAATTTTAAATTAATCTCGCATATATGAAAAAAGTGGTTTTCTAAAGAGAGAATTTTCAAATGTTTTAAAAGATATCATATCAAAAATAAATATTAAAATAATTATAAAAAAATATTATTAATAAAATATTTGATTTAATTTTATGTTTAAAACAATTTTATAACAAAATGGATGCTTATAAATTATTTTTTTTAAAATCAATTTTCAATAAAAACCATTATTTTTCACTCTTTATCATAAAATTAATTTTTTCTTAAAAATCAAAAATATTTACTCTAGGATAATTTTGAAATTATTAATCCAAAAATGAAGTTAATAATTTCAAATAAGTTTTATAAAATTTGAAATTTTATCATTCATTCAAAAAAATAAATAAATAATATTTTTTCACAAAACGATATTTTCAATGAATATTAAGGTTGTACCAATTTTTTGTATATTTTTAATAATATGTTTTATTTATATTTCAAAAATAAAATTAATATATAAATTTTTTTTCTAATACCATTCATAATTTAATGTTTAATTTTTATTTTATAACATTCATGTTTAAATAATGATATTAATAATAAATTCGGGTTTGTTAAAAACATGATGTTGTATGTAACACAATCTATTAAATAAATTAAATGTATTTCAAAAAAATGTAATTCATAAAATATCAACATTTTAATATTTAAATAGGAATTTATTATTTTTATATATTGATTCATCTCATTTATCAATCATTTATGTCAATTTTTTCATTGGAATTATCATGCTCCAATTGTTGAATATCTATGTTTAGTGCATGTTGAAGATTTGGTATTCACATCCCTAAGAGAGATACATGGAAAACATCATGAACCTGAGAAAGGTTCGATATAATTTCTATGTGATATCCTACCATCACTAATCCATCTAAAATCTCAAATGGGCCAATAAACTATAGGCACAACATTCCTTTTTTAATGAATCGCATAACCCTCTTCCATAGGGAAATTCATATAAATACCTTCTCACTAACTTCAAAATCAATATATCGCTAATTATTATCATCATAAATTTTCTTTCATGTCCATGATGCCATGGTTTTCTACTACATGGTGGTATGTTTTTTAATATTTATTCAGTGATCATTGGTCTTAATAACTATTTTTTCTCCAACACCATATAATTACATTAGATTTTTAAACATCATTCCAAAGTGGGATTCATAAGGATGAATTTTAGTTATCAAGTGAAATCTATTATTATAAGAATAAAAAAATTATAGGAAGGTTTTGATCCCTAATATTTTTAAAATATATTGATTAATATCAGATCATGTCCTATTAGTTTTTAAATGTTCTCTCATATTGATCATCAGTCTTATGATGAAACATTGTACTAAAACACAACTCTATAACTAAAGCCTATTGACTAATTTACTATATCTTTGAGCTAAATCTGTGATCTCGATCAGATAAAATTAAATGTGGAACTCCATAAAACCATACCTCTTAATTTAAATAATGGCTTGTTTTTCAAGATGTATATTTTATCTAATGGCAATTAAGTGTCCTTCCATCATAAGGTGATCTACTATAACCAAAATACCACTGTGATGTTTACATGTTTTGGGGAGTATAATGATAAAATTGTTGGTGATGTTATCGTATTTCCATTTAGGAATGGGTAACAATTGTAACATCCCCTTATAGATATGTCTCATATCCATACATCTTTATCACACTAAGAACAAAGATATGTACTATAAAATTTCTCCATTTATGTTGTCCCAATAGAAATTATATTTTAGATCTATACACATCTATGTAATCCTAGGATGAATAGATAATTATAAACACTTAGGCTCATACAACTGATCCTTCAAATTAGGTATGTATTGAACACATACATGGATCTTAACCATTATCATTCCATCATAATGAATATATAAACAATGAACATTTCAATTATTCATCTATAGTTGCTAATATTACTTATGCACCTATTTAATCCTCACATAGATAAATATTTGAACACTTATTTGAGAATGATAAGATTTATCCCCTTCCTTTAATATTTCCAAAAGCGTCCTTTGTAAATCTAGATATATTTTATCTTTTTTTTATCATCATCATATATATGGTAGCATGATCCTTTCGACTATGAGAATTTTACACCATGTTCATTTTCATAGGTTGGTAATGTTTTGAGAAATCATATTCATTAATCAAATCCAACCATATAATCTGGTGAATATTCATCTATATTTTATTGAATATATACTTTAATCATTTATGATCAAAATATATGTCACATCATTCTCCACAAATATAGTGTAACCAAATAATTAATGAAAAAATTAACACAACTGACTTCAAATAATGAGTTTTTAAAAATTTTCTCAAGAAACATTAATTATCATGAGGCCTAAGCTATAACCATATAATTATTCATGATAACACATCACATCACATTCTTTTATCCATAACAAAATGTTTCCTATGCTTCTCCACTCAAGCTTAATGTAATATGATTTTTCTAACTAACATTCTCGTTATTTCATTGAAATTTTCCTCACATTCATATTTCCAAAGGAACATGTATCCCTTCCATATTAACACAGAGAGTGATTTAGATATTATTAACATATTAACTAAATTTTTATCATAATGTCTCCTAAAAGAAAGAAAACTATGGATCATATTCAGAGTGTCTGGTCGTCTCCAATGTTTAATAAGTTCAGTTCTGGATTGATCAAGCTATATACCTTCTCTAGAGATTATATTCCCAAAAAATGATACCGTATCCCCAAAATTCACACTTCTCATATTTTTCATACAACATTTCATTACTTAGGGTCGTCATTATAGTCATCATGTGATATTCATGATCTTCATTTCTCTTTCAAATATAAAATAATATCTTCATTAAAGGCTACAACAAACTGATCATGTTAATCTCTAAAGAATATATTCATTAAATCAATTAAGTTTGAAGGGGAATTAGTATGAACAAATAGTATTTTTTATATTTTCATAGTGTCTATACCTTGTATGGAATTATTTCTTTGGTATATCCTCCTTCTTGTCCCTCATTTGATGAATCATAGTATGAAGATCAATCATGATGAATTATTTTTCTCTTCATAGTTGATCAAACAAGTCAACAATATGAATTTTATGATTCTTAATTTTCATTGTGTGGTTGTTAAATTACCAATAATTAATATATATCACATTTAGCCTTAATTATTCTAAAAAGAATTGCTACACCCCATGGTTATTCACTACATAGAAATAATCCATTTTCTAGATTCTATTTGATCTTATTATTCAGTTTTTATAACTCAATCATATCCATTTTATATAGAGTATTTAAAATAGGTGTAGCACTAGGTATGAGTTCTACTAAATTCTTAAATTCATGATTTGGTGGAAGACATGAAAATTAGTCAGGAATGACATTATCAATCTGTTATACAATAAGAACACAATAAATTTTGATCTTTTTCGAAAACCATGAGATATAAACACCCCTATTGAGTTAAAATAATGACCCATTAAATGGATATGATTTCTATTGGATATTATTATTAATAATAACTATTATAGTTCATAATAAGATTATTTGGAATATCTAGAACTAATTACCTCCCTCATTAATTGATGTGTGCCTTATGTAATTAATTCCAATCAATGCACAAAATATCATCGAATTCATCTAAGGAGAGAATAATATTATTTTAAGATGTATTTTACGAAAAAACCTCAATCATTAATGTATTATATACTTGTGATAAAATAATTACACAATAAATGGGGTTCACTGGTAATTCAACATCTAATCATTGGGTGGGTACTATGATACCTTTATCAAATTCGTCAGATATATTAGAGTGGGTAGATCCCAAAACAAATATTTCATTAAGAGTTATAGATTGAATGGTAAATGTAACTTTTACAAATTTATTATCATAATATATATCTTAAATAGTGATAACATGAGATTTCACTTTTTCACTTGGATTTATAGGATACATAAATTGATCATCTTTATTGAACTTCTAGTTTGAGAACTAGTTACATTGTTCCCATAATCATTGCATTTGAAACACTATAGTATGGGTGGAAAATTTGGTAGTTATTTTTCTCCAGCATTTGGAATCTTATTCCCATTAGTACAACATTATACTGAGATATCACCTACAATTCCACAATTAAAACATTTACATTTGCCCTTAAGATAATTTTATACTTGTTTTCTTACACACTAAGAGATTAATTTGAAGATCATTTTCCAATATACATGGTTTTTAAAGTTCAACATGAATTAAATATTTCATTTCCTTTAAAAATGATGATATTGATGGGTACTTAAAATATAAATTTCCACCTTGATAGATCATAAAATGATTTATTTTTACAAACTGATGTTTTATATGCCAAACCCCATCCAAATAATCTATTTTGTGCCACTTGATAATTGATCAACCAAACCTTTTGATTTGTTGATAATAATAGAAGAGTGCCTCATATGTATTGTAAAATTGTCCTCATTGGTATCATCATATTAATCATCCATCTACTTTGCCCAATAATTTTTTCTCTATTTTCATGTGGAGACTATTAGAAAAGAAATTATTAAAAAATAATATATTAAACTCATTCAATTCCAAGGAGTCAATTTCTTCCTATTTCCTCTAATTTTTATAGGAGTAAACAATTTAATTTCTTCTCCTTCCAAATGATAAGTAAACAAAATTAAATTTCCATGTTTTAAATAATATAGAATGAAATATATGAATTTAGTGGGATTGGTCCATTTCTCTAGGACGAGTGGATTAACATACCAAGTTAATGTGGAACCTTTTTCTTTTTTAATATATTAATATAATTTTGTTTCATCCTTTGGTAATTTGTAATCTCACCATGATGTTTAGCTTCAAAAAGTTTCATATCAAAAGAAAGGTTTATTTTCATTCCAGCTCCCATAATATTTATTTTCTAGGAGATAAATCATTATATAGTTCATCACAATAAGCAATAACATGATTTTGTAAGGATCAATCCATTGACTAAAAACAAAAACCATAGGGTGAGTAATAACAATCATAGCGGGAAACCAAATAATCACGAAAAGAAATTTATTAGATGTCTAAATATACACACATTTTTCCCAATATATGACACCTTCAGTATTTACCTAGGGGATAAATGATCATTAAAAAAATTATAATGTTATCCCATACATAGATTTATCCCGAGGCTTTTCAGTAATGTTTTCTCATCCTTGTATTTAAAGGCAACTAAACCTAACTCTGATAACTATTATTGCGACCCAACATTTTCATACATAAAAATTATATCTTATTAGATGAATATTTATTACATAAACAATTGATCCATGATAGAATAAAAAATATCTAGTATATTTAGAAATTTGGATTCATAAGCAATAGGTTCATAAGATATCTACATCTTCTCCCACATAGATCATAATAAGTAGAACCCTTCTTCAAGACATCATACCTAAAACCATTATTCATAACTTGTGGAAGTGAAACATGAGAAAGGATGATATCATATTCTCAGTAAGGGAAAATAAGGGATATATCCTTGATCCTATAAAGATAAAAGGATCATAACGGTATGAGATTATGAGTACAACCTTTGAAAACCATACCCCCGCATATCATAGATTAAAATCATAAATGTTAGCATAAATATTGGAAGTTATAAGACATGAATCCTTATTGACTCAATGTTTATGACCTATTAGATCATAAAATTGTCATAAGACAATAGATGGTGACATATACATAAGAATAGAATATTTGTTTCTAAGTATTCATATATCACTACCATGTCTATCATAATAGATTGGTCTCACTTCCACAAACATCATAGTAGTTGTGATTCTCTCTAAAAAATATTTTAGTGGCCACAATACATTACTAATCTATATTCACACTCCATACCATTTATGTTTATCTAATGAGATTTCCATATTATCCTAATAATTGCAGGGATAATGTAACACTGAAACCCAAAAATCTCAGAGATGGTACAATATTTTAATACATTGGAATGATTAAGAAGAATAAAATCCTGAAGAAATGATTATTTCAGACATTTTAAAAAACCAGATACATACATAGGCTTAACATTAAATCATGAAAACAAATAAAACATATATGTTTTATTGGGAACATTAAATACACTAAGTTTAATGTGGTAGGTCATTTATAATAAAAATCTTCGTGTCTTGAGAAAATGAATCATATGAAGGGGGAGAGCATAGATACTTAGAAAGGTTTAGAAATACAATTGACGATATAATAAAAATAATCATCATGCATCATTAATAATTATAAACACATAAATTTTAAAAAAAACATAAACATAAAATTGCATGAATAGGAGTTAAGTAAATATTTCCATAATAAAACATAATCATGGGTATTATATAATTATAAAAACAATATGAACTTCAAATTACTAGTTTCATAATGGGGGAAATGCATATGATGGACATTCAGAAACACTTCTTCAAGGCCTTATCCAAGACAAATAAAAATGATTAATTAATTGTCCAAAACAATATTTAAAAATGGGAAAGGCCTCAGCCAAGTCCATATCTATTATTCTCATATAGCTTACCAATGAATCAAGATGATATTTTAGTCCCCACCCATCACATACTAAGTCCAATGCATTACCCATATGAAAAGGGTTAACATAATTAACATATAAATTTGTATTAAAATTAACAATTGAAATATAAATAACTATCCCCAATCATTTAAGATAAACACTAACCCTTAGGAGTAAAATGGTGAAGGTTATCAAGATAGATCATCCACAATTAATATAATGAGAAACCCTTCAATAGGATATTATAGATGATATCATTAAATATAAACTCAATGAAGTATAATATTCAACAAATATGTTGACATAGATGAAGATACATTTAAATGAGACCATAGGAAAATTCATGAGAAAATAATCTTTAAACATTCCAATATTTCTTATTATATCTTGAAACATTCAAATAATAATCCCTTATTATACATATGAATAAGAAATTTTTTGATATGATTTACCAAAGGGATGTACATACACCACATTCATGGAATGAGTGGTGAACAAGGTAATGATTTCATAAAATTTAGTGTCAGACGAGAAAAATCCTTCTTACATTTAAAAGAATATTTCTTTGGTAAAATTATTTTTAATTGACATGAAATCAGATTTTAAACTTTTAAGTCCCATAAAATAAGAGTAAAGATCATTTGATTTATATTTTAGGTATAAATGATGTCCCCCAGAATTGAAATTATATAGAAAAAGTTCTTAAAAATCTTTAGAAGAGAAACATTTTAGAGAATTTTATGGAAAGTATAAAAGTTAATTTTAATGTGGAAATGCATGTTTGTTATATTTAATAAAGAAATTATCCAATTTCATTTTCCAGATAAAATTAGTGGTTTTAATAAAATAACGGTGGCTTAAAATAAATTTTATTGTGCACATGAAATAAGAAAAGAAATCATGAAATTCCAATGAAACGATGTTTCTTATCAAGAAAGTTTTTTGAAAGATACTTTAAAAACATATAAACCCCATAAAGTATAGTAGAATTATGTTTGGTAAAAATATATAGAAACTAACACAAAATTTATGAGGATTAAATATTTATAAATAATAATTAAATTGTTGTTTTTCATGAATAAGAGTAACAAAAATGAAAATAGAGGTTCGGGTAGAAAACCCTTACCATAATATATTCAATCAAATCACATGCCCCGAAAATAATAATCATCATATGATACATTTAATACCATGAAAATAACATTTTTCAGGATATTACACATCAATGAGAATTATACATACAATATACCCAAGAAATTATAGTGGAAAAGGAATATCTCACGAAAATGGTAATGAGATTAGGAAAGTATTACCTTAATTTTGATGGTGTTATTCAATTAATATTAGTGTCCTAGATAACCAAATTAAATACATTAGTTGATATTTCCAGAACCACTTCTTTATTTAATTGATTTATTATATCCTTAGGAAGTCCATTCATGGCCTTATTGATGGGTTTATGAGGTTTAATTTAATTTGTTAATATCGAAATGATTACATGGTTATAAAATTCAACGGGTTATTGGTAGTGAAGGTGAATCATTATATAAACTATAATGATATTTTATTTTGGTAAATTGGTTGTTTTTTATCACAACGAACTCATTTTAAATTATAAATTAATATTATGTGTGAAAAAAGATTCTAAAAAATTATATAAGTTATATTACATATATTATAGTCTGTTTTGACCATCAAAATGGATTCATGACTATAATTGATGATGGTAATATAAATTAAAAACCCATAATGCTCAAATGTGATAAATTAAAACATCTCAGATGGTGATTTCATTTCTAGTAAAAAATAAGGTGAAATAAAATATGATGATGAATTGTTCAATTATGAAAACAAAATTTCAGTACTAGTAAGGTAATTAAGATATCATTCCATTTGGATGAAACGAGGTGAGATAATAATTAGAAAATAATGGAACTCGGAATAAATGAATAGTTGAGAAATCCCTTATGAAAATTCGGCAGCCTAACAACGTCACATTAAAATTAATAGAATATTTTGATGAGAGAAGAGGGTCTATAATAATTCATAAATAATATAGATAGTAAGGGGATATGTAATGAATTATCCTGACATAATACAATTTAAATTAAAAGATAATAACATCATAAGAGTGCATAAAATAAGAGAGATTTTTAGATGAGAATTCTGCAGCATAACATCTATGCAATCTGGTTTTAGAAAATATTAAAAAGAGAGGGGATATGGTTCACCCATTCATTAAAGACTCATAATATATTATACTGTCATAATAAAATGTAAATAAAAACATGGTATGGAATCTTGATATGCATACCACATAAATGAGAACTTGAATGGAAAAGAGAAGTTGAAAATTCTCTTACCTTGTATAGTAACTTCGAAAACATGATGTTTGGGACTTAGGAGGATGTAAGACACCTTGGGAGGACACTTAGAGAGGTAAAACTAAAAATTTATCAAGTATGATGAATTTTGAATGAAATAAAATAATGGAATGAGTGGGTATTTATAGTAAAAGTGAGATAGCTTTTTTATTATTTTCTAATGACACCTCATTAGTTGTATTCCCAAAACCATGGGCTTGCACAAGGTATTTTCCAATGTTTATGGAATATGTGGACACCTCATATAATGTGTTATTACTCAAGATCTGGCCAGAATTATTACATAATTATTATATCGTTAATGATATTTTTAAACATACATGAAACTAAAAACTATATTTTTACTATTCACAAAAAACTAATGTAATTTATAAAAATCTAATAAATTTATCACAACCTATAATCAAAGATATCAATTAAAAAATAAAATTTATTTTATCATGATAATTCTCTATATATGAAAATTTTATCTTTTATCTATGAAAATATTTATTTATTATAAATAATAGCAGACAGAAAATATATAGTAAAATTTTTGACACTTTTAAAAAATAAAATTATTTTACCATTTGTGATTATTTAATAGTGTTTTGATAATACTATTTTATTATTATGAACATTAATAAAACCTTATTTATATAAAATAATTTAAATCTCTCTGAAATGTACATGTTTTTACCTGAAATATCAATTTTTCAAATTCGTCATATTTTTATGGAAAAACTAAACTCAAAACCAAAATAATTGAACCACAAATTTATTTATACTTATTTTTGGTGATGTTACTACTCCATTCGATATATTACTATTCATATGTGTATGTGACTATTCAGAAGGGTTAGTTACTATTCATCAAAAATTACAGTTGTCCTATAAGACACTTAATATCATACTGAGCACAACTGTGCATGTCTGTTTTTCAAAATTTAAATCAATGAAGTAGATAAATTTTGTTTACTGGCTAGGTTATAAAAAATTTATTTTTTGTAGATACATATATTTTCATGCATTCTATATTAAATATATTTTTAAAGTCTTTGAGTGTTGAATATATGTAATTATGGGCCTACAATTCACATGATGAAAACTAAACATTTGTGTTCTAGAACATCATAAAAAATTAATCACATCATAAACCATGAGAAAGAAACGAGTTTCATAAACATTTCAACATATCATGACCCATGGAAAAGAAACTGGTTATTAAACATTTAATAAATTCATCATACCATAACCCATAGAAAAGGAACGAGTTTCATAAAAATCTTTTCATCATAATGATAAAACACCCTAATAAATAAAATGTTTGTATCGTTGGATAAAATACTCAATACATATTACATACATCAATGTATTTCATTATAGATGAAAAATTGATATAAAAATCATTGGGTACATTTTTTGAGGAATCCATCATCTTCATATCGAAATAAATTTTTTTAAAATATTAAAATGATAAAAATAATATTGAAATAATATAACACGAAAATTATAAATTAAACATTAAAATTAACCTTACAATTATTTATTGGCCTGGATGGTGGGTGATTCTGTTCATATGATATATGTTAAAATACTAAAATTTTTTCATTCATTTGTAAAAAAGTCAAAAAAATACCTTGTCATCGAAAATGAAAGGATAATTAATATTGAATTTTTTTAAAAAAATATCATGGACAATATTTACTTTAATATATCATTAAAAAATATTCAAATATTATTGAAAAAATTCTTGTGAGAACATGAGCATAGGATAAAAATGATTTTCGTCCAAAGAGTCTAATAAAAGAGATATTCATTAAAAATATTATTTCAATATATTGAGAACACAAAGGGAGTAAAATGAAAAGAAAAAAATTATTCGCTATAAATAACAATAATATATTAAAATTTATTAGTTTTTTATGATTAATGTTTTGAAATTTCATCATGAAAGACTTAATCATAAACAATCTCGATAAAAAATAATATTATAACATAAAACCATTACCTATGGTCCAAATTCATTATTACTTGTTTTAAACTCCTATATAATAAATATTTATTTATTTTACATATTTCCTAGACCCAAAAACATATATATCCTACAACATATTATTTACTTATAAACATTTATCCCTGGTTTATTAAAAATTATTTATTTAAATCTATATTATGTGTTATTCTATTTCATTTCTCATGTTTGTTTTAGTTTAGTAGTTTTTGTCCGAATATGTTGATCATGCTGACATCACCTCCATAATTTTAAAAATAATATAAATAAAATATTTGTTCATTATGCACATGTATGAAATCTCCCATAAAATGTTGACATAGATAACTGAATTACACTATTCCTGGAGATGGTAGACCATACAAACTGAAGAACATTATTTTCATTTTTCGATTGATAAAATGAAATAGAGGTAAATATTAATTTACATATACATAATTATTATAATATCATATATTTAATATAAATTCTTTTAAAATATCATTATTACCGTCCATGTAAAAAATAAATGAAAAATGATTCACTCCATTCGTAGAGGTGGTAGTCCCTATATTCACATGATCAACATTATTGTTTTCCAAACCATTGGGTTGAAATAAGATAGATATAAATTTATTATTTTGGAATAATAATTAATTCATAAATATAATATATAAAAATTTAATATATCATAATACCCATTCATAAAAGAAGGGGATTAAAATGAACTGTACCACTACGTGGAGATAGTATGACGTACGCATGC
The DNA here is from genome assembly GCA_963277665.1 of Viscum album. NCBI lineage: Eukaryota > Viridiplantae > Streptophyta > Magnoliopsida > Santalales > Viscaceae > Viscum > Viscum album. The sequence goes on along the minus strand of OY728135.1, from coordinate 1,046,412,801 downwards.
ATACGTGATAATTTAAATTCTTATTTAATGGTTACGAGGGTGCATAATGGTGGTTTAATAAATATAATTATATTTTAATATATATAGGATAATAAAATTATTATTTTATGATAAATTTCATTGATTTAGAGTAGTTAAAAGACGGACTAAAAAAAGAAATTGATCAGTAAAGTAAATTACCTATTCATTGATAGAATTAATTTAGATCTTCTCATATGGATCCTTGGGATGGTTTATTTGGGATAAAATAACATAAATAATGTTTATGTAGATGTTTAAAATGGAATTTCATAGGTTTTGATAGATATTTAGGGCTTCATTTAGTGTAATGAAGAGAATGGATTTGTGTTATTTTATAATGTAGGGAGAGGACAAACATGAAATTTCTTAAAAGATTAAAATATAATAAATTAATATTAAAGATGAAATATTCCAGATGTGAATGAATTAGAATAAAAAATTCTAGGGAATATATAAAAGAATTTAATTATATTTTTATTAGTTATTTGTGTCATTTTAAATCTTGACATTTATGTTAACCCCTTCACTATACATTTTTGACCTTAACCATAGTAATACACATTCCAATATCAAAAGGTTGATAATATTACCTGTTTCCGACGCTTTCGCTGGGGCGCGCGCGCATCCGTCCGTCACGGGGGGAGAGACGCGCGGCTTTGTTTCCCCGCATTCCCGCTTTCCAAAGGCGGGTGGCATTCGTTCCTTATTCAGGTATGTCTGCTCCTTGATCGAAACGGGATGATGGGATGTCGGTTCTTCCTCCTGTGGATTCCTCCTCAGAACTCGTCACCTAGTCCGGGTCTCCCTTATAGATTTAATACGTAGTTCGTGAAACTCTTCCCAGTTCCATGTTTCCATGGGTGCCGGTTAATTACGCTGCTTCTGTCGGGACATTCCAAAGGGTCCAATCAGGGCATCAACCTTCGGTCGGGGGAGTAGTCACGTTGAGACATCAGTAGAGTGTCTGGATACTGGGGTACCTGGCATGTCTGTCTGTTATCCTTGATCACAAGGCTTCTCGAGGGCGTGGAAGACCGAGGCATCCCACATCGAGCGCGGGGAATTACATGTCATAGACACGTATCTGAGGTTTTCCACAGCTTCCCGTGTTCAACACAGGGTATGCCGCGAGTTTAACGTCCAGCGGAGACGGATGAGGGTGATCAGAACGTCCCATAGAGACGGATCAGATTGGTGTATCGCATAGAGACGGCTATGGTCCCATAGAGACGGATCAGAACGCCCAATGAGGACGGATCCGAGGTGGTGCACTCCCTATAGGGGAAAAGGGTGATGAATCGGGGTGTACACAGAGGACAGCGACCCGGAGATATGATGGGGCTTACACATGGAAAGCGGCCCATGCGCCGCTAGGAGCAGCAAGGAGGTGGATGGCATGAATCCACCGGGATGTGGCGTCCCGGGTGAGAATCAGGATGGGTGATGGATGGATGAGTGAAGTGGGGGAGGATGCAATGGGACCATCGCAGGGGCGATAGTGAAGTTGGGCTTGAGCCTTGAAGTGGCTTCCTACGTATCCCCGTGGCAGGGAATCAAAGTCCGCGTAGTTCGGGATGGTGCCGGTAAACCGATGTGAAGCTGGACCTTGGCCCGATGGGAGTTGGGCTTGAACCTCTGGGAGGATTCCTACGTACCATGCCTTGACATGGATCAAAGTCCTCGTAGTTCAAATGATCACAACGGCTTACCGCTGGACTGGAATGGGACCCGACGTGAATGAGCGACGGGTGGGCTTGAGCCTCGGGGAGGCTTCCTACGTACCATGCCTTGACACGGATCAAAGACCTCGTAGTTCGGACGTGGTTAGGTCACAATGGCTTACCACCGGACCAGAATGTAGTTTAACGTCATGCTGGACGAAGATAGAACACGACGTGAATTGGGTGATGGGTGGGCTTGAACCTCGTGGAGGCTTCCTACATACCATGCCTTGACATGGATCAAAGACCTCGTAGTTCAGAGGGTTTCGCCGGTAAACCGACATGAAAGTAGACCTTGGTCCACTATTGGTGGGCTTGAACCTCGTGGAGGTTTCCTACGTAACATGCCTTGACATGGATCAAATACCTAGTAGTTCGGATGGGGATTTGTTGGCGAACCGACGTGAAAGTAGACCTTGGTCCACTATTGGTGGGCTTGAACCTCATGGAGGCTTCCTACGTACCATGCCTTGACACGGATCAAAGTCCTCGTAGTTCGGATGGTGGGTCGCAATGGCTTACCACTGGACCGGGGTGCAGTTTAACGTCGTGTTGGACGCGGGTGTGACCCGACGTGAAAGTAGACTCGTGAGTCCACTAGTGGTGGGCTTGAACCTCGTGGAGGCTTCCTACGTACCATGCCTTGACACGGATCAAAGACCTCATAGTTCAAAAGGGAATTTGTCGGCGAACCGACGTGGAAGTAGACCTTGGTCCACTATTGGTGGGCTTGAACCTCGTGGAGGCTTCCTACGTACCATGCCTTGACACGGATCAAAGTCCCCGTAGTTCGGATTGTGCAGTTTAACGTCTTTGCTGGACGGGGCATACAGTTTAACGTCGTGCTGGACGTGGGCGAAACTCGACGTGAATGAACGACCGAGTAATATGGCTTGAACCTCATGGAGGCTTCATACGTACCATGCCTTGACACGGATCAAAGTCCTCGTAGTTCGGATGGTGGGTTTGTCAGGGTCGGTGCTCACTCTAAGCCCACGTGAGTCATGCTCGGTGTGAGAAACAAGAGGTTGCAAGGACCTGACGATCACGTCGCGAAGGGTGCGTCCGTGAGAAGCGAAGAGGGGCTTACGCGTTGGGCGGCCCATGGTGTTGGGACTTACTCCAGGATGGAGGCCCATGGTGCGACAAAGCGCGGGAATGATGGACCTTGGTCCGACAATGGGGGGTGCCTCGTTCCCTATCACGTCCTCCACTGACCTTGGTAGTGGGGAAGTACCGAGATGCACGGGTGCGATCGTCCGTACCAAAGGTTAGGGATTTACGCTCTGAGGCGACCCTTCCCCTGCGAACATGTACCACTCCGACAAGGAGGATCTCATTCCCTGTGCGGAAGAGTTCCATTCCCGTGGAGACGAGTGGTGTAAAAAATGTTCGACCTGGGGAAACCCTTCGTGAGGGATACGAGGTTGGGTCACAGTTTAACGTCATGTGTTGAGGACATGGTGCTTGGCAGTTTAACATCCTGCAACTCGGACGAGGTGGGTTCACTCCACACCCCTAGGGCTTACATAACCGGTACCCTCTGGTCCTTGGGGAAGGGAAGGTGTCGGTAAGGCCATGGTAAAGGGGGGTCGTGAGAGGAACCATCGAGGGGTCCACGTTAGCGTGGCTATGCGAAGAAGCAATAACCATTAGCGTGCCTATGCGAAGAAGCATTAGGCGAAGCAACGCTACGGGAGGTGTTGTCCATGGGACTTTGAAATCACATCGTGCAAACCTGGAGGGTCGCACGGGAAGAGGAATCGCTAAGCAGAGGAGTGTGCTTTGCGAAGTGGGGTGCCTTGGCCTTAGCATGGGGCGTAGGTGGGAGTGGGAGGTGCTTCGCGAAGTGGAACAATGTTCGCGGAGCACTGCCTCGCGAAGAAGGAGTGGTTCGCGAAGCAGGGTCCTGCCAAGCAATGTGCTTCGCGATGTATAGTTATCCTGCCTTGGCATAGGGATTACTAGCATGGGTTGGGTGTTTCGCGAAGCACAAGTGCTACGCGGCTGCCCGGGTTCCCTTGGGAATCCCCTTCCTTTGCGAAAGCCCTTGAGCTTCGCGAAGGGCATCCCTCTTGGAAGAGGGGCTCAAAACGAAACAAATCAGAGTCGTCTCGCGAAGTAGAAATACCTCGCGGAGCTCATGATTCCCGGGGGCAAAGCGTGCTTCGCGATTCGGGAGAGGAGAAGCCGAAGGGTCGGATTGTCCGTCTCATGGACTCAGGGGGAGTCGAGTATTTATAGGGAAGGGGCGCCACAAAGCAGGGCTCGCGCGCCGCCTTCGGGGCTTCGCGGCGGCTCGCGAACGTCAAACGGGTTCGCGGAGGATTACCGCCTGCGGGGCATCGCGGCGGCTCGCGAACGTCAAAACGGTTCGCAGAGGATTACCGCTTCTGGAGCTTCGCGGCGGCTCGCGAACGTCAAACCGGTTCGCGGAGGATTACCGCCTCCGGAGCTTCGCGGTGCCGCCAAGGTTGGGACGCTTCGCGGCGGGGCTCCGCGGCCGGGCTTCGCGGCTGAGCTTCGCGAGGCAGCGCGCCGGCTGTCTTTTTCGTTCCTTCCTTTCGGGCCATATTTTTGGCGCCAACAAATTCCCCCCCTCAGACTTGGAGCCGCGGAGGGTGAAGGGTCGAAGTCTGAGGGACAATCGCCAAAAACTGTCGGTGGTTCGTGATGTGTCATCGCGAAGGGGGACCCGCGCTGCTCGCCGGGGCCGCGGGTCCGGACGGGCCGCGATGCTTCGCGCGGGTGAGGCGCGCCGCGATGCTCTGGGGTCGTCGCCTATAAATAGGGGGTCCGCGTTCTTTTGTCTTTACGTGCCTTCCTTGTCCTTTTGTGCTCTCGATTTCGCGACGCTCCGCGTACTCCTCGACAGCACTCCGCGAATCGAGCTTCGCGGCGAACCGCGAGTCTCCGACTCCGCGTCCGCGCTAAGTGAACCTCTGTCTGCCTTGGCCAGACTTCGCGGCTTGGTCTCGCGACCTATCTTCGCGATCCGACTTCGCGGTCGAGCTTCGCGGCCGAGCTTCGCGATCCAGGGGGAAAAACTTTTCTAAGGGTCGACATTAAAGATGGCCCATCAAGAAGCTGTGCTGGGAGTGCTTGCAGATGCTGCTCGCCGGGATGAGATGGCCAACCGTCCAGGCTTGAGGGAAATGGTTCGCAGCCATTTGGACCACACTTCTCTGACAGATCTGCTGTCGGAAGGTCAGAAGGATTATCCACAGTGCAAAAAGCTGTCGTTGTACGGCTTCGGGCTAAGGGATGACGTCTTTATCCCTGAGGCGGGAAGGGATGAACCAGCTTGCTGGTTCAGGAGCACACCGTGCCAGTACCAATGGTTCAGGGCGGCCGATGGTCACGCGCGGGAGGATTTCACACCCGTCACCGCCGATTGTCTCTACAATCATGTGAACGACATTGACGGGAGGCCACTGTAACCGGAGACGTCCCCTCCTCTCTACCGCACCATGTTGAAGGCGGCTCTGCAGGATCCGAAGAAGGGATGGTCCGATGAGTGGGACCTGCGCCAGGGCGGAAATTTTACCGACGACTAGGCCTGGGCCTACTGGGTAGGCGCCTCGTGCGAGGAGTTCGAGGCTGAGCTGAGGAGAGTGGGATTGTACAAGGCGGCATGGGCCTCCCAGTTCCACATTTACCAGCTGTAGACGCCGGAAAAGTCCGTTGTTCCCAAACGAAGCTCCGGATGCGGAAAGCGAAGTGATATTTGGAGTCAGAGGCACGTTCCGGAGGGCCCGGAGGACTTGCGCGAAATTTCAGAGGCTCGCGCGCAAAGTTGACCCGCGGCGCGCAATCCTCCCGGGATGCGCGCAATGCGCCGGGCCGGCGCGCTATTTTGCGCGCCGTGGCCTGCGCGGCTCCTTTGCGCGCCGGGTCCGGATTCCGCGCCCGCGAAGCGAATTGCGCGCCCGAGACCGGATTCAGCGCCCGGGGTTGCCTATAAATATAAGGCGACCCCCGACGTTTTGAAGGTTGCCAGAATCCGAAGCGTCGCTCGTTCGCGCAATCCAACCCCTTCCGCGCGCAATGCCGATCTTCAGGTAACCTCCTTTCTTTCGCGCAATAGAGCCTTGGGGTCCGCCTTCGCGCGCAATCCCCTTGGCTCATTTCCTTTGAATAAATTTCAACCCGAAGGCCTTTGCGCGCAAAAGAAGCCTCTTGCGCGCAATTGCCCCCGGGTGCGCGCAATCCGACCCGATTGCGCGCACCCCCCATCTTCAAAGTGGCCATTCGTTAGAGAATGAGCCGTTGCCCCCGCGCGCTACCCGAAGCCCGGTGCGCGCAATCCCAATCATCCGCGCGCGAAGCGCTTGCCCAATTGCGCACCATCCCGCCTTTTTGCGCGGCGACCCGCGGTTTTGCGCGCAAAGCTCCTCTTTTGCGCGCAATCCGCCAGGGTCGCCCCCCTTGACCCCCTGAGGGTACCCGCCTGCGTGGCGCCCGATGATCTTCATCCTGGGTGCCCGCACCGTGCGTTGTCTTTCCGTGCGGCCCTCCAGGCTTGCGCGAAGTGACACGGACATATGTCCAGCATGACGTTAAACTGCATATACGTCCCGCATGACGTTAAACTGCGCATTCGTCCAGCATGACGTTAAACTGCCCATACGTCCAGCATGACGTTAAACTGCACATTCGTCCAAGCTGCACGACGCTAAACTTCCTAGCCCCCCATCATCCGCGCTGCAAGACGTTAAACTGCCAAGTGTTTCGTCCTCAACACATGACATTAAACCGTGCTTCGTCCGGCAAGACGTTAAACCGTCCGCTTCGTCCTCAACACACGACGTTAAACTGTACTTCGTCTGGCAAGACGTTAAACCGTCCGCATCATTCGATCCCGTGCCTCGCACGTAGGGTCTCCCCCAGTTTGGATGTGGCCCCCACCCGCTCGTCTCTGCAGGGATGTCGGGATTGTCCCGCTTTTGGGACGATTTAATGGGAGTGGATTTTCCCTACGGGGGCAGGGTATTACAAACCCCTAGTTTCTTGTGGGGGGCTGCACATGTGTATCTCCATTGCGCTCCCCCACTGCCGAAGCCAGTAGAGGGTGTGACTGGGATCGAGGTGTCTCCTACTTTCGGTCCAAGTCCCTTCCAACTGAGTTTTGCCGCATCCGGGCTGCCTCAAGTGCGTAAGTCCTGACAGAATGAACTACGTGGACTTTGATCCCTGTCTTCTAAACAGGGTACCTAGGAAGCCTCCCTGAGGTCCAAGCCCACCACCTGGTCGTCCCGGTCGTATTTACGTCGGTTCGTCCATCAGTGGACCCCTCCAGGGTTCACGCTTGCGTCGATTCACCTATGAATCCGCCCCTGTGGGAGACTGCCCGTGTGTATCTCCACTGTGCCTCCCCACAGCCCCTTTTTCCATTTCTCCTTTTATCGTCCAGCATGACGTGAAACTGTGATCCACCCGGCCGTTCCACCCCCCTCTGTGCGAGGTGGTTCGGTTCAATCCTCCGCCCGGCAGCCTAGACCTCTTCGTGAGTCGGCTTGCCGACGTCCAGCATGACGTTAAACTGTATACCCGAACTACGTTGACTTTGATCCGTGCTAACGCGCGGTACGTAGGAAGCCCCTACGGGGTCCAAGCTCTTCACTCCACCATCCATCCTGATCCTTACCCGGGCCGCCACATCCCAGTGGGGTCATTCCACTTCACTCCACTCCACGTTACTTGGGAAGCCGCCCATGTGCTGGCCCCAGCGTCGGAGGTTCCCCGCAAATGGGTTCTGTCATCCGATCCACTTTTCGTGTTGATCGGTCTGATGCCGTCCCCGCTGGACGTTAAACTCGCGGCATACCCCGTGTTAAACATGGGAAGCTGAGGAAAACCTCAGGGGACACAGTTCCCCGCACCCCATGCGGGATGCCTCAGGCCATCATGCCTTCGAGAAGCCCTATTAGGGACGGAAGACAGACGTGCAGAGCCGCAGTGTCACGACACGCCCCCAGCACCCAGAGCCACCCGGCCTTCTCACTGCAGGTTGCTGCCCCGACCAGACTCCTTGGAGCGTCCGGGCGGAAGCAGCGTAATTAACCGGTGTCCATGAAGATATGGCGCCGGGAACGAGATTCACGAACATTCTTAAGTCTATGAGGGAGACCCGGATTAGGCGACGAGTTCCGAGGAGACGTCCAAGGAAGGAGGAGCCGACATCCCATCATCCCGGTTTCGATCAAGGAGCAGACGCCCCTGAATAAGGGACGAATGCCGCCCGCCCTTGGAAAGCGGGACTGCGGGACCACAAGCCGCGCGCCCATCCCCTCGGGTTGACGGGTGCACGCGTGAACGCGTCCTGGCGGAACAGCGTAACCCGACGCACATCCGCACCGAAACAGAAAAATGGTGAACCCGACGTGAATCTCTTCTCCTCGATACGAAGACCGATGGCTTTCAGAGGTGTTGGAAGACCGGCGTGTTGCCCGGCCAAGCATTCAGTCTTACCCGCCAGGGGCTGGGGAAGGGACATCGGGCACTCCGTCTCGCAACGTCGAGGGCCTGGGTTCCCCCCACGGAAGGCGTCGTGGCGCTAATGGTTGGTTGTCGATTCCTTTTTCCTGTCAGTGTTAATGGGTCATTTTCCCTGCTTTCAGAAATCAGGTCGCCCGATCCAGTGCCCGATCGCCGCCCGCCCACTGGCGCAGGGATAGGGGAAACACCGACGCGGCTACTCCGCGCGGTCCCGCCCGTTCCACAGCCGTCCCAGCAGCCGCAATTGCGGGACGACCACGCACTCTCTCCCCCTCGGAGGTCATCCAGAGAAGGGTGATCAACACCCTGGTGCGGAGATACGAGGAAGAGGGAGTCATCCCCACTAGGGAAATGGCTCGCCTAGACCTTGAGGAGGCTGCACCTCGCCACCACCGCCGCCCCCAAGGGCCGCGCAGGGAGGCACCGCTGCCTACCTCAACGTCCAATCGCTTCGGGAGTTTATCCCCGGAGCGCTCTGACAGTTCCCTTCCCTACGCGGATGAGGTGGAAGAGGCCCGGGATCACCCTATCCGGGATTCGCTCCAGGGATCTACGGTAAGGACTCCCGCCAGGCCACGGCGACACCGCCGCCAGGCCTCTCCAGTCGAAGAGCGGGCTCTCCACCTGCCCGCGCCGCTCATCCCGACTCGTCTGTCTCGACGCCAACGTCGGGCACGAGCGGAAGAGGATGCCCGCCTTGGGGCTCTAGCGGCAGTGGCCGCATCGGCCCAAGCCACTGCTGGCTCCAGTCGCCAGGCCTCTGCGCATCCTGAGCAGGGGAACTCCTATGCCCGACCTGGATCGAGGCCCCGACCGCCCCAAAGGCAGGTTGGGTCGACTCTCCCGGTTGCTGGCACTGGCAGTAGCCACCGCGGACCACCTCGCGGTAGCGCTATTCACCGGCAGGATCTACTCTGTGTGGCCGATCCAGGAGGCATGGGTCATCCCACCTTCCGATCCCGGCCCGGAGTCCTGCCCGGAATCATCTCTCCCCGCGTCCCCTTTGATATCTGTCCCGGTGCCCCTCGCACCTTGGTTCCCAATCCTCTTGGCCCCAGCACCAGTGCGGCCGGAGGACGCCAGGACAGAGATCAGCCCTGCCCCGAAGAACCACCCAGGGGCAGGAAGGCAAGGCGTCGACGCCGAGGGAAGAATGTTACGGAATTCCGGACGGAGATCCGACCGGTTTGCTTCTCTGACTCAGAGGCGGAGTACGATTCGGCGACAGAGCCCCTTCCCCAATCCCGCCGGTCAAGGGCAGGGGTAGGAATGCGGCACGTCAGCCTCGTGCTCCCCGAGAGCGAGATCGATGTGATCCCCGCTTCTCTCCGAAGGTATATCCGGAGTAACGAGGGCCTGGTAGACCCCCAAGGATCAAGCTTGCGGTTGGTACCGGCCCCTCCGGAAGTGCCTTCCGTCTCGATCAGAGAAGCCGGAGACTTTTTCTGGGGACCGACGGTCGAACCACGATCTAGTGCACCCTCGGCGAGCACCGGTGCTACGGCAGGATGTTCGCTCGTCGGCCCGTCCTATCGTGATGTGGTAGCCAGGGCACCGCCACCCTCAGAGGGCGGCCCGGGATATGGAGGCCAATCGGCCTGTTCGCCGTATTCACCGCCGGCCAGCCCGTCAGCCCGGCGGCCCGCCTCGGCACCACTACCAGTTCCCCGTCCGTTCCCAGCCATGGAAGAGGACCAAGGAGATCTGGGTCCCGAGTTTGAGTCGTGGAGCTTCTGGACCGTCCTAGCAGAGGGCCACTTCCCTTCGAAGTTTTGGCCAGTCGCAGGACCGGACTTTGATGCACCCGAATCGCTCACCCCGGATGAGTTCGAATGCTTCCGCCGAACTCTCAGGGAGACTCGCTCCTGTCTTCACCGCCTACAAATGCCATACCCCGGGAGTCAAGCGCACCTGGAGGATATTGGTGAGTAGTGCCTTCAAATTGACCTGGCCATGCTCCCCGCGGTTCGGCACCCCGGGTCATTTGAGCACCACGAGGCCCTCCAACAACGATGCGTTGAGTGTTTCCAAGTACTCCGCAAAGTTATCGAGGAAGCCACTCCCCACGTGTATATCCGTGGATGGGGGCAGTACGCTGCCCTACGCTTCAGTGTGATTCGCCGACAGCCCGATTCGCTGGGTGGCCCTGAGGGTATATCCCCAGTGACAGAAACGGTCAACATGGCTGACCTGTCGGGAGAGGGGAACGACTTGGAACTTCTCGACGGGGGCTTCCCCCCGAAGACAAGCCGTCGTCAGATCCATCGGTGAGAGTTACTCGTCATCAGAGGAACCTCCTGGGGCTCCCCGCACCCACTGAAGCACTGACGTTGAGCCGAAACGTCAGCAAAGGAAAAGAGCACAGCGAGGCTATAAAGCCCGCCGACCCATCTGCCTCCATGCAGAGGGCAGAGGAGGATCCCGAGAAGGCTACGCTACGTCAGCAGCTCGCCGAACAGAAGAAGCTGGTTGACCAGCTCCTCGCCGAGCGCGCTGCAGAACGGCGGCCTGACTACGGTGATCCTAGGCCAGGACAGCAGGGACCGGAACAACCGCTCCTCGACGAGACTCTCCCGGGCAACCGTGATTACGCCGTGTTCACCGACAGGAGAGAGGCCGTTGCCTATGGCAAGAGGGCGCGGTATGTTTCGCCACACCCTCCCGAGCGGCGTGACTACCTGAGAGATCCCGCTCGGATTCCTCCCGCTGCCCCTAGGGCCGCTCCGCCCGCCATCCCACGAGCTGCCGAGTTCGACGACCCGGTCGACGACCCGATTGAAGGGCCATGCAATGCGCTCGTGGTTAGAGATCCTCACCAGGACTGGAACCCATGTCCGGACGATCCGATGGCGGCACTCATTGCCCGCTTGGAGGCCTTGGAGACTCGGCAGGTGGCGATCCCACCAGACGGCAAGCCCTACCCAGCATGGGTGGATGACATGCCGGCGCCTCCGGGATTCGGGAATCCCACTTTTGCCCCCTTCAACGAGACTGGAGATCCGCCACAGCATTTATCCCACTTCAACTCGAGGTGCGGGCCTATGTTGGGGACTCCGGCGCAGCAAGAGGCCGCTAAGCTTCGCTGCTTTGTTCAGACACTGGAAGGGCCATCATTTGTCTGGTACAGCCAGCTCCCCGTCGGGTCGGTAACCAGCTGGGAGGACCTCCGTAGACAGTTCCTCTACCAGTTCAGTTCCACAACCCGGAAGACAAGTATCGCAGACCTCTTCAAGTGCAAGCAGAGGCCTGATGAGTGAGTCGCAGACTTCGTCGCCCGATGGAAGGGTCTCACGTATTCCCTTGACATGCCATTGACTCAGGAGCAGTTGCTGACAATGTGCGTCGGGAACGTCAAGACCGAGCTGGTCCCTTCCCTGATCACTCAAAATTACCCCGGAGGGTTCAGGGACTTCTCAGACAAAGCTCAACGTCTTGAGGAAGCCATGCAACAGGCCAGCCAGGCACACCCGCTGCCTCCTATGATTCCTGCAAGGAGAGTCAGCAGGGCTGAGCCCGCTGCTGTTGCCCAGATAGAGGCCCCCAGGCCGTTGGAGCTGCTGCCGGCGAGGCCAGCTCCACAGCCTCACAGGAACCCGCCTCCACGGGCTCAGTTCCCGGCCCAGCAGCGGCAGCCTCAGAACCGGCCGGCCCCTCCGCGTAATGTACCGCCGCAACCCAGGCGAGATAATCAGGGTCCACCTCCTCGGCAGGCCCCTCCAGCCCCTCGTCAAGACCACGCTCCCAGGGGCCCGCGACACCTGACTTACTCATTCCACGAGGATCAGGTCCCCGGTTATTTCCGGAGCGCCCTGGAGTAGAGGATTGTGCGACTGCCTGAGTGTTGGAAGCCAGAGGAGGCACATCTTACGAATAACCCCCGCTACTGCCCCTACCATCGGGCCCTGGGGCACACCATCCAGCGGTGCTATGTGTTTAAGGATTGGCTCCAAGACCAGATTAACAACAATGTAATCAGGTTGGGCCCAGCTCCAGCACAAGTGGCGGGCGTGTTCGTGGGATCAGATGACGATAGTGGCAACGAGGACGAATGGAAGCTGGTCTCCAACCGCGGATCCCAGAAGTATAATAACTGGATGGCCCGCAAGACGACCATTCGCGCCCATGGAATCATCTGTGCGCGCTTGAATCAGCCTGATCCCCCAGAATCTGTGGGTGTTGCTTCGACATCGTCATCCCAGCCTGCCTCTTCCAAGAGGAGCAAACGGTGGCAGCGCAAGAAGGAAGAGCGCGCCCCGCCGGTTCCGCCACTATCCCGCACTCTCGGCGATTTCATGCCCCCAGAGATGGGGGTCCCTCCTCGGATCCGCCCAGTGATGGATGATTCGTCCGATGACGGTATTGGGTACGCTTCGGTTAATACCGTCGAGCTGGTAAATCCCTTTTCGGTTCCCGACGTTGAAGAACACCAGGTGGACCTCCCTAGTGTCCCCGGTCGTCGCCACCGTCGGAAGAACCGCAGCAGCAGGAGTCGCCGGGGCACAGCCGTTGGTACCTCCAGCCAGGCCGTGCATGCCACTGAGACTAGGCAGCAGGCTCAAAACCGAGCTCAGCGCACGCAGCCCCCCCATTCGGGGATGACAGATTCGCCTCCGCCACTGTTTGTGGTGTGGGACCAGGCAGAACCGCCTCAGCCGCGTCGCGACCAGCTCCGCCCTGCCACGAGTCCATCCCGGCCTCCTGACTCCAGTACGGTGACCATTTCCCGGACTGCGACCAGTGAACAGCGAGATGCGCCAAGTACCAGTCGGCCGCCGATTCAACTGGCAAGGCCCGTCATGCCACCAACCGCAGAGCAACCTCCTGCAACCAGGGGCTCGCGCTTGGCCAAAAAGTATGATGTCCTGAAGCACTTGGCCGACATCCCAGCAAGGCTCTCCATCCTAGAGGCTCTGCGCATGTCATCTGAGATGCGCGAGGCACTCGCTAAAGCCCTGAAAAGCCCCCTCCAGTTTGAGACAGAGGTTGCGGCTGCAGAGGCCTTTCACGCCGAAACGATCGAGGACGCCGAATGTCAGGCAGTTATCTCGTTCTCTGGTAAGGATGAAGACCCTCCTATACAGGGACACATTCGTCCGCTGTATGTCACTAGCCAGTTCAATGGCCTTGAAGTCCGGCGCTGTCTTGTCGACACGGGGTCCGGGATTAACCTGATTCCAACTCGGACGCTCCGGAGATTGGGGTTGTCTGAGGATGACTCGATTCCCTCCGACCTCAGGATCCAGGGGTACGACCGCACCGAGCAAACCCCGGTCGGCAAGATACGTTTGAAGACCCAGTTCGGTGACTTGGTTGCCAACACCGAATTCATGGTAGTCTCTCAGGACACTGCGTATAACGCATTGATGGGCAGGCCATGGCTTCATCTTCACGCGGCGGTTCCCTCGTCATACCACCAATGCCTCAAATACTCCCTTAATGGTCGAGTAGGCGTGCTTCAAGGAGATGCCTCTCCTTTTGCCTCATGTGAAGCCCGCTATCTGGACGCGGACTATTACAAGAGCAAGGATAAGCAGATCCTGGAAGGTGAGGTTGAGCCTGTCGCTGTTTCAAGCGATCCCTGGGCAAGTCTGGATGACACTTACGTCCTCCCGATTCACCGGTTGGACGTCGCCATGGTCTTGACGGTCCGCGAGTCTCCTGATGAGATGGCCGCGACCGCCCGCGCCAGCACCAGTGGCCCAGCAGGATCTGGTAGCCCCAATGCAGTTTCCAACGCAGCCTCTCCCGTGGACGATCCCTCCCCGAGCGGAGAGGATATGGAAGACGCACCCCCAGCCTTTGAGGAGGGCGTCCCCGCCACGGTCGATGAGTTAATACAGGTGAACCTTGGAACTGAGGCCGATCCAAGACCCACATTGGTTAGTGCCGCCATGCCCTCTGAGGAGCGGCAGCAGTACGTTGACTTTCTCAGGCAGCACCGTGATGTGTTCGTTTGGGGCTATGACGAGATGCCGAGGCTGGATCCTCAGGTAGCCGTCCACCGCCTTGGTCTCCCGGCGAACCATCGCGGGTTCAAGCAGCCTCCCAGGAAGATGCACCCATCCCACGGTGCCATGGTTGAGGCCGAAGTTGACAAGCTTATCAAAGCCAACTTCGTGAGGGAAGTTCAGTACCCCAAATGGCTGGCCAACATTTTGCCGGTCAGGAAGAAGAACGGGCAGATTAGAGTCTGCATCGACTTCCGCGATCTCAACCGCCACTGTCCGAAGGATGATTTTCCCCTTCCAGTGACAGAGCTGTTGATCGATGCCACGGCAGGGTTCCAAGCCCTCTCCTTCATGGACGGATACTCCGGATACAACCAAATTCGGATGGCCCCTGAGGATGAGGAGTTCACTGCCTTCAGGGCCCCCCAAGGTACCTTTTGCTACCGGGTCATGCCCTTCGGCCTGAAGAATGCAGGTGCCACCTATCAACGGGCGATGCACCGCATATTCAAGCCAATCCTCGGCACACTGGTGGAATGCTACGTCGACGACTTGGTTGTCAAATCGCGCCAGCGTCAGGACCATCTCAAAGATCTTGAGAAAGTGTTCAGCTTCCTCCGGTCTCGATGCCTGAAGATGAACCCGTTGAAGTGTGCCTTTGGGGTCACCTCCGGAAAGTTCCTTGGATTTGTGGTAAGATACCGGGGTATTGAGATCGACCCAGAGAAAATCAGGGCGATTAGCCAGATGCCTCCCCCAGGTACCGTCCGGGAACTGCAAGGGTTCCAAGGCCACTTAGCCTATATACGCCGATTCATCGCGAATCTGGCCGGCAAGTGTAAGCCCTTTTCTCGGCTCATGAAGAAAGGTGCCACCTATGTATGGGATAAAGAGTGTCAGACCGCTTTCGAGGAGATCAAGCAGTACCTGCTTCAACCTCCGGTCCTGATGCCGCCTGTATCCGGGAAGCCGCTGGTCCTTTATGTGACCGCCCTGGAACGGTCCCTGGGTGCCCTTATCGCCCAGAAGAACAACGAGGGAACAGAGAATAGCCTCTATTACCTCAGTCTCATGCTCCTCGATGCGGAAGTTAGGTATTCCCCCATCGAGAAGAGCTGCCTGGCGCTCGTATTTTCCGTACAGAAATTACGGCACTACTTGCAGCACCATGAGGTACAGTTGGTTTCTCGGGTAGACCCGTTGAAATATATCCTGAGCCGGCCTATGTTGACTGGCCGCCTAGCGCGGTGGGCTGTGATTCTCCAGCAGTTCGACATCAGGTATGTGTCTCAGAAGGCCATCAAAGGACAAGCATTGGCAGACTTTCTGGCAGCTCACCCGACCTCCGCGGATCAGCCGCTGGATCTAGGCTTTCCTGATGAGACCATTCTCTCGGTTGATCGAGCCGATCCATGCTGGCAGATGCACTTTGACGGTGCCTCCCGGAGCCCCACCGGTAGAAGACTCGATAATCCTAAGCTCAACAGAGTGGGCTTGGGCATCGTCTTCATCACCCCGGAGCAAGCCGTGCTGCCATACTCTTTCCTGTTGTCAGAGGGCTGTACCAACAATGAGGCGGAATACCATGCCCTCATCACCGGCCTCGAGTTGGCTCTCGAGATCGACGTGCCCCGTCTGTGTGTGAAAGGGGACTCCGAGCTGGTCATTAAGCAGATCAATGGAGACTACGTAGTCAGGAAGCCGGAACTTGTGCCATTGTTGGAGTGCACCCTCCTTCTGATGGCTCGGTTCCCTTCTCGGCCGGAAATTGTCCATGTTCCCCGGTCGCAGAACGGTCGAGCAGATGCTTTGGCCAGCCTCGCTGCGTCACTTGCGGAGCCTGAACAGGACAACCTGATCGTCCGCGTGACGCACCGCAGGCTCATCGCTACCGTTATCCCGGAAGAAGATCGCGGACCATTGGTAAGTAACCTCACCACGGTTGCCCCTATGCCCGGAGCCCCGAGTACCCCAGATATGACAGTCGGATCAGCCCCTGATTGGAGGACGCCTTTGGTTGAGTACCTCCAACATGGCATTCTTCCATCGGATCGGGCCGAGCGCGAGCGAGTTCGACGCCGTGCATCGCAGTTCGTCCTCCAGAGCAGTCCCGGCCTGGAGCAGATCCTCTACAAACGCGGATTTGATGGTGTTCTCCTCCGTTGCCTTCAGGGAGTTGAGATCCCACGAGTCATGCAAGAGGTTCATGCTGGTTCATGCGGCGCCCACCAGACTGGGCCGAAGCTGTCCCACCAGATTCGGAGGTTGGGATACTTCTGGCCCTCGATGATCCATGACTGCATCGAGTATGCCAGGAGGTGCCATGCGTGCCAGGTTCATGCGAACTTTGTGCATCGGCCGCCAGAGCCTCTCCATACCACAAGGTATTCCTAGCCCTTTGTAGTCTGGGGACTGGACGTTGTGGGACCTTACCCGCCGGCGACAGCTCGCCAGTGCCGGTTCATTCTGACCGCTACGGACTTCTTCTCCAAATGGGCAGAGGCGATTCCGCTCAGAGAGGTCAAATCCTGTTCGATCGCTGACTTCGTGACCTCCAACATCATCTATCGATTTGGAGTGCCTCACGTTATCCTCACGGATAACGGAACCAATTTCCGAGCAGCCGAGTTGAAGAAGTTGTACGCCATGTATAACATTCGCTCGAACCATACATCTCGCTATCATGCGCAGGCGAATGGACAGATCGAGGCGTTTAACAAAACCCTCTCTAACATTCTGCAAAAGATGGTTGGTCAGAACAAGAAGAGTTGGCCGGACAAGCTCCCCAACGCCCTCTGGGCTTATCGGACGACGACTCACAATTCCACCCAGATGACCCCTTATTCCCTGGTGTATGGAGCTGAGGCCGTCCTGCCCATCGAGATCCAGTTGCCGTCCTTGCGCACTGCGGTCTACGACCAGCAAGCGCCGGACAGAGTTGCTGAAGCCCGTCTAGTCGAGTTGGAAGCACTGGATGAGAATAGACTTCGCGCTTTGCACAACTTGGAGAGGCATCAAAGAAGAATGGCTCGAGCTTTCAATAAGAAGGTTTGCCTCCGCTCCTTCCTGCAGGGTGATCTAGTGCTAGCCCTAAGAGCGCCGATGATCCCCGGCAGGAAGCCGCCCAAGTTGGAGACCAAGTGGGAGGGACCTTTTGTTGTCCACAAGGTCTATCCCAATGGCGCGTACTCCCTAGCGACTATGGATGGTGAGCGTGTCACTCCTCCCACCAACGCTAGGTTCCTCAAGCAATACTTTGCCTGATTGTTCATTCGTCTCGCATGACGCTAAACTGCACTTCGTCCCGCATGACGCTAAACTGCACTTCGTCCTGCATGAAGTTAAACTGCACCACGTCCTGCACGACGTTAAACTGCATTTGTCCAAGCTACAAGACGTTAAACTGTTCAGCATTCGTCCAACATGACGTTAAACTGTACCTCGTCCAGGCTACAAGACGTTAAACTGTTCAGCATTCGTCCGCGCTGCAAGACGTTAAACTGCCAAGTGCTTCGTCCTGCATGACGCTAAACTGCACTACGTCCGAGCTACAAGACGTTAAACTGTTCAGCATTCGTCCTGCATGACGTAAAACTGCCCCTCAAGAACTACGTATGGCTTGATTCCCATCCTTATGGGATACGTAGGACCGCCTGAACATTCATGTTTCAGGCCCAGCCCCATCCTTCGGGAATTTCCATCTCATCCTGGGCCCTTGGTCCAGTTGCCTCTGGGTATGTGGCGTATGGTGTGTGCGCGGGGGATTCTGTCCTCATTCACGTCGGTTTTCTCGCCACGCTGTACGCCCCCCACGTTTGGGGATGCCTTCTGCTCCCCCCTTCTTTTTTCCTCATCGTCCTGCATGACGTTAAACTGCCTCTCTCAAGAACTACGTGCGGCTTGATTCCCATCCTTATGGGATATGTAGGACCGCCTGAACATTCATGTTTCAGGCCCAGCCCCATTTCCCGGGAATCTCTAACCCGCGTTGGGCCTCTGGCCCCAGTTCCCCTCCTTTTTGTGCGAGGCGTATCGCGTGAGCGGGGGATTATGTCCTCATTCACGTCGGTCTACTGGCCGCGCCGTACGCCTCCCCCGTGTGTGGGACTACCTCACACCCCTCATCGTCCTGCATGACGTTAAACTGCCTCTCAAGAACTACGTGCGGCTTGATTCCCATCCTTATGGGATACGTAGGACCGCCTGGACGCTTGTGTTTCAGGTCCAGCCCCGTCCCTTGGTTGATCACGGGGATCTGCCCTCTTTTGGTTGCTCTCAGGGTGAGTCCTCCGACCCTTTCTGGAGATCTGTTAACATGTTTCGGGTACTTCGGTCTATGACTCGAAGTGTCAGATTCAATCCCGACAAGTCCTGTGTTGCTTTTCAGGTCTCGCGCTTCCTCTTGTTCGAGCCTTCACTCAAAGGGATCCTCGTTAGCGGTTTGGGTACGATGCCTCAGTGCTCTCCCACCGCTCCGGGTCGATTTACCGGCGGGTCTTGGGCCGCAAATCGATATGAATCCTGCGATTGAGCGGTTGATGCTCGTTTGCTTGCCCCGTCTTAGGCTGACGCGATCGGATGTTGTGTTGCGAATGCGTCAGCAACATCCTTGATCGCCATGTCGGCTCTTTCAGGCTCTGAACATTGGTTGCGCAGTCCTCATCACACTCCGCCTTTGTGCGTTGTAGTGGAATCTCGACACTCTTCATACTGACCTTCAGTACACCTCTACACGTTAGGCAGACCAACCAGGGTAATGATGTCGTTCGAGGCTCCCATGATCTGAGCACCAAGGATATATGCGGATATTCTCCCTAAGGTCCATGCGTAGCTGGACCCTCGTCCCCATAAGGAGGAAGGAGTCGCTCGAACAATCGCGTTCTAAGCCCAGTATGTCTGGAGGCTAGCATCTCTGCCCCTCGAGTGATGGACATACGCAGACCCCTATCCCAAGACTCTTCTCCTGGAATCGTGCGTGACCGCAGGGCTGGGTATGCTCCCACCTCCGCCGTGTCCGCCGTACCGCGGTAAGCGGATTCCTCCATGGTCCGAACCACACGACCTTAAACTGTGTTGTTTGGTCCTACCACACGACCGTAAACTGTGATCGTCTTGGCCGCCCGACGAGAAAACGGCACTGCATCGTGATGTTCCCCTCAGGGGGCACTCATGTTGGGCGCTGGTTAATAACCACGCCATTCATCAATGCCTTCCGGGGCTTGATTATTGTGGCGACGCCAGAGATCTCTCAATCACAGGCATGTCGCCGCACAAAGAAAAACCATTCATCTTTAAGGACAAACAAGAAATATCAAATGCCGCTCCTTCTGTGTGCGAGGGTCAGACCCGCACTCCTCCCCGCGCTGGTGCCCGATTGTGTTGCACCGCGCTTCAAGAACTACGTGTGGCTTGATTCCCATCCTTATGGGGTACGTAGGAACGCCCAAATGATTGAAACTTCGGGTCCAGCCCCCCACCTCTTAGAGATTCCCCCTTCTCTGGGGAATCCGCCGCCTTCAGGTCACCCTCAAGGCGTGTTCCCCGACCCCCTTGCAGTGGTCCACCGGTGTCAAGAGTACTCTGGTTTATTGCCAGGAGGGTCAGGATCTGCTTGGTCAGGTTTCTTCCGCTTTTCAGGCTTCGTGCCCCATTTAATTCGGACCCATCGTCTACGCCCTGGGTGGAGCCCCCGTGAACGGTTCGGACACAATGCCTCAGTGCTCTCCCACCGACTCGGGCCGGTACCCCCAATGGCCTCGGGCAGCAAATCGATATGAATCCTGCGATTGAGCGGTCGATGCTCGTTTGCTGCCTCATTCCACCAACGGTTAGTGCGATATTGATGCTGCCTTTCCGCCACGGTCGGCAGTACTCCCATATCGTTACGCCGATGCCCCCAGTCCTTGAATGAATGGCCGCATGATTCACATTTTCCACCTCTCATTCCGGCCAGGCGAAACCTCGACACTCTTGACACTATCCCTCAGTGCATCTTCGCATATCCAGGGGATATGACCACGATGCGGCGTAATTTGAGGTCCTTATGGTCCGAGCTCTAAGACCTTAAACTAAGATCTCTCCTCATGGTCCGAGCTCTAAGACCTTAAACTAAGATCTCTCCTTATGGTCCGAGCTCTAAGACCTTAAACTAAGATCTCTCCTTATGGTCCGAGCTCTAAGACCTTAAACTAAGATCTCTCCTTATGGTCCGAGCTCTAAGACCTTAAACTAAGATCTCTCCTTATGGTCCGAGCTCTAAGACCTTAAACTAAGATCTCTCCTTATGGTCCGAGCTCTAAGACCTTAAACTAAGATATCTCCTTATGGTCCGAGCTCTAAGACCTTAAACTAAGATCTCTCCTTATGGTCCGAGCTCTAAGACCTTAAACTAAGATCTCTCCTTATGGTTCGAGCTCTAAGACCCTAAACTAAGATCTACCCCTTATGGTCCGAGCTCTAAGACCTTAAACTAAGATCTACCCTTATGGTCCGAGCTCTAAGACCTTAAACTAAGATCTCCCCCAAACGGGATTCTACGTCCTGCATGACGTTAAACTGCACTCTCAGAACTACGTGTGGCTTGATCTCCAGCCTGATGGAGTACGTAGGAACGCCCGGGCATTCCGACTAGGGTCCAGCCTCAGGGATCGTTAAGTCCCGCCCCTCCTCGTCGCCGGCCGTCTGGCCTGACTTCGGGTAGAGTGGTGCAGTTGTGATATTCTCCCCGATTTAGCTCGGGATGCCCCACTGCAATGGTGGGAAGCGACGGTTTCCTCGTCAAAGAGGTGTTGTCTGAGAATTGGGGTGACTCACGGCCAGATTAGTGCATCCGCCTAATACGCTTTCCCCACGGTGGCGCAATTTTGAGAGCGTTGGATTCTGTCCGAACAAATCGTCACTTCGCCCCACGCTTCGCATGCCCTGTTGATCTGGATTTTCCACCCTTGTGTCTGAAGGAACCCCAAAGCGGTATTCATGATGACATGTGGTCCGCCTCCTGCAATATGAATGATGGCCTTTTTCGGTCCGTCTATTGCAGTTGTTATGGTCGATCCACTGTCCGCCTACCGTCTTGGGCATTTCCTGGAAGGCCGACCGTTGTGGATGTCTGGATTCGGGACACGCGATTCACCCTTTCTCATTTCCCTATGTTCGGATGAAATCTCAACGCCCCTAGCATTGTCCCGCTCGTGTGTTGGAACAAGTTGGGGGGATGATACATTGATTAGGCTTGAGGTCTCCTTTCTTAGGAATGACCTCCCTCTTTTCTCTAAGAAATCCAGGCCCAATTGCGGATGCCTGATGCTTGGTTAACACTCCCGCAAACAACGAATTGTGGTTGAGCATGTTAAACCAAAAGATGCAGATAAATATATTGATTCATACAGATGGATCAATGTAGCGGAAGCAAATGTTTTGGGAATGACAAAACAAAGCCCTTAGGGATTAGCGTGGTGAATGAGTCTTTCTAATGCCGCTACCCTTTGGCTGGTGGCCTCCAGAGCTGCTTCTCGCTCTCTGCGTGCCCTCTCTTAGTCGGCGGTCGCAGCGCGCAGTTCGTCGATTCTGGCCTGTGCACGCTCCCGCTCGACCTGAATTGTGACCATCTGTTGGCCCGCCTCCGTCAGCTGTACCTGGGCGTCAACCAGCTGGGCTGCTAGTTGCTCCACAAGCTCGGTACACGTTGCGACGAAGGCCTCCTTCTCTGCCGCCTGCCCTTCGAGGCGCCGGACTTCCTGCTCCGCCGCGAGGAGCGCCCGCGTGCTCTCCGACATGTCCCGACTTTGTGTGACGTCGGCACGCCGGCAGCTCTCGCGCATCTTTTCGGCCATGAAATCACGGACCGTTAGATGAAGGCGTTGAGCATCAGCTCCCCCGGCACACAGGAAGCGCAGCCAGGTCTGAAGTGATCCCATGCGCCCCAGCCACTCTGATGGGTCTCGCTTGAGGAAGCGCTGGATGCACTTCCACCCCCTACGGCGCGTTATCCGGCTCTCCTCGACCGCCTCCGTGTCTGAGTCGTCCATCTCCTCGGGATCGGCAGGCCGGTAGGCAGGGAAGGCAGCCAGCAGGTCTGCTGCAGGGTCCGCCCCTGGGAGGTCCTCACGAGGGATAGGTTCCCCAACATCCGGGCGACCTTCTTCTCTCTCCCCAGCGGCGCTGACACCCTCGTCAGCCCCCAACCTCTCTCCGATGGCAGCACCGCCGACGTCTGCAGCCCCTTGATCAGCAGTTGGTGGGGCCGGCTCGGTTTGGGAAGTCTGTTCCGGAGCAGGCGGCATGTCTGCCACCGGTCCACTCGTGGATGGCCCGGGTTCGGCAACCCGATGAGCCTCCAGTGTTGAGATCACTGCGCAGGGCATGCCATGGTTAGTCACGGATCGTCAACGGCAGGCACCAGCAGTAAAGTAAGGAGACTTACGGGAGGTCAGAGTGTCATCTTCCGCTATCCCGGCCGCCGCAGGAACAGTTGCAGCAGGGGGCCCTTCCGCGCTTGTCAGTTCGGTAATGGGTGCCTGGCCCCCGCCTTGTCCTGCTGGCGCCCCTCCTACTCCCGCTGAGGATGCCTGACCAACATCCGTGCGCTCCTGAGAAAGATGGAGAAATGGGTTAGAAGCTGCATAAGAGAATGGATGAAGCAGATTGAGTAGGGATAGAAGCGGACCTCGAGGAGCTCAGTGACATCAACGTTGTCAGAGCCGGCCACCTCGCCGCTCTCCCGTGGGCTCCCCTGATGGGATCTTCCCTCGGAGCCTTCATCCTCCCCCATTTCCTCCTCTTCTTCGGAGTCGTTGCTACTGTCGTCTTCTTCCGGCGGCATCTGTTCCGGAGCGGGCTCGAGACCGAGCATCACCTTCACCAGAAGGGATGGCTCCGCGCGCTGACCACGTTGGCGCGCGTACTCGTCCATGGCCGTCAGATACGCATACTACCGGTTGAAGTCCACCCTGTCGGCAATGTGGAGGCGCCCGACCTCTGGCAGATGGATTCCTTCTCTGAGAATCTTTCGCCAGATGGCGTCGGTCCCCAGTGACTGCCGTAGGGTCATCCAGGCCGACCACAGCGCCGGGAAGACTGCATCGTGGGAGGGTTCGAGCAGACGTCTCACCTGCTTCCCGGGCCGCTCTTCGACCACCACGCGTGCCCCCTCTCTGGGCGCCGAGGTCGTAGCGGCAGCTCGCGATGTGCCCGCCGCCGAAGTCCCTGCCCGCGCCGGCTCCGCTGCTTGGCGCGCCTCCGTTCTCCCCCGTGTGGCGGCGCCTCGCCTCCTTCCTTGATGCCCGGTCTCCGCACGGGTAACCTCGAGCCGCCGAACTAGCTTCCGCAAAAGCCCCTCTGGGTACGCGATGGCCCAGTGTTCGGCGTACTCGGTTGCCAAGCCTGCGTCAACTCCGGTAGGAGGGAGAGTGATGACGTCGCCAGAGCCGAAAGCGGCAAACATCAGCCACATCTGGCGAAGGACGCCAGGGTTCGTCTCCTCCCGGACAGCAGTGAATACCCTCTTCGGCATCCGTTGAAGGCACCCGAACTGCCTGGCGAACCGGGTCGGCACGTAAGGCTCGCAGATCACCTTCCCGTCGATCCGAGCCACGAGCACCCCGCCTCGCATGTTCAGGAAGTATTCATGCTGCTCCAGCGGACCCTGCCCGTTGTCGATCATTTGGCCAACGGGAGTGGGGAACGGACTGAAGTTGAAATTGGCATGATTGCCAATCCGAATCCTCACGCCCTCCTGACTTAGGGTCATCGGAGCGACCCCCGCGATGTTCAGCAGGGAGGGTCGCAGGCCGTTGCCCGGAGGAATGATGGCGTTCGGAAACGTGTACCCACCGAGGTGAACAGCCACCCAGCCGTGGAAGAACTGAAAGGGCCCACAGATCCTTCGTGGCGACCCCCCTCGTGAGATGCGTCCCAGGATGGCATACAGCCTCACCAGCACTGGGACCCCGAGGTTGTATCTTTTGTTGGCGGCCATAGCGCCCGCCACCGCCAGTGTCGCCGGGCGAATGCCCATTCTCGCGTCCCGCACTGGAAGGATCCACCCACTCAGAAAGGCGGCCAGGAACGCCGTGCACCGGACATTTGGGTCCCGGGCCTCGATGACGCGGTACCCCCATGAGCGGTAGTCGCCCGTCTCTAGGACCCGCCAGTACGACCCGTTCCGGCTCCTCTGAGCTGCGGTCGGGCACCGCTTCCCCCTGCCTGGCATCTTGACCGCCGGGTCATGCTCCAAGAACTGGCCGAACCATTCCTTGTAGGCTATGTCCTTCTGGAAGTCTTTGATCCCGAGCCGCTGCGTAGCCAGGTCAAGCAGATGCCAGGTCAGGATGGGAGTCAGTGACCTGTCCTCCCAGGTGTTCTTCGGTGGCAGGAACTCATCGTATTGGTAGCCCTCCAGCGGGATACCTCCGATGTAGTGGATGTCCCAGAGACCGATGCCGACCTCCCCATGGTGAAGATGGAAGGTGTTGGTATCCGGAGACCATCGGGTGAACAGCTCCGGCCCGAGCTCGGACTGCTGGTAGAAGTGGAACTGCGACGTCCACACCGCCTCGAACAGGACGATGTACCGCAGCTCCTCTGCGAAGTGATCGCAAGTGTGGCGTACCCAGAACGCCCAGGCCCACTCGCTGGTGAAATTTCCCCCAGACCGCAAGTCCCAGTCCTTCAACCAGCCCTTGGTGTCGTCCGTGACACTCTGGCGATATGAGCTCGAGTAGAGGGCTGGAGAATTCTCCGCAGTAGGCTCACCCCCATCAATGGTTCGCGTCCTCGGGTTCAGGACATAGACATCCAAGTGTCTGGTCTCCCTGGCAGGATGCCCATTGTTGGTGATGTTATAGCGGAGAAGCTCGTCCTCCCGGGACACCCAGGTCCGCAGCGCATCAATCTCGAACCCTGGCACCGGAACCTCATCTAGGATGCCGAAGTTCCAGAGCGGCAGGTTGTCCGACAGTGGATATGTCTTCTAGGACGGCGTCAGTAAGTCGAACAAGGATTGATTGTTGGAAACAATCTCCTTGGCTCCGTAAACCTCCTCGTTAGTCGCCATCTCAGCCCTGCGAGTGGCGGCATCCCCCTCATTTCCTCTGTGCGCGGCCATCTCAGAAGTTTCGGGAGTCGTGCGGGTTAAGGGATGAAGCGTGCGGGATCGGACGAGGCTGGTAGAGAAGTTTGAAGGTTAGCGCGCAATCCAAGTGGACGGCGCGCAATTGGGAAGACTGTCGCGCAAAGTTCCGGGTTTTCGCGCAAAGACAGGCGAAATCCAGACGGTTTTGCGCGCCGATCGGGCGAATTTCGCGCCGGAAAAGGCAATTTCGCGCACGAGAGCGTTGGAGCTTATCGCGCGGAAGGCCGGAGTATGGAACGCGGGACCCAGGGCCCCTATTTATAGGCGAGGCCGGGGTCCGCGCTGCGCGGAAAGCGCTTTGCGCGACCGCAGCGGCGAATTTCGCGCCCGGCGCCCCTTTTTGCGCGGCTAAGTCCCGCGCAGCCCAGGATTTCGGCATTCCGGCGTCTCCCTCGGAACCCGATCGTTGCGACCTCTCGCCGATCAGATTCCGATGGGGGGCTTTTGTAGACGCCGGAAAAGTCCGTTGTTCCCAAACGAAGCTTCGGATGCGGAAAGCGAAGTGATATTTGGAGTCAGAGGCACGTTCCGGAGGGCCCGAAGGACTTGCGCGAAATTTCAGAGGCTCGCGCGCAAAGTTGACCCGCGGCGCGCAATCCTCCCGGGATGCGCGCAATGCGCCGGGCCGGCGCGCTATTTTGCGCGCCGTGGCCTGCGCGGCTCCTTTGCGCGCCGGGTCCGGATTCCGCGCCCGCGAAGCGAATTGCGCGCCCGAGACCGGATTCCGCGCCCGGGGTTGCCTATAAATATAAGGCGACCCCCGACGTTTTGAAGGTTGCCAGAATCCGAAGCGTTGCTCGTTCGCAGCAATCCAACCCCTTCCGCGTGCAATGCTGATCTTCAGGTAACCTCCTTTCTTTCGCGCAATAGAGCCTTGGGGTCCGCCTTCGCGCGCAATCCCCTTGGCTCATTTCCTTTGAATAAATTTCAACCTGAAGGCCTTTGCGCGCAAAATAAGCCTCTTGCGCGCAATTGCCCCCGGGTGCGCGCAATCCGACCCGATTGCGCGCACCCCCCATCTTCAAAGTGGCCATTCGTTAGAGAATGAGCCGTTGCCCCCGAGCGCTACCCGAAGCCCGGTGCGCGCAATCCCAATAATCCGCGCGCGAAGCGCTGGCCCAATTGCGCGCCAGCCTGCCTTTTTGTGCGCCGACCCGCGGTTTTGCGCGCAAAGCTCCTCTTTTGCGCGCAATCCGCCAGGGTCGCCCCCCTTGACCCCCTGAGGGTACCCGCCTGCGTGGCGCCCAATGATCTTTATCCTGGGTGCCCGCACCGTGCGTTGTCTTTCCGTGCGGCCCTCCAGGCTTGCGCGAAGTGACACGGACATATGTCCAGCATGACGTTAAACTGCATATACGTCCCGCATGACGTTAAACTGCGCATTCGTCCAGCATGACGTTAAACTGCCCATACGTCCAGCATGACGTTAAACTGCACATTCGTCCAAGCTGCACGACGCTAAACTGCCTAGCCCCCCATCATCCGCGCTGCAAGACGTTAAACTGCCAAGTGTTTCATCCTCAACACATGACGTTAAACCGTGCTTCGTCCGGCAAGACGTTAAACCGTCCGCTTCGTCCTCAACACACGACGTTAAACTGTACTTCGTCCGGCAAGACGTTAAACTGTCCGCATCATTCGATCTCGTGCCTCGCACGCAGGGTCTCCCCCGGTTTGGATGTGGCCCCCACCCGCTCGTCTCTGCAGGGATGTCGGGATTGTCCCGCTTTTGGGACGATTTAATGGGAGTGGCTTTTCCCTACGGGGGCAGGGTATTACAAACCCCTAGTTTCTTGTGGGGGGCTGCACATGTGTATCTCCATTGCGCTCCCCCACTGCCGAAGCCAGTAGAGGGTGTGACTGGGATCGAGGTGTCTCCTACTTTCGGTTCAAGTCCCTTCCAACTGAGTTTTGCCGCATCCGGGCTGCCTCAAGTGCGTAAGTCCTGACAGAATGAACTACGTGGACTTTGATCCCTGTCTTCTAAACAGGGTACGTAGGAAGCCTCCCTGAGGTCCAAGCCCACCACCTGGTCGTCCCGGTCGTATTTACGTCGGTTCGTCCATCAGTGGACCCCTCCAGGGTTCACGCTTGCGTCGATTCACCTATGAATCCGCCCCTGTGGGAGACTGCCCGTGTGTATCTCCACTGTGCCTCCCCACAGCCCCTTTTTCCATTTCTCCTTTTATCGTCCAGCATGACGTGAAACTGTGATCCACCCGGCCGTTCCACCCCCCTCTGTGCGAGGTGGTTCGGTTCAATCCTCCGCCCGGCGGCCTAGACCTCTTCGTGAGTCGGCTTGCCGACGTCCAGCATGACGTTAAACTGTATACCCGAACTACGTTGACTTTGATCCGTGCTAACGCGCGGTACGTAGGAAGCCCCTACGGGGTCCAAGCTCTTCACTCCACCATCCATCCTGATCCTTACCCGGGCCGCCACATCCCGGTGGGGTCATGCCACTTCACTCCACTCCACGTTACTTGGGAAGCCGCCCATGTGCTGGCCCCAGCGTCGGAGGTTCCCCGCAAAGGGGTTCTGTCATCCGATCCACTTTTCGTGTTGATCGGTCCGATGCCGTCCCCGCTGGACGTTAAACTCGCGGAATACCCCGTGTTAAACATGGGAAGCTGAGGAAAACCTCAGGGGACACAGTTCCCCGCACCCCGTGCGGGATGCCTCAGGCCATCATGCCTTCGAGAAGCCCTATTAGGGACGGAAGACAGACGTGCAGAGCCGCAGTGTCACGACACGCCCCCAGCACCCAGAGCCACCCGTCCTTCTCACTGCAGGTTGCTGCCCCGACCAGACTCCTTGGAGCGTCCGGGCGGAAGCAGCGTAATTAACCGGTGTCCATGAAGATATGGCGCCGGGAACGAGATTCACGAACATTCTTAAGTCTATGAGGGAGACCCGGATTAGGCGACGAGTTCCGAGGAGACGCCCAAGGAAGGAGGAGCCGACATCCCATCATCCCGGTTTCGATCAAGGAGCAGACGCCCCTGAATGAGGGACGAATGCTGCCCGCCCTTGGAAAGCGGGACTGCGGGACCACAAGACGCGCGCACATCCCCTCGGGTTGACGGGTGCACGCGCGAACGCGTCCTGGCGGAACAGCGTAACCCGACGCACATCCGCACCGAAACACCAGCCAAAGCAGCTGATGCCGGAACTACTGAGTAGATGGTCGTCCAGGACCAACCCTTTTCATCTGCATCACGGGGAGGTGGGCATCAGCCTGTGGGATGTCCACCAGGTTTCTGGGGTCCCGATCATGGGGGCCATGTACGACGAGTTCCTCCCCGTCATCAGTGCGTGGGGGGATGCTGAGCAAATTCCACAGCTCGCATCAGCGCTGATGGCACTTGTCCCTGGAGAGGACAAGGAGGCCGTGAGAGACGTCCACTTCAAGAGGTGGTTCAAGTGTTTCCTGAACTTTCCAGAGAATCGAGAGTTCCCTCCAAGGCCTCGAACTTGTCCGAGGGCAGCCCAGCGGGGCAAGGGGCACTCGTATTGGCGGGTTTTGGAGGACAGCCAATGGAAGACTTGGGGTTTCAGCGTCAGCACCGAACAACAGCCAATAGTCAGGCTGGCAGCGTTCATCGCGGCTCTCATCTGTGGGTGGATCCTACCGGTGAGAGATACAAGCATGGGGGTACAGCCCAGCTCGTTCATCATGGCATCGATGCTGGCCATGGGGCAGCGGATCAACCTGGGGATCCCGATGCTCGCCAAACTATACAGGATGCTACGGCGCATTAGCGAGGGCAAGAAGCCGCCAAGAATATGCGGGCCCTTCCACCTCCTGTATGGGTGGATCGCGGCGCATATCAGGGGGATTTACGAGTATCCAAACCCCATTTCGCCGCCGGGATCAGACTTTCGCCCTTCCATTCTGAACGCAGTTGGGAGCTTCCCATTCAAACTGGCCATTCCGACGGTGCTGAATAGGGTGTGGAGGGCGGACGAGTTCAACTTTCATCCCTTTCCACTGCCGACGGGGAGGCTTACTGATGATGGATGGGGAACGGAAGAGCATCGGGCTTACCTTCTGGCCTTCCGAGGTGGCGTTTTGGTGGCTCGGATAGATCGTGAGCCAATCTGTGAACCGTACACCCCGCACCGTTTTGCGAGGCAGTTCCGGTGCCTCCAGCGGCTGACCTCGCAGGTATACTGGGAGGTGCGTCACGAGGAGCACCCGTGTGTGATGAGGCAGTTGTGGCTCATGTTCACACGTGAGGATGGAAAGATGCAGATCACATTGCCTCCATCCACCGCCGCCTTCGGCTTAGTGAAGGAGTACGCCATCATCTGGGAGGCCGCTTATCCCGGGGAGATGCTGAAGCAGCCAACGATCCGGGTTGGTGACGGTGGGCCTCCTTTATCTCGAGGTCGGTGTAGGAGGGCAGCTAGGGCCGCCCGCGGCAGCGGGGCTGCCATGGCAGAGAGACCCGCACCGGCCTAGGGTATGGCAGCAGCGGCGGATCCGGTGGTTCTGGGAGAGCAGGGTCATCCGGAGGGGCGGCCACCGAGGGGATTCCGTCGGATATCCGCTCAGGCTCCGGGGAAGCGGCTGCGTCACATTGACATGGAAGAAGATGTTGTCTTTCCGGAAGCTTGGGACACCTGGGATGTCAACCGGAAATTCCTCAGCCCATCTGAGATGTGGGCCCACCTGAATCGCCTCGGGATGAGACTGCCGGGCATAGGCCCAGTCCGGGCTGGATTCATGGTGTCTCCGGAGGAGGCGGAGCAATACTTGAACGAGCTGGAGGATTACATCCACTCCAGTGGTGTCCCTCACCCAATGACAGACCAGGTGAGGGTACTGTTGAATCAGACGGTCCCTCCGCAGCTATCGGCTGCCGATCTAAGGGAGCGATTCCCCTTGCTGGAGGAATCAGGGGGCTCTTCTCAGGAGGATGAGGCTGGAGGGGGGAGCCCGCTGGAGGAGGGCGAGGTCGGAGACCGAAGCTCAGAATCCGACGACTCCGCGGAGGCTCTCGAGGTAGCATTCCGAACCTCTCTTCTTACGATCTGTTCTTGAATCCCTATGGACTTCTCACCACTGTTTGGGTCATGCAGGGGGAACTTGTTCGTAGGCCTCGTTCTCGCTCCTCGGCGGGTGACGACGCGGGACCTTCAGAACTCGCGTCTATGGCTGCGTCCAGTTCTGCGTCTGGTGGGACCAGGGGGTCTGAGGTGGCTCCTCTGAAATTTCCAGACCTTCCAACAGTATACGGGGGGCCTCGTCTCGGAGTCCCGTCAGTACCGGCCCAGGAGCAGCGCTCGGAAGTCGATCTTCGTAAGTCTCCTCTACCGGTCTCCTCATTGCCACATGTGGGCCATGTCGACTAACGTTTATGTCTCTTTCGGTCATACAGTTCTCCGACTGGCGTGGGCTGCTGCAGCGAGGCTGGTTGGGATGTCTGGCGGCGTCCCTCCCAGGGGCATGCCGGTGATGGTGATGATAGTCCCTTCACCTCCTCAAGCTGCGGCGCACACCATCACTGGCGGGACCACCAGCAGGGTCATACCTGAAGTCATCGAGGTGGACTCCGAGGAAGAGGATCAACTGGTCAGTCCCAGTCCTGTCGTGCCTGCGCCGGCGTCAGGTGTCGTACCAGACTCAACACCAGATGCAGATCCCGCTGAGGAATTCCTGCAGGCATATCCTGTGTACGAGCCTGCCGACCGCGCGGATTGGGACGAAACAGCCTCTGATGAGGAAGACAGCAGCATAGTCCGCCGCCGGTCGTGGAAGCTGATCACGCACATTATCAGGGACACTCCCCAAGCGCAATGGCTGGCTGAAATGGATAGGCTCCGCTCGCGGTTGCGCGAACTGTGTGCCGGGGGAGTGGATGCCCAACGCCCTCACGCGCCCATCCGAGACCTCATGGGTGAGAAGATCCGGGAGCATGATCGTGGGCTGAGCGTGGGATGGCAGCGGAGAAAGGCGACCGACATCAGGAAGCTCCAGGAGGCTGAAGGTGAGGTCCAACAGATGCAGATCCGGGCCAACAAGCTTTCAGCCACTCTCGATGCACAGTCTGAGCTGGTCTTACGATTGAAGGCCCAGCTGGCAGAGGCTGAGGAGCATATGGAGCAGACCTCTGGAAGGATGGCTGTCGTCCAGGCCGAGGTGGAAAGGGCCCGGTCCAGGGTTGACGGATTACGCCCCGCCGCTGCTGAAGAGGAGCGGGAGTTAAATCAGCGGCAACAGGCTCTGGACGCCGCAAGTCAACGGGTGGCGGAGCTGCAACGCTCTTTTGACGGAGTCAACCCGTCCATGGGGGAAGTCAACCCCCGAGTATTGTAGCGAACTCGAGAGAAACTTTTATTAATACTTTTCTGCTCCAACCCTTTCTTTCTCCTTTGTTTTGAGTTCCGCAGCACGCACGATTTCCACTGTTGAATTGCCTTGTTGCATCCCTACAATGTTTGCGGGACGTTTGACGACAATTCCCTCAAACCAGTCCAGATTCCCGAAAGATGGGGAAGGCTTGATCGGAGGAGGAACTTCCAGGATAGCTGAATTACCGTTTCTCCAACGTGCTCTTATGCACGAACGGGGAAACACCAGGGGCGCTGAAATCGATTCAAACAAATGAAACTGGGAAGTGTGAATCACGATGCCCAAATTTGGAACATTGCGGGGATGGCGTGACAATAAAGGACAACCGCTAACCATGGCAGACAAACGGTATCCTTACTGCGTTAGCCTGAAATGGGGACAACAAATGAGCATCAACCGCTGACCATATTCGCAACACGGGATTTTATCAATTTGTTGTCGATCAATCTTTCAGGACGTTGGCCCAGGACAGTTGGTGGACCATAGGTCAGACATCCATACTGTTAGGGGGTCCTTCCAGACATGACCAGTCTTCCGGAACGTTGGCCCAGGATGGTAGGTGAGCCGATGCGGCACAAAACCAGGCCGTTAGGGGGTTCCCTGAGACATGAAAGAGGACGAGGGTCCGAATAAGGCACACGCAAAGCGTGGAACATGGAGTGGTGGTTTGTTCAAATAGAATCCGACACTTCGGTAGTTGCACCACCGTGGTGGGAGTACGCCAGATGGGCGCCTCGGTCTGATCATGGATCATTCCTTTTTGGGACAGGGCCTCTCTGGCGAGGGGTCTCCCCGAGGGGTCAGGCCAGAGGGCCGGAAATGGGGAGGAACAGGATTTTGTGATTCCTGGGGCTGAACCCTAGGCGAAATGCCTGGGCGTCCCTACGTATCCCACGTGATGATGGGAATCAAGCCGCACGTAGTTCTGGAAGCGCAGTTTAGCGTCGTACTGGATGAGGAGCAGCCTAACCGTGTTGGTACACATCTAGCAAAAACTACTAAGCCCACGTGAGTCGTGCTCGGTGTGGGAAACAAGCAGTAGTGGTGGGAATTTCCCGACGCAGAGAGGGGAAGGTTGGGGCAAAGGGATGCTCGGTGACTACCGGCCCAATGACACTAACACGATCATTCAGCGCACCTAGATGTGCGAAGAGAAAGATCCGAGTATGGTGGAGTTCCACTTGAACATGAGGGAGTGGAAATGTGTGAATCATGACGCTCGAGATTCGGATCACGATGGCGGCGGCGTGGCGATGTAGGACTACTGCTGACCATATTCGCAACACAGCATCCTATCGCGTTAGCCTGAAGTGGGGACAAACAAATGAGGGTCGACCGTTGACCATGTTAGAAACACGGGACCTTGTCACAAATGTTGTCAAATATCCGTAGGGACGTTGGCCCGAAACGATTGTAGGGCCCTTAGGTCCAGCATTCATGGAGAGCCCTTAAGCTTAGTATCCATGTCGTCTGAGGGTCCTTATGGATGTGGAAGAGGATGAGGATCCAAATAGTGAGCTCACGAAGCTTGGTCATGGGATGAGGGGAATATCCCTGTGAAAATCCCATGCTTCGGGCTTTTTTTCAAAACACATCGGAATACGTCAACGAAACGTATTAGAGAGGGAGCAGATTCCTTTCCCTTGGGGAGATCATAGTTTATGGTCATATAATTCGGACCATGGATTGGAAAAAGGGATCAGGGGACGCATGACATCACAACCTGTCGTGAATGAGGACATAGTTCTGCTTACCATGCATTCTCTGGGGAAAAGCCCGAGTCGAGGGACCGAACTCAAGGGTTAGGCTGGGCCCGCGGGGAAGTACCCGGGCGCTCCTACGTATCTCATGAGGATGAGAATCAAGCCATACGTAGTTCTGGACGTGACACGGTAGGATACCAGTGCCAGGGGAAAGGGGAAGTGCGGACGTGGCCCTTGCACTAAAGAAGCGGGATTTGATGTATCGTGTTTGTTCTTTAAGGTGAATGGTTTTTTTTGTGAAGCGACAGGCCTAGAACTATTGGCCGTGATGTCGCCACAAGAATCAAGTCGTGATGGGCGTTGAAAATGGCATGGCGTGTGGCCAGTACCCAACGTGATGTCCTCTACAGCGAGGTTACCACAATGCGGTGCCGTTTTTCGTCGTGCGGCCAGGACGTTAATGTCACAGTTTAGGGTCGTATGATAGGACCAAGCATGCATTTTATCGTCATGCAGCGCAGACGTAGTAGAGACGATGCTAGGCGGGAAATGTGCGCAGTGTTATAAAACAAAATTGACGGAGACATGATCCCACATAAAATTGTATGCATTTTGGAGGGGGAAACCTTAGGCCGAGGGGCCTATACAGAGGTGAAACAGGGAGAGAGACTGGCTTCCTGAATGGGTTGTACCCGGAGACAGGGCGTCTGGGGCGGTCCTACGTATCCCATGAGGATGGGAATCAAGTTGAACGTAGTCCGAATGGATCTTAGTTTATGGTCTTAGAGCTCGGACCATGGGAGCCCCAAAGGGCGCCAGATTGCAGCTTTGTCCCCCTAGCATGCAAAGGTGCACTGAGGGATAGCGCCAAAAGTGTCGAGATTCCACCTGGACATGATGGGGTGGAAAATGATGTGAATCATGCAACCAACATTCAAGGACTGAAGGGGCTGGCGTGACGACGGGGGATTACTGCTGACCATGTACGCAACACAGCATCCTGTCGCGTTAGCCTGAAATGAGGACTAACAAAACGAGCATCGACCGCTGACCATATTCGCAACGCGGGATTTTATCGATTTGTTGTCCGTAACCCTGGAGGGCATTGGCCCGTATCGGTAGGAGAGCCCTTGGGCGTAGTATCCAGGCCGTTCTTGGGGGTCCCTCTGGGTGTGAAAAGTGATGGAAGTCCGAATAGAGGAGAACACGAAGCTTGACAAGTGGAAGGAACTTGATCAAGTTGAGTCTGACACTCTTGGTGCTAGACTAGAGTGCTCTTAATACATGGGTGAACCGCTGAAGAAAAAGGATCGACGAAACAGCTCAGTAGGGGGGGGGCATGGCGCAGTCATTACGAGATCGTCGTGAATGAGGACATGATCCCACATCGCACCATATGATCCCCTCATGGTGGAAGAACAGGCCATGGGTCCAAGATGGGATGGGGATTCCCAAGAGATGGGGCTGGACCCGAAGCTTAGACATTCAGGCGATCCTACGTATCCATTAGGATGGGAATCAAGCCACACGTAGTTCTTGAAATGCAGTTTAACGTCATACTGGACGAGGAGGGGAGTAATATACCCCTAAACAAGGGAGGTGTATGGCGTGGTAATGAAGCCGTCGTGAATGAGGACGTAGTCCTACGTCACACCATACGATCTTATAAGAGAGGTCCTGGGCCGCAGCCCGGAAAGGCCAAGGGGCCTGGGGCAGAGCCTCGGTCAGGAAGACCTGACTGGCTTGCAGTTTAACGTCTTACATGAGGACGGGGGGGCCAGGGGCCCAAGGAGGCCAAGGGGCCTGAGGCTGGGCCTCGTAAGGGGAGTTGCACGGCACGGCACATGATCCCGACGTGAATGAGGACGTAGTCCCACATCACACCGTACACTCCGGGTAAGAACGGACTTAGGCTGTGACCTGGAAAGGCCAAGGGGCCTAAGGTCAAGCATCAGTCAGGAAGACCTGACTGGTTTGTAGTTTAACGTCTTACATGAGGACGGGGGGCCAGGGGCCCGAGGAGGCCAAGGGGCCTGAGGCTGAGCCTCGTAAAGGGAGGACGTACGACATGATACATGATCCCGTCGTGAATGAGGACGTAGTCCCACATCACACCGCACACCCTTATGAGGAATCCTGGGTCGTGGCCCGGATCGCCAGCGCCACCTGGGGGAAGTTTGTCACCTTGGGAATGGGCAGAGAGGATCACTGTTCTTGATGCCTGGGGCATCTCGGGGTGGACCCGAAGATCCAGGACACTGTTGACCATGTTCGAAACACAGCTTTCCTATGGTGACCCGCATGGGGGCAACAAATGAGCGTCGACCGCTGACCAAATTCGCAACGCGGGACTTGTATCGACTTGTTGCTTAAGGAAACCCTCGGGGGCGTTGGCCCGTATCGGTAGGAGAGCCCTTGGGCGTAGTATCCAGGCCGTTCATGGGGGTCCCTCCGGGCGTGAAAGGGTGACAGAATCCCATCCAAGGAGTGGGTGAAGCTCAGTTGCGTTCATCCACGAAAGGGGAAAACACCTCCAGGGGGAAATGTGCAGCCGGGTCGGGACTTGCTCGATGTGGGTCGGGGAAAAAGTGTGCACCCTGCCACGTCTTGACCCGGGGGGAAGATCTTGGCTTTTGGGCTGGGCCAACGGACGAAATGTCCGGGCGTTCCTACGTATCTCATAAGGATGAGAATCAAGCCATACATAGTTCTTGAAAGCCATGCAGTTTAGCGTCATGCGGGACGGCAAGAAGCACATCCTTTGGGGATATGTACGGTACGACAAGTAGTCCGACGTGAACGGGGACATAGTCCCACACCATGCCATACAATCCCGCAAGAGGGTAAGTCGGGGAAAGACCAAGGGAGGGCCCGAGGCCAAGCCGCGGTGGAGACGGGGCCAGGGGCCCAAGGAGGCCAAGAGGCCTGAGGCCGGGCCTCGGCCAGGAAGACCTGACTGGCTTGCAGTTTAACGTCCTGCAGTGAGGACGGAGAGGCAGTTTAAGGTCATGCGGGACCAAGTCGCAGTTTAGAGTCATGCAGGACCCTCTCGCAGTTTAGGGTCATGCAGGACCACTGCAGTTTAATGTCGTGCGGGACCCTCTCGTAGTTTAGGGTCGTGCAGGACCACTTTTTGCCCTAGGCAAAGTATCGCTTGAGGAATTTGGCATTGGTGGGAGGGGTTACACGCTCTCCATCTGTGGTCACCAAGGAGTATGCTCCGTTGGGGTAAACCTTATAGATGATGTAAGGCCCTTCCCATTTGGGTTCTAACTTGGGTGGTTTCCTACCGGGGATCATTGGCGCTCGAAGGGCCAGTACCAGGTCACCCTGTAGAAAAGAGAGGATACGAACCTTCTTGTCAAAAGCTCTCGCTATCCTGTCTTGATGCCTTTCCAGATTGTGCAGGGCACGAAGCCGGTTCTCGTCCAGTGCCTCTAATTCAGCTAGACGGATCTCGGCTACCTCATCTGGTGTCTGGTGATCATAAACTGCAGTGCGTAGCGACGACAGCTGGATATCAATGGGTAGGACGGCCTCAGCTCCATACACCAGGGAATATGGGGTCACCTGGGTAGAGTTGCGAGTCGTCGTCCGGTAAGCCCAAAGGGCGTTGGGGAGCTTGTCCGGCCAACTCTTCTTGTTCTGACCAACCATCTTCTGCAGAATGTTAGAGAGGGTCTTGTTGAACGCCTCGATCTGCCCATTCGCCTGCGCGTGGTAGCGGGAGGTATGGTTCGACCGGATGTCGTACTTAGCGTACAATTTCTTCAATTCAGCTGATCGGAAGTTGGTTCTGTTATCGGTGAGGACAGCGTGAGGGACTCCAAACTGGTGGATAATGTTGGTTCTCACAAAGGCAATGATGGAACGGGCCTTGACCTCTTTGAGCGGAACAGCTTCTGCCCACTTGGAGAAGAAATCCGTAGCAGTCAGGATGAACCTACACTGGCGGGCTGTTGCCGGTGGATACGGTCCCACTACATCGAGTCCCCATACCGCAAATGGCCAAGAGTACTTGGTGGGGTGGAGGGGTTCTGGCGGCCGATGCAAGAAGTTGGCGTGTACTTGGCACGCGTGGCATCTCTTGGCGTACCCAATACAATCGTGGATCATGGAGGGCCAGAAGTACCCTAACCTCCGGATTTGCTGGGACAGTTTCGGCCCGGCTTGATGGGCGCCACAGGAACCGGCATGAACCTCTTGCATAACATGAGGTATCTCTACTCCTTGGATGCAACGGAGGAGGACACCATCGAAACTCCGTTTATAGAGGGCCTACTCAAGACTGGGGCTGCTCTGGAGGGTGAATTGCAGCGCGCGGCGTCGTATTCGCTCGCGTTCAGCCCGGTCGTCCGGGAGCCGACCATTTTGGAGATACTCGACAAAAGGTGCTCTCCAGTCGGGGGTGGTTTCAACCACTGCGTCTGACGAACCCGGGACTCCCGATGTGGGGGGTCCAGCGGTGAGATGACTTACCCGCAGGCTATCACGGTCCTCTTGGGTGATGGGAGCAATGACTCTCTGGTGGGCCACATGTATGACCAAATCATCTTGCTCGGGTTCTTCTAGCGACGCGGCTAAGCCATCCAGGGCGTCCGCTTGTCCGTTCTGCGATCTTGGGACATGGGTAACCTCTGGCCGAGGAGAGAACAGGGCCATTAGGAGGAGGGTGTACTCCAGTAACGGTGCAAGCTCTGGCTTCCTGACGACGTAGTCGCCATTAACCTGTTTGATCACCAGCTCGGAATCCCCCTTCACATGTAGATGGGGAACATGGATCTCAAGGGCCAACTCGAGGCCGGTGATGAGAGCCTGGTACTCTGCCTCGTTGTTCATACAACCTTCTGACAGCAGGAACGAGTACGGCAGGACGGCTTGCGCCGGGGTAATGAAAACAATGCCCAGACCCACTCTGTTGAGCTTGGGGTCGTTGAGCCTTCTACCGGTGGGGCTCCGGGAGGCACCGTCGAAATGCATTTGCCAACATGGGGCAGCATGATCGACTGAGAGGATCATCTCGTCGGGAAAATCCAGGTCCAGGGATTGATCCGCAGAGGTTGGATGGGCAGCTAAAAAGTCTGCCAACGCTTGTCCCTTAACGGCCGTCTGAGGCACGAACCTGATATCAAATTGCTGGAGAATCACCGCCCACCGTGCTAGTCGGCCAGTCAGCATGGGGCGGTTCAGGATGTACTTCAGCGGATCTACCCGAGAGATCAATTGTACCTCGTGGTGTTGCAGGTAGTGCCGCAACTTCTGCACAGCGAAGACAAGCGCAAGGCAGCTCTTTTCGATGGGGGAGTATCTGACCTCCGTATCGAGAAGCATGCGGCTGAGATAGTAGAGACTATTCTCAGTGCCCTCGTTATTCTTCTGGGCGAGCAGCGCACCGAGGGATCTCTCCAGGGCGGTCACATAAAGGACCAGTGGATTTCCGGAGACGGGTGGCATCAAGACCGGAGGTTGGAGTAGATACTGCTTGATTTCCTCGAAGGCGGCTCGACACTCCTCATCCCATTCGTAGGCAGCGTCATTCTTCATGAGCTGGGAAAAGGGCTTACACTTGCCAGCCAGATTCGCAATGAATCGGCGTATATAGGCTAAGTGGCCTTGCAGGCCTCGAAGCTCTCGAATGTTGCTCGGGGGAGGCATTTGGCTGATGGCCTTGATCTTTTCCGGGTCGATCTCGATACCTCGGTACCTGACAACGAAGCCCAGAAACTTCCCGGAGGTGACTCCGAAGGCACACTTCAGCGGGTTCATCTTCAGGTGACGGGAACGGAGGAAACCGAACACTTTCTCAAGGTCTTTGAGATGGTCCTGGTGCTGGCGCGATTTGACTACAAGGTCATCTACGTAGCATTCCACCAATGTCCCGAGGATCGGTTTGAATATGCGATGCATGGCCCTCTGATAAGTGGCACCTGCATTTTTCAAACCGAATGGCATTACCCGGTAGCAAAAGGTACCCTGGGGAGCCCTGAAGGCAGTGGAATCCTTGTCTTCGGGGGCCATCCGGATCTGGTTATACCCGGAAT
The DNA here is from genome assembly GCA_963277665.1 of Viscum album. Lineage (NCBI taxonomy): Eukaryota > Viridiplantae > Streptophyta > Magnoliopsida > Santalales > Viscaceae > Viscum > Viscum album. The sequence goes on along the minus strand of OY728135.1, from coordinate 1,046,373,380 downwards.
ACCCGTCCATGAAAGAGAGGGCTTGGAACCCGGCAGTGGCGTCAATCAACTGCTCCGTTACTGGGAGTGGGAAGTCATCCTTTGGGCAGTGGCGATTGAGATCGCGGAAGTCGATGCAGACTCTGATCTGCCCATTCTTCTTCCTGACCGGCACAATGTTGGCAAGCCATTTGGGGTACTGGACCTCCTTAATGAAGTTGGCTTTGACATGCTTGTCAACTTCGGCCTCGACCATAGAACCATGAGAAGGGTTCATTTTCCTCGGAGGCTGCTTGAACCCACGGTGTTTTGCCGGGAGACCAAGGCGGTGGACGGCTACCTGAGGATCTAGCCCCGGCATCTGGTCATAGCCCCAAGCGAACACATCATGGTGCTGCCTGAGAATGTCCACGTACTGCTGCCGCTTCTCAGAGGGCATGGCGGCACTTACCAATGTGGGTCTTGGATCTGCCTCGCTACCAAGGTTCACCTGTACCAGTTCATCAACCGTGGTAGAGACGCCTTATTCAAAGGCTGGGGGAGCATCCTCCAGGTCTTCCTCCCCAGACGTGGGGGAACTTCCCGCGACGGAAGATACTTCTGGGTTCTCAAAACCCGAGGGGCAACTGGTGCTGGCTTGGGCAGCAGCGGTCATCATATCAGGAGACTCACTTTTCGTTGAGACCATAGCAATAAATGCATTTGATCCGATCCCATCTGGCCTTCGGCCTAAGGGGCCACGCTTGATGATATCAAAGCAGTGGTGACATGTCGGCCTGAGTCGGCTGATTCCAGCCCGGCGAAAGAGACACGTATGGCGCACCGTCGTTGCCATCAGCTTGACGTCCCGATATCGTACAGAGGTAGGAGGTTCCGGGATGACCCGAGCTTGGTTGTTGTAGGAGTACGAGGTGATTTTCCGCCGTCGCTTGGACATGGGAACACGCCTTCCATGCGTACCCGAAACAACAAAACATTGTCCCATGTCGGGGGTCGTGGCCTCCAACCGGTGGATCTGGAGGATGTAGGCGTCGTCCATGCTTGCCCAAGGATCACTTGTGATCGGGGCGGGCTCATCCTCGCTTACCAGGATTTGCTTGTCCTTACTTTTGTAATAACCCGCATCCAGATAGCGGGCCTCACAAGAAGCGAAAGGGGACGCGTCTCCTTGGAGCACGCCTACTCGACCGTTGAGCGAGTACTTAAGGCACTGGTGATACGACGAGGGAACCACTACATGCAGATGGATCCATGGCCTGCCCATCAATGCGTTGTAAGCGGTGTCCTGAGAAACAACCATAAATTCGGTGCTGGAAATTAAGCCACCGAACTGGGTCTTCAGATGGATCATGCCGACCGAGGTTTGCTCTGTCCTGTCGTACCCCTGGATCCTGAGGTCAGAGGGAGTCAAATCACCTTCAGACATACCCAGCTTTCGCAGCGTCCGGGTTGGAATTAGATTGATTCCAGAACCCGTGTCAACGAGGCATCGGCGGACTTCCACACCGTTGAAGTGGCCAGTGATATACAGTGGGCGAATATACCCCTGTATAGGAGGGTCTTCATCTTCACTGGAGAACGAGATAACCGCCTGACATTCGGCGTCTTCAATCGTCTCGGTATGGAAGGCTTCTGCAGCCGCCACTTCTGTCTCGAACTGGAGGGGGCTCCTTAGGGCCTCGGCAAGTGCCTCGCGCATTTCAGATGACAGGCGAAGGGCCTCGAGGATGGAAAGGCTCGCCGGGATGCCGGCCAGATGCTTCAGAACATCGTACTTTCGTGCCAAACGCGAACCTCTGCTTACAGGAGGTCGTTCGGCATTTGGATGCACAGCGGGTCCGGCTGGCTGAACCGGCGAGTAACTAGTGTTGGGTACATCTTGCTGCCTACCAGTAGAAGCCTGACGAGTAGTCGCCAGGCTAGGATCGGACAACAGAGGCTGGCCTGTTGCCGGGCAAGACTGGCTATGACATGAACGAGGCGGCTCTCCCTGATCCAGCAACACAAACGGCGGTGGAGGTAGAGCCGAGGGTGCTGGATGGGTCTGCGCGTGTTGAGGTCTGTGCTGAGCCTGCTGCCTGGTCTCGGTAGCGTGCACGGCTTGGCCGCAAATGCCGGCTGGCGTACCTCGATGACCAGCGCGGTTGCGATTCTGCCGACGTTGACGTCTGCTGGAAACGTTGGGGAGGTCTGCCTGGGGTTCCCCCTCGCCGGGGGTCATATAGGGCTTTACCAGCTCCACGGTGTTAACCGAAGCGTACCCTTGACTGTCGCTCGAAGAGTCATCCACCGCTGGGCGGACTCTGGGAGGAATGCCCATTTCGGGAGGCATAAAGTCGCCGAGAGTGCGGGATGACGACGGCACTGGCGGTGCACGTTGCTTCTTCTTACGTCACCGCTGCTTGCCCTTTTGGGCAGAGGTCGACTGTGAAGACGATGTTGAGGCACCCACTACTTCTTCTGAAGGTTCCGACTGCTTCAGGCGTGCTCGGATGATGCCCTGGGCACGGACGACGGTTTTTCGAGCCATCCAGTCATCGTATTTCTGGGACCCGCGGCTAGGGACCTGCTGCCACTCACCTTCGCCGTCGCTGCCGATTTCTGATCCCGCAAAGACGCCTGCCACTTACGCTGGCGCCGGGCCCAACTTGACTATGTTGTTGTTGACCTGGTCCTGAATCCAGTCTTTGAACACATAGCATCTCTTGAGGGTGTGCCCCAGGATTCGATGATAAGGGCAGTAGTTGGGGTGATCGGTGAGATGCGCCTCTGCCGGCCTCCTGCACTCAGGCAAACGCACGATCCCTTGCTCTAGAGCACTTCGGAAGTAACCAGGGACCTGATTTTCGTTGAACGAATAGATATGGTACTTTCTTTCCGGGTAAGGAGCCCTGGGGGCCTGGTCCTGTCGAGGGTCCGGAGGGGCTTGCCGAGGAGGCGGCGCCTGGTTTTCTCGCCTAGGTGGTGGTGGCGCATTGCGCGGGGGATCCTGTCGGTTCTGAGGCGGTCGCTGCTGGGCAGGAGCCTGTGCTTGAGGTGGAGGACCCCTGCGGGGTTGCGGGGGTGGTGCCCCCGGTAGCAATTCCAGCTGCCTCGGGGCTTCTATTTGAGCCACCGCGGCGGGTTCAGCCCTGGCGGCCCTCCTGGCTGGGATCATAGGGGGCAGCAAACGTGCCTGACTAGCCTGTTGCAGGGCCTCCTCGAGGCGCTGGGCCTTATCCGAGAAATCCCTGAACCCTCCAGGGTAGTTCTGGGTAATCAAGGAGGGTACCAGCTCTGTCTTGATGTTTCCCACACACATCGTCAGTAATTGCTCCTGAGTCAGTGGCATATCGAGGGAATACGTAAGTCCCTTCCACCGGGTGATGAAGTCTGCAACCCGCTCATCAGGCCTCTGTTTGCACTTGAAGAGGTCCGCAATGCTGGTCTTTCGCGTGGTGGAGCTGAACTGGTATAGGAACTGCCGGCAAAGATCCTCCCAACCGGTCACTGATTCGATGGGGAGCTGGTTGTACCAGACGAATGTCGGACCTTCCAATGTATGTACAAAATATCGAAGCTTAGCGGCTTCTTGCTGAGCCGGGGTCCCCAGCATGGGGCCACACCTGGAAGAGAAGTGAGCCAAGTGCTGGGGTGGGTCCCTTGTCCCGTTAAACGGCGAGAAAGTGGGGTTCCCAAAACCCGGAGGCGCGGGCATATCATCCACCCACGCGGGGTAAGTCTTGCCATCCGGTGGGACCGCTACCTTCCGCGTTTCCAACGCCTCGAGGCGGGCTGTGAGTGCCGCAATAAGGTCCTCCGGGTGGGGGTCCCTGTCTTGACGGGGATCCCTAACCACAAGCGCATTGCCCGGTTCTTCAACACGGTAGACGGCTTCGGCCACTCGCGGGTCAACTGGCTGGACGACCTGCTGGGCGACTGGGGGAACCCGGGTTGGATTCTTCAGATTGCCCCGTCGCTCAGGGGGGTTTGGCGAGACGTATCGCGCCCTCTTGCCATATGTTCCGGCTTCCGCCCTGTCCGTGACAGTACCATGATGAGGGTTGCCCGGAGGCATCTCACCGGGGGGAAATTGTTCCTGCCCCTGCTGCCCCGGCCTGGGATTACCATAGTCGGGTCGCCGCTCTGCGGCGCGCTCAGCCAATAGTTCGTCAACCAGCCTCTTCTGCTCGGCAAGCTGCTGGCGCAACGCGGCCTTCTCAGGATCCTCGTCTGTTTTCTGTATAGAGGCGGACGGGTCGGAGTGCTTGACTATTCCAACATGCTCCTTACCCTTTCCAGTGCTTTGACCGAGTGCCAGTGACTCGGTGGGCACGAGGAGGCCTAGCAGGTTCCTCTACTGACGGGTGACTCTCCCTGATGGGTCGAGTAGTGGTGGTACGCCCTTGGATGGTAAGTCCCCATCAAGGAACTCAAGCTCATCTTCCTTTTCCACAATGTCGGCCATGTGGACTGTGACCCCTCTTGAGGGCATATCCTCGATGTCGCATAGCGAATCAGGCTGTCGTCGGATAGGGTCAAAGAGGAGAGCGGCATAGCGTCCCCAGCCACGGACTTGAACATGGGGGGTGGATTCCCTGACGATCTTGCGGAGTGCCTTGAAACACTGAATGCATTTTCGTTGGAGGGCACTCTGGTGACCGGGCGACTCGGGGTGCTGGGCCACAAGGAGCGCCGCTGCGTCAATCAGGCGGCACTGTTTTCCAATCTCCTCGAAGTGCTCTCGACTCCGGGGGTACACTACCCGTTCCCAGCGGAGGCGGAAGTGCGTCACCCACAGGGTTCGACAAAAGCACCCCACTTCTTCAGGGGTAAGCGACTCGGTTACGCGGAAATTCAGTGCCGCCGTGGGCCAGAACTTTTTTGGGAAGTAGTCCGCTGCAAGAATACTCCAGAAGCTCCTGGGTTCGTCCTCGGGGTTCGGCCCTACATTTCCCCACTCATCAACCGGGGGCGGCTGAGGGACCGGTAGCGGTACCGAGGCGGACCTCTGGGATAGCAAACTCGGCGGTGGAGAATACGGTGTGCGAGTATACTGGCCACCGAATTCTGGGCCTTCCTCCGAAGAGCGAGGTGACCTGACCACAATGTCACGATAGGACGGGCTAACAGCCACTGCTTCGGGTACGGGAATTGCCGTTACCGGTGTCCGGTCATGTCGTGGATCTACCACCGTTGACCCCCAAAACAGCTCCTCGTGATCCCGAGTAGAGGTAGAGGGTGCTTCAGGTGACGATGGTGGTGACTGCGCGGTCGAAACCTGCGAAGTTCTCAGAATCTCTTCCTCCTGAATGTACCTGCAGAGAGAGGCGGGAATCCGGTGGACCTCAAATTCTGGGAGAACGAGGCTGACGCGTCTGGTTCCTGCCCCAGTCCTTGATACGGAGGAGCTGGGAGAAGGTTCCATCGCTGAATCGCATTCCGCTTCCGAATCGGAGAAACGGGCAGGTTTGATTTCCCCCTGGGCCTTCCCAGGATTCTTCTTGTGGTGGCGACGACCTGCTCTTCTGCCCCTGGGTGGCTCTTCGGGACAGGGTTGACCCCTATCAGGCAGCATTGGGGCGGCGCTGGCGCCGTGGCGGAGAGGGCCCCCACTTGAGACAGCCGGGGTGCGAGGGGCACCAGGGCAAATGTCGAAGGGTACATGGGGAGGACCTCCATGAACAGTACCCGTGTGGGCGGGGCCTCTGTTGGAACTGGATGGAGCATGGGGAAGACCTCCATGGTCGATGTGAGTGGAGCGAGGCTGACCTTCACTCCTTGAGTTGCTGGGGTGAGGAGGACCTTCGCCAGTCTCGGAGAGGACGTAGGGGGGACCCCCACGTTGAAGAAGGACCGGATGGATGGTGCCCTCAGAAGGATGGACTCCGTACCCTGTATAGCGGGCGCGGGAAATGTTTCCGCGCTGAGCATCACTGCCACGGGGCAGGTCTTCCTGTAGGATGGGGGCAGCATGAGGCATGCCTCCATGTCGAACCTCGGAGCGGGAAAGGCCCACGCTCTGTGGAGTAGTGGCACGGGGAGGACCTCCGTACGGGGTGGCATCACCGCGGGTTAGCTCGCGGCGATCACTTCTTGGGCCTACAACCCGGAGAGTCAACCCAGCCTGCCCGCGGGGCGGTTGGGGTCTCGATCCTGGTTGGGCGAAGGGGTGCCCCTGCTCAATGTAGGCGGGGGCTTCATACTGTACGTCGGCGGCGGCTCGGGCCACTGTAGCTGTCGACGTGGACGCGGCTAGGCGAGCGTCCTCAGCCCGGGCCCGGCGCTGACGTCGGGTCAGGCGGGCCGGTGCAGGTGGTGCAGGGACGTAGTCTGCCTGCTCTTCCTGCGGGGCCGGACGGCGGCGCTGACGTGGCCGGACGGGAGCTCTCGCCTGGGGGCCCCGGGTTGGGGCCCTGAGCTGGCTGAGCCGGACCGCGCCTTCCTCTTCGGCGTAAGGTGAAGAGTCGTCAAGGCGTTCCGGGGATAGGCTCCCGAAACGGTTGAATGTCGAGGTGGGGAGCAGGGGCTCCCTGCGCGGCCTGTTAGGGCGGCGTTGACGGCGGGGCCTGGAGGCCTCCAGGTCCAAGCGGGCCATATCCCTAGTCGGGATGACCCCTTCCTCCTCGTACCTGCGCACAAGGTTGTTGATCACCCTTCGTTGGATCACCTCTGATGGGGAAAGGGGACGTAGACGTCCCGTATTCCGTGATGTGGCAGCCGTCGTGGCGGTGGTGGCTCCATGTGGAGTGGCCGTCGTGGTGCTGCCCCTGCCCCTGCGCGGGCGAGGAGCGGATGGTGACCGCATCTCTGAAGTAGAAACCTGGTTCCTGGCGAGCGAAAGGATAAACTCATCAGTACTGAGAGAAAAAAGGATTGACAGCCAGTGCCCCAGCGTTCTTCCATCCTCCATGTCTGTGAGAAGGATCCACGCCAACACGCTGCAGAGCGGAGTGCCCCACGTTCTACTACCCCGACTGCCGGTGAGTTTCACGACAGGCCCGCCATTTGCTTGGCGGGACCAGGCAACGGATATCTGAATCCGTTGACACGTCAATCTACTGGTGTCTCGAACGCTACTAATCTCCATCCTGAGGAGAAGAATTTCACGTCGGGTTGACCATTTCTGTTTTCGACGCTTTCGCTGAGGCGCGCGCGCATCCGTCCGTCATGGGGGGGGGGGGAGAGACGCGCGGCTTTGTTGCCCCGCATTCCCGCTTTCCAAAGGTGGGCGACATTCGTTCCTTATTCAGGTACGTCTGCTCCTTGATCGAAACGGGATGATGGGATGTCGGTTCTTCCTCATGTGGATTCCTCCTCAGAACTCGTTACCTAGTCCGGGTCTCCCTTATAGATTTAATACGTAGTTCGTGAAACTCTTCCCAGTGCCATGTTTCCATGGGTGCCGGTTAATTACACTTCTTCTGTCGGGACATTCCAAAGGGTCCAATCAGGGCAGCAACCTTCAGTCGGGGGAGTAGTCACGTTGAGACATCAGTAGCGTGTCTGGATACTGGGGTACCTGGCATGTCTGTCTGTTATCCTTGATCACAAGGCTTCTCGAGGGCGTGGAATCCCGAGGCATCCCACATCGAGCGCGGGGAATTACATGTCATAGACACGTATCTGAGGTTTTCCTCAGCTTCCCGTGTTCAACACAGGGTATGCCGCGAGTTTAACGTCCAGCAGAGACGGATGAGGGTGATCAGAACGTCCCATAGAGACGGATCAGATTGGTGTATCGCATAGAGACGGCTATGGTCCCATAGAGACGGATCAGAACGCCCAATGAGGACGGATCCGAGGTGGTGCACTCCCTATAGGGGAAAAGGGTGATGAATCGGGGTGTACACAGAGGACAGCGACCCGGAGATATGTTGGGGCTTACACATGGAAAGCGGCCCATGCGCCGCTAGGAGCAGCGAGGAGGTGGATGGCATGAATCCACCGGGATGTGGCGTCCCGGGTGAGAATCAGGATGGGTGATGGATGGATGAGTGAAGTGGGGGAGGATGCAACGAGACCATCGCAGGGGCGACGGTGAAGTTGGGCTTGAGCCTTGAAGAGGCTTCCTACGTATCCCCGTGGCAGGGAATCAAAGTCCGCGTAGTTCGGGATGGTGCCGGTAAACCGACGTGAAGCTGGACCTTTGCCCGATGGGAGTTGGGCTTGAACATCTGGGAGGATTCCTACGTACCATTCCTTGACATGGATCAAAGTCCTCCTAGTTCAAATGATCACAACGGCTTACCGCTGGACTGGAATGGGACCCGACGTGATTGAGCGACGGGTGGGCTTGAGCCTCGGGGAGGCTTCCTACGTACCATGCCTTGACACGGATCAAAGACCTCGTAGTTCGGACGGGGTTAGGTCACAATGTCTTACCACCAGACCAGAATGTAGTTTAACGTCATGTTGGACGAAGATAGAACATGACGTGAATTGGGTGATGGGTGGGCTTGAACCTCGTGGAGGCTTCCTACGTACCATGCCTTGACATGGATCAAAGACCTCGTAGTTCAGAGGGTTTCGCCGGTAAACCGACATGAAAGTAGACCTTGGTCCACTATTGGTGGGCTTGAACCTCGTGGAGGTTTCCTACGTACCATGCCTTGACATGGATCAAAGACCTCGTAGTTCGGATGGGGATTTGTCGGCGAACCGACGTGAAAGTAGACCTTGGTCCACTATTGGTGGGCTTGAACCTCATGGAGGCTTCCTACGTACCATGCCATGACACGGATCAAAGTCCTCGTAGTTCGGATGGTGGGTCGCAATGGCTTACCACTGGACCGGGGTGCAGTTTAACGTCGTGTTGGACGCGGGTGTGACCTGACGTGAAAGTAGACTCGTGAGTCCACTAGTGGTGGGCTTGAACCTCGTGGAGGCTTCCTACGTACCATTCCTTGACACGGATCAAAGACCTCGTAGTTCAAAAGGGAATTTGTCGGCGAACCGACGTGGAAGTAGACCTTGGTCCACTATTGGTGGGCTTGAACCTCGTGGAGGCTTCCTACGTACCATGCCTTGACACGGATAAAAGTCCACGTAGTTCGGATTGTGCAGTTTAACGTCTTTGCTGGACGGGGCATACAGTTTAACGTCGTGCTGGACGTGGGCGAAACTCGACGTGAATGAACGACCGAGAAATATGGCTTGAACCTCATGGAGGCTTCCTACGTACCATGCCTTGACACGGATCAAAGTCCTCGTAGTTCGGATGGTGGGTTTGTCAGGGTCGGTGCTCACTCTAAGCCCACGTGAGTCATGCTCGGTGTGAGAAACAAGAGGTTGCAAGGACCTGACAATCACGTCGCGAAGGGTGCGTCCGTGAGAAGCGAAGAGGGGCTTACGCGTTGGGCGGCCCATGGTGTTGGGACTTACTCCAGGATGGAGGCCCATGGTGCGACAAAGCGTGGGAATGATGGACCTTGGTCCGACAATGGGGGGTGCCTCGTTCCCCATCACGTCCTCCACTAACCTTGGTAGTGGGGAAGTACCGAGATGCACGGGTGCGATCGTCCGTACCAAAGGTTAGGGATTTACGCTCTGAGGCGACCCTTCCCCTGCGAACATGTACCACTCCGACAAGGAGGATCTCATTCCATGTGCGGAAGAGTTCCATTCCCGTGGAGACGAGTGGTGTAAAAAAATGTTCGACCTGGGGAAACCCTTCGTGAGGGAGACGAGGTTGGGTCACAGTTTAACGTCATGTGTTGAGGACGTGGTGCTTGGCAGTTTAACGTCCTGCAGCTCGGACGAGGTGGGTTCACTCCACACCCCTAGGTCTTACATAACCGGTACCCTCTGGTCCTTGGGGAAAGGAAGGTGTCGGTAAGGCCATGGTAAAGGGGGGTCGTGAGAGGAACCATCGAGGGGTCCACGTTAGCGTGGCTATGCGAAGAAGCAATAACCATTAGTGTGCCTATGCGAAGAAGAATTAGGCGAAGCAACGCTACGGGAGGTGTTGTCCATGGGACTTTGAAATCACATCGTGCAAACCTGGAGGGTCGCACGGGAAGAGGAATCGCTAAGCATAGGAGTGTGCTTTGCGAAGTGGTGTGCCTTGGCCTTAGCATGGGGTGTAGGTGGGAGTGGGAGGTGCTTCGCGAAGTGGAACAGTGTTCGCGGAGCACTGCCTCGCGAAGAAGGAGTGGTTCGCGAAGCAGGGTCCTGCCAAGCAACGTGCTTCGCGATGCATAGTTATCTTGCCTTGGCATAGGGATTACTAGCATGGGTTGGGTGTTTCGCGAAGCACAAGTGCTCCGCGGCTGCCCGGGTTCCCTTGGGAATCCCCTTCCTTTGCGAAAGCCCTTGAGCTTCGCGAAGGTCATCCCTCTCGGAAGAGGGGCTCAAAACGAAACAAATCAGAGTCGTCTCGCGAAGTAGAAATACCTCGCGGAGCTCATGATTCCCGGGGGAAAAGCGTGCTTCGCGAATCGGGAGAGGAGAAGCCGAAGGGTCGGATTGTCCATATCGTGGACTCAGGGGGAGTCGAGTATTTATAGGGAAGGGGCGCTGCGAAGCAGGGCTCGCGCGCCGCCTTCGGGGCTTCGCGGCGGCCCGCGAACGTCAAACGGGTTCGCGGAGGATTACCGCCTGCGGGGCTTCGCGGCGGCTCGCGAACGTCAAACCGGTTCGCGGAGGATTACCGCCTCTAGAGCTTCGCGGCGGCTCGCGAACGTCAAACCGGTTCGCGGAGGATTACCGCCTCCGGAGCTTCGCGGTGCCGCCAAGGTTGGGACGCTTCGCGGCGGGGCTCCGCGGCCGGGCTTCGCGGCTGAGCTTCGCGAGGCAGCGCGCCGGCTGTCTTTTTCGTTCCTTCCTTTCGGGCCATATTTTTGGCGCCAACATTACCATAATTAACAAGTGGTTCATAAATAGACCATGGTTGTTATGTTAAACAATATTATAATTATTTGGTTATGGATAATATTTTTATGAATATTAAATCATTGAATAAAATATTGTTTACTATATAATATATATAAGGAAAATAAAAAAACTATTTTATTAATTTTTTTTAAAGACACTAAGAAAAATATATAATTAATATAGAATATTTTTAAATAAACCTAATATGTATAATAGATTTATAAAATTCATGGAACAAAATAATTTCGCCATATTAAGTTACTTTGAATATTTTTAAAATCATATATTTTTAATTTTTTATTAATTTATGTTATATAGAAAATTAATGGAAATTATAAATTAAGTATGATAATTAAAATAGTTTCATTATTCTCAAAGTAACCACTAATAGTTTTCCACAACACTTTTTTCTCTATATTTTAACACATTAGAAATATTTAAATGTCGAGGAGTGACATTTTTTATTGTTCATTTCATAATTTAATATAAAGGTTACATTCAATTAAATATGGAACAAGGTGGAAATATATTCGATAATTGGAATGTAATGTTTGAACTCAATTCATCCAATTTGATAAAGAAAAGTTTTGGAAATGATTGATTTCCATATCACAAATTAGTAACTCGATATTAACCATTTTTCCCTTATCGGGGTGAAAAAATGTTACTATGATTAATCTTCACATTGAAAAAAATAATCGGAAACTATTTTATAACATTTATCCTCCCATGTAAAAAAATTGAATCATTTTTTAGCATTTCATGTTCAATATGATGATGAAATTGGTTTATAAAAATAAGTTTGAAAAAAGACAACAAAAACTAATTTGAAGAAAATATTTTTTAAGAAAATAACTCCAATAATTTCTATACCATGCCTGGAGAAAAAATAATTAATTATTTTTAAAAATCATATTTGATTATATGAAATATAAATTTCATAAAAATAATTTACCAATATTTATTATTATATTATATTAATATAATACACCTTCTGGGTATATATATGTTCAAAAACATTTGTTTTATTTTTTTAATGATTTATATTTTCATTTTTAAATAATTTATAACCAATGAATTCATTTTATACATATATAAACAATGAAATTTCCATTATATAGTTACTCTGATTAATACTCGCCAATCCAACAACTAGGTGATAACAATGACACTAAATAATAATATTTTAATATAATGTTATAGTTCGTCTAAATATTGTGTTGCACGAATAAAAATATATCAAAAAAATGAAATTTAATTTAACATAAAATATTAATAAAATCTAAGATTGATACATTTATTATTTGTATAGATAATTAACTTCCGCAAGGGTTTCCAGTTTATGTTGGGAGAAGTATCTATGGCTTCTTCATGTCAGTACTAGGCAGATTTTTACTAGTGTGGGAGACTTATCCATACTGAGCCCGACTGTATGGTATCACCTAATACATTATATCATTTTTAAAAATAAGGTAATGTTTAAAATTTTTATATAATAATTCCCCATGTAACAACATCTAGATAAACCCTTATAATATTCTCCCATGATTGTTATGGCATTGAAAAGGGTGGTTAATCTCATTCTCATGCTAGTTTGGTTACTCATGTTGTGAAGAAATACCAGGTAGGACTAGAGGCATGGTATCCTTATGAAGAAGTGTATGAACAAGAGGAATATGAATTAGAGACTTATACTATGAGAGGTATGATGTTTATTTCATCCTTTATAGTTCTTTATTTTTTTATGAGGGAATCTCTTTTGTCTATATCACATAAGTTGATTTTTTTGGGATTTTTCTTTAAAATTCATCCATTCATGATAAATATTTACATAGTATTTTAATGGATGAAAGATAAGGGTTTCAAATTTCTTGAGTTCCCAGTCATGATCTTCAACCATGAAAACATGTTGTTTTTTTTAGCTCCGGATATTTACATTATTAACTTCATCATTGGTATAGGATAGATAGTATATTTTAAATCGATTATATATTATTATCATCATCATTTTGAGATCCTATATTACGATGGGGTTACTCACATCCTTTTTAGTGAGTGAGATCATTGATTTTGAAGAGAGAGACATGTTTTTCATGAGGAATTAATGATCTCATGTGATTTTTTGGAAATATTCTTAGATTTTGTGGACCAGTGCATAAGTGGCTTACATATATTTTTAAAATGAGTACCATGAATTTTTTTTATTTCTCAAGGATATCACCATAGAGAGAGGATTAGTTCTCTATTGACATAATTTTTGGGGAAAAGTCCCATATATATTCCACATTATTGTATGGAATCAACTGTGTTAGAAGAGGTTAGAGTTCAAATTGAGGATCTGGAGGGAAAATCATTTATTCATCCCAATGTGTCATCTGGGTCTTAACTGATTCTCATTATAAACAATTTATATAGAAATATCCATCATTGTAATAATTATTGAAAGCTTAATTATGTTAATATATAGAACATGAATAATTTTCCTTGGATAGATGACATATATGTTAAACTTATTGGATTCCAACATCTTTCTGAAATTGATCTTCATTTTGGGTACCATCAACAAATATTTTGAGAGGAGGATATTCCTAAGATAAACTGTCAGAGGATGTATGGATATTATGAATATTTTATTATTCCATTTGTTCTTATTAATAATCTGGTAATGCTAATTGATTTTATGAATCATATCATTAATCAACTATTATGCTCTTTTTGGTGGGTTTTTGGATGATATTTTAGTGTATTCATAGATAGTGGAAGAACATTTGGACCATCTATATTTAGTTCTCAACACTCTAATGCAAAATATTCTATATAGAAATATTTCTAAATTTGAATTTTGGATCCAAGAGTTAAAATTTTTAGAATTATTTATATCTAAGTGTGATATCTAATGGAATCCTAAAATGATATAGACAATGATAATTTGAGAGAAAAATAGAATTTTCATTGACATTCATAGCTTTATGTTCTTTTCTAGTTATTATTGACATTTCCTGGAATTCTACAATCTTGAATTGACTATGATGGATTTGAACTATAAGGGTGTCATGTTCAAATGCAATGAAAATTTCTAATGATCATTTGATGAAATGAATGTGTGATTGACTTCAGCTCAATTTATGATTTTTACTAAACATGTATTGGTATATTCTGTTTTCTATAATTCCTTAGGTATTGGATCAGGATGAATCATGGTATAGGGAAATCAGGTAGTGGACTATGGATCTCGCCAATTATGTCTTATTGGGATGAATTGTCCTACCCATGATCATGAATTCGTTAAAGTGATACTTTATCACAAGAATTGTCATAAAAACATTTTTGAATAGTGGTTTATTTTTTTATCACGATCATAGGTTATTGATGTATATTATCATTGTAAGAGAACTAGACATGAGATATTTATTCTAGGTTGAATATATTTAATCCAATTATATTTATATTTTATATATAACTAAATCAAAGAATGTCATCATAGATGAACTGAGAAGGATGTTAGTGACTCAATCACTAATGAAATTGGTGGGGGAGTAATCTTTTAGGAGTTCTATCACTGAGATATTCTTGGATGTGAATGTGTGTATTGTGTAGTTTTTCATAGATTTTGTGAATGAAATTTCATCATTTGATTACTAGGTTTATATTATGAATGAAAAAGAAAATTATTTTCATAATTTTAATAAAAAAATATATGGTTAGGATGACTCGTGTTTCTTGTCTTGGTCATCCAATAGTAGTATGTGTTTTTAGGGAATATTCATCATTTTAATATCTCGAAAACAAATTTAATGGATAGTGGAAATTAGTCTTGTGTTTTTATGAACATTTGGGGGCAGCAAGATGTATCATGATTTGATATTTTAGTATTAGTTCCTAAGGATGATATATATGATTATAGAATTCTGTTCAAAATACCAAAATTTACATAAGAATAAAGAGGATCTCTAAAGACCTTTCATTTTATTTTATCTATTAACCATTCTAGCGTACAAGTGAGTATAGCTATCCATTGATATAATTGTTGGATTACAATGGAGTTATATTAAGAATGATGTGATTTGGGAGATCATTGATTAAGTTATGATATTATATATTTACCATCCATTTATGGGGATGATAATTTTAGATGACATTGGATTTATTTTTATTAAATAGATTTAGTTGATCTATGGAGTATCATCGGCAGTTGTTTCTCACAGGGACCCCTGATTTACATATTGTTTTTGGAAAGGGTATTAAAAAGACATGGGACACTAATTTTAGCTAAGAATAGAATATTACCTTTATAAATATGTGAAGACTAAGAAATCCATTCCAATTGTTGGGGATATGGTCTATTCACGCATGCTTTATTTTGGATTTTTATGGGGAAAAATGTGTACTAGGATAAGTTCTTCAATAAAAATAGAATGAAAGACACGATTACGATGGTATACATTGAATAATTATTTACAAATCCATATAGGTCTCATTGGTTTTAGTTGTAATTTGGAGAAAAAAATTTATTTAGTCTAATCCCTATTCATGAGATGATGATAAGGCTACATCTTCTCTAGAAGAGTTTAACAATATTATAGAATGTTCAAAAATACTATGGGGGTCATCTTTTATTCCCATTATAGTTTGTGATAGATGATCATGTTTTCTTATGGATTCACCACACATGTGATATCATCTTTGGGGTAATAAATTTTATATGGAACTGGTTATATGGTCCATTTAATTATCATCCAACCACTTGGAACGGTGGAATATCGATATGACATTATTTCCCCCATGACATCAATTCACAATTTATCTCATTTTACAAATTGAGAAGGTACGAACAAGACCCTCTAAATGAGATTGATTTGGATGATATTTATTATGATCATGATACATATATGGTTGAGAATCCATCTTAAGTTATATATCACCTTTATGAGTTGTTGGTTGATAAAATAATTCTCACAGTCATTTTACTACAAAAGTATTTGTGGGATAACCATGAGATGTAGGAGTGGGAATCATTGATGAGGAAGTAGTGAAATTTTTTGTATATGAGTCAAGAATATTATGATTATTCTAGGTTATAAAAGAGGCATGTTAAGGAAACATTTAATTATATATAGGCCAAAATTATTTTCCATTTAGACTATAATATTTCTTTATTGAGGTTTAAAAGGATGACATGAGCATATGGATAAAAAATTTAGTTATGGGGGAAGTAGGATAATTTCACGGTAAGAACATTGTTTTTAATAACCATATTATAGCCATGTGATATTGCTATGATAAAGCTAATGGAATCTTTCATCATTTGAGAATGGGTTTTCTATATGTTTAAATATTCCTTGGAAATGTGTAATTTTTTAAAGGGGCAGTTTCTACCTCACGGTATGAAAATACATTATCTAACAATGTATCTTATCTGTGCGCCACATACAGGTTTCCTAAATTTATAGAATTAACCAAATTAACTTCGTAATTTTTAAATATAATCTTCTATAAATAATTCATTATCTCAATCTAATCCATCTTTTTCACTCAATAGAAATATCCCCTTGATTCCATGGTAATTCATGATAGATTTGGGTGGATATGTTCGTGGTATGTTCCATTTTATAGATGCTTTCTTCTCCACATTCTATATCTCTCCTCAATTCCTCATCCAATTATTTCTTTGCTACCTTATTATGTTATTATATATAGATATTTAATCTTTTTGGTTGGAATTCAGGATGTTTTTCATAGATCAAGGAATGTGAGAACCAAATCTCATTTATTCCAATCGATTTTTTCAATGGTAACTAGGTTTTCTTTATTAGTGAGGATAGTGTCTCTATAAAATGGTTCTATATCATGATCAACCTTATGTTCTCTTAAATTAATTTTTTTTTGTTTAGGGAGATTAATGATTTTATATTATATTTTTTTTTGAAATTAAATCATTGGTGGCATGTAATGTTGTTTTTAAAGCAGTTTTTATTTGAAAACATTTATCATAGGCCACGTGGTCAATGATATTCATCAAAGATCATTTTTATTAAAAATTATTTTCAATAATGGGAGAACTGATTACTAACTTTTAAAAATGATCTATGTAATTTTAATTTTTTTTAAATTTTATGTTCGGTGAAAAAATTTCACTTGGGTACCTTAAAGGTATCGGTATATAGACATATGAAATCCATAGATGGGGTGGAATCATTAGGTGTTTAGGTATCCATTATTACATGGTAGGATCGCTATGTTATTGATACCAATAAACCATTAGAGACATGGTATTGATTTTAATCACATAAAACTATATTAATATTCCTTTACATGCCATAGTATGTATTCTTATATGCTTCATACAAACTTTATCATTGTTATATACCATATGTTTTTGTTTTATATTTGATTACTCATATAATTATATTATAGAGGGTTAGTTCTGATCACTTCCATATATTAATAACTCATGTTAATATTCATACACATGAGGCCTTGAATATGAATTATATCAATAGAAAACAAAAGGATGTTTTATGAATAGTGTTTTGAAAGAAAATATATTTATGAAGTTATTTTTGTTTTAAAGATAGTATAAATAGTTTCATAGAGATACACAATGTTATAATTCATGTAGGTATTATATTTGGAGTTTTCATTACAACCTACATATTTTTTGGGGAATATATATATTTTATCTTATAGAGAAATGGTAATGGGTTGGTTTTCTTATAAGTCACTTGTTTTTATTAGTTTTTGATTCTTTCATTATGGGTTGGGATGGTGTTGATAAATATTGACATGGATATGTGGGACTGTATTCTCTTTTTTATTATTTATACTTTTCTATTGGGTTGTATATATAATCGTTATATAATTTCTCTTCTATATTTATCTCTACATGTGTATCTCCTTTTTTCCATACATGATACTATGTGGTTTATGTGTTTATATCCATATTATAGTGATCCATATTTGGTGACCTGTCCTGTGAACTTGGATATGTTTATTACAACAAAAACAAGATATTTATTAAGGGGATGTTACAGTATAACCTAACCCATTTTATTATTCAAAATATTAATCAGTTTAGAAAGCACTTACATGATGTTATTGACTCCTACCCTCATTAGGATAGAAATATCATTTTCGAAATAATCAGATTTTCTATCACATTGTTTTACATTATTCCTCCAATTTTGGTACATTGAGTATAATATCGGAAAAATAGGGAAGAAATTTTCAAAAAATTGATCGGAAAATTTTGAAAATAAAAATATATAATTGATAACTCATTAAAGAAATATTTTCTTTACCTCACGAGTTTATAGGATATTTTCTCGTTTATCCATGGTTTATTTCATATTAATATCTCCATCTTAATAAAATATTAAATCAATTCATAATGGTTTATAAACATATTTTGAATTTTAAAAAGCACATAAATTTGGGAGTGTAATTATATGTGTGAAGAAATACCTCTTTTACATGTTCTACTTATAGGTGATGTTAATACCTAATGCCCTATTTTAGGGTTATTACTCCTATGTACATATTCTCTAGAGACACATCCACTTGTAGGATCTAGGTACTGATTTCATTTCATGGAATCCACTCACACTATAATTTACAAAAAAATTATAATGTTTCCTATACTAAAACATTTCCATCAGGAATCACTAATTATTTATAATACAAATAGCACAATTTAATAATAATTTACTTTGATGCCATCTATAACAACACACATTTATAATAAATTTTATTTCATCACTTCTCATCCTAAAGATCCATATAATACATTCCTAGAAAATCTATATACCCTGTGTATTTGGGAAATTTGATAGATTAAACATTAACATAAATTTAAAAATATAATGATTATTTAAAACTCCAAAATGTGCTTCAGTTTCCGTTGAAATATTTTTACTAGACTGGATAACCTGAGGACATAAAAAAGGGATGGGTGAGCAATAAATGCAAATAAATGAATAATAAAATCAAAGAATAATGATAAATAATAAATGAGTGTAAAGAATCATGAAATGGTAATATAGAAAGTTTAGAACCATACTTACCCATAAGGGGTCACTCTATGATAAAAACACATCCCAAAAACATGATATCATAATAATGGGAAAATAAACTAAAACATTAAATCCTAATCTTTAGGGGAGGATATGCAGAAATAAATCATTACGTGGTCTTAATTGGATAACCACACATTCATTATACATGGTATATCATGAGATGAAAATATTAAAAAATTCATTGGAGAGCAATTAGGGAACACCCTTAATATGTGCAACTATACTTGTCCCAAACTGATCCTATAACCTAAGAAAATTTTTCATCATTTTAGAATCACGATTAATGAATGATATTTTCATATATAATAGAACAATATAATTTTAGTTAGTTATATCAAGGTGAACAATCATAAATATATGTGGGGTTTGGTGTTCTCAACTCAATGGTATAGTATAGAGAATCAAGGGAAAATTTTAGAAACATGAAAATTATATATAAAAGATCATGGAAGAGACAAATGAGATATGCAAGAAATATATAATTATTTGGGAAAAATTTGAACATTTATTAATTTTTTATTAAAAAAATAAAATTTTATCAATTAATAATAATATGGTATATTCAAAGAGATTTTCATTAATAGAAAAGTGGAGGGATAGAATATCATAAGCTGAGAGGTTTCTTCTTAGAGATTCTGAAGAGATTATTAGAACATTGAATACTCAGTCAAAGGGATTTTGTTATGTAAATAAGAGGAATATTATGATTAATGTTTTTTAGTGAATAATAATGGGATAATCTTTTATAATTTATATAAAATGAGTGGGTATTTTTTATTAATTTCCATGAATAGGCCTCCGGAACAATTGTCGATTAAAAATAAAAAACTCTTGGCCTTCCCATGATGTTTCCCATTTTATTTTCCAAGTATTATTGGTTTTTTAAATTTTATTATTTTATAATAACAAATCTCAAAAATGATACATTTCATGTTGTTAATGTGAGTCATATCTATAAAGAATAATTTTTAAAATCTTATAATCGATTATTTGTTTTGGAAGATTAATTATTAGTTTGTAAAAATAACTGTTCTACTTTAATGAAAACATATTTTAATAAAAAACAGTTTATTTGGGTAATCATCTATGTTATTTGTTATATCACTTTTGGGATATTATGATGGGAAAATACATACCTTATTTAAGTACCGTATTTTTTTTAAAAAAAAATTGATTATCGTTGAAAATTATGAAAAAGTTACCATTGTAACATTTTGATATGCTAATTTCAAAAATGAATTTTTTTAATATATTTTTTTTAAATAGCATAATTTTATCCATTTAATTAAAAAAACATTTTTTATAAAAAATTAAGATTTTTTATGTAATCAATAACATTATGACCCCTATGAAAATTACATAAGACATTATTAAATTTTATTTTCATTCCTAATTATATTAACTTTTTAAGTCCACATTTCATGAAAATAATATTTATTACAATTTTATGAATTTATGACAATAGAGTGCTTTAATTGTAATTATATATATATTCCAAAAAAAGATGATTCTTTTTTTAAATAAAATTATATTTTTTGTCAAATAAATGTGTATATAAAGTCATAATGATAAAAAGATATCAATAAAAACTATCTTGTTTCAAGAAATAAAATTCAAATTTTTGTACTACTAGGATCATGATACATGGCTCCTCTATTAGTGCATTATCCACCCTATGGGTATGTTGTGCAATGATAGTTATTTCATGGGGTGGTTGAGAATATATTTTAACACCTAGGGTTGTCAAATTTTAATCTCTTTATATAATTCTATTTCTTTAATATTTTGGGTTACAGATTACAATGAGTTGAAATAAACCGTAATATACTATTAAAATATTATTATTTATGAAAACTTTAATATTTTCATTTTATTGGAAAGTAATTATAATATTAAATACATAATAAAATATATAAAAATTTAAAAATCAAAATATATGTATTGATAAATTCATAGTAAATAATATTTGAATTTTTAGTAATGTTATTTTATACTAAAAAAAAATTCTTAAAAAAAATTATTAAATTTTTAAGTATTATGATTAATTTCCAAAAAATTTACATTTTTTAAACTAAAAAATATATTTTTAAAATTTATATTAAAATTATATGAAGATAAATTTTTATTAATTTTCTAAAAATATTTATTCTGCAAAACATATTGAAGAATATTGATTTTTATTGCTGATAATAATTTTTTCTACCTTGAAAAATAGGTAAATTTTTTATTTAAATGATTTGAAATTTAAATTAATTCTATTATATTATAAATAATATGATAATCTCAATTTACAAAATTATAATTTTTTAATTTTTTTAAAAAATATTTCATATTTAAAATACGGATTTTTATGGAAAAACTATTTCATAGAACACCATATATTTTTTTCTTAATAAAATAAATTTTTGATTATTGCTGAATGAATTTTATGAATTTTTATATTATATACTCAATAAATTTTTTATTATTTATTTAATATTATTATGCATGAAATAATGATAAATCAAGTTTTATGCTTGGAATTTTTTTTCTTTCAAAAAACCCGTGTTATCTACATTCTCAACCTTATTTAAATATTAATGTCCAATAATTTATTGGTATTTAAGTAGATAAAGATAATTATAAATTTATATTCATTAGGTTCAAATTTGGTAAATATTCCACTTTTATTTTTGGACAGTATGATTAGTAATCATTATAAAAATTTCACCACAATAAAGGGAAAAAATTGTAAATATAAGATAACAATAGGGGACAAGGATTTAATTATTCATATTAATTCTTAATGGATTAAGTGACTTATACCCGTATCACCTTAGGCTTTATATTGGGGTTTTAATGGACTCTAGCCTTTAAAAATTACTTATATATTTTTTAAAATAAAAAAAGTTACAAAATGTCACTCTTTTTTTTCTAATATCAATTTTATGTCCTCATAGGGGAAAATATAATTCATGAATCAATAAATGTATCAATATTGATATCAATAATGTTATTTTTATGATATAAACTCAATTTTTTTCTTCATAATTATATGATAACACTATTTTTTTATGAAACACCAATGCAATATTTCTCCTTTTAATAAAAAATATAATCATGTATTTTAAAAATATTAAATATTAAATAATTTGAATGTTGTAACGTGGAAAAGTATGCTTAAAAATATATATAAAATATTATGGAAGTTAGAAATCATTATATTTTAATTTCCCTATTTTCATGATAAATTTAAATTTAAATTAAGTGAATCGTGTCAAAATTGACAATAATGATATTGTGTCAAAATAATTTGTTATTAAATTGGTTAAAAATGTCAGAAATATTGAAATAAGAAATGTTGAAAATTATATTTTTAAAAAATTCCTAAATTTTCAATTTATGTGACAATTGGAACCTTATAAGAAAACATTATAACTCTTTAATATTGGAAAATGTAATACCGTAGTTAAAATTAAAATTGGTCACCTTTTTTTAATCAAAATCAAACAATTTAATATGACTCTAAAACCTGTCATAAAAATTTTGGTTCATTGTTTTATAAAAATATAATATCATAAAATATAATCCATGGACATTTTGAGGCATTTGTTTCTAGATTAGAATTTTGATAATTTATTATTTAATCCAAAGAGATCCCCTCACCTAAATTATAAAAGGGGACCTCCTTCATCACATATTTACACAAAATTGAGGCTTCCATATCAAAAAATATATACCAAATTCTCTTTTAAACTTACCTATGGAGATTTTTTAGGTTTTTTTCTTCTCAAAATACCTTCCTTAGGGACCTTTAGAGGAGATATAAGGGAGTAGATTCAAACAATACATAACTACCTTAACCAATCACAATCATTTATTATCTTATTTACCACCTAAAAATATGTTTATTTTATCCTAAGATAACAAATTTATTAAAGTAAATATTATGAAATGTCATTTTTATTATGAAAACATTATTATATACTATATTTTCCATAAAATGATAAGTGAATGTAACAGTTATGCGTACGCAATGTTTACCATATCCACATATCAATATAATAAATTTTTAATCATCATGTTTTATGGATGGGTATTATGGTGGTTTGAATGTTTATATATTATATTTATGAAATAATTATAATTTTCTAATACTGATATCATTTTTACCTTCTTACCTTCCAAACTATTAGGAAAAAAACAATGTCGTTCGTGTGTAAGTGTGGACTACCCCATCCACAAAGTGATGTGATTTATTTTTTATTTATATTATAATTGAATAGAAATAGGGATATATTTAATTAATTTATATGATATATATGATATAATAACTATCATTTAAGTCTGAATTATTATTTTTCTTATTTCGTTCCATCTGTCAAAAAATAAAAGCATCGTTTATGCATACATACTTCTTTCTGACTACTGGAACAGTGTTATTTATTTTTATATATAATTTCTATGAATTCTTTAGAATATATATATAATTAAAATATATTATATTTAAAACATTATTAATATTCACTATATAGTGGATCCATTATCAGATTATAATGACCAAAACTTTTTAACTGGAACGTACATGAAAAACAAAGCATACATCCTCTAAAATTGTGATTTTAATAAAAATCATTTATAATAGGATAGAAAAGGGTTATATATAAATTATATAGGGTATGATATATATGATTATTTATCTATAATATATGTATAATAAATAATTATTTATTAAACATGAGGTTCTAGTGAAAATTAGGAATGTTAGGAATATGGTGTGTGATTTTCATGTTTCATTTATTATCAGGGGACACATATCACATTCACCACAAATTTCATCAATGTGGCCTATATGCTATTCACGATTTTATTTTATAACTATGATCATGATAATTATGGGATATAAATATACATCTATGGTTATTTCATATTGTGTGATTATGATTTAAAATTTACCGATGTGGTAAGTGTTTTATGTTACAATCTAATTTTTTATCAGGATTATTTATGATTAAGTTTCCTATGAATAATTATTATTTTATATATCTCAAGATAGTAGTAGATATTTTTCATATGATTATTTATATAAAATAAATTTTTTCATTAAATTTACTTCAGCGTAAGTACTCAAGAGATTGAAAATATGTTTTAAGGAAAATTGACTTAATTTGTCACTTCTGTTGAAAATCATTTGTCTTCCACATCGATATTTTTAAAAAATATTTTAAAAGTGGGTTTCTACTATTATTCAATGATTTTATAAATTATTTTTTATCAATTTTTTATTTTTTAAAAGACATATTCAATGGAATATTTTACGTTTTTCAAACGAGGTACTTTGTGTGTTTTATGAAAATATTAATGAAGTAATGTTTTTTAAATTATATGGCATGAATGGATTTTTTTCACCATCATTACTATTTTTTAAAGCCCCCTTTACAAATTTACCTAGTAATTTTCAATGAAAACTTCTTCATTCATATGTTCACTATTTTTTAATGATGTGATTTTAAAATTGAATGGTAATTTTACTCAAGAATTATATAATGAAATTTTAATAGAATTTATATTCATAAAAGAACAAAACACTTAATTTATCTTATCCTTTAGAAGGGAAATGATCTAATGGTAAAATAGAAATTTTTTATTTGGATTTTTATTAATATGATGAAGAAAAATTTATGAAATCCATTTCATTTTCATGTGTTATTCTATGATGAAATATTTATGGTGCCCATTTATTTACATGGGTTCTGATATGATGAATTGTTTATCACTTTATGGGATACATTTCTATGATTTTAATTATGTTATGGGTGGGACATATATTTTCCAAAATTAATTGAGTGAATATAAATAAATAAAACGTAAATAAGTATTGTATGAAACCGTCTTCATGTTCATAAGTTTATGCATGGACATGGATTTCATGTCCAAAACATTATGCATAGATCTCGATTTCATGTCCTTATGTTTATGAGTGTACTGATTTTTCATGTCCTTAATATTATTCATATATCAGATTTCTTGCCCATAATTATATGTGATGGATTGATTTCATGTCCTTTACTTAATGAGTGAACATGTTTCTATTTTCACATGTTCGAAATGTTATTCGATTATGTTTATTCCAAAAATTCATCTCTTATTCCAATATAATGTTGTCATGGATCAGGTTATTTGATTCTATTAAGATCTGTATATTATGTATTGTAAATAATTATACCCCGACTCAACATTATTATCTTTAATATGAATGGCATAGATTTCATGTTTAAATATTATGTTCTTATACGCCTATACTCAAGTTATAATTATGTGATCACTGATATAACCCTTATTTACCATTACTGAGCATCTGACCACACCCTTTATTATGTTCCCATTCCAAAATTAATGAAGAAATTCTTTAATAAGGATATGTCAAATTGGGTTATTATTATGATAAAATTATGGGAGAAACATTTCAACATGTTGTCTATATGTCCATGTTTCCAAGATACCAGGTCTATATGATTCTGTCATTGGTTGTTATATAATGTTATAGATATTTATCTATTTAGATCTAATATCATTGTATTGAAATTTTGAGTATTTAAAGTTTCTATCAGAGAATTTATTAATTATACTTTAGAAATTATGATTAGAAAACAGTAGTGAGATTCCTAGGGATTGGACAATATATTGGATAATATAGTTTTGGGAATTATCTTGGATGGAAACGGTTAATCCTAAAGTATCATCGAAAAGGTTACATGATTTATAAATATTATAAATTATATTTCATGAATCCTCACAATGAATATTATTTCTCAAACTATGTTTTTTTTGTAAATGGATGAAACCATAAAGACTCTTGTTAACACCGATATATGACGGGATGAGTGTCTTTCTGAGATGTCAGAGGAAATATGAGTTGTAAGGTAAATCATTTTTATTATTCCTAATAATCTATATTATTTTATGATTAAAAATAATAAATTTGTTTTTTTATAAGGGGTATGATAAGGAGAAAATTGAATTTAATAAACACCATAGAGGAAATGAGATTCTTTTTCCTACATGTCTAGAATGTGAAAAGAAAAAGTCATATGAATATATTGTAGGAATAATGAGATATTTTGCGTGTGAAAAATAAGGATACAAAGAGAGTAATATCTAATGAAAAATTAAAATTTGTTTTAATGAAATGGATTATAATAATAGGATATATAGGGCATACTAGATGGTTGAATGTTTTAAATGTTGAATGTGTTGGAATTATGAAAATTAATGTACTAGGGGAATGATATTAGAGAAAATTATAACGATTTAATGACTAATTTTATTATTTACGATATTGAAGGGACTAAAAACAATATATGAAAGTCATTTGATATTTTAGGATTGTTTCTTATGTAAAAACAAAGAATCATTATTAAATTAAAGATGGTGTATCTTAAGACATGATTCATATTTCTTATTTTATGAATGTATTAATGGCTAGTAAGATTATAAATCTTATTCATTACATTAATAGGGAAGTGGGATGATTGAAGTGTTTATGAATTTGGATACAAAAATATTGTTGTATATAAGCTATACTCAATATTGGAATGAAAATCATAATGAATTTATGGATTGGTCAATTGTATTTTTTCTTTATGGAATTGGAAACATATTTTGAATGGTACCAATAACATATGAAAGAAAAAATTAATATTTGGGATAAATAGATGATTAACATTTAAGCGTTAATATCACTGAACTTATTATTTTTATGTTATTTTATGATAATATTTTTCATTTCATCATTGATTAAGTTTATCGAATTTTCGAATCTATGGAAATAATATGATATTTTATTTGAAAAGTATGGATTTTATTTTAATTTAATGTTGTAGTATGAGCTATGAATCCCATCATGGATGTATTGGCTTAAGGATGATCATATATTCAAAGTATTAGACACCATATCTGAAGTTATATGTTTTGGGATTTTGAGGGAATTTGAAACCTTTTACCAGGTTTTAGGTTGAATAATCTATTATGGATCAAATAACCATGTAAGGCTGTATATATTTTGATTTTAATTTCATTATCCTCTATTGGATAGTATTATATAAGCAATAAGAATGGTCTAAATGTGGTTCATTAATATAGTAATAATTTAATAAATATGCATGGTAATTTTAAGGTTTACCATTTAGGTTAAAATCTAAAAGTGATTCATGAAATTTTTGTGAAGTTCACTATGTTATAAGATTTTATAGAGATTTATTATAGAGATTAATGATATTTTAAGTGATTGTTTTGGATATTTGGCATATCTAACTTCTAGGGTTATCATATTATTTTACAAGAAAAATTTTAATGGGATGAACAAAAATACATTTTCATTATTTTTTATGTTATTAAGGATATTTGGGATGTATGGTAATTTTTTGAAATATTCTAAGTGGAACCTTTGTTCTGATTATAGAAAATATTGGAGATAAATGTACTATTTCAATTTTTATTCATTATAATAATTATCATGATCTAATGATGTTGGTTTTTGGTAGTGTATAATGATATGATAGGGGGTTATAATTTTATGAATTATGTGATCCATTAGAAGTTTCTGTTGTGCATGGAGCATAAAATAAATTCATCATTAATACTTATAATTAATAGAATCTTTTTTATATTGTGTAGGAAATTGATAAAAGTTAAAATTTAACTTTTAAAGTCATTATATTTCATAATTTTTTTTATTCTAGATGATAAAGGGATCCCTCATCTGTAGGAAAATCATTTTAATAATTTTTTTCCTATACCCATTATTTTTGATAAATTGATTGTGTTTTAACCACTCACAGATTCATTGTTTTGAGACTATTAACATACCCCCAAAAAAGTTATCTATCAATCATTATTAGTCCTTGGGTATTTTTTTTGTCTTACAGGTCCATAATTTTACTTATAACTAATGTTGTACTATTTCTAAACCTAGTTCTTAATGACCATTGTACTTCACTTTCAATATTATTTAGGGTATTTATTATTCAACCTTTTTATAATGTGGGTTTTCAACAAAGGAGTATTACATTATAAAACCTTTGATTACTAAGGGAATGTTAAAATTTTGATGATAAAATTTACTAAAAGAGATGAATATATAATACACCAATATTATAGAAAATATATTTCTATAAATGATATCATAAATTACATGCAACACCGAGTTAAAAAACCCCAATACACTATCGAAATATTATTATTTGTGATAATTATAACCTAGCCATTAAATTAGAATTTATGAATATGATTATCTAATTTAAGAATTATATATAAATTTTTTATTCAATATACACGTATTAAAAAATTCTTTTAAATAATCAATTAATTTTTATTAAAGTCCTTTTTTTCTTCAATAATATGATTTAAAAAAATGATTTGTATTAATTTATTTTTAGAAAATATTATATTGAATTTATTAAAATATTATAATTTATATTTTAAAAATTAAAATATTTTTTTAAATTATATTTTTTAAATTATCTAATGTTATTTTTTAATTTTTTTAAATATTAATTTTCCAGGTAATAGTGAAAAATATTAATTGTTTTTAAAAATGGTATTATTTTAGGTTTGTAAAATGTTACATTTTTTTAAAATTGTTTTAAAGTAAATTTATATATTTTATATTTAAAAAATATAATTATATAAATTGGAAATATTTTTTTTTTAATATTTTATAAAACGTTTTTATACGTTAAAATAATTTTTTTGTAAAAACTATTTTTATACACACTATGTCTTTTCATCTTAATAAAATAAATTGATTAATTATATTGAATAATTTTTATAAAATTTATATATTATATAACATATTTTTTAAAAACATTCATATAATATTTTCAGGCATGAAATAATAATAAATCATTTTCTTTGTTTAAAAATGAATTTCTTCTAAAAAATATTTTTGTCACATATTGTGAAGTTTCATTAAACATAATGTTTTTCATTTATAAGTTTTTATTATATTAATTTAATCACATATAAATAATAATTAGGTTATTGTTTGTTAAATAGACAGCTTTAATTTTGGTTCGAAATGATTAGTAATCGTGGTAAAATTTATCACCTTCGTAAAGTTTAAATATTGATATTGAGGTTAAAAATTTGGGATAAGGCAAAAAAAATTCATCTTAAATCAAAATGAAATAATTAAAATATATCCTCATAAAATTAGTCTCTAAAATATTATATTTAATGAACATTAATCTATGAAAATGACTTATATATTACATAAATTAGAGAATATTACAAAATTCCACTCTCTTTGTTTTTAATAACTTTTATGTGTACAAATAGAAAAAAAGTAAGATATGAATGAATATATTGGACTATTATGGAATTAATAATGTTATTTTCATGATGATAATTTATTATACATTTTCAGTAATTATATAATGGCCATAATGTTGTAAGGAACATCGATTCCTCATTTCTCTATTTAATAGAGAAATATATTTATTGATATTCAAAATATAAAAGTGATACAATTTTAATATTTTAAATAAATATAAGAATTTTATTGATTTATATACCATATTTAATAGTTTTAAATCATTATCTTTTATTTCACACATTTTATTGATGAATTTAATTTTAAATTACATGAATATTATCAAAATTGACAATAATTATATTTCATTAAAATAATATTTTTTTAAACACTAAAATATTTAAATTATAATATTTGGATATTATATGGTCTAAAATTTCATACTATTTCCATTTATGGGCCAATTTTCACTTTATGTCTCAAAATTTCATCTTATTAATATTTAATAATGTGTTATTGTAGTGAACATTAAAATTGGTTAACTTGGGGTTACTCAAAATGATAAGGTTTAAAATGAAACCAAAACATGAATAAATTACATTCTTTGATGTGATTAAAACAATATCCTATATTAACTTTAGATATTTGTCCATTTTTAGTAATTTTTCCCTATAATAGTCTTACAATAATTTGATATTTATATTAAATTCAAAACGTGACCCTCATATCAATTATAAAAGTGAAACTCCTTCATCACATCATTACACTACTATAACCCCTCTAGATTGAAATAAATATAAGAATTAATCTTATAAAATTACATATCTATATTCTATAGTTTCTGTTCTTCATAAAATAACAACTGAATAGTGCCTTACGATATATCTAAAGGAGTCACTTCAATGAAGAGGTAATCACCTTAACGAGACACATTCTTTACACTATTGATTATATCCTATAAATCTATGTTATTAATCATTATATAATAATGAAAATAAAATAAATATTTGGAAATGTTATTATAGAATATTAAAACACCATTATACACCCTCATTCCCATAAAACACAATGTGAAAGTATCGCCTGTGGATACGTACGACTTATCATATACACATAGAAATACAATTTATTTTTAATCAATATAAATTATGGATAAGAATTATGTTGGGTTTAATATTTATATATGATATTTATAACATAATATATATTTTTAAATGATAATATAATTTTTACCTTTTTACAGTCTATACTATTGGTAAAGGATATTTTCATTCATGCGTACCTATGGATTACCACCTCAATGAAGCGATGTGCTTCATTTTTAATTTCCATTATAAAAGGATAATATTACAAAAATATTTAATTCATTTATATGGTATATATTATATAATAATTTTCTTATAGAGGATAATTATTATTTACATATCTTTTAACCAATCTATCAAAAAATGAAAATAATTTTCATGCGTACGTAAGACCGACTGTCTCCATGAATAGTATTATTAATTTTTCTGTCTTTATTTTTTTGAAATATTATGTATATTTATAAAATTAATATATATTATATTTATAAATATTTTATATTTATAGAGATTAATGATGTATGATCAAAATTCAATGGATAAATAACTGAACTGGAGCAGGCATGAAAATATGGCAGATGTCACCAAGAAATAGTGATTCTAATAAAGAAGTGTTAAAACAGGTAAAAACGGTCATAAGAAAATCATATATGGTATTATAATATTATTAGTATTCAATAATATATTTTTAATAAACCTGTATTTATTATAAATTATTTTCTACTACATATAAATGTAGTCAGACATAAGGTGATGGATTTTTGTATAACTTTTAGTTTCATTGGACACATTCCACATTCACCGCTTGTTTCATTTGTGTCATTTATATTCATCCCATTTATGGATTTTATTTTTATTATCATAAAAATCATGGGATATTAAAACCCATATAAATTCCATTATTTCTGGGGTATTTTGATTCAATAATACCAAAGTAGTTGGGGTTTTATGTTACAAAAAATCATAGGGTAATAATATTCCTAATTATCTAAAGTAGATGGGGTATTGACTATTGGTATTTTTTAGGATTAAGATCACATTGATGAAATATTCAGATCTATAAATTAATATAATCATATATTTTATTTCCATATGGTTATTTTATGGAAAATAATTTTCTTTTTATCATTTCCCAAACCTTACATACTCAATAGACCAAAAATATGTTTTATGGAAAATCGACTTAATTTCTCTCTTTGTGGAAAAATGTATTTCTTCCATATCCTTGTTTTATAAAAAAAATAAATGAGTTTTTTAATATTATAATACGTTTTTAAAATTAATTTTTACTAGATTTTTAATTTTTAGAAAATAGTTTGAATGAAATATTTTTTTTCCATTTTCTAAATGAGGTACTATTTGACTTTTCTGAAAAAACGAATGGAAGGAATGATTTTTTAACTTATACGACATAAAATAAATTTCCAACTATCATGAATATTTTTTTTAATATTCATTTGCATTATTACATGGTTATTTTCAAATAAATTATTCTTCTTTATAATTGTGTTTTTTTAAATAAGGGGCATGAAAATAGAAAATTTATTTTCCTAAAAAATGTTCTAATGGTTCTTTAATAGAATTTCTATTAATCAAAGTAAAAAAACATTATTTCAATTATGAATAAATAGGTATATGATCCAATTATACCATCCACATTCATTCTTTTTATGGTTTATAAATATGATGAAAAAATGATTTAGAATACCATTTCTTTTCCATGGGTAATTATATGATGAAATTTTAATGAAACCCATTTCTTTTCATGTGTTTTGATACGATGAATGATTTATGATCTTTTGTAACACATATGCATGATTTTCATTATTTTATGGGTGGGGATTTTATCTTCTTCTAATTCATTTGTTTAATTTGGATGACTCAAGAGGTAAATATTTTATGAATAAACTTGATTTCATCCTCAAAATTTTAATTGTGGACATAGATTTCATATATAAAACATTATGTGGGGACCTGTTTTTAATTTCCACATGATTGTGTATTTAATTTTTACTTATTTCTATAATATTATGAATTTACTTAGTTTAATCTCCATATGTTTATGTGAGGTACTAATTTCATGTCCTTTACTTAATGAGTAAAATTGTTTCAATTTATTCATGTTTACAATGTTATATATTTTTGCGCATGCCATAAATTCTTGTCTTCTAAAAAATTATTCTCTCATGGATAGTTTTATTTGATTCTATTTTATTTATGACTTATGGACTATAAATAATTATACCATAACTCATGAATTTTATATTTTATATGAAGGGTAGGATTTTTAACTGTTTAGTTCACGTTCATATATCCTTATGCGTGTATTAAGAGTATGTTATCTTTGATATCCCCCAATTTTACCCATACTGAGCAACATATATTACCCTTTATAATGAATTATTTCCCAAGGTTATAAATAAAGGTTTAAAGAATGATATCTCTAATAAGTGTTATTTATATATATAAAGTAATGGGAGACTCCTATAAAGAAGTTATTTATATGTCCATGCCTCCAAATATACTTCAAATATAAGATTCAATAATGTTTCGTTATTTTATTTAATTAATTATTATATATTAATATGTAATATACCTTTATTATATGTTTGGGTTTTTTTATAAATAATGTTTGTACAGTGATATCTATAAGTATGAACATCTCACAAACATGGTATTTCTCATGTTTTAAATACATAATCTCAAATTGTTCTTGGTCATGTTCTAGGTTTAATGAATCTTGGTCCCTTAGGAGCACAGATAAACAAGACTTATAATGTATGATCCTACCAGTTGTTTCCATCAGTTATTTCTTATAAAAAATGATATTTTACTATAAACCGTAATATATTCAATTGTTTATGCATATAATGATTCATGCTATTTATTCACAATTTTATTATTATTATTTTTTATAATGTTCCATAAAAATATAGTGCCTGATCATTATATAACTACATTAAATACAAAGGCATATATTCATTTATAATGAAATAACATTGAAAAATTATTAGAATATACACATGGACAACTGGTCATTGAGACATGTATAGAGATTCTACTATGTGTTCAACCATCTTGTAAATCATGATAGAGTCCATCTAAATGTTATTGATAATTTAAGATATAAGATCATTATCATAGGTAAAATTTGTTTTTTAAATTATATATTTATCATATATGTTTGGAATATTTATGGTTAATAAATTAATTTTCATAGTATTATCAAATTTTTTGTTCATGGATTTAAAGATTGTTTTAAAAATGTAATTTAATCCAAATGAAATGTTTTATTATAATATTATTGATTCCAAAATGTTTATGTTAATGATTTAAAATCTTTTTCTAGGAATCATGTTAAATTTTTAAGTGCATAAGATAGCTATTAATATCTATAGAATATATTCCTTGGTAATTATAGCATGCCCAAAAACACGCCTTTCAAACACAAAAAAATGAAATTGTATGATATTTTCAAAAAATTTATTTCAAAAATAACATTAGGAGCAGGGCTTTCAAACATAGTAATAAACATAAATATTCTTTTGAAACTATAATGTGGGTATCTAAATAAAATTAACTTGATATTTAATATATATATTTTTGGGCTAAGCCATGTTTCAAATATAGGTGGCAAATCATACACATTTTTAATTGTTGATGATTATAAAAGATTCAAAATGGTTTATTTATTAAATTAGAAAAATGAGATATGAAAGGTATTTGTTAAATACTCCATGAAGGTCAAAAATGATAATGGGTATATGATAATATCCTTTTAGAGTGGTTGTGGGGGGTGTTTTATAATAATTATTTTCATAAACATTGTGACTATCATGGTTATAATCATTATTTTTTTCACTCCTAGAACATCCAAACTGAATAGGGTTATTTAAATATGGATTTGAAAACTATATGAGATATCAATAAATCACGCTAATTAATTCAATCTACGGTAATATTTTTGGGTCGTGGTAGTCAGCACTATTTGTTATACAAAAATCCATGATCACATAATACCAATCCTTTATAAGATCCCCAATGATATTTGGAATATAATAAACCAAATGTTGGATTTTTTATTATGTTTGGGAGTAAATTATATAAGTTTAACTATAAATAAATTTTAGAAAAATTAAATCCCAAACAGAATGAAGACATTTATAATGGGTACTATTATTCATGAATAAAATATTAAATAATTAATAAAATGACCAAGACCATATAATAATAAATTGTGATTAAAATAAATAAAATGTTTCCTAAACATAATCCTTATAGTCATGTTGAGGTTAAACATGAAATGTTGCACTTGAATGAACCACCTCCCGGGAAAGAAGTTTATTTTGAGGAAGAATCACTATCCACTCTTTACTCAAATAATGAATGATGTCCAAAGGAAAACCCTTAGAAACATTTATAGGAGATATGAAAGTCATTACTCATAAAAAAATTATTTTTAATTTGGTTGAACAACATGATTTTTTTGCACACGTGGAACCAAAAAATATTGAAGAAAATATTATTGATGAATATTGGTTACTTTCTATAAATATTATGTGGAACCAATTTAAACGGAACATAATTTAGACTATTATTGAAAAACACCAATGATCATCGCTTTACAGGTACCTAATGGGTGTTCAAAAAAAATTAGATAATCAAGGAAACAACACTCATAGAAAATATGTAATTGAAGAGAAATTATATAATTATAAAGAGGGAGATTAATATGTTGAGTCCTCTTAACCTGAGACATATCTTAGGTCCATTAGAATACATTTGGAATTAATTAACCACATAAATTTTATTATTTTCCAAATGAATATCAAATTTTATTATATGAATTTTTTTTAAAGGTATTTATGATAAAATCCTCACATTTGTTAAAACATAAAATATCTAAATCAAGTTTTATGTTAACTAAGGTTCATTATAGATTAAAATAATCCCATGGGGATTGTTATTAATAGTTTACTAAATACCTCATAAATATTATTAAAAAATGTAAAATCCTATTTTAATATTAATATAAAACATATGTCAATGGGTTTTTTAACAATTCAATTACTTTTTAATGAATTTATTTTCAGTTTCATTAAACAATCTCTCTGAAATTATTTTTTCGTTTAATGAGAATAGTATTTGTGATGATTTTTTGGGAGAAATAAAATTTTCCCTCGGGTTTTAATTTTTTTGAAATAGGGGTGGTACTTTTCCCTTTCAAATAAAATAAAATACAAATCTATTAAATTGTTTTTAATGGATCATGTAATGGAAACAGTTAAACATATGAGTAATTCATATATGCTGACATTGGATGAAATAGCTGAAACAGCTGACAAAAAGCATATAGAAGAATGATTTTAAGTCTTCTTTAACTTACTATGATCAAGGCAAACATTGTGTTTTCTATTTTTTTATGAGGTTGTTTTTAAGAAAATCTTAATGAATCTCAATTGTATTATCATAAATTAATTTTCAAATATTGGGAATACTGTAATATGTTTTCTAATTTTATCTTATATATACTTATTATAAACATATTATTTATCTGGATTCTATTTTTGAAGGATTCCTATTATAATGAAAATGTAAAAATGGTAATTTTCACCTACATGGTAAATACTTAGTCACATGGAGTAAAGAAAATAAAAATTCTATTTCACATTCTATGAATGAAGTGTAATTTTTAGACATGGGGAGTAGTTCTACAATAATTATTTATATTAAAAACATTCTATAATATTATTGGATTGAATATGAACATGTTCTAAATAAATGCGATTTCACTAGTGCAGTTAATATTTTTGGGAATGAAATTCAAAACACACATTGTATGAACAATGATCTATGAGACCATATTTTGAGAGAGAACTTTCAAGAGGGTGATATCATGTTTTAATTTGAGCATATATCTACAATTGGAAGTAAAATTCTCAAAACCCCTTTCATTGTAACATTTATAATTTATTATAGGGACGGTATGCATAGATAACTTGTAACACAATCATTTAACATTGGAAATTCTAAAGTTTATCTAGTTCATAATTATTTTAATATCATTTCTTCATTCATTGAAAATAATTGTACATGTATTCATTGATCATTTTTTACATTTTTTAATATACGGGAGATCACATTTAGAATACATACCCATTTATCTATTCAAATGTATTAACATGATCAATCATATTTTTAGGGTGATACTATTTATTTATTAAATAAATATTTATATATATTTTAAAACATGTTATCTTTTGTAAGATAATATTTCTTATTTGTTAATATCATTTGTTTTTTCTAATTTTCTAGAATTTTTTATAGGTTATTATATGTTTATATGGGGAATTATAATTTATATTGAATATTATTATGTATACCCCCTATAACACATACTGGAACTACTTTTTTAGTGTGGAGAAAAAGTTTTCTATTAATTTTTTTGATCTATATAATTAAATCAACTTATACTATTTTTGAGTTTTTTTTATAATCAAAACTAGTGATTAAATTATCAATACATTTATTTATCTATTGTTTCCTAGGTTTTTGTAATATTATATTGATTATTATTAAATTATTTTAAAATTTAATTATTTTATAAATTACCTTTTTTAAGTCGTCAAAATCAATTTAAAATCACCATTATATTTCATTATAAAATAATAAAATTAATTTTGAAATTACAGGTAATATATTTATTTAAAAATAATATGGTTTTCCATTTATCTTAAAATTTCTTATGTGGATACGATCATATAAGATGGGTAAATTGGTTTACCTAACACTTATATATATTTTTAATGATCCATAATAACCACTATCATTATAAACATTTATTATGGATGTATTTCCAATATTAATATGGAATATCATTCTTGGAAGATGACGGATTTTACAATAGGTCCAATAGAAGTTTGGTGGTCCATTTTGAAAGCTATCGCTGGGTCGTACCATTATCCAATTAGAAGGAACGCATCGATGAATCGATGGGGTTGGTAGTGGTACCTATACAATTTTCAGCCTTGGTAGACAATGAGTGATATGGATATTGGAATCTGTAAACATTTAAACATCTTTTTCTAGATGATTAAGGAAAAAATATAGTAGGATATCTTATGGAGTCTTACACTTGGGCGGTAACCAATTTCTTAAAATTTTTATTATCTATTATGTCTTGACTCACCAATTATCTTTTACCTCAAAAATCACAATGGGACCTCCATTAAATATAACTTTAACCCCATGGGGGTTCACACATTGGCCATTAACATATTATATTCACTTGATATCTATGATTTCTCTCCCTATTGTAATATTTTACTCAT
The DNA here is from genome assembly GCA_963277665.1 of Viscum album. NCBI lineage: Eukaryota > Viridiplantae > Streptophyta > Magnoliopsida > Santalales > Viscaceae > Viscum > Viscum album. The sequence continues at coordinate 1,046,335,771 of OY728135.1, read as the reverse complement.
GAATCCCTAGTATCTCTTTATCTCGTTTTTTAGTTCCATTATATGTGAGAGAACTTACAGTGTAATGTAAATGGTTTGTTCAAAAAAAACCTCTCATTCTGGTTCTTCTTCTCGTGTTATATCTAATACTAAAGTGAGTGTTTTTTTGTGGTTTGTTCTCTGAAAATTACAAATCATACGTCTCTTCCTTTGTATTGGATTTTATTATGCAATTTCCTAGAATTAAATGTTGTTTATTATATTATCTACTAATAATGTCAAGGGGTTATGGGAACCTCAATCCTATTGGGATAGGAGTAATAGAAACTACATTTGAGTATTGACTAAACTATATTATCACCTTTTCTTTCCAATTAATTTATTTTTCACTATGAACAATCATTATTTTTTTTATTGTATTATTTTATCAAATTTTTTAAAATTTGAAAATGAAATTTACCCCCCTCTTATTATCCTAGTTGGACTATAAATTTTGAAAAAAAAAACGAAAATGACATCCAATATAAATGATTTGGTCTAAAATGTTGTATGAGGTCCAATGAATCACCATGATAAGTATGGAATGAGGTATTTCATCTTATTTATTAATGGTTATTGTGGAATGGACTATATAATGTTCAATTAGAGTATGAATGTTTTTTATGATGTATATTAAGAGGTACCAATGGAGAGGTAAAATAATGAAACTATATATGTATTCAAACATTTGTGGTTTACCGGTGAAATATAGTGGAAATCCATTAAGGTGATGAAATATATTAGGAAACTCAGAATTAATCTTAAAGAATCTTTAGTTTTAATTATTTAAGAAAATGGAGATACAGAATATTTAAATAAATCATTGAAAATTATTTATAATATATTAACAATTGAGAGTGGTGTCTTTTTACACTGTTTAAAAAAGATAGTATATGTTTTGATGTTTAGTAATAATGAAAAATATTTATACCATGGAGAGGATAGAACACACAAATAAATGTTTCATGTAAGGAATCTTTCACGATTATATTTTTGAGTCATTATAATAAAATTATATATCTATAATAAATATATAAATTTGGAAATGTAAAGACAAAATAGATGAGGAATTATATTTTGGATACTGAAAAATAGTATGTCTATAAATTATTTAACTTAAGGATGAATAATATTTGGATAGTAATGATGTCATGTTCATTGAAATGATATATTGGAATAATTAAATATGTTCAATACATAATGGAATATCAAAGGAATATGATGAAATTGGTACAAATATGATGTTCAAAAATGTTTCATAAATGATGAATATTTCAATGAAGAATCATTTGTATAATCCATTACATAATAGATCCAATGAAAAGTAAAACAGAAATTAAATTATAAGAAATTATATCTATCTAATATAATTAGAGATAGGTTAACCCAAAAATAATTATGGATTAAAATGAATATATATAATTCTACTTTTTTATCAGTATTGGGGATGAGATCATTTGATGAGTCATAGAGTGATGAGACTTAAGATAAATATTTGAATAATTAATTGGATCAAATTCAAAAGAGTAAAACATAGGAGATTTTGGAGAGGGATGACTATCATAGTGAGATCATAACAATGATGGTCTTCAAGAATAAATTTTAAATGCCTGGAAAAATTTTAACAAACAATGCTAGTTTGGAGTGTATATATTGCGAGCATACTAAATTTATTAATGTTGATGTGACACATTAACTAGTGGATTAGTTTGATTCAATTAGAATTTCCATGGTGTAATGATAGAAATACGATTTGGATTTATCAAACGAAAGTAAATACATAAATCTTGAATAATATAATCAAAGAAGAGGTATACATCGAACAATTCATGGGATTCTAGATTGGTCACTATAAAACCAAAGGGTGTTATGCTAAATAATTCCTTGTTTGGTATGAAAGAGAATCCATGAACAAGGTATATATATAATATCAAGTATTTTAAAAGGATATAAATCAAAGGAGTTTGTTTTTATTATAAACTCTATTTGGATACATCAAAAAATTTATGGTTCTCATTTATGTGGATGATATCACATTCAGTGGGGTCATGAAATGATCATTTGACGATTTTTGTAGTCACATGTGGTCAAAATTTGAAAATTGATTTATTGGGGAGTTCATGTTATTTCTTGTGTTTTAAATTCTTTTGATGAATAGATCTGTCTTTATCTATCCGGATAAATATGTAAGAGGTATATTTAATAGTTTTGATATTAATAAATCTAAAAAATTTATATATCTAATTTAAAATTATACTTATCTTATAAAGTATGGGAAAGAAAAATATAGAACTATGTATGTATAGAAATATAATTTGGATTTTTCTGTATTTAACTAATACATAGTTGGATACTATTTATGAAATATTCTTAGAATCCCATTTCAAAATAAATCTAAAGGAGGTGAATTTATAGTGATTAATTGAATCATGAGGTATATTTAAGGTACTTCTATTTTGGATTATTCATTGATGTAGGAAAATTTCTTGAATTATCCTTAATTTATATGTATATTGGACTTCTGATGTGGTATTTTGCAATTCCAAAATTGTTGGTGTTTTTGTTTTTAGAAATAAATCCATTGGATGGTTATGTAATAATCCATAAAGTTCATATTTCCGTATGGGAGTAGAAAAATTAACTTAGTAACAAAAGAATTCCATTAGATCATAAGGTAAAATAAATAATAGTGCAATATTAGTTAAGATGTAAAACATGTTATTGTTATTCATTATTATAACAAGAGTGTTATTAAACTCATGAAAAATCTTGTATAACAGTCTTATGCCAAACATATTGAGACCAACTATCAAGTTATCAAAGAGATGGTGAAATAAAGAGTTACTATAAAGATGAATTTTGGAACCCATAAGTAAGAATAAAATATCATTAACAAACTCTTACCCACTCCAAAATTTGAGAACTGTTATTTATACCGTAGTGTTGATCCCTTCTATTAGCTAAATTAATTTTGGGGATCCCTACCACACCATTTTGAAACTATTACTTTAAATTATTTTTGAATAATTATTATGTTCTTTCCATTTCAATTTTTTATTATAGTGACACAACTATTAGTTTGATTAAATTTAATTAAAAAATTAAGATGTTATTGATTTTTTGTGGCAAAAGGGAAGATAATTCTTGTTTACCTAACGAGTGGAGTTAGTGTTGAATTATCTCATTAATAGGGAGTACATGGTATCATTTTTAAGGGGAGAAACAGTACATGGGGAATGAAATTTTTATAATGATGTAGACATATTGTTTTATGGAAAGTTAAATACTATATTAGGATTGAATTAAGTGTGTAATTAGCCATAGAATTATATCTAGAATATTATCCAAGAATATGAGTGATATAGAAGTACAAGAGGTGGTGATTTTTGTTTGATGTAGACTAATTTTTTTTCTACCAATCATGTAATTAGGTTGAATAGAAAAGACAATTAATACTCAACTATTAGGGTGTAGGGATTAAAAATTAAAGAAATGTTAATCAATTAAAAATTAAAATAAAAATTGAAAAAATAAGTACGCACATTGAAAATTAAAATTATAATAAATAAATATAAGAACAAATATAAGAGTTATAAATAAAAAATAAAAACCCATAAAATATATTTATTCCTAAAATAATTCCAATTTATATGAAACATACACTTTTATAAAATATGATATGGGGATATTTTAAACTAATCCTCTCTATTCAAGTTCCATGAATGGAACATACTAAAATATCGACATATTTTAAGGTAAAATGTTCCAAACCTAGATCTTCATCAAATTTATGATCCTAAAAAATACAAATTTAATCTAGTAATATCTTCCAAAGAACATAAAACTCAGTTTACACGTCCATGAGAACATCATTTATCAATTGATAAGAAAAAAGTCATCCAAAAGTCTTCATCGAACATGATGTCTTAGAAAAAATAACTTTACTCATGGAAACTATTTGATCTTACAAGATTAAATACTATATATTCTATCATTAATAATTGTTTTATCATGGAGGATTAGGAAATTAATGATTAAATCAAAAATATTAATGTCATTTTAATGAAAACTTAACCATATATTACTTCATTTCATAGTCATAAAAATGAACACAAATGTGATCACACAAAAGATAAAATATATTTGTACAACTTCACATGAAATCATCTATCAAAAAAATTAAGTCAATAATATACGTATATTATTTGAATAAATGTGTTTCATTTATTTAAATCATTTATTATATAATTAATTAGTAATACCCCATGTTTTTTGTGTTCATTTTCTAAAGAAAAAGATGATACTCACAATCTTATAAGGGATACAGCTTCTAATTTTATTATCGATGCAAATACCACTACTGTTAACATAATATTTTTTGGTATATGTAAAGAAAAGAGTATATTACAAAAACATATAACATAGAAAATAAAACTTAAAAAATAGTACTTAAATATCCATAAAAATGTAAAATAAAAACCTTAGTAAATTATATTGTGATTTTTAAAAACTATGGATAATAAGAGACAATCAAATAATCAGAAAAGTTCCAATATATATGCATTGATTTTAGTTTTATTTTTATTAAAATTAGGACACTTTTTTATATAAAAATTTCATTATCCATTCATAGAAAAGAAATACAAAATTCATGTTCCAAATACATAGTCCTAAGTCCCCAATTACTTCTAGATGACACACAAAAAAGAGATATTATTTAAGATACTATTGGAACACTAAACCCATTTTGTTAATATATTTACTAAACCCATAAAATCTTATACATTTTAATATCTTAAATAACTTTTATATATTATTAATTAAAAGTTATTATAATTTCTGCTACTTATTTAATCTATATTGTTCTATTTAAAATGTTCTTAATAAAGGGGTAGGAAATTAATTATTTCAAAAATGAACTATTTTTTCAGGTATATAATTTATATTATGTAATATTTTAAAATATTGAATTTATCAATCATATTACATAATTTCACTCGAATCAAACCTAATAACTGTTACTATTTATATAATGTTTAACGGAAATTAAATTCTGTATGATACTATTTACTTCAATATTTTATTCTTTAATATTAATTTTAGAATATATTAATATCATATCATATATATTTTTTATGATTAGAAGTATGAAAGTGTAACATTTTTCCCAGATCAATAATTTTAAATATTTATCAATTTCTCTTATGTATTTATAAATTTATAATAATTAGTATAAATCATTTTAAAGTGAGAAATATTTTATTTACTATGTAACATGATTCTATTTTTTTGTAAGATAATATATATGTTTTTAATTATTATTTAAACCATATTCATCAGAAAAAGATAATCCATTGTTATAAGAAGATAACATAAAAAAATGTTCACCATTTTTATCTAATCAAATTTTAATCACTAAAACCAACTATCTTTATATATTAAAATCTTAAAATAAAGAGAAACATTTTCCCTACATATTGATTCAATAAATGGGAGAGCTATACTAAAGATGAAAAAAAATTCGGAATATATTTTTTTACCTATATCTGTTCATTATATATCTCACCAAAATATGGTAATGTGTTTTATTTAATTTCACATATAAACTAACAATCATAATCATAATCATTTATACTCTTATTAGTTTTTTTTCTTAACACCATAAAGCGGGTAATGATTTAGATAATTTTTTAGAGTTCTAATGTGATTGGAATGTGTTGAATATTTTAATTCAATGGAATGAATATATATTTCTCAATTTTTTTGTGGAGAGTTTATATGTTCTATATTTTAATGGAGTACATTTTTTATTCAAGGGGATAGGTTCATATGTTTTTATTTAAATATTGTGGAATATCTGACTCAGTTGAAGAAGTAATTGATTATATATTACTATTTAAACAATGTTTGGTTAAGAAAATGTGGTGGTTTTTTATACACATAGTTTATGTGTTTTTTATTTCTTCTTCATTATTTAAGGGATAAAAATTATATTCTTCTAGTTTGGGAATTCAACTGATTAATATTTTTCTGAAATTTTGTGACAATGTGAATGAATTCAAGAATGTTTTTCCTGATATTCTCAAATTATTGATAATAAATGAACTCCATATGTTATTTCCATGTTCTATATGATGCAAATTAAGTATTAGTGGGTAATTAACTAGACCAAGAGAAGAAAATATTATTGATATGTCAACAATATTTCTATATGAATCCAGTCAGGGTCATTAAAACAATAAGATAAAAAAGGAGTAGATTTAATAATACCATATAATGGATTCAAATGATACCAAAAGGAGGTTTAGGTAACTCCATGTATTTTCCATATTCATTATATGTCCTTTAAAAAAAGTAATTATATTTGAAGGGAATCTGATATGAAAATTATGTTTTAAAAATATATAGGTGTTCTAAATCAATGCAAGAAATTGATAAATCGTGTTGTTTTCAGTACTATAATGAAGAGAAGTGTTGATAAAAAATATATTATAGTAAATATTTTTATAAATATCAGATGAATCCAATTAAAGAATGTTTATATTTATATCGATTTTATTAAATGATAATTGATGGTATTAAATAAAAAATAGTCTTTCCGAAAAAAATTATGATTATTGATTGAGTATACATGGTTTAATATTCAGGATATTCCAGAACATACATTAAATGTAGAGAATTCCAAAAGGGTTTTTCATTTTTTTGTTAATATATGAAGGAATTTGATTCCCCCATCTTTAGTGGCATAATTTAGTGTATTATTTTATTTTCATGGTTTTATTGAATACATAGAATACAATATATGACATGAAGACAGTAATTTATTTCATAAATAACAATATTAAAATGAAATAAGTGTTTTATTTTCAAAAGGAAAAGGGATTTCATATCTTACCTATATATTTTGAATGAATATAGTATCCTAAAACAAGTGTGATTGTATTTGGATTTTATGTAGGATAGAGTTAAAAAAATATTACCCATGTATATGGATGATGTAATTTCCAATTAAAACATTAAGTGTTTCTGATACATCAAGATTAATAAATTTTAAATCGATACTCTTAGATATCATGTATATGTAAACATCACTATTTTTTATTGGATTATTCTAGTTGAAATAAGAGTGAATTACACATGAAATACTAAAATATTTTAAGACATGAAAATTGAATAAAATAGAAATAGTTAAATTATTTTACATACTAATTTGGAACATACATTATCCTAAAATAGTTTATGGTTTGTTTGATAAGATAAATTTAATAATTACATTTAGTTACTATATATATGTGATTCTAAAAATAACCTAAAAAATTTATTAGTACTGGTAAATAATAATTTATGTAATTAAATGATTTCATGTAGGATTTTTTATATAAGAGGTTCCAAGTATGATGATGAAGTACATTGAAAAGTTCTATGTAGAAAAAACAAGAAATCATTATAACATTTTATGGTTTGAAGTTAAGGAGTATGAATTTGTTAAATGAGTTGAATATTATAAAAATGTTTCCTAAATCTCAACATTATTTAACCATACAAGAATCATTAATGATTCACACTAAGATTTAGTGAGATGATTTTTTCTTTTTGTCAAATAGATATGTGATTGGAGTTATATATGATTTTATTAGTTATAAAACCCCAGAATATGAATCTTAGATGATACTGATCTAGTAGTTTATTAGATATCATATGATAAACCATAGATTATGATAGTTTTATTTAATATTGTTAACGATTTTAAATATATGAAATGTATCATGTATAAGTCAATAAAAATTATAATTATTTCACAGTGGCTTCATCAATTTATATATGTATATATATATACATATTTTGAAGTATAATGAAAAATTGTCTCTCAAATATGGATTTTGAGTTCTACATAAATTATATTTTCCATATATTATTATTATTTTTTATTAAGTGTTAATGTTAGTGTTTGTAGGATTCATTTATATATATACAAAAATATTTTATGAGGAAAACAATATAGAATAAAATTCTTTTCATTGTCTTGTTAACCCACTAGGTATACCATGTTATAGCGTCTCCTATTATGGGACTCTCTCAAATGGATGAAACAAGTTGGTTACAGGTCCTAAAGCACACCATCCCATATTCCCAAATTTCCTGACTAGAAGAATTGGTGTGATATTTTTTTTGGGGAGACTAAAAAACATCAATCAATGTTAAAAAAAAGTTGTATATAATATAAATCATATCACTATTGAAAAAATAATAGAAACAGTATAATACAAAGGAAAACCTAGTAACAAAATCCATCTGAATAATATATTACAAAATAATGGATTATTGTAATGACAAGATGAAATGCATCAAAATGTCATGCTATTAGTAGAGAAATAGAATAACAATAGGCTCAATAAAATATTGAAAATTTCTTGGTCTCGAACCCCATATTAGTCCCATCAACAAACTCCAGCCCTACCATGAATCACATTGAATAACAAGGTCTCTTATAATTGTAAAATCCAACATCCATATAATCTTCCTAGGTACCAAATGGGGGCCCGAATAGGGTGTGGGTATAACTAAGTAGGTCAAAACCACCATTATAACAAGTTTCATTGTAAGTTCATAAAATATTGAAACAAACAAGAGTATTAGTTAATTAAGAAATTAAAATTTATACCACATCAATTTACTTCAACATCATGCCAAAATATATCTGAGCATGTCTCAATGCAATTCCAATCACACCATGTACACATGGTATAAGATAACCCACTTTAGTTCTATATCTAATGTATTTCAGAATGTATTAGAACCATTCCAACCACAAACATATATCCATGGATAAAAATACACAAATCATGGTCAATCCTGATATATATGAATTTCAGTAATAAATCCAGTCTAATCTCGATATATAATCATTTCTTCATTTATTCAGGCTAAGACCGGTAAAAAAAGTTCAACATGAATCATGTACTATCACAATATATAATCATTATGTATTTTATTATGTATATGCCCAATATATAAGAAGTACAACATTTTCAAGGGCCATCCACGAAATATAATAATTATAGCATGAATCATTGACAATACCAATATATAACTGTTACAACATGAATCAATAGGCATGAAAACCAGAATATCATAATATTATACCATAATAATCAACAGTTATTTATGAAAAATCATCATTTATCATTCAATTTCCAGTATCACCTACCATTTTTTTCAGAAACCACTAATATGATAGATATTTTAATATTCAAGTGAAGAAAAGTTGAATCTATATCAGGAGATCACCCAAATATCATGTCATGTTAAACACATATTAATCCATTAATCAATTCATTTTTATTCAAGTGTTCGATCACCCAGATAGTATCCATATTCAATGTCAACAACTATAAAAATAAAATATAATTCCACAAAAAAAATCAAATACAATATTTAATTCATTTAGAGGAATGTAATGTTGGATTAATTTAAATATTTCACATAATTTTCAATTCAAAATACAACAGTGTTATAATTTAGACCCAAAACCTTTAACTGTTGATTAATACATCACTTCCATGGTGAATTCCTAATCTGAAAAATAGAAATATGATTTCAAGAAAGATACTAGATCCTAATTGTTCAATATCTAAACCAAAAATGGAAAAAGTAAATAGATTACAGTACAATGGAGGGAGAAAAATAGGAGATAAAGGAAAACCTAAATAGAATGACATACCAGGGATTTATTTTCTCAAAAACGATTTATATAAAGGTGGATGAAACTAAAAATATTCCATTTAGATTCCCTAATGTTGATAGGAGGGGGCTACATATGATGTGAAATATATATCAGTTACATTACCGCCTTTAAAATTTATTCTTAAGAAATTACAATCCGTGTAATACATACACATGTAGTGTATTTATTTTTAGAGGAATTCAAGGAATCAACTGCCATCTCATATTAATATTTATAATGATCAACCATTATGTGATTTTTAATTTATTTGCATGACATGTATTCTTTTCTTGTCATGAATTAGGTAAAAGCATAGCATGACTAGGATACAAAGGTTTAGTATTTTAGGATAATTGTGAACATACATAACATTTACAAAATAAAACAATAAAATTTATTTGATTCCTTCTTCTCTGTATTTTTAGAGGTCTTCGTGTTCTCTTTAGTATAAGTATTGACCTGAGGATATACATAATGAATATGGTGATATAAAAGACTAGCAAGAGGAAATATAATGAAATTAAATAATATAACAGGGCGTCATCATAATCATGAACATCATGACATTTGTTTAATACCATAATCATGAAAATAATCATTAAGAAAATATATTGAATGTCGCAATGCATAAAAATGAGACATCATGTCATAGTGGTTAACTACCTCACTAAGTTGTGAACTAAGAAACCATCATGTCAAAATATATTCCACTTTTTATCCTGAGATACATCACATTAACCAATTTATTGGAGCTCTGTATACATTGAGTGCATGTTTCACATCATAACATTTATATTTCACTATATAATTCCAACCACACCAGTCACATCATAACATTTTCACTATCATTCATAACACATAAATGGTATTTCAATAATGGACATAGAATAACCCATGGAAAGGAATGGGACTCATTTAATAAAGAATATATTCATAAATGTTTGTTTCGCAAATGAAATATTGAATTACATAAATTATATAATAATCATCCACCTTGAGTGAGGAACAAAGAACCTCAAAAAGAAAAAGGTGTTGTTTTTGAAAAAAAGTGTACATTTAGAAAACATTATGTTTGTAAAAAATTAAATTAGAAAACATATTTATCTTATAAATGGTAATATAATAATGAAGATATGATATTTATCTAATATACGTACTGAAAATGGGGTGAAAGAGGGAAAAGCAAATAAAGAGTGTTGAGATTAAAAATACCCCTCACCTTATGTCTGAAATCACTCATCGCTTTAATATCCTATATAGTGACATTAGTTTAATTAATTAACAAATTAAAAAACTTTTATACATGAATTTTATTCAGTATGGTTTTATAATGTTCATTTATGTTTTTTTATGTGTTGGAGTTTAATTTCATCATTCGAGAGCATTTATTTTAATGGTTTCCCAGAATTGGTTCACATGTAAACATGAATGGAAGATCGAGTAAAATGAAGATAAATAAACCGAATTATTATTATATATTATTAATGATATTTCAGAAGTTTAAATAATATTATAATGAATTTTTTTACATGTTATGAGTATGATTTACTAGATACAAGTTAAGGATGATCGTTTTAGGTAAATTTTGGTGGTTTTTCAATCTCAATGAATCAATTTTTTTATTATTTAGTATTATGGGTATAATTTATTTATAGAACACAAAAATGGTATAAAATAAAATTTACGATATGTTTAAACCATTATAGTTTTTTTTACTTAAAATATTTAGGATTTAATGGAAAATTAAAGTGTATCGCCCATGATGTTGGCAAATTGACCCATCACGAGATTCAATTAAATTATTAGAATAAAAGAAAATGTGAAAGAAGTTTCATGATGGATACTACATTAACATGATACGATTTCATTATATCAAATATAATGGAGTTACCATGCCATTTGGATAAGAGAAGTTGAGTATAAGATAAAAAATGAAATGAAATTAAATGAAAAAGGAAGTGGATTTTACCTCATGGATTTATCCTCCCTGAGAACCTCCATAGGTAAAAGGTTTTGGTATTCTGATGTGACCAAGAGATCCTATAGGATTTTATTATAATATTGGTAAAAATTCATACAAGGATAAAAGCTTGAGGGGTGTAAAGAGAAGGGGTAGTGAGGGGTGGTATTTATAGTGGATGAGAGGGGTGTTTTCCCATAAATTTAATTGTCGGTTTCGTATTTTTGAAAAAGGATGTGAATAGTTTGATAAGTATCACAAAAAATATTAAAATAATGAATCAAAATTATAGATTATGTTTCTTAAATAAGAGATGACACAATGAGTATTGTATTTAACTTATAATGTACATATACCATAAATTATTGTCATTCACAATTCACAAAAAATTCATGTATTTCATAAAAATCCAATAAAATACACCCTATTTTTTTACTATGTGTATAATTAAATAATTAAATCCATTTTATGAAAATATTATTATAAGTATGGTTAATTTAATTTATAATTAAAATCATCAATTTTTTTGGGAAATCATGATTTTAAAATTATAGTTGTTTTTATAACACATTGATATATTACTTAAGGTTTCATAAAATTATATTAAAACCATAATACATATAAATATTAATTTATGACTACATTTTTTGTAAATACATTTTATACTAAATTATTAAATTAATCATAAAATTTTAATCAAATATTTATGACTTAAAAATATTCCTATAATTAAATAATAATGATTAAAATAGTTATTTACTTAGACTATTATTTAATTATACTACTATTTTATTTGTAATATGCCTAAATTTTATTTATACATTCATGATTTAGGTTACTATTAATTTGGAAATATGATTATTTATAATGTTCATATTACTATTCTTAAGGTCATGTTACCATTTCATCAGTATAAGTTCCTTAAATTCTTGAAATAATTCCTATTTATTTAATTCTTCATTTATAATATTTTTATCATGTTCTATAAGTAATTTATGGTAGTTAGAACACTATGAAATTACTATAAGAAGGGATAAATTACAATGATAAATGTTTGGGTCATAAAATTCTTCCCCCCTTCTTAAATTTCAGCACTGAAATTTTGTTTTACACAATCATGTGAGGGTACATATCCTTTGTCACCACATTTGGTCTTCAAGTTTCTTCTTCATACTTATGTTTCATCCATAACACATTTATAAGGTGGGTTTACTTATTACATAGAACCATATATCTCGAGTGTAGAATCATTACTGACTTCTCCTCAAAAGAGTGATCATCTTCCAGCAACACCACCTATGAGTTCAGTACATGTGATGGATCTTGAATGTAGTCCCTCAGGAATGATATGTGGAACACATAATGAAATGGGACATATTAAGTGGTAGTTCATGCCGATAGACCATGAATCCTATATTATCAATGATATCAAAGGGTATAATGTACCTTAGTATTAGATTCCATTCCTTTCCAAACAACATGACTCTTTTCTTTAAAGATATTTAAAGGAAAACAGTTTCTCTAATGTCAAAAACTAAGTCCATTCAAATGTTTTTAGAATAACCCTTTTTCCAACTCTGTAGATTTTACATGTTGTTGGATGGAATGAAACTTCTTTTTCATATTGTGTAAAAGATCATGTCCAAGTATATATTTTTCTCAAACTTCATCCTAACAGATTGGAGTTCAACATTGCTTTCCATATAGAGCTTCATATGAAGCCATTTGAATGATCTAGTGGAAGCTATTTTTTCATGAGAACTCATCCAATGTGAGATATTGACCCCATCCCCCATTTAATTATAAGGATAAATATCTTATCATATATTTAAGCATCTAAATATTCACATTACATTAGAAAGAATTTTGTGGGTGATTGGTCATGATAAAATTTAATTCATTACTTAAAATCAGGTTTAATACTCCTCCATAATATATATTTAATCCTAGGATAATGATCAGAGACCATTGATAGTGGTCCTCCATGAAATCTCACATCTTATATTATATATATCTTTTCAAGTTCTTCAAGTGAGAGATCTTCTCGACTAATAATAAAGAGGGATGTATTGGTGTTTGGTCCACCACAACCCATATCACATTAATTCCATTGGATGTCTTCGGGAGATCCATGAAATTGTCCATAGTGATGTTCTACCATATCCACATGGATATAACAAATGGTTGAGTCATCCCTTTGGAATTTCGATGCTCTACATTCACTTTTTGACCTATCAATCACATTGATACATACTCTGCAATCTCATTCTTCATATTGTACATGAGAAGTGTTCTCAGAGTTCATGATGTATCATGGTACTACAAGGATGGGTAGAGAGTGTTTAGATTTTTGAATTTCCCAATATCTCCTTATTTATCATATTTAATTAAGGAACCCAAATCCTCATTCAAAACTGAATCACTCAATCATTATCGATACATAACTCATTGAGCATCCTTCCCTTTACTGCATTCACCTTATTTTATAACTCCATACCATCCCTTTTATGCTCTTTAAAATTATATTGGATAGATGGTTGGGAGATTATTTGTGAAAGGTAGGATGTATTCAATATCGTTATGATTTCCAAATCCATCTGTTTCATGTCGAAGAGGATAGGGTATTTCTCAATCCACAACATATAGAGAGTAACAAGTTCTTTTTTTGTAAAAACATTAGCTACCATGATTTCATTTTTATGATGATTGAGAATAGAGGATTCATATTATTTGATTAGATCTAACCACATAATTTGACGCATGTCGATATCCCTTTGTGTGAATATATTCTTTTGGCTCTTATGATCAGTATATATGTCACACTTCACCCCATAGAGGTTGTTCTTCCATATTTCAAAGAAAAAATCTCAGTTTCTAACTCTTGTTTATGTGTCAGGTACTTTTTTCTAATAGATCTTCTACTATGATGACGCGTAGGATATCAATTTATCATTTTACATGAGTAAAAACCCCCAGATATTCATTTAAGCAACATTATATATTACAAAACATTAAACACTTTTTGGTAAAATGAGTAAAGGTGCAGTGATTAGACTTTTCATTAGCTCCTTGAATCCTTCCCCACATTCTTCCATCTAGAAATACATTCCCTATTTCCTTGTAAACTTAATATTTAGGCTTGAAAATAGTGAGATATTTCTCAAAAATGGAGATAATAACGAAATGTGACATTAAAATTAAGGATTTATGTAATACTAGAGGGTCTCGGCATTCCTCATTTACCTATTTTTAATGCTCCACAAAAATTTCTTCACTTGTGATCACATTTCCCAAGTATGTGACTTGCTACATCCTAAAGTCACACATTCCAAACATGGCTTACTACTTATCCTATGTTAATGCCACAAACATAAGACTTATTTTATCTCCATGTTCCTCTTTTCTCTTGGATTAGATTATAATTTCATCATAACAATATGCCACAATTTTTCAAAGTAATGGCAATTGAATCTCTTTATCAAATCCCAGAAGTTTAAAGGGGTATTGGTATGTCTGAAGGGAATCACTAGAAACTCATAGTGCGCATACCATGTATGAAGGGAATCCTTCTAAACATATTCCTTTTTCACCTTTAGTCAGTGATATCCATTATAAATATCCATCTTTGAAAAATATTGAGCTCCTTGTAATTATTGAACAAGTCATAAATCATTGGATGGGGATACATGTTCTTTATGGTGAACTTGTTGAGCTCCTAATAATTAATACAAAACTACATTGATTCATATTTCTTCAAAAAAAATTATCACTAGAACACCCCATAGTGAGGCACTAGGTTGTGTTAACCCTTTATCAAAATTCTCTTATATCATATTCTTTGATTCATCTCGTTCGATAGGAGATATTCTATAAAGACACTTTAAGATATGAGTATCTCAACATATAAGTTCTATTGAGATATATATATCATGATTTGGGTGGGGGGAGTCTATGTAACTCTTCAAGAAATATATCACTAAATTCCGTAAAAATGGTAATTTACCATAGGATGATACCTTCCTTTGACTTAATCACTTTATTGAGGTATGCTTCTTCAATATGGAATCAACACATTCAATGTTGAATGATTCTTCAAAGGAGATTCTTGATCTTCCATATATTTGTAGGGGACCATGGGATGGTTTGGAATATTAAATGTTATTTACGTTTTCAATCAGTTTATATCTTCTATATATAACTAGAGCCAATACATTCCCATTATAGCATCAATTTACACCAAGTTAAGTATCACCAGAATCATTGCAAGAATATTTCCACATATTACAATAGGACAAGAGTCCAACACTTGGGTTACAATGACCTTACCACTTGGTGTTTTATGGATATATATTTTTTAAGGATTCGGGGCATCGATTCAATAGTTATAATAAACCTGCATGATATAAAGGAATGAACAGAACCAGAATGAAATATGATGTCTTACATTCTTGAGAGAATAGTAAGTGTACCATATACAACTTTGTTTTATTACTCCCCTTCTGCAGTAGTGATGGGATAGAACTTACCGTCCTAATTTTTATTTAGTGGCTACTAACACAGATTACCCTTGAGGACTCGAGGTTTAGTGAACAAGCTTTCATAGATCCCCTTATCCCCACTTTTTTAATATTGGAACATGGGTGGTGCTCCACTATACACCACCACATTGTCCTTCTTCCTCTTGTATTTTGATATTCATGATCTTAGTGGCCATATATCCTACACCTGAAGCATTTCCTAGTCCCTTTGAGGTAGTTCCCATGATGCTTCTTCCAACATTTTTGACATTGGGTGGTTGATTTTTCTTTCCACCTTTATCATTAGATCCTCCAGCTTGAAACTGAATCTTTCGTTTCTTATCAATATATCCAGTGAACCAATCTCCAAAATCTATATCCACATTGAGAGCACATAAAAAATTATTATTAAATCCCAAAGTCTCAAATTTCTAGATCATTTCAATGGTGTAGTTTTAAACCCCTAAACACTCTATCTAGTTTTCAGTCATTTTAGATTAAAAATCCCAAGAGCATCTTGAAATCCTTGTGAAAATTTCATTGTAGGTCATACAGTAATTTTCTTCTTTTTTCAAAAAATCAATGAATTCTCTATAATTATGTTAATAAATATTTCAAGGTAAATAATTATTAATAAACATTATCTTAAAGTCATCCCACTCCATCTCTTCAATTTCTTCCTTCGTCTTGGCGTTCTTAATCAATACCCACCATTGAACGACTTATCTACTTGAACAATAAATGAACAGAGTCACATTCTCTCCATCTTAGAATAGTTAAGTGCAAAAAATATTTTATCTATTGAGTTGACAAAATATTATATGACTAGTGGATAAGAATATCCACTAAATTTTTGTGCTATTTTCCACATTAAACACTCGATATACAGTTGCTCCCTCTTATGTGAAAGACATTTGTGTTCAACAACTCCATTTACCATATGTCTGGATGTTTATTCACTTTAATATCCAATATAATCATTTCAGATTAATTAATTAAAAAATAAAGATCTTTTTATACATTAATTTAATTTAGTAGGGTTTATTATGTTCATTAAGTTATTTTTGATGAGTTACATAGTTTAATTTCATCATTCGAGAGAATTAATTTTCATGGATTTCATGATTGGTTCATTTGTATACATGAATTGAAGTTCAAATAATATGAGGATAAATAAGAAATTTTGTTATAATATTTTTTTTAAAAGGTTGGGGCCAAAGCCGCATTGATTAATAAAGCAAAGAGAATACCTCTATTAACTGGGTAGATGGAGACCCATTAAAGATCATGAAGACCCAATGGGTATTTAGCACATTATATGGCCCGTAGGCCCAAATTTATGGCCCAATTCCCATTTTGTGAATAGTGTTTCTACAGTACCCACTTACTGCATTACCGCACAGTACCCGCCGCTGCTAGAGTACCATGTCGTCGCTACGGTGATAAATTTTGTTATTATATGTTATTATTTAAATTACAATATTTTAATTTATATTTTAATTAATTTGGTTATTTTAATCGTAATGAATCATTAGATATAGGTTAATGGTGTTCGTTTTAGGTTAATTTTGGCTGTTTTTTTATCACAATGAATTTGTTTGGTTTTACCATTTAGTATTATGTGTATCACATATTTTCAACACATAAAAAGGGTTATAAATTAAATTTTAAGATATTATTAAACAATTATAATGGTTTTATTAATAATAATTAAGGCGTTAAAGGAAAATGGAAGTGCATCGCCCACGATGTCGGTAAATTGACACATGACATGAGTCGATATATATATTAGAATAAAAAAGAGAGAGGAGGAGTATCATTATGAATATAACATTAACATGATATAATTAAATTATATCAAACATAATGTAGTAATCGTGATATTTGGATAAAAGGAGGTGAGGATAAGAGAAAAATATAAATGATATTAAAAGAAAAATGAAGATGATTTTACCGCTTGGATTTAGCCTCTTTGACAACCTCATTAGGGAAATGGTTTTGATCTTTTGATGAGGAAACTAGATCATGGAAGTGAAATAGGATATTTCGGATTATATTGAATAGATTTATAGGAAGTGTAAAATCTCAAAATGTGAGAGGAGAATAGGCGGTGAGGGGTTATATTTATTGTGGAGGAGAGTGGTGTTTTCCCTTTATTTTAATTATTAGTTTATTATTTTGGATAAAGACTATGTATAGTTTGAGAATCAGTGCCAAAAATTTTAATTTAATGAAGGAAAATTCTAGATTATAGTGAATACATAATAAATTAATAAATAAATAGTTTATATAACTTATATGGTATATATACCATAAATTACCGCATTTCACAATTCAAAAAACATCATGTATTTCAGAAAAATACCAAAAATTTACCCTAACTTAATTTTAATGTTTAGAATTGAAAAATGAACTCAATTATATTAAAATAATTTTAAAAATATTAGTAATTTAATTTTTTAATTAAAATCATCAGTTACTTGGAAAATATATATTTTAAAATTATAACTGATTTTATAACACTATGAAAAGTTACTAAAGGTCTCATAAAATTATATTAAAATTATACAATATCAAAATATTAATTTATGAATGCCTTTTAGGAAAAATTATTTTAGTTTAATATTTTAAATTAATCATAAAATTGTAAATAAATATTTAGGACTAACTAATACACCAACACGTAATTAATATTTTTTAATGCATGTATTTACATAAACTATAATATATTTATACCATTATTTAATTTATAATTTGACTAAATTTTATTTATAAATTCTTGTGTGAGGTAACTATTAATTTCGATTATTTACTATTCATATGTGTAATGTTACTATTCCTATGTTTATGTTTCTATTTTGTCACTATTGGTTCCTTAACTTCTAGATATAATTTTTTTTTATTAATTTGTCATTTATAATGATTTTATTGTTGTCAATAAGTGATTTTATGTGGTTTCTACTATATATAATTCCCATAAGAAGGGAGAAATTCCATTGATAAAATTTGGGTCATTACAGTTCATGGCCTTTAACCAATCATGACATGTGTCCAGGAATATTTAGAAGTAGTAAATTAAATTTGAATGACATGTAAATTATCTGCTAACATTTTTCTACTTAGTTTTATACATGAGGATATAAAAAACCACTGAAGCCTTCCAAATAATATTAAACACTCATAACCCATTTTTTCACATTTATTCCTATAACCCATTGATACAAATAATCAAAAATCCTCTAAAATTAGGTCATATTCCATAACAAAGGCCCTACATGTCCAAACATGACTCATCCATCAAGGCATAAATGAAAATACAAAATTATGGAAATACGTAAAAAATATTGGAACTTAAAACCATCCTAGTATATAAAAATATAACATTGGGTATCTTGAAGTATCAATGTGGGGTATTTATAGACATGTTTAGACTGTATGCTCTCATATCAAACTTCCTCTCCTAAGAATCTATTTGGACTAAGTTGGATAGAAATGTTTTTTATATGATGGATGAAGTGTGATCTCTTTTTTTTCTATATTTTCCTTAGAAAACTATTTTAACATTTTTATTGTTTTAGATCAAATGGATTGAGTATCGTAATTGGAATATTTGATGCATGTTTGATAAGAAAATCGATAAACTTTGGTTTTAAATTATGGAAAATATATCCAAGTAAATTGGTTTTCCTATTTTCATTATGTTTGGAAATATGTTATTTATCAGAGTGAGATATTTTATTAGAGTCTAAATGTCTTTCAATGCAATCGATACAATTCATATAATTATTTTTCTAATTTATAAATTTCTTATTACCTATGTTTTAGGATAAACATGTGATCCATGTATTGTGAATGAATTGATTAGAAAATGGTTTTTACAAAAGATAATTATATTCTGATATCTATATTCCAAACATCATGTAAAAGTAATGATATATATAAGAGTTTATAGAAAAGAAATTTTAAAAAGTTAAATTCATATGATCAAAGTTTATCAATGTGTGAATCACTAGGCACATAAATTTTTTGAATGAGGGGATGTTTTAAGATTCCAAAGTGAGATGATTTTGTGATGTGCTAGTTGACATATCCCCAAAACTGGACAATTCATAGGACTCTTTGATTCAATGAAAAAGCCAATTCAAATAAAGTATCATCATTTTCACAAAAATATAGTAGAAATAATTATTCATTTACACTATTCCATTGGGTATGGTATAGAACTAATCCATTAGAGGAGTTCTGACAATGATCCATTAGAAATAATGTTGATATTAATAGGGCATAGAATGTTGAGTTCTATTAGAGGAAATTCAGAATTGGTTTGTAAAAAAAGGATATGATTTTAGTAATTTGTTGGAGTTGTTATGATGAATAAAGGTGATGTAATCAATGTTCAATTAGTATAATAGAGTTCAAAAATTTAGTCATCCATTTTCAAAAAAGGGAAAAATTACATTTATTTGGTTCAAGAGTCATCAAACAAGACATTACACTAAATCGCCATAGGGAAACATAGAACGATCCATTATACTCATGCTGATGCTGATAAGTCATCATACATTAGAATATATAAAATGTAGGATTATTGTTATGAGTATTTGTTGAAAATTTAATGAAAAATTGAAATTTTTTGATTCTTCAGAAGAGTCACTGATGGGTTCTTGAATATTTTTATGTTTAAATGTTGTTTTTCAAAAACATATCTCAGAAAAATGATTAGGTTGTGAAATGAAATCGGACTGGAAGAGTGATTGATCATAGATTTTGGTGTGAGAAAACCAAATTAATGAAACAAAATTCTAAAAACGTTTCAAAAATATTTAAGGTAGATTTATCTTAGGTTAGTATAGAGCTTCAAAATGTGTGTCTTTAGTTTTACAATTTTTTCATTGTAATGAAGAATATTATCAGAATTATATTTATATCAGAATGAAGAAAAGTTTATAAGTTCAGTTTATGATGATGTTGTTATAAGAATTTATAATTTTTTAGATGAATCTACATTAGTAGAGATGTGATGAAATAAAAAAGTTTAAGTTCATATAAATGTGATATTCAATGTTCCTAGAATTTTATTATGTAAGAAAGGCTTTTTCGGTTCCAATTTTTTTTAGGGAACCTATAAATAGAAGTTTAGGTATAATGTATTCTCTGATGAAGACACTATTCTTTGTCGGGAGTGAAATATTTTTCTAATATTTTTATTAGAGACATAGGAGAAGAACAATTTTTATATAGAGTTTTTCTGAGAATGATTTACAGACCGAAGAAGTTGAAGAAATGTATATTGGTTAGAGTTTTTCAGATCAGACAGAGCTGTCCGACCAACATTTTGGTGAAATAGAGAATTAGTTCAGAATTTGTTTAGTAAATTTATTTTATTATTCCAAACTAAATAATCATACTAATTAATTTGACTAAGACATCGAACTAAGTTCTAATATGAATACCTGAAGAGTTTTTTTCACCTACATTATGTAATAATATGAATAATTTCAAGAGTTTAAAAAGTGTATGTTTTTAATGTAGTATAGTGACATGTTAAAAACTAACTAGTTATGGATTTTAAAATTATTACAAAACTTATTTACACAATTTTTTCTTGAATAATCACATGCAGTGTTTTATGTATTATAGTGATACATAAGTATAATGGTATTTTTTTACTTATTGTATCCACACAAAAGGATTTTTCTATATTGAATTATGTTGTATTTTATTATTTCTGAAAAATTTTATAAATAATTCCTCTTTTTTAATACTGAACTTTTTAAATATATTTTTTTCTTTTAGATGTGTACTTTTTTGATTTTTAGAAAAGTCATAATTATTTAATAGTATGAGAAAGATATGAGAAAAATGTTAATATAAAAGAAAAATATATCACTGATTAACCACCTCCTCTGATCAGTGATACATTGATCCTGATTAAGACTTTTTAATTAATATCATATTGATATTTACCTTTAATTATTCTTCGCTGATATTTATGAAAATAAGTTGTAATAGTGAATTTGAATTTTGTGAACTGCAACGGGATTCTATTCTTTTGTGGAAATAAATATCACATCTAAAATGATAGAATGTTTCCATATCTTATACCTCTTGGGTATTATTTTTGGGAAGCTACTACATATGGATTTCCTCCTACTGTTAAAAGTGTTCATATTACATCTGTGGATAAGAAGAATATGGATAATGATAGAATATGTAAGAATAATTTACCCTCATAACATTATGAAAGTGATTTCATAAGAGTTAATGGTGTTGTTACTAAATGTGGTATATGGGAAAAGTATAAAATAATTATAAGGAAACGTGGATGTGAATTATGAAAAGTTAAAAATTAAGAGGATGAATTAATATTATCATAAAATGGGATAATTTGAATGTTTTGGTGACTTCATTACATGGTTGAATTCTATTTTTATAACCTTAAGTAGTCGCAGTGATGGTCATTAAGATTACACTATTTGTTAAAATATAATTATAATTTTTTCTGAAATGGTTGATACCAATGATTCTAATTTGTAAGATATAGATCTTGAAACTCTATTATTGGATGACATTCATTATACTCTCATTACTTATGAAATGATAGGGGATAATATTTTGAAAATTAATGAAACAGTTGATCAGGAATTTTTTTCAATGCTGATGTGTAGAGAATGTATAAGATGTTTCTTACAGATGATGAAGATGGGGATTATGAATATAAAAATGTGTTTAGTAACAATCTTGATGTATTTTATTCCATTTTTTCTAATAATGTGAATAGAGTTACTCGAAAATATAAAAAGAATCAACACATAAATTGATATTAATGTGGTTATTTTTGGCACATTGCTATAAGTATCCCGTGAAAAATAAATAATGAATATACTGAAGAATATAAAGGAAAGAAAATACGATCTTATAAAAAACATGGGGATAAATAAAAATAATGTACCTATGGAAAATTTAATGATTTATCCAAATCCAAAAGGATATGATTTTTTTCTAATGATGTTGAAAAAGAATAATATCAAGTTGATGTTCAAATGTTTGGAGTTTTTTTGGGATAAAATATATTAATTTTAATAGATATTGATGAAGAGTTTTAAAGTATTAGTTTTTAAGAATAAGTGAATCTGTTAGAGTTTCACCTAATGAGATAATTGAAAGAATGAATGAGAATGATTGAAAGTCTTGGAAGAGGAATGAAGATGTTGGAGAAGAATTTTTTTTACAATAAACAATCAAGAATATCATCCAGAATAAAAATATACATTACAGGAAGAGATTTATTTTCTGAATAAGTATATTAAAAAATAATAGAAATAACCATTCTGATGTAATGTTTAATAAAAAGGGGGAAGTTTTGGATCATGTTAAATAATTTATTAATTTGAGCAAGGAATTACAAGTTTTAATAAATTTGTCTCTGATGTTGGTGAATTTCATAGAATGGTTACACTTTAGAAGGATCTAAAAAAGTTACCTTCAAACATTGTAAATAATATTGAAAATTTTCTTCAAAGGAAGAAAGCGGAAAAAGAATATATTTGGCCAAAACCAAAAAAGATGGAAGTATATGAGATTCTAAAAACTCTAACTCTGAATCCAAAGTTTATTCCAATTT
Source organism: Viscum album (assembly GCA_963277665.1). NCBI lineage: Eukaryota > Viridiplantae > Streptophyta > Magnoliopsida > Santalales > Viscaceae > Viscum > Viscum album. The sequence continues at coordinate 1,046,311,928 of OY728135.1, read as the reverse complement.
TCTTTCCAATAAATTTGTAATGAAATACAAATTGAAGAATAATATTATGGGTGATAATAAGAACATTAGGTCATAACAATGTTCTAATGTGAATGATAATAAGCATGCTAAAACCAATGTTCAAAACTATATATAATATGATTATTATAAAAGAAAATATTCATTGTATGGTAACTTCTTGTATTATGGTGGATTTGAACATAAAAAAAATATTTTATGGTTTAACTAACAACATTATGATTATCCCATGTGTTATAATAAGAAAACATTGGGGGTGGTCAATACTCCTAATAGAAAAAAAAGTAAATTTTTTTTCTGAAGGTAAAAAATTGGTTTTAAGCTATAGAAAATATTTTTGAAATAATTGAACTACCTAGACATTTATAAAAAGGGATTATTGTTTTGTTACATACATAACAAGATTCCTATAATAATTTACAGAAGTCAGATGTGATGAAATTAAATGGAAATGAAAAGTATTTTCTCTAGAAACTAATATCAATACCACAATTGGAGGGTGACTATATATTCATAATAGTTAGTGTTAATATAATTTAAAATTAAAATTTTAAATTTTTTAAGAATATGAAATATTTTAAATATCGAACTATTACATTTGTAAATAATAAATCCCTACTGAATCAAAGGTGTTGGAATTTTTATTATATGGGATGAAAATTTTATATCAATGAAATATTTTTTAATATGGTTTGAAATATAACATGTTTAATGTTTCTTATTTTTCATGAATTAAAAAATGTTGTTCTTAGAATGGATGATTTTGTTTTGAAAAGATAAGAAGTTGAAAAAGTTGTCACAAAATTCCAATGTGAAAAAAGGAATTGTTTCAAGTTAGTAAAGTATATAATTCATTTTATCTATGAATGTTGGATGAAATTACATTATGGAATAAAAGGTTCTGGAATATTTGTTAGAGAAACATGATAATTTTATCAAAGTGAGACAATGTCCTTGATATTCTATATATTTCAAGAAGAATAGATTGGTGTTGTTCAATTCATGATGAAGGGTATATTATACATTATGTGCATAAGAAAGTTGAAATTCGTTCAACTCAACCTCTTGAACTAATGCATTCATTCTGTGGGCTAATATGTTATCAATATAATTTTATATATGTGTACTTAATTTATTTCTTTGACGATTTTACTCACATTACTAGTGTTATGTATTTTAAACATAAATTTAATGTTATAAGTATGTTTATGATTTTCAAGAGAATAGATGAAAAGGAATGTGGGTATTTTATGTATAATATGAAAACTGATAATTGTGGTGAATACATGAATTAATAGATCGAATATTATCTTGAATAACCAGTTATTTGGTTTGAGTACAGAACCCCACACATACCATCGTAAAATGGTGTAGATTAAATAAATAATTTCAATATCACATGTAAATAATAAAATATGAAATTTTCATATTTATTAATATTTTTGAATTAAATATTAATTTTACTTTAAAGGAGTTGCTATGTTCGATGGCGTACCTGATACGCAGCAACAGGTTTCGTTGAAATCTTACGTTGCATACTAATAATATAATATTATTATTTTAAACGGTACTTAACTCCTAACCATTGTATTAAAGGGAATGAATAAATCTAACTAAAATATGTTTATACATGTTTGTTAAATGTTTTTACATTTATCCAATAAATATTATAGGCTTAAAATAAGAAATAATAGGATTTTAAGCATAAATACTCAAATATTCATTAAAAGGTCTATTTACCCCCTTTTGATGGTGAACCTTCTTTAAATGTTGTTTTGGTCACATTTATAAGTTCTATTTGACAAAATAAATTATTTTTTAGAATCAGGACATCAAAATTTACATTGGATGAAATTTTGGTATTTCTCTGATAAAATTCATATTTAATGAATAGTGTAAAAATATTTTATTTTAATTCAAAAATACCTATTAATATTGTTTATTTATAAAGTTATATTATCTTTTTAATTGGATTTAATGTGTAATTAGAATCTATTTTTACCATTTAATCCAATGTTGGTTGTTGGAATTAATTTCACTTTGAAATTGGATATAAACAAGTGTCAATCTTTTGATAGTTAATAATTCAAAAAAACACACCTACTATTTTGACAACATGAATTAATTTTAAATTAATTAATACAACATCTATGATTTGAATTTGATAAAAGATACATAATTTTCTAATACAGAATATCAAATATAGCTTAGGCTGAATGTTTGGTATTTTTCTGAATTTTTTTTGATGAATAGTGAAAACACTAAGTAGTAGTTAGAAATGCGAATTCTTCATTTAAATAAACATTTAGCACTACTGTGAATTGAATTTTTAATATCCAACATACATAGATGTTATTTTTAAGTAAAAATTTTTTCAATAAGATGAAAATAATTTTTGGTGAATAGTAACTTTTCACTTATTTACAGTAGTAAAAGGTAAATAGGGTAATTCAAGGTAAAAAGAATAACATAACAATACAAAATTACATTAACAATAGTTCAAACCTTTTTGTATGGGTAAATTCTTTCCATGGTGAACCTTAGGTCGATTTTGAGACCCCATGGATCCACTTGGGAGTGATAATGACACTTTAGATTAATTAATTTAATGTAAATTCAAAAATGATACAAACATATATCTTTTAGTAAATCAATTTTTACATGGGGTAATATATTTTAACATTTAGACTATAAATATTCATTAGATGTTTGAAAAGTTTTCATACATCATGATATTTTTCGATAATTTTTATACATCAAATAAATATTATTATTTATGACACAATAAGGATGCAGTGTTTACCTCATTAATAAATGAATAAATAAATAAGATTATAAATATTAATACAATATCCAAAACCGGTCCTCCGATTATTGAATGATTTTATTTAAAACACTAGTCACCTTATCATTGACTTTAATGAGATTAGGACATTGGGGAACTGTAGATAAGTTTATAATAAAAAAACATTTTCAAAATTTCATAAATAGCCCCTCCTCTCCCTTATTAAAGGGCACCACCTCTAACTCATTCCTCACACCTCCCAAGCCCCTTATCTCATCCAACCCCATAACAAAAAACCCATCAATATCAATATGTTTTTCTTACAAGCCTTACCTTATGCAGAAGGCACTTCAATAAGTCCTTTTGGATCAAACCAAATGGAGTTACAAGATTTATAGGTAACAACTTCTCATAAATTCTGTTGTTTTATTTTGTTTTTTTCTACTTCTCAAACCACATAAACTCTTTTTATTATTTTATTTTATAAAAAAACCTGTATCCTCAGTATAATAGGTTGTTTGTATAAGAAGGATTTTAATTACACTTACACACACATCCATCTAATTGGTAAAGAACATACTGTTTCCGTGGAAGGCGAACTACTCCCTCACAAAATAATGATTATTAAAATATCTCCAACCGCATATCATGTGGTCCATTATGATGGAACTATATTTATATATAATATATATTATATTTATATTGTTTCTATGCTTCTAAAATTTTTTATTTATAGAATACCTTTAGGGTTTCCGTAGTAGATAAATACGATAATCTTATTTGAGGAAGTGTGGACTACCACCCCCTCAAAGTGATACGACTCCTTCAATGCATATGTGGAACATATAATGGGTAGAGTTAATAAAATTGTATATGATATTATAATGTAATTATAATATACTTATGTATCATTATATTTTCATTCCGTTACAATATGAAATATAAATGGAAGTAGCGTTCATGCATACGTACGACTTATCGTTTCCATGAACGGTGAAATTCATTTCATATCTACAAAAGTTATGTACTATTATAAAAACATGTATATACTGGATATATATGACATATAAGATATCAAAATCATGAATATAATTATTTATATAATGCACGTTTTACCACATAAACAACTTATAATTATAAAAAGTCCATTTTTGACTCAAGTAACAAATATCGACAAAATGACAATTATTAACTTAAATGATTACATAATTTTTATAACATGATAATAAATGATATTAAAGAAATAATAAACTTGAAAATTGTTTTAAAGCAAGTAGAACATAACTTTATTTTATTATTCAGCAGATTAAAGAATGAACGGGTCATGTCAGACACGAGGTAAGGGATTTCATCTCAATCTCCTTTATTTGAGGCATATTTTGTTTTAATACACAACATTATGTTATACAATATATAAAAACATATGAATATTAATTTAATTCAAAGGTAATCGTTTTCTATGAAGCATTTTACTAAATGAAAAAAATGTTTCTTTTAATATAAGCAGTGACAACGACCTTCTCCCACCGTGCGTATTATTTTATAATTGTCTTTCTTAACAAGTCATAATTTTTTTAAAATGCAGTAATTTTTTTAAAGGAAAATATATACCATATAATATTTTATTTATTTTGTGTATTGAAAATGGTTGTGATAAAAGATTTGTTATTTCAATATATTTAAGTGATAAATTTTGATTGGAATGCAGAAATGTTTTCATTCCTCTATATTTTTTGTAAGTTTTATGATTTTATAATGGTACTTAGACATTTTATGTGTGGTTACGTGATAAATCAAATTATAACTGGTGCCATGATAAACTAGGATGAATGGTAACATTATAAACTATAATACATTTGGTATGGAAGTCAGCCGTATGACTATTCTATTTAGTGATATGTGTGGTAGTCGACTGTATTGTTATTCAATTTAAGTATGTTTATGTCCCAAGTTACCTTTATATGTTATGCATTCATTATATGGGTTCTATAGTAATATTTTATTTACAAATGGGTAAGCAATGATCTTTTATTCAGTTAGTAGTATTTACTACTTCAAAAATGAGAAAATTATTACTTATGATAAAGTATTCATGGTTTACTTTTTGTTTTGAAAACCTCACAGTTTTTAATTTTTTTGTATCCCTTACTGAGATTTTTATACTCATCCTAGGTTTTGAAATGTTTTTTGCAGGACTTAATGATGAATATAGTCAAGTATGGGATCGAGAAAAATCATGTTGTCTAAAACATGGAACTATAAATTACTATTTTTTCCAAGAGTTTTTATTTTATGTGAAAAATGGATACTAAATTAAAGTGTCTACATGTTATATTCAAGTTGTTATGTTTATGTTATGAACTAATTATCTAAAGCTCTAGACCTAAAATGATTTTCTATGTGAATTATTAAATTAATTCAAGATTATGTAATGGTTAAGTCTATGTCCTTACAATTGGTTTCATAGGTCAGTTTAGACAACTTGAGGAGATAGAATATTATTAAATTAATGTCCATAAATTAATTTATGGTATGATTGGAATGATATAGCATTTATAGATTACAATTTTGAATCACCTAAGATATTTCTGTGTTCAGAATGATTTTCTTAGACAAAATAGGGTATTAGTACAGTGAAGGCAATCATAGAAAAATGAACTTCCAAATCAGTATCCTGAGATGGTCGGAATAGGAACTGAATAGTATGGTTCAATGATGGATTAGATGACTCAGGTGATAAATGGTGGTTATGTTTATTGATGGTATTTGGGTTTTTTAACGGTAAAGTGGAACGCGAAATTCATTTAAGGGTTATCTTGTAAACCTTAACAGAAAATAAATTATATAGAAAATTCAGTAACTGTGAGTTTTCCTTACAACAAATTTCTTTCCTTGGTCACATTGTTTCAAAACAATGGTATAACTGTTGATCCTTCTAAAACAATAGTTGTTGATGAATTGCCAAGATCCACAAATATAACCGAGATCCGTCATTTTTGTGATTTGGGAGGTTATTACATGAGGTTTGTTGAAAAGGTTTTATGGTTAACTAGTCCAATGACTAAATTAACTTGAAAAGTTGTTATGTTCATTTAGAAAAATTAATGTGATGATTATTTTCATGAATTGAAAACGAAGATTAGTGGATGCTCCAGTTTTGGCACAGGCTTCCAGAAATGGAAAGGTAGTTATTTATAGTAATGCTTCGTTGAAAGTACCTGGTCGTGTCCTTATGCAGAATGATCAGTTAATTGGTTATGCTTCACGTCAGTTGAAACCTCATGAGTTAAATTACCATACACACAATTTGTAATTAGATGTTGTTGTTTTTTCTTTAAAAATTTAGAGGCTTCATTTGTATAATGTAAAATGTGAAATATATACTGAACACATAATTTTGAAGTGTAGATTCACTTATAAAGAATTAAACCTGAGAGAGAGGATTTGGATTGAATTAATCAATGATTATCATTGCACAATCCTTTATCATCATGGAAAAGGAAATAAAGTGATTTATGGTTTGAGTCGAAAAATTAATGCTTAATTAACCATGATACGTTTGGATAAAGATCCATTGGATTATAATTTTATGAACATTGGCATAGTAGTTGTTGGTCCACGAAGTTCTTCTATTTTGTTTCAGGTGTCAGTGAGATCAACTCTATCAAACAGAATAAAGAAAGCGCAGAAGGAAGACAGTGAGTTGATGAAAAAGTTAGAGTTGGTTCAGAAGGGTATGTTGTTGGAATTTACCATCAATAATGATTTGGTATGGAAACTTGGGACAAGAGTATGTCTGACTTTTGATTCACAGTTGAAGAATGAGTTGTTATGTGAAGCTTATAGTTCCCCGTTTTTATTTCATTCTGGAAGTACTAATATGTATAGATATCTTCAGGAGTATTACTCGTGGGATTGAATGAAAAGAGATATTGTCGATTTTACTATGATGTGTTTGACATGTCAGCATGTTAACGAAAATATGTAGATACCGAAAGGGATGATTTAGTATTTACCGGTTCTAGAGTAGAAATTGGAAAATATATCCCTGGACAACGTTGTGGGATTACCAAATACATATTGAGGTAACAATTCAATATGGGTTATTATTGATTGATTGACTAAATCTTCTCATTTCCTTCCTATTCGAGATAATTTTTCTCCAGATCAATGTTTTCTATTATATGTCAAAGACATAGTCAGGTTGCATGGATTTTCGCTCTCCATTATATCTAATTGTGATCCCATGTTTACTTATAACCTTTTGAAAGGATTTCAACTGTCATTGGTATTGAATTAAATTTTAGTACACATTGTCATCCTTAATCGGATGGTCATTCAGAAAAAACAATTCAGACCATTGGTGATATTTTATGTTCTTTCTCGATGGATTACTAGGGAATTTGTGGCCAACGTCTTTCTTTGGTTGAATTTTCTTATAACAACAGTTTTAATTTCACCACACAGATGGCTCCATTTGAGGAATTATATTTGAATTAGTGTCTAACTCCAGCTTTTTGGGATGAATTAGGTGGAAGGAAGCTGATGGTAATAAAATTGGTAGAAGAGATAGTTGAGAAAGTTCAGTTGATTCGGAAGCACATTAAAATAACTCAGAGTAGGAAGAAAGGTTATGCGACTAATCAGAGGAAGGGTCTTTATTTGGAGGTAGGTGATCATGTATTTCTCAATGTTTCTCTATGGAAGAGTGTGATGCATTTTGGTAAGAAGGGGAATTTGAGTATGAGGTTCATTGAAAATGTGAAAATTCTAGAGAAGGTTGGATCAGTTGTGTATAGTGGCTTTACCGCCATGTTTATCTCATGTAAACAATTTTTTTATGTATCAATGTTAAGAATGTATATGCCAGATACAAATCATATTTTGAGCCTAGAGATAGTACATTTAGAAGAGAATCTCTCTTATAAGGAACAACCATTCTAGATTATTGACTGAAGAGAGCAAGTATTGAAGAATAAAGTAATTATCCAGGTAAAGGATTTGTGGAAAACCCATATGGTTTAAGAGGAAACATGGGAATCTGAAAATGATTTGAGGGATAAATACCCCCATGTATTTGATAAGTGAATAAAATTGTGAGGACACAATTTCATAAATGGGGAAAGGATGTAACATCCCAAGTAAATAAACAAATATGACATTTTCATATTTATTAATATTTGTTAATTTAATATTACTTTTACCTTAAAGGGATTTCTATGTTCGATGGCATACCTAATACACAATAATAGGTTTCATTGAAATATTACATTGCTCACTAAAAATATTATATTATTATTTTAAATGGTAGTTATCGCATAGACATTGTATTGGTGGGAATGAATAAAACTAACTAAAATATGATTATACATGTTTTTTAAATGTTTTTAAATTTATTAGATAAATATTAGGGTCTTAAAATAAGAAATAATCCGATTTTAAGAATAAATACTCAAATATTCATTAAAAGGTCAATTTACCACCTTTTGATGGGTAACCCTATTTAAATATAGTTTTGGTCACATTTATATGTTCTATTTTTTGTAATGAAAATTTTTTAGAACTGGGATATCAAATTTACATTGGATAAAATTTTTGTATTTTTCTGATAAAATTCATTTTTAATGAATAGTAAAAAATACTGTATTTTTATTCAAAACTGCCTTTTAATATAATTTATTTATAATGAAATATTATCTTTTTATTTTTTTTAATGTTTAATTAAATTATATTTTATCCATTTAATCCAATTTTTGTCATTGGAATTAATTTTACTTTGAAATTGGACATAAATAAGTGTCAATCATTTGACAGTTAATATTTCGTAAAAACACGCCTTATGTTTTGACAAAGAGAAATAATATTAAATTAATTATTCCAACTTCTATGTTTTGAATTTTGTAAAATAGAATTATTTTTTTAATTTGGGATATCAAATATATCATAGGCTTAATATTTGGTATTTTTATGAAAAACATCAATTTTTGATTAATAGTGAAATCACTTAGTAGTAGTTAAAAAGCTAAATTTTTCATTATAATTAAATTTCACCACTTTTGTGAATTGAATTTCAAAAATTCTACATATATGGTGGTTATTTGTAAGTAAAATGTCGTTCAATAAGATGAAAATAATTTTTTATGAATAGTAACTTTTGACTTTTACTACCACAGTTAAAGATAAATAAGGAAATTCATGGTAAAAAAATATAATAATAATATAAAATTACCTTAACACTTGTAATAACCTTATTGGATTAGTAATGTCCAACCATGGGCATACTTGGGTCGATTTGGGGACCCCATGTATCCACTTTGGAGTGATAATGACACTTTATATTAATTAATATAATGTAAAGAAAAGAATGACACAAACATATATCTTTTAGTAAATCAATTTTTACATGGGGTTATATAAGTTATATTTTAGCCTATAAATATTCATTATAAAGATAAAAGGTTTTCCTACATCATGATCATATTTTTTTAATTTTTAGATACCAAATTAATCAAATTATTTATGACATAATAATGATGTTGTGTTTACCTCATAAATAAATAATTTAAATAAATAAGATTATAAATATTAAAATAATATCCAGAACCCATCCAATTATTATTGGATGACTTTATTTAGAACATTAGTTATCTTATATTCGTCTTTAATGGGTTTTGGATCTTTATAAACCAAATATATGTTTATGATAAAATAAAATTTTATAACATTCCTAAAGAGCCCCTCTTCCCCCTTATAAAAGGAACCCACTTATAACTCATTCATCACCCCTCTCACGCCCCTTGGCTCATCCAACACCTACCCAAATAATCTATTAATATACTTATACTCCTCCAAGAATCCTTACCTTAGGCATAAGTCTCTTAAATATTTCCTTTTGGTAAAAACCAAAGGGAGTTACCTGAATTAATGGTAACAGTTTATCTTAAATTATTTTGTTTTATTTTGATTTATCTTACATCCCAACCCCATAATCACTTTTAATTAATTTATGTTAAAAAAACCAGTATTATAAATATAATAGGTAGTTTTTATTTGATTTATTCTAACTACACTTACACACACCTCTGTCTAATTGGTAATGAACATATTGTTTCAGTGGACAACGAACTATTGCCTCACGAAACAATGATTGTTCAAATATCTCCAACTACCTCTCATAGAGGTCATTATGATGGAACCGTATTTATATAATATATATTTTATTTATATTGTTTCTATGATTCTATATTGTTCATTTATAGAATACCTTTAGGGTTCCCATTGTTGGTAAATACGATAATCTCATTTGAGGAAGTGCGGACTACCGCACCCTCAAAGTGATATGACTCGTTCATGCCTTATGTAGAATGTATAAAGGGTAGAAATAATGAAATTTTATATGATATTATAATTTAATTATAATATAATTTTTTATCATTATGTTTTCATTCCATTACAATATGAAATATAAATGGAAGTAGCATTTATGCGTACGTACGACTTACCGTCTCCATGAACGGTGCATTTCATTTCGTATCTCCAAATGTTAGGTACTATTATAAATACAAGTATATACTAGATATATATGATATATATGATATCTAAATCATTAATATAATTATGGATATAATGAAAATTTTACCACATGAACATCTTGTAATTATAAGAAGTCCATTTTTGACTCAAGTACCAAATATCGACGAAATGACCATTATTAGTTTAAATGATAACATAATGATTAAAACATGGTAATAATTGATATAAAAGGAATAATAAACATTAAAAAGGTTCTTTAAAAATTAGAAAGTTAATTTAGATTTTTATTCAGGAGATTGAAGAATGAACAGGGCAAGTCGGACATGAGGTAAGTGACTTCGTCTCAATCTCCTTTCATTGAGGCATATTTTGTTTTAATACATGACTTTCATTTATACATTATATAAAAAAATTTAATTTTAATTTAATTCAGAGGGAATCTATTTGTAAAAAGACTTTTACTAGACAAAAAAATGACTGTTTTTTAACGTAAGCGGTGACAACGACATTCTGCCACCACAAGTAATATTTGATCTTTGGATTCCTCAACAAGAATTAACATTTTTAAAAGAAAAATAAATACCATTTACTCTATTATTTATTTTGGTATTGAAAATGGTTTTGATAAATTATTTTTTATGTCATTATATTTAAGTGATGTATTGTGATTGAAATTTGGAAATTTTATCATTTCTTTTTATTTTTTGTATGTGTTATGATTTTATAATTGTACATGGACATTTGACTGGTGGTTACCTGATAAACCAAATGAAGGGTAGTGTTGTGTTAAATCATGATGGGTGGTTACGTTACAATCTCCAATGTAGTGGGTATGGAAATCAGCCAAATGGATATTCCACTTAGTGATATGTGTGGAAGTCGACCATATTGTTAGTCTATTTAAATATGGTTTTGTCCCAAGTTACCTTTATACTTTATGTGTCCTTTATATGGGGTTTATTGAAATATATTGGTTTTAAAATGGTATTCCATGATCTTTTATTCAGTGAATATTAGTTACCACTTCATAAAGGTGAAAAGTATTACTTATGATAAATTATTCATGGTTTACTTTTGGTTTTAAAAAACTAACAATTTTCCTTGTTTTTTATCCCTTTATGGGATTTTTATGATCATACCATGTCTTGAAATGTTTTTCAGATGACTAAAATATGAATAGGGTCAAATATGGGATCAAGAAAAAGTAATTCTATCTAGAACATGGAACTATACATGACCCTTTTTTTCCAAGGGTTTCTATTTATTGAGAGAAGTGTATACTAAGTAGAATTGACTACATGTAATATTCAAGTTTTTATGTTTATGTTATGACTTAATTCTATAAATATATAAACCTAAAGAGATCCTCAATGTGAATTATTAGATTAAATCAAAATTATATAATGTTTAAGGTCGGGTCCATACAATAGTAGATGTTTAGTTGAGATGTGGCACAAAATATACATTGACTATGGTCTTTATTAGTATTTTTCGAGGTAAGAAATGGGAACAAAGATTTTTATATAGATTAGATGTTTCTATGGGATGAGTTCTGATATGAATCCATAAGTACTTATTTATGAAAAAACACTAACTTTGAAATACATAAGTGTTTTAGGGAGTCCTAGTATCATTAAGAACAAAGGTGGGCATCTTGGAAATTGTGATCAAAGAGGTGAATATTGAATATCTCTTAGATGTGCTCTACGTATAATAGGATATATATGTTTAAACAAATATAAATAAATAATTATTTAAAATTTTAATGTAAAATATCTTGAAATAGAATAGGAATATGTTTCACTAAATCATAATGGTTATGAATATGAAAAAATAAAATAATTATTGTTAAGAGAGATGAAAAGGATTTAATAAATTTTGATACCATGTAGGTGGAATAATCAGACTCAGCTATTTATAGTGAAGGTAATGAATTATTTACATATCCTCCTAGGTTGAAGAAATATGTCGATTCTCAAAACAATATTTTTGATCATTATAAATTCGTTCAAACAAGAAAAACATTGAATTATGATATTCATATTTATTTGTATTTAAAATTTGAACCAGAATATATTAATGAGGAAATTGAACATCTTGAATGGATTCATTCAGTGAATGATTATTTGTATTAGATTGACAAGAATGATACTTGGTAAATCATACCTAACTCAAATGGAATCAATATTATTGGTACAAAGAGGGGGTTTTTGAATATGTTAAATGAAGATAGTTATGTGATAAGAAATAAATAATTATTGGATTGTAATGTTTATAAAAAAGATTAATGAAATTATTTATATGAGGGATTTTCTGTGGTTGTAAGGACATAAACAATTATAATATCTCTTGTAATTATGACAAAAAAAAGTTATAAAATATTTTATATGGATGTGAAATCATTATTTTTAAATATAGAACTTGATTAAGTAGTTAATGTTGAATAACCAAGTGGGTTTTTTATTGTAGAAGATGAAAGTTATCTATGAAAGTTATAGAAATCCTTTTAAGGGAAATTTTAATCTTTAAAGGAGTGGTGTTCCAAATTTGGTTCCTTTTTAAGAAAGGTTATCTTTAAGAAAGGAAGTGTTGATAGTAATATCTACATTAAATAATGTTATTTTATTCTCCACATTAATATTGTATATTTTGATGATATTATATTTTTTTGGAATGATGAAAAGTCCTATGGATGTTTTATTTGATGAAATGAGTATTTTGTATGAAATTTCCATGATTGGTGAAATAAAATATTTTCTTCGGTTACAAATATCAAAAAATAAGAAATAAATTTTTCATTCTCAAAATTATGCTTAGTAACATTTTAATAATTTAGGTATCGAAAATTTTAAACTTAATTCCACACTAATTTTTTGGGAACCAAGTTTAATAAGGATGGATAAGTTAAAAAAGTTGTCTTTAAGGATTTTTTAAAGCTCATATAATGTAATTTGTATATAACTACCTCAAAATAAGACATTATTAATAGTATTATATTATTTTTAATATTCAAAAATGGTCTAAAGTAATCACATCTCATTGATGAAAAATAATTATCAGATATATCAATGGCATAATAAATTTCTAAATTAGTTCTGATAGCTCAGGAAAATTAATTTTGTTTTTTACACATATGTTGATTGGGAATGAAGTGTAGATAATAGATAATCCACATATGATGGAATTTTTTAATGAGAATATGGGTAATTTTTAATAGTAATACAAAATTCAATATCTCTTAGAATGGATGATGTTGATTATGTTGTTCCCACTCAAGCTGTAGCACAACTCATTTGGATGAAATCTTAGTTGGAAAAATTACATGTTGAAGTGAATTCACCTATGTTATTGGTTTTTGATAATCAATATGATAAAAAATGTAAAATAAATCTCATGAAATATTCATTTTCAAATGATATTGATATGAAAAATCACTTTATCAATTTTAATGTGTAGAATAATGGACACAAGATGGAGTATGTTCCTAAAATAGAACAAGTTGCTGAAATTTTCACTAAAACATTATCGAAGGGATAATTTTTAAATCCAAGGTTAAAAATGAGAATCCAAATAATTTCACTTTATGGTTGAGGTAAGTGTTCATCACCCCTCTCTCATATAGTATTCGATAGTGTTATCATGGGGGGAATGATGTTTCATAAATCAATCCATTAATATATGAAATACTGTTTAAGGAAAAATGTATTTATGGGGAGTTGTGGGTAAGCTCTGAACTCATCATGTAATTTATTGAAATATTAAAATAGTTTATTGAAGTGTATGTAAGATTTTTTTTACGGGAATGTGAAGGAATTTGTGAAGAGGTGGAAAGTTTGAAAATTGAAAAAAATCATAAATCACAACTTTTGGACAACCTGGCTTTTTCATCAATGATTCTTGATTACAATAATGTGTTTGCACATGTAGGATTATAATATCTAATTAGTGATCCATAGATTGATTTTACAATGTTTAGTAATTTATGAAGCTTGGAGGCCAAAAACATCCAAATGGGGGTATTGTTGGGACCAAGTTAGCTGGAAGTGTTCTTCAGATTTTGGAAGAGTTTTGGGCGTTTTGTGTATTATTATTTTTTTTGTCATAATAAAAATTCATTTCACATGGTATGTTTTTTTTATTAGGTGTAAGGACCATCGTACTATGAATATTGAATGCATGTTTGATAATAAAATTCACATATTTTATTTATCTGCTCATGTGAGGTTTTCTGAGTAATGTAGCGTTTTGATTCACATTGGTTTTTGAATACTGTTCACTACCATAGTGAGAAGATTTATATGAGTATGAATGTATTTCAAGAAAATTTATTAATATATAATGATTATTTACTATTATCTATGATTCCAATATTATATTATTTTTAATAATTTTGTCATCCATGTATTGTGAAATATGGGAGGATAAAATGGTTCACAAGTCATAAAATACTATACTGATATCAATTTTCCAAAAATCATGAATAATTACAGATATAACTAAGATTTTATAAAAGACGAAATGATACAAAGTTTTAATCTTCTTAGAATAGTTTATCATTGTGATATTGACTGAATGTATAAGTTTTTTTATGGATTAGATGTTTGAAGTTTCCAAAGTTAGAAGTTTTACTATAGTTCTAATCAAAATATCCAAAGGGCTATCCAATTCATTAGACTATTCAATTATTTTAAAAAACCAACTCATATGATCTATAACAAGTTATAGATAATCTAGATTAAATAACTCGCTCCTAACACCAATCCAAAAGATATAATGTTCCATCAATCCATCAAAATAGTTATGAAATTCATCCATTAGACATAATGTTAATATCAACAAGGAATCAAATATTAAGTTCTATTAGTGGTATATCAAAATTTTCATGTAGAGAAAATTTGAGGAGTTGATGACTATATTTGTGTTGTTGGGCTGATGAATGTGATGGTATTAAAGACTAATTGTACTAACAGAGTTCAAAAATATAGTCAACCATATTCATAATGCTATGAGTTGCATTCATTTGGGGAAAGTGTCATATGTAATGATTTAACATTGATCCATCAGAGGGAAACAATGAGTGATCAATCAAATACATGTTGACACCCATATTTTTTTGGATGCTGGACTACATCGAATATTAGATCATTCAACTGAGGATTTATTGAAAATATTATGAAAATGTAAAATGTATTAAATATAACGATGTGTCTTTGAAGTGTTATAGAATATTTATAAGTTTAATTGATCTATGAATAAAATGCCATAAAAAATATTAGACAATGAAATAAAATCAGACTACATGAGTAATTGAACAGAGCTATCGGTGTGAGGAATCCAAAGTAATGAAACTAATATCTAATGCTTGTGAAATAATTTTTATGGAATATTTGTCTTAATTGGTATAAATCATCAATTATTTTTTCCTTTTTTACATTGTTTCATCTTAATAAATAATATCATAAGAATTAAAATTTTATCAGTCTGAATAAATAATTTAACATTAAAAATAAAATGATTTTTGGGAAGATTAAATATGTTTCAGGAATAATCCAGATGAGTTGATAAGTGCTTAAATAGTTAATTATGAAGTCGAACATAATGATATTTTCATTGATCATGGAATTTTTTAGAGTTTGAAAGGTTCCCACATTTTCGATTTTCAGGGAACCTATAAATATTAGTTGAATTCTAACTTACTCTTGGATTATGAGTCTATTTACATGTGGGATAGAGCGAGAGTGATACTCTTTTTGTGTTAGTATTGTGAGAATAATAGTTTCCATAAAGGGTTTTCCTAATGATTTATTCGAGATAAATGATGTTTATGAAAGAGATAGGGGAAAGATTTTTCCATATCATACAAAACGATAGGAATGATTGTTCCACGAAAGTGAAAAAAGAATTTTTGGGATTATCTTTTCTAATTTTCTTCCGGATTGTTAAATCAGACTGATGGATTAAATAGAGACATCAAATTGTGTTTTCATACAAAGTGTATATGAGTTGTTTCTTTATGTGGTTATGATGAAAAGTGATGATTATGTTTTGATAAATTATGATAGTAAAGTCGTAAAACAGTATAGTGAAATGTTTAAAACTAACTGGATATGGTTTCTAAGCCTGTTACCCAAATTATTAACATCATTTCAATAACAATAAGTACATAATAATTGTATTGATCGTAGTGATACATATGTGTACGGTTATTTACTACTTTTTGTATCCACACAAAAGGATTATTTTATTTTTTACTGTGTGGTATTAGAAAACTTCCATACAATTCCATGGAATAGATAATATTTCTAAGTAGTGAACCTTGTAAATATTTTTTTCCATGTGGATTTGTGATTGTTTTTTTAATCAATGTGATAATTCATTAACAAGAGAAAACATTATACACATAACAAATTTAACCTAAAATAAAAAGATATCACTGATTCCCCTATATCCCTATCAGTGTTACTTTTATCCTTATTGGTAATTTTCAGTCTTCTACTGAACAAACCCATGCTCCCACTCCACTGAAGCCAAAGAAATCACCCTTGATGATACATCTCACTATCATCCAAAATCCATATAAGATACTTCATAAAGGACCCATCAACACTAATACCAAATTATATTATGTCCATCACATGACTAGGGACTGGAAAATATCTTTGAGGACGAGAAATGTGAAACATTTCATTTGTAGAACTATAGATATATGGATGGGATAATAAGTTTGCCACTAGGTTGAAACAATCCACTATGTCAAACAGCTTGATGAGTGTGGGTACTAGCTTTAACTATTTCTTAATATATCATTTCCATAACCTAGGTGACACTCTAAGGAAAACATAATAACTAACCTCAAACTTCAAAGTTCATCTTAGATGGTTATTATACGATTTATTCATAATCTACATGGTCACCAACTGTCTTCTGGTCAAACAAACCTACTAAGATGTCTCATACATGAGACTATTACTAACAAGCATTTAATGACCAATATTTACTCAACAAATTGGAAAATGATAGTACCTACCAAAAAAAGACTCAAGACATTCTTTTTTTATAAATTCTTATATGCTATTATTAAATGAAAACTCTATGTGTTCCATATACTACACCCATGAACCACCAAATCCATAATCGTAATCTCATAACATTTCCCATATAACCTAATTGGTCATCTTATATTTCTCATATGTATGTGGATGGTAGGCCATAATAAAAATATTCTAAAACACTCGAGCTTTATAAAGACCCTACCAAAATCTTGTTGTTAAACTGGTATCTCCATCGGAAACGATACTCCTCAGAACACCATAATATTGAACTACCAATAATAAGTAAATACCACCGTGATAATCAACTTTGAAGGTATTTCAAATGGGATTTATGTGGGTTATCTTCATCAATTTCTCCAAAATCACCCAAAAAACATCACACTTATGGGGTTTCCTAGGTAATACTATTACTAAATCCATAGTGATATCATCTCGTTTCCACTCAAGAATAGGAAAAGGATGCAAAATCCCAACTGGATTTCGATGCTAGGCTTTCACCTACAGATAAGTAAAAAAACATGAAACAAATAATTATCCCTCTATATTCATTCCTAACCATCAATACTATTAATGGAGACCATGAAACAACTTTTTCAAAATAGGATGTTCTATCTGTCTAAGAGTATGAAACTCTATCATCATATCATCATGAAATCCCATAAGAACCCATTATTGGCCAAATAAAATTTGAAAATTACCTCATCCAAGATGACATCCTAATGGATTCTACCCACCATATATGATATATCTTATAAAAAATCCTACCGAATCGGACAGTAGATCTATCTTGACCTGGTCCAAAAACATGGGTACTATAGATGATGATATTAGAGCTACTCATCCTCAAGACTCTTGCTCATCGAGATGCATGTGTGCAAAGAGGTGAAACATTCACCACTCATCACAAGATTCTTGTAATTATTTTTTCAGTGTCTTTAAAATCAATGAATCAGCTTCTATATTTCTATTTCCTAGTGTATAGTACTACATGAAGTTGAATGACTATAGATACATTTCCCACCTCCAATGTAAAAGGTTCAAGTTCAACTGAGAAAATATGTACATGTGGATCATATAGTCCAAGTAAACTAAAAACCTCTCACCCATGAGATAATTCCTACAACATCTTATGTCTTAAAGCATTACTTATAACTCGAAATTGTGAGTAGGTAAATTTATCTTATGTGTTCATAGCTATTTTGATCCATAAGAATCTACTCGATCATCTTTTATCTGAACTGCTTCAAGACAAACTATAGATGTGTCACAATAGATGGTAAATCATATACCCAAAATTGGTTACTTAAGGATAGGTTCTTGTTCATCCTACCATTCAGAACCTGAATAAATATATTGCATGTCTTGGATAATACAAAGTTTACCCCTTCCTTAGCCTTCCCAGACACACTACTTATAAACTGGAGAATTAATTAATAAAGCAACAATAAAAATATGATAAACTAAGAATGATATGAATTTCAATAAACATTCATCGGATACTCCAAAAATGCCTCAATGGAAATCTTTTTATAATACACTAACACTCATTCTTTTAAGATGACATGGACCATGATGTAACCATTGTCAAACTAGAAAATACATTTCTGGTGATTGGAATAAATATGAGGCTCTCTAAATGTACTCAAGATGATGTTTAGATGTTTGGAATGCTTTTATGCCAATTGAGAGTAAATTGATATGTCATAAAAAACCACCACAAATGTTGTCCAAAACATTATGAAAGATCTAATTCATCAAATCCAGGAATATTTTTGTTGTGTTAGTGAACCAAAAAGTAATCATTATTAATTCATACAATCCATACATTATCATAAAATTTTTTCAAGGTTTTTTTATGGTCTCACCCTCAACTGGTGGTATTTGAACCACAAATCCATCAAGTAGAATAACTTATCACCTTCAGTTGATCAAATATAACATTTATGTATGGAAGAGGATGTCAGTTCTTGACTGTTATGTGGTTCAACATATGATAATCCACACACAAGTGAAATTTCCCATCAGCCTTCTTGGTGATGATAATATGGGAACCCCCATGAGATTTATTATGCAATATGAAAACTTTTGCTTCCTGGTCTTCGATCTAAACATTAAACTATTGAATCTATGATGGTTATATTATATAAGGAAGGATAGAAATTTGATGTATGCCTTAAACCAACTCCATCATGAAATTGATCTGATGTTCGAATGGAAATTTTTATAATATGTCAGAAAAAACATCTTAAAATAAGTCTATGATTGAAGGAAAATTATTCTTCTTCATTCCACCATCATATAATGAAATGATGGATATCTGTGTTGTTAGATAATAATGTCTACAATGAATTTTCCCTACCTGACTATCCTAATGATACAATCACACTTGTGAGAATAGTTACCTTTTTCTTAATATCAAGTAAAAACATTCCTATAGTAATAGTTGATATGTTACCAATATATTATTATCCAATCCCCACAAAGGATCAAACTGAAATCTTCCAATTATAGAACAAACAGTTCACAAGATAAATGGTAACCACTAATATTTGGAAAAAATTCCTGGAAACATTTGATATTCTCAAACTGCACTCTCGAATGTGTATTTATGGTCATACAACAATCCATGTTATCCACATATGGGGCCAAAATATTTAAAAAATGTGTGGAAAAAAGGAATGTGATGCTCATGTATTATTCAAAGAAAAACCAAGGCTATACGATAAAATAATTGTCCATCTAAAAGTAGTCAGTCATACATTAACTCTAGATATATCACTGCAATCTATCTAAACACCCCTGAAATAATCCATCTACTTGGTCTTTCCATTAATGTAATGGAGTACCACACCCACTTCCTCAAACAAAACATCTTGTGGATCTTTTTCTACCTGCCTAATAACGATTAGATGAGTCTTTATTAGTATGTAGTCCCTATATTAGTCCACTTGCACTACTCTACTACTTCACGCCCGTAAAAAACCTTTGTAGGTGGCCCATCCTTCCACAAGCATGACACACCAATGTAGGGGTATAAAAACTGATTCCATTTGTGGCCCAAATTTCACATTGCTCACACTATAATAGAAAATGATCCTAAGAAGGGCTTCCACTTCCATAGCTACTCTAACTAAGATTTCATTTCTGAAAACATTCCTTATGATCCTTATTTCAACTAATGGAATAGTTCCCAACTTGCACTAATGAATCATCCTTAACACTAATCAAGGCCTATCTCTGATTCTGTTACATGATGAGTGACTAATTTATAACATCCACAATCCTTCTCAAATAGAACATGTTCACCTATTCCTTGATCTTGTAGAAAATTATATTCAAAATTCATCTCAACATAAATATCCCATTAGGTTCTTATGATGGTGAAATGTTCTATATGTTGGTGAAACGTTCTATGAAATCTAGCACTAACTTTCCCTCATGTGTTAAATGCATGCACTCACAATCATTATCATTCCTTAATGTCTCATTATAGTAATGGATTAGAAACTTCACCATCATGTACTTCTAAGAAAACTCTTCTTACTGACTAGTCTTCTCTAAAATATTCCACCAACATTTCACTGGTCATTGAAGAATATATGCAGAAATATTCTCCCTCCTCTATGCAGGTGTCTCAAGATTATTAAAGATTATGTATACTGTCTTGATTTAGAAAATAAATACATATAGGCATCCCTCCCTAGTGAATATAGGTGGATTCTATAGCAGTAACACTCTCATCATCTCTGACATCGATCACATGGTATGACCAGTCTCATTTAATTAGATCACATAACTCTCAAGAAGAGGAAAAAAATATTAACATCCGTATATTCCTAATGAGTTACATGAAACTCTATTTCAACTATGATAGGATATTTCTAATTTCAACTCTCTATATTCTCAACTCAATGAAGTGGAGGACGAATTTTCTCTATAATGAAAACAAAATCCTTATAACATTGGCTATAACAAAATGGTCTCACACAACTCGTTACAAAAACTGAGAACCACTAACATTTCATCTTTCTAAACCTGGAATACAATTATTTTACATGACATAATAGTTCATTTTTTACATTTCTCAGATATATCAATAATCATTTTTCATATTTCATACCATAAGGTATATATATCATAAAACAATATATGTCTATATTAGGAACAATTCATGTTAATATATTCCTATGAGACTATCATGATGCTTGTATACTAACCTTACACCATATGAGGCTATGGGTATAAATCTCAGGAACAAACAAAATCATGAAATAATAACCTCACACAACATCTGAATACACCAATGCGAAATAACAACGAATATAAAAAGAGAATGGGATAAATAGAAATCATATCATTGGGTGCATGGATTTCACCCTACAAATGGGTTACAAACTCCCATGAACACGATCATTACAAATACCCAACACATCCATTTATCCTTTATACCATTACCAAGTAGTGATGAAATTGAAAAGAAACATGGTGTCCTTAGAAAAAAGTTTGTAACCTTACCCAATCATAGAATCATTGTTGTGGCTGAAACATGATTTTTATGGGACCTCAATTGTGTCTCCCCATACATTAGAGGATATAGAATAGTAGTACGGTGGTGATAAGTTTATAAGGTAGACAATATCACATGTTACAATGTTTAAACATAACAACGATAAACAATATAAATCATATATGTGTCACAGAAAGAATTCAAATAATACAATACAAGGGAAAACCAAAAAATAAAATCCAACTTAATAATACACTAAATAATAAAGGAGTAATGTAATCATAGATTGAATTGTATATAAATTCTATTATTGAAGTAATTAAATAAAATACTAGATTACTCAAATAAATATTCCAAATTCATCGATCCCAAACACCATATCAGTCTCATCTCCAAACTCTTTCCCATACCGCATGAAGAATCAAAATCAAGGCCCATTGTCCTTGTCGATCCTATATCCAAGTAACCTTCTTGAGTATCAAATGATGGCCCAAATATAACATGATTATAAATAGGTAGGTCAACACCATCTTTTCCAAACGCAACCATTCTAATATTAAGTGAATGAAAAAATTCAATAAACATGGGTTTTAGTTAATTAAACAATTAAATTAATATCGCATAATGTTATTTTGGCAGCATGTAAGAATATCATTGAGCATGTTTCAAAACCATTCAAATGACAACCATATACCCATGTATGTCATAATCTACATAGTTTCAACATTAGAATATCATTGTGCATGTCTCCCAAAGATTCCAACCAAAAAAATATATCCATGGTATAACATCTAAAAATCCTAGTCAACCCCAATATATAAGCATTTCAAAAATCAATTTGGATTGAGACCCGTATATACGAATTATTGAACTTATTATGGACTAGCCTGGTATATAATCACTATAGCATATATAAGGGCAAGAACAATATATAATAATTACAACATTAATCCGGTCTTGGCACATTATATAAGTATTACTAAATTTATCATGGCCAAGCCATGTATATATTAATTATAGAATGAATCAGGTCATTTCTTGTTAATTAATCATTACAACATGAATTAGTAGGACCAAGTGACAGGATATCACAATATCACTTCATAAGGATCATTAATTAAATATTCAAATAACCATTTACCAATAAATTTAACAACTCAATTACCATTTGGTCATAAACCAATAAAATTCTGATCATTTAAATATTTAGTTCATGAAAAATGTGAATCTATATCAAGAAATCTCTCAAATCCAATGTCATACTAAACACGCTTTAATCCATTAGTAAATTCACTTATATTCAATTGTTTAATGACATGAACAACATCCATAATCCATGTCAAAAACCACAAAAATCCAATGTAAATCCAAGGAAAAAATCTAATTCACTATTTAATTAAATTGGGAACACATTTTGTTAGATAAATTGCAACATTTCACAAAATATTCAATTTAAAAAAGCAAAGGGTAATGTTTTAGTCCCCCTACCTTTAAATAACGATTAACATAATGATTCCAAGGATGAAATTTTTTTTTAAAAGGAGTAGATGATTTCCAAAGGGATCCTATATCATAGTTGGTCAATATAAAAACCAATAATGGCCATGGTAAATAAGCTACTTCGCAATGGATGAAGAAAAAAAAGAGAGAAGGGAAAAACTAAAGACATATACTTACTAGGGATTGGATTTCTCAAACGAGACATCCAAAAAGAAATATGGGGATCCAAATTTACATAGGAGATGACCTAGGTTTGAGAGTAGAGAGATAAATGTGATGTTAAAGATAAATCAGTTGCACATCACCATTTTTAACAGATTATTGGGAATGTACATGGAATGTAATTAATGTACACCTAATGTGTTTCGTTTTGGAGGGAAAGGCTAAAAAACATCACCTAGGATTAATTTTTATTCCAATATAACATTAAATGATGTGTAATTTAGTTTCACAAAATGTATAGTTTTCAAATAGTTAATCATTTAATGGATGTAATACATTTACATGGATGTATATGTTCTACAAAAATAATAGTTTATTTTCATGCAGAAGGATACCAAACCACTCTAAAATTCACCCCAAACATCTAGAACCTACATAATGCATTTTAAAATTTTTAAAAATAGAACAAATTAATTACAAATGAGATAAATTTCGGATATATAGGTCATTTCCCCAAAAAAGGCTCTACATCTATAAACAAGTCTCAACAACCATGGCTCAAACGAAAAACTCAAGGAGGTACGTACCTTGGAAAGGATGGGATCATAAAATTATGAGGTGTTATATAGATTTATTTAATATAATAGTGTTTTATGGATCATATTTGAGTCATTATACCTAAGGATGGTGAGATACTGTGAATTGGAACAATGATTCTTTGATAAAATACCTTTGAAAATCAATATGTTAACATAATTAATACTTGGGTGTTTGGGTATGTTATTTATCATGTATTCAGGTAGAGCTTAAAAAAGGAGGTATGTTCCCTTTCATATGATGATTATGATATCAAGGACCATGATTTAGATAGACTATGGGAATTTTTTTATTCACATAGGTGTTATATATCTATTTGAATATGATACATTTGATGGTCTTATAAAATAGTAAGAATGACATGTGATGTATTCACTCAACATTTCAGTTATACTCTATATCTCTTGATCATATGAGTTAGATATATGGGATTTACATGATTTGTGTCCTGTGTTAACTCGTTACCTTCAAAAATGGTAATATTATAGAATTAATAATTTCACATGAAGTAGACTAGTTGGAACAAGTATATAAATATATTTGTTTGAAGGACATCATCCTAGATCATGTTGTAACAAAATTACTATTGATGATTTATTATAGGCCTCCCTCTATTTATATTTTAGAATACAATTATTCATATGTTTTTCAACTTGATAAGGGTTAGTGGGGAAACACATTATTGTTGAATTAATTTGGAATTCTATTGAATCAAATAAATATTCTAACAGAGTGTTAGAGTTAATTCAAAATTGTTTTAGATGGGTGTTCACAAGGTATTACTTATGATGTGGTACAAAGTTATGTTAATGATAAATATTCACAATTATTTTAGATGATATCCAAAATGATTTATGTATGTGATTTCCCACTCTACTGTATTATATGAAACATAAATTAAAATGGAAAGGGTTTGTTATTGTTTAACTAAAGTGTGAGCTTAAAGGATATATATATATATTCCTATGGTTGATATTATTGAGATACACCTAAAAAGTCTTGTATAGTGGGAATACAACCAACCTGAGATGAATGGATATTACAAGGCTATTCATTAAGAGTTATTAATGGTACTTTTCAACTTAAAATAAGCTTTTAATTAATGAATTATTTCACAAAATGAAATTTCGGGGACTACCATACACGAATTCAAGGCATGAAATGGATTTATAATTCACTCAATAATTGTAACACTTGAGTTATTTCATGTATAATTTATGAGTATCCACAAGAATATAGATAATACTCATATATATGATCGTAGTGGCATTGGTTATTCTAGATACTTTCTCAAGATTGTAAAACACCAAATGTAATATTATTTATAATCCATTAGATCATTAGATGTTATCGCATTTTAGAGGATAAAGATTCATGTTTGTATGATGAATGATTTAGGTAAAACCTAACTATGCCTTGCAATGTGGGATGTTTTTTTCACCATTTTAGTGATTTCAATCAAATACATCAGAAGAAGTCGATGTGTATTAATTGATTCTTTGATGAATTATACAAATTTATAGCCTTTCATCATATCTATATTTTAGGACTTTTAATATTCCATCAATGGAGATCATAAATTCTTATGGTTTATTTTTCTTCTACTATGACTATTAATCATTAATTATTGCCTATTAAAATCTATAGGAGATATATTTTATGATCCTTCCTAATTAATTAGAATAAATGAGTGATATTTGTTTTTCTAATCTAGTGTCATTGAAAATATATTAGTATGGCTTTATTGGTGATCCCTTTATCAAAGAAACTACCATGACCGAGTGACCTTTGTACAATATTTTCTAAAATAGATACTTTGTATAGAACATATTTTGGTTGATTATATTTGTGTCAATGATGTTTTCATATAGGAATTAGGTACCTATTTAATGGTTTATTATTAAAAAAGTTTTTTGGGGTTTAATTGAGATACTATGACAAGGTCTAAGGATCCTCTTACCAGTATAGATAAAATAAATGGCATCTAATGTTTTGTAATAAAATTGGTAATATATATCCTATTAGGGTTTTTGATGTTTTTCCATAATTCTACCAATTATATATAAATTTTACTGTTTTCAATTTAATTTCCTCATTATCTATTTATTTTAGGATATAGTAGTTTAAACTTTTATAGACTTATTTTTTCACATATTTTTTACTTTGTACACTAATTGTTTATTAAAAGATATATTTTCAACAAAAATAATTTCTCTAGTGGGGGATAATTTTATATACTACATTCAAATATAATTCACCCCTTATTTTAGTAACTTATCAATAATCATATAAGAAAACACTAGACTCTTATTTTATACAATAATAATTTCTCACATAAACATAATGTGATGAATGAGTTTCTCTATCCGAAGTTGATGTATCCAAAAGTTCCGCATCGTCAATAGGAACTCAACGTCGCAGACGGCGCGACAATCGGACGCCCGGTCTGAGAGATTGGCATTTTCGTCCCAGGGGCCCGGTTGGTTTTTAAGGCAAAACCAACCCGACCGCACTCCACCTACATCCAAACCTCGGGCGGAGTATGTCAAAAGATCCGTCTCACTTA
Source organism: Viscum album (assembly GCA_963277665.1). Classification (NCBI taxonomy): domain Eukaryota; kingdom Viridiplantae; phylum Streptophyta; class Magnoliopsida; order Santalales; family Viscaceae; genus Viscum; species Viscum album. The sequence continues at coordinate 1,046,285,208 of OY728135.1, read as the reverse complement.
GAGGAATTCAAAAAAACTGATGGCACGTCAATCGGACGTCCGTAGCTCAAGATATGAGCATTTCCGCTCCGAGGACCTGGTTGGTCTCGTGTACGAACCAACCTGGCCGAACTCAAAGTATTCTGAAACCTTGAGTGTGATATACCGAAACGACCGTCTTGATCCAAGGATCGCGTTTCCGCTGACGGAGAGTCGTTTGGAGGCACGTAGCTCACGTTATGGGTGTTTGAACGAAAACGTCCGAAGAAGGGGGGTACGGGCCCGACCCGACCCGGCCCGAGCCCCCCTGGGTCGGCCCGAACCGGGTCGACCCGACCCGGTTGGCCCGGCCCGGCTCGGCCGGGCGGCAGGTGCCGCGGGAGTTGACCCGCGGCCTGAGGAAAACTGCGGCCCGAGTGGACCGTGCTGGTGAACCGCGGACGCGGCTATGCCACGTCCCACCTGGTCGAACCGGACCCCCGCAGTCGCGGGTCCGTTGGCCGCCGTCGCCGTGGCTTCAGCCGCGGCGGCCTCATCAGGCGGCGTGCCGGGGCGCCGCCGGCGTCGCTCCGGTGGACTGTTTTCCTTCCCGTCTGCGTCGTTGCTCCTCTAGGGATCCGTTCTTTACTACGGGATCGTCAAACATCCGCTGCGGCACGTTCCGTCATCGTCCGTCAAATCCGCACAAAACAAAGAACGGCGGAGGGTCGTCGGGCCGTGTTCGTTTGGCCCGCACCCTCCGCGTTAGAGATAAACAACCGGGATAAATTTATTCCACACAGGAAACAACATTTTTTAATAAGATTAAAAATTATTCACAAAAACGGTTCTTTAATTTCAGTAAAGAAACATTGACGGGGAAAAAATTAAAAAAGGGGGTAATTCCCATAATATAAAATCCCTACATCGTCGATCGTCGCGCGCGGGCGTTCTTCGCGGAAAAGATCGTCGCAGAAGAGAGGGATCACCGCGTCGTCGCGGGGAGGCATCGCGTCGTCGCAGAATCCGGGGTTGAGTCGGCGAGCTCAACGAACCAAAAACAACAGATTTAAATTATTAATATTTAAATCTGTGTTTCGATTAAAACCAAAAGAAAATAACTTGAGAGGAAAAATCCGACATCACTCACCTCAAACGGTCGGTGATCGGAGATCGGAGCGTGGAAGAACGTCTCGGACGGAAGCGTCGTCGATTTCCGGGTTCGGCGTTCTTCGCGTTCTTCGCGTTCTTCGCGTTCTTCGCGAGGGAGAAGAAGAAACAAGAATCCTCTCAAATTTTCCCCAAAGATTTTAAGTTGGTCCTATTTTATTAATATGCCAACACACGTAAATAGGTTAAGAAACGATTGAATTAATTCGTTGAATTAATTAAACGAAAGAAACAGGCCATTTAATTCACGAAATAAACCGCCCAATTAAATGGTCTGTTAAGAATTTAGAAAACGCATCGGTTGACTTTCATTAAGACGGGTTTTCACGGGTGCGTTTCTTAGCGGAAAGAAACGGCGGGGCTCGTGCGGGACTCACCTCACAAATATCCTACCATGGGGTTAGGATATTTCTGGATAGCATCCTATCCAGTTCAACTCAGTTTAAGCCGCCTTTAAGTGGCTTCAGGTGGCTTCCAAGTGGCTTAAGTGAAATAAAATAAAGTTGTCGCAAAATTATTTTATTTCTTAACTTTAAGCCCGAAAATTAAAAACCACACCCGAGCAAATGCAACTCCGGAAGAGGCGTTTCTATGTGAAAACCGGCGCTGCGATTTCATCGGTGCCCTCAGAATTCGATTCCGGACACCGGTTCAAAAGTTAGAAAAACTCGCTCGTCCGTTCACTGAATGTACCCGAGCCAAACTTCGGAAAATGATTCCAGGCACACCGGGCCTCAGAATCAGGCGCCGTCAGAAACTGCGCTCTTGTAAAATATCAAAGAAAATTAAGAAAAAAAAATTTCCTTGAAATTTACGGGTCTTTACATTACTCCCACCTCAGGACTTTACGTCCCCGTAAAGATACATCAAAAATTAGGGGAACAAATGTGGGTACTGAGCATGCATCTGAGCCTCCCGCTCCCAAGTGCTCTCCTGGAGGTTCCCGTGCTACCATCTAATGCGCACAAGAGGGATCGATCGCCCACGTAGGACCCACTCCTGTCGATCCTCTATCTCTACTGGGACCTCCGTAAAAGTCGCCCCATCATCCACGTCTAGCTCCCCATAGTCAATGATGTGCGTCGGGTCATGCACGTATCTCCTCAGCTGGGATACGTGGAAGACGTCGTGTACTCGGTGCAACTGAGGTGGCAGAGCCAGGCGATAAGCCACCTCGCCAATCCTGTTGAGGACCTGTAAAGGCCCGGTGAAGCGTGGAGACAACTTGCCGCCTCGGCCAAATCTCTGCAAACCTTGTTGAGGTGAGACACACAAGAAGACGTGGTCGCCATCATCGAACTCTAGTGGCCTCCACCTCCTGTCAGCATATGACTTCTGCCGGCTCTGTGCTGTCCTCATCCGCTCCTGGATGACCTGGACCTTCTCTGTCATGGCCCGGACCATCTCTGGTCCCACAAGTACTGACTCTCCAGGGTCTGTCCAGCACAAAGGAGATCTGCAAGGCCTGCCGTACAATGCCTCGTAAGGTGCCATCCCGATGGTGGAGTGGTAGCTGTTGTTGTACGCAAACTCTACCAAGGGTAGGTGGTCCTCCCAGCTATGACCAAAGTTGAGGACACATGCGCGGAGCATGTCCTCGAGAGTCTGAATGGTCCTCTCCGTCTGACCATCCGTCTGAGGGTGAAAGGCAGTGCTCAGACGTAGTCGCGTCCCGAACGCCTCCTACAACCCCTTCCAAAGCCTGGAAGTAAAACGAGCGTCCCGATCGGAGACGATAGTCGATGGCACACCGTGAAGTCATACAATATCCTGAACGTAGAGACGCCCCAAGATCTCCACTAAGCCCTGCTCTCGGATGGGCAAGAAGTGTGCCGACTTGGTGAGTCGGTCAACAATCACCCAAATGGAATCGTGACCTCTGGAAGTGCGTGGAAGTCCAGTCACAAAGTCCATAGATATCCCATCCCACTTCCACTCCGGGACCTCCAAGGGTTGTACCAAGCCTGCTGGTACCTGATGCTCTGCCTTTACCTGCTGGAAGGTGAGGCACCATGAAAAGAACTCTGCCACAACCTTCTTCATGCCCGGCCACCAGTGTTGTCATATGAGATCCTGGTACATCTTCACCACTCTAGGATTTACCACCAAAGGAGAAGTTTGATACGCTCTAATCACCTCCTCTCGTAAAGCGACTGGTACCAAGGTACGTCCTCTGAAAAGGACAGCGTGCTCTGCTCCAAGGGAGAAACCATCATGTGCCTGTCCCGAGGATATCTGTGCACACCGTTTCTCACAGTCAACGTCCCCATGTTGTGCCTCTCTGACCCGATGAAGAAGTGGAGGAGAGACTGTGAGAGACTGAAGGATGGCTGCTCCGTCTCTATCCACGAAGGATATCTGCAAAGCGGCTAGCTGCTCTGTCGCCTCCTCAAGTAGCTGGATGTCTGTCCTCCTGCTGAGGGCATCAGCCACCACGTTCCCCTTCCCAGGAGTATAGACTATCTCAAAGTCATAGTCCTGGAGGAACTCGAGCCATCGCCGTTGTCTCAGGTTCAGGTCCTTATGAGAGAAGATGTACCTGAGACTCTGGTGGTCAGAAAAGACTGTGAAGCGCTCGCCCATCAGATAGTGTCACCATGTCTTCAGGGCAAAGACCTCTGCTGCCAACTCCAAGTCATTGGTAGCGTAGTTCTGCTCATGAGGCCTCAACTGACGTGATCCGTAGGCAATCACGGCCCGCTCCTGCATCAGGACACACCCAAGTTCGGACCCTGATGTATCGCAGTAGACTACGTATCCAACTACCACCTCAAGAAACCTCAAGATAGGTGCACTGGTCAACCTCTGCCTCAGCTCTTGGAAGCTCTGCTGACATCTTTCTGACCACACGAAGGGTTTCCCCTTCTTCGTCAATGCTGAGAGTGGGGCCGCAACTCTGGAGAAGTCCGGCACAAATCTCCGATAGTATCCGACTAGGCCCAAGAAACTCCGCACCTCTGTCACGCTCTTGGGTGCCTCCCAAGCTAGCACTGCCTCGATCGTCGTGGGATCCACTACAACTCCCGCCTCAGAAATGACGTGCCCCAAGAAGTGGACCTCACGTAACCAGAACTGACACTTCGAGAGCTTTCCATAAAGCTGGTGCTCTCGGAGTGCGTCTAGTACAACAGGCAGGTGTTAGGCGTGCTCCTCCTTCGTCATCGAGTACACCAAAATGTCATCGATGAAGACCACGACAAATCGATCGAGGTATGGCTGGAAGATTCTGTTCATGAGGCTCATGAACACTGCTGGAGCGGTGGTCACTCCAAAAGGCATAACCAAGAACTCATAGTGTCCATACCGACACCTGAAGGCCGTCTTCTGCACATCCTCGTCTCGAACTCTAAGCTGATGATATCCTGACCTGAGGGCTATCATCGAGAACCACCATTCTCCCTTGAGCTGGTCGAAGAGGTCATCAATACTGGGAAGCGGATACTTGTTCCTCACTGTCACCTGATTCAGGCGATGATAATCGAAACACAGTCGCAAGCTCCTGTCTGCCTTCTTGGTGAACAAAATCGGGGAAGCCCAGGGTGAAACACTGGGTCGGATGAACCCCTTGCCCTGCAAGTCCTCCAACTATACCCGTAGCTCTCGAAGCTCAGCAGGGGCCATCCGATATGCAGGAGTGGATATCGGGGCTGTCCCGGGGCACAAGACAATATAAAAGTCTACCTCTCTGCGAGGAGGTAGTCCTGGAACGTCGTCGGGAAAGACGTCCGCGTACTGATCCACCACTGCAGGAAAACTGGGACTCCGCACGTCATCTGCTCCCAGGATGAGGCTAGCCAACTGATGAGTGATGGGCTGACCTCTCCTCTACGTGAGTCCATCCTATGCTGCTAAGGCTCCCTTCTCGCCGGTGAAGGTGAACCTGCTCCCGTCGGTGCGCACACATCGCACCTTGCGCCTAATGCAGTCAATCTGAGCATGGACCGTAGATAACCAATCCATGCCCAAGATGGCGTCGTAAGGCCTCGACGCCGCTACAAGAAGATCCCAGCCGAGGATCTTGCCTCCTAGAGTAAGCTCACACTGCCGGCACCAGTGCGTAATCGTCGAGTCTGCTCCCGTAGGAGTCTCTAGCCGTAAGGATCGAGCCAACGGCTCTGTCGGAATCTTCGAGCTCCGAACAAGGGTAGTGGCTATGAAAGAGTGACTCGCTCCTGTGTCTATCAGAACTGCAGTAAGGGTGGAATAGACACAGATCGTACCTCGAATCATCTCTGGCGCACCGTGGTCGTAGGCCTCCGCTTCCTGGAGCTGAGCCTGTCTCTGCCCGCCAGCTCCCTGTGGTCGGGGCGGGCCTCCTGGTGGTGGTGGTGGAAAAGCCTCAAAGCGTCTCCCACCACCTGCTGATCGGCCAGCTCCTCTGCCTCGTCCGCCTCCTCCCTACGGACCGCCACGGTCGACCCTCTGCCTCTGCCTGGGTGGTCCCTCCACCGTCTGTTGAACCTCGGTACGACGGGTCGGGCAGTCACGAGCCATGTGGCCCCGCCCGCCGCACTCGTAGCACTGCCTGCCTCTCGGAAGACTGGCTCCGGGCTTGGTGCCTTGCACTACTGAGCTAGTGTCCCGAGGTCACCTGCCGGAAGGTCTGGTCCGCCTGGAACCCTGAGTCATCCGCCGGCTACCAGCTGCCAAAGACTCCGCTATCTGCCGCCCTGCGGTGGATCTCGCTGTGGACTCAGCCAGGAAGCTCTCGATCAGGAGGGCTCTCTCCAGTACTCCTTCCTGGGTCGGGATGCTGAGGGAGATCAGTGATGCCCTGATCTCATGTCTCAATCCCTGCTCGAAGGTCCGGGCCCGGAAGAAGGGGTCCCGTACCATGTCTGTCGAGTAGCGGGATAGGTCGGTGAACCTCGCCGTGTACTGAGCGACCGTCAAGCTGCCCTGCCGCAGCTGAAGAAGCTCCTGGATGCGCACCGCACGGAGGGTGGCCGGGACGAACTCTGAGCAGAAGAGGCTCTCGAAGTCCTTCCAGATGAGGGTGGCCTCATCGTGTACCTGGAGCATCAGGCTCCACCAGCGTCCGGATGCTGCGTGCAGTAGGCTCGCCGCGAGGATCACCATGAGGTCTGCTGGTGTCCTCACTAGCCTGAAAACTCGGACGACCGCCTCCAGCCAGTCCTCGGCTGCCTGGGGGTCCGACTCCCCACGGAACCTAGGTGGTCGCTGGCGCTGGAACTCGTGCAGAGCTCCGAGGCGTCGTGCGTCGTCAGCTGCCAGTGCTGGAATCATCGGGGGCTCGGCAGGGAAAGGTACCGCCGGTGCCTCTGCTGTCAACGGGCCCTGTACCGAGTCCTCGTCGCTCGGCGGGCTGTCGTCGCGCCCTACTCTAGGAACCCTAGCTGGCTGCTGTCGTCGTGCCATCCTGAAAAGGAAACAAGTGCACCATGGTCAGAACAGTATACCTGGTGAGCTGATTCAAGTAATCACAAAGAAAACTTGAAACATACATGCAATCAATGTTTTCGTGCATTAAGTCGGGAATCAGAAGTCAGGGTCCTGGTGTATGGATACGTCGGCCGCCGCACCAACACTGGACTCCCTGGACTGATAACCACACTCAATACGCTAAACACTATTGCTTCACATAGAAGAAAGATCAGAGTCTGCGGTAGAACCGACCACCTCTGATACCAATTTGTCACGACCTGCCCTCGGGGCCCGTGCCATCACTACCCCAAGCCCGCGTTCCATAGGCCAGGGGCTGGCGACTAGCACCAAGGTGTAAATCCCAACAAAAAGGGAAGGCATTGCCTTTGAAAAGTAAACAAGCACCACAGAGTAAGAAAGCGGAAAAGTAAACACTAAGTAAAAACTGTACAAGCTGTGCTGTAAGTAAAAGGGGCCGGAAATACAAGCCCAACATTAAAGTACAACTGAAAGGAAAAACAGCAACTGAAAGGAAAAACTGCAGCGTCGAGCCGTCCTCTGGAAGTCCCACCTGAAGGGTTGGTACAGATAGCCTCCACTTCTCCTCGGGTCCACCTAACCGCTCCGAGTACGTCCCGCCCAGTGGTCCACCTCCAGGTACTATCCTACTCCGCACGCCCCCTCCACGATCAGCGTTGTCCGTCGTCTGCAACCAACACCACGAAGTGCGGGCATAGCCCGTGCAGGGGTGAGTATAACGATACTCAGTAGGGACCTCGAGACCCCCGAAGGTCTCCCGAAATCCACAAAGGATAAACCACAAAGGAAAGATACAATCACGAAGTAACATCTGACCCGACATAGGTATATGCCCATACATATACCTAATTCATCAATTCCCCGATCGGCTCCAACGTCTGAGCCCTAGCACAATGCAGTCCACACAGGAAAGCAAAACGCATACCCATGCAGGATAGAACAACACAATCCACAAAGGAGAGTAAACAGTAAATCCACATAGGATAACTCAACACAATCCACAAAGGAGAGAAACACAAGATTCATCTCACACAGGTATACTTTTCGGATGACGATAAAGATGATCACTGAACCATCTAAGTCGTCGGACCCACGAAGGATCGAAAGGTACTAACCTCGCAGTGACCCACACAGGATCGGACCCACACAGGATCGGGCCCACACAGGATCAGGCCCACGCAGGACCTGTAGGCGCTGGCTCACACAGAACCGTTGAGCGCTGACCCACGCAGGATCAGACCCACACAGGATCGGGCCCACACAGGACCGGTAGCACTGATCCACGGAGGATCGCTGAGTGCAGTAGTCGTCGCAGTCCACTGAGGATCTCTGCACAATCGTCGCCACAGTCCACAGAGGATCTATACACGGTCGCCGCCGCAGTCCACGGAGGATCTCTGCACGGTCGTCGTCGGAGTCCACGGAGGATCTCTGCACGGTCGTCGCTGTCGAAGTAGCAGTCGCAGCCAGCACTAGGGTTCCCGCACACAGCAAGCTTGTTCGGGAGGGTCTGCTCCACGAGCCGAGAGGCTGATACATCAACTGTCACGAAGTCCGAAGTTGATGTATCCAAAAGTTCCGCATCGTCAACAGGAAGTCAACGTCGCAGACGGTGCGTCAATCGGACGCCCGGTCTGAGAGATATTGGCATTTTCGTCCCAGGGGCCCGGTTGGTTTTTAAGTCAAAACCAACCCGACCGCACTCCACCTACGTCCAAACCTCGGGCGGAGTATGCCGAAAGATCCGTCTCACTTAGAGGAATTCAACAAAGCTAACGACACGTCAATCGGACGTCCGTAGCTCAAGATATGAGCGTTTCCGCTCCGAGGGCCCGGTTGATCTCGTGTACGAACCAACCTGGCCAAAGTCAAAGTATTCCGAAACCTTGAATGCGATATACCGAAACGACCGTCTTGATCCAAGGATCGTGTTTCCGCTGACGGCGAGTCGTTTGGAGGCACGTAGCTCATGTTACAGGCGTTTGAACGAAAACGTCCGAAGAAGGGGGGTACGGGCCCGGGCCGACCCGGCCCGACCCCCTTGGGTCGGCCCAAACTGGGTCGACCCGAACCGGGTCGACCCGACACGGGTCTGACCCGGTTGGCCCGGCCCGGCCCGGCCAGGGCCGGTCTGGCTCGGCCGAGCGGCAGACGCCGCGGGCGTTGACCCGCGGCCTGAGGAAAACCGCGGCCCGCGTGGGCCGCGCTGGTGAACCGCGAGCGTGGCTCTGCCGCGTCCCACCTGGGCGAACCGGACCCGCGCGGCCGCAGGTCCATTGGCCGCCGCCGCCGCGGCTTCATCCGCGGCGGGCTCGTCCGGCGGCGCGCCAGGGCGTCGCCGCCTCCGGCCGCCGGCGTCGCTCCGGTGGCCCGTTTTCCTTCACGTCTGCGCCGTTGCTCCTCCCGGGATCCGTTCTTTACTGCGGGATCGTCAAATATCCGCTGCGGCACGGTCCGTCGTCGTCCGTCAAATCCGCACAAAACGAAGAACGACGGAGGGTCGTCGGGCCGTGTTCGTTTGGCCCACACCCTCCGCGTTAGAGATAAACAACTGGGAGAAATTTATTCCACACAGGAAAAAACAATTTTTAATAAGATTAAAAATTGTTCACAAAAACGGTTCTTTAATTTCTTTAAAGAAACATTGACGGGAAAAAAATTAAAAAAGGGTGTAATTCCCATAATATAAAATCCCTACCTCGTCGATCGTCGCGCGCGGGCGTTCTTCACGGAAAAGATCGTCGCGGAAGAGAGGGATCGTCGCGTCGTCACGGGGAGGCGTCGCGTCGTCGCGGAATCCGGGGTTGAGTCGGCGAGCTCAACGAACCAAGAAATACAGATTTAAATTATTAATATATAAATCTGTGTTTCGATTAAAACCAAAAGAAAAGAACTTGAGAGGAAAAATCCGACATCACTCACCTCAAACGGTCGGTGATCGGAGATCGGAGCATGGAAGAACGTCTCGGACGGAAGCGTCGTCGATTTCCGGGTTCGACGTTCTTCGTGTTCTTCGCGTTCTTCGCGAGGGAGAAGAAGAAACAAGAATCCTCTCAAATTTTCCCCAAAGATTTTAGGTTGGTCTTATTTTATTAATATGCCAACACACATAAACCGGTTAAGAAACGATTGAATTAATTCGTTGAATTAATTCAACGAAAGAAACAGGAAATTTAATTCACGAAATAAACCGTCCAATTAAATGGTCTGTTAAGAATTTAGAAAACGCGTCGGTTGACTTTCATTAAGACGGGTTTTCACAGGTGCGTTTCTTAGCGGAAAGATACGGCGGGGCTCGTGCGGGCCCCACCTCACAAATATCCTACCAAGGGGGTAGGATATTTCTGGATAACATCCTATCCAGTTCAACTCAGTTTAATCCGCCTTTAAGTGGATTCAAGTGTCTTCCAAGTGGCTTAAGTGAAATAAAATAAAGTTGTCGCAAAATTATTTTATTTCTTAACTTTAAGCCTGAAAATTAAAAACCACACCAGAGAAAACGCAACTCCGGAAGAGGCGTTTCTAAGCGAAAACCGGCACTGCGATTTCATCGGTGCCCTCAGAATTCGATTCCGGGCACCGGTTCAAAAGCTAGAAAAACCCGCTCGTCCGTTCACTGAACGTACCCGAGCCAAACTTCGGAAAATGATTCCGGGCACACCGGGCCTCGGAATCAGGCGCCGTCAGAACCTACGCTCTTGTAAAATTCTAAAAAAAATTAAGAAAAAAAAATTCCTTGAAATTTACGGGTCTTTACAGTAGCTACCAACCATCTGGTCCTAACACAATACAACTCAAGGTAGGTGGAATTATATCTAGATCAATGTTGTCTTGTTTCATTGACCATGTGTTCAGTTTATTTAAAGCATGGTAATTTTTTTTAAAATTATTTAAATCATTAAAAAAACTGGGCTTCTCCCCTATTGGAACCCATGGCAGTTGTACAGACCTTTCCCTTTATTCTATCTCATTTTTCTTTCTCCCAATGTTGTTTCTCCAAATTTTGAGCTCATATATAAGTTCCATAAGTATATTATGGTCTCTACGAGTTTATATATATATATTATCCCTAGTTTTTTCTATTTCTCTATTGATTTTAATAATTATCAACGAATATTCCCAAATTCAGTGATTTTGTTAGTTTTGAAATATTTTACCAGGTAGAGCTGATATATTTTTCATTCTTAGATAGTGACCTTATATTAATCCATGTTAGGTGGCCTCGATTTTTTTAAATATTTATGCATGTTTTCTTTCGTTGTGTGATATAATTTCCCACTTCTACTAAAAAATTGACATAAAATTAATAGTAATTATTTACCATTGACCTATGTGAGAATGGTAAGGTGGTATGTGGTCATTATACACCCCTAAATCATTATTTCATTAATTTTGTGTCCACTGAAGGTCATGTGATTGACTAAAATTTGGTTGAACCTTGTTTTTAAATACCAATGTGGGGTTCCTTGAGTTATATTTTTCTGTTATGTACATATTTAGGTTCCATCAATAGCCATTGGGTATGGATCTATGTGTTAATCCATGGGGTTACCATGGGATGATCGTAAAATGCGATTTTGAATTATTTCTAAATACATGGAATTGGTTTCAGATATGAGGGTTTACATATTATCTCATAATTGAGTTGGACTAAGAGGTTTAATGTATCATCCTATCCAAGATCCCCTTAACTAGTTTTAAAATCGATTGGTCACATGACCTTAGGCCTACCTCCAAGTACGCTAGAGGCTATGGACTAACAGTGAGAGTCTCATAATGAATGTGAATAGACTATACCTTCATTATCAAAATAATGTTATATAAGAAATAAAAAAAAATAAAAAGAAGTGGTGGAGAGAAATAACCATACATCACATTATAAAAATACTGAATCTATGTAAATTTCCATAAACAAATATAGTAATAAAGAAATGTCATAATAATGACATGTTTCAAGGAAAACTAACATAAATACACCCTAAAAATCCCCAAAATGGCCCTCAACATCCTATCTTGTCCCCACATCCTTATCCATCCCATGTCCCAAGTCATCCATCTATCATAGGTAACTCACCATTATCTATACCTTCAACAATGAAGACTTCTTGGGTACTAATAGTGGTCTGAGAAGGGTGTGATTATAACTCTACATGCCCCCAAAATCAACGTTTAATGTAACATATATTCTAAAAAACATTGTATCAATATGTTCACTAAATAATCGTAAATAAAATAAAATAAATATAGTTTATAATAATAAATAATTTTCAACAATCCTCTCAAGCCCTTGTGTTCCTCTGTGACTCTATTCCAATCAAGTATTCTTCACACTAAATTAAAAGTTTGATCATATACCATGGGGTTAAACCATTTCTGTCATAGGTACACCTCATTAATAAAATAAATTCAAATAAATTAGTGAACGAGAATCAGTTAGTGTAACAACACCATGTCAAACCATTATCCTCAAGCCTCAGTTCAGTAACCAAAACATTCGTAACATCATTGTTCCTTGAGCTTATGTCTAGACCAACTAAAAAATAAGGAGTTTTAGTCAAACTACATAACCCTACCATTTCTCAATTTTATGTTCTATAATTATTCAATTGTTAACAATATATATATATTTATATATATGGGTGAATGTTTTAACCTATCATTATTTCCATTGTCCATCAAATTCAACACCTTTGACCTGTAACATCCCTGTTCCGAGTTCCATGCAACGGGTTCCCCGAACCCAGTTCTCCACAAGACCTCAAGTGCATTTTCCAAAATGCCAGAGGCTGTCGACTAGCAGTGAGGGCCCAGGGCTGATAGTGGGGAAACAATTCCCTCATTTGTCAAAGTGTTGCACAACGGAATACGAAATTAAACATACCACAATAGCTGAAGTAATAACCATTCATATATAACTGAAAGAGATAACTGAAAAAAGGGAACCAACAGTCATATATATATGAGAAGACGTAGCATGTCACTATTCTATAAAACATCCATAACATGTTACACAACATTACAGTACAATACAAGAATGAAAACAAAAACAGAACAAATCAGTCAGTAGCATCGCGAGCCAGAGCTTAGTCCCATGCTCCCCTACTCCTCAGCACCAGTCATGTACCTATATAAGGACACTTTCCCTTATCTACACCGGAAGAAATGTAATCTGTTTGGGCCAAAAAGCATGGCCCAAATAGGGTGTGAGAAATAAATCCCAGTAGGAACCCACTAAAGGCTCGTGCTCAACTGTTTGTAAAACATGCAACAATAGTGTGCAGTAGTAAAATGCAATAAAAGTAAGAAGTTCTAAAAGTAACTAACCTCACCAATTATATTTCCATTTTAATATCCTTTTAATTATTTAATTTAAAATATCACCACAGTGCATATTCTAAGTAAACAGCTAATGCCCTCAGACACATAAACCCCTACCCTCAGGTAAAGAGTATCCAACAAAGAATCATCCCATAGGCATACAAATATTGCCCTCGGGTGTAGTAAGTGTCGGCCACAGGTACAAAATCAACTTCCCACAGGCACGGAAGAAGTTTCCCTCATGCTAGGATAACAACTGCCCTCGGGCTAAGAAAACCCCCTCCCACAGGCTAAGTAAAACACTTCCCTCATGATCAGGTAACCGGGCCATGCCCAACAAGTAAATAAATATTCACAAGAAATTCTTCTCAAGGAAATTTTACAATTATTACTTTTAAGGCATACCCTCGGGTATCCTGGCTAAACAGCTAAAAAGTGGAATGTACCCCTGGGGTGGTCTTGGATCCAAGAAATGATCCCAACCAGCATTTTTAATATAACATTTAATTACCTATACAGTTCAAGGTATTTAATATAGCTATGGCCTCTATCACACGACACCACAACATGAGTTTGTGGCACTAAAAATGCACAAAAACGCACGACAGTTGGAAATCAACACCAAGCCACCTACGTTTAACATGACTGATGGGTATACATGATCGTCGATCCCAGAAACGCCCTAATATGATGTAGATCTAAGGTAAATGATAAATCGTTCAAACCCAAATAACTCCCATTATGAGAAGAATTTGTAAAATGTACCTGAGGAGAATGAAGCCCCTACCCATGCGGTTCCAATGAGACCATCCGAGTTGGAAACAGATTCCCGGTTCACGATCGACGGATCTCCGATGCTCTGGTCGTCCTCTCCCGAGCTCTCCTCTCGTTCTAATCTTTCCCTGTGAACAGGGGAGGATACTACCAATTTTATGTGAAAAAAACAATGTACACGACGTGTACTTCCCATTTTAAACGGTTTCTATGGCGGTTTCCCTCCAGCGTGGCACTATTCACATGTAGACATGACTACACGGCGTGTCTGCCTGAGTACACGACATGTGTTTCCCCACAGCTGGCCACCGCCATAATATTCCCATGCCGACAGACTACACGTCGTGTAAAGGACCACTACATGATGTGTAGTCGGTCTTTACACCCTTCGTCTTCGGCATGGACACACGCCCTGTGTACTCATTCGACACTGCCAGAATTACACGGCGTGTGGAAAAGTACATGGCGTGTACTTCCAAAATTTGGGTTTTTCTTCCCCATTTTACATATTTTCTCAAAAACACATAAGGAAAAGGGAAAAGAAAAAGCTCGTACCTCAAAACTAAGAACGAGACTCTTAGAAACTTACCCCCTTAATGCAATTTGTCCTCGAATTTCCCTCTAAGGGTGGCGAAGATATAGATCAGAACGGCTCTGTCCACTGAGAATGTACGTCGGTCTCCCGCTCCTAGGTTTTTCCCTATACTCGTCCATGCTGCCATAGCACCCGTATGAGAGGAACTGAACTGCCTCGGAGAACCTTCGTGCTCTTGTCCACAACACGAATCAGATTCTCTCCAAAGGACACATCCACTTGAATCTCAATCTCCTCTGGATGAACATTGTGAGACAGTTATAAATAATAGCGACGCAAATGAGATACAGGGAGGATGTTGTGGATGGATCGGTACCACTATGGTAACTTCAACAGATAGGCAACCAGCCCAACTCTCTCGAGAATCCCAAATATCCCCACATACCTCGGTGAAAGCTTACCATGTCTCATGATCCGTCTGTGTCCCATACATGGCGAAACATTCAAGAAAACCTGATCCATGACCACGAAATCCAAAGGTCATCTGCAGTGATCAGCATAAGATTTTTGACAAGACTACATGGTAGCCATCTACTTTTGAATCTACTATACATACTCAGAAGTCTCCTGTATGAGACATGGTCCCAGTAAAGCTGCATCACCTTCCTCTGACCAGCATAATGGTGATAGGCATTGCCTACCATATAAAGCCTCGTATGGTGCCATCTCAATAGTCTCCTAAAAACTATTGTTATAGGAAAACTCGACTAGGTGTATATGATTCTTCCGAGAGCCCCCAAAGTCTAGGACGCATGCACGTAATATGTTTTCAAGCACCTGTATCGTACGCTCTGACTGGCCATCGGTCTGAGGGTGGTATGTTGTGCTCAGAAGCACATGTGTACCTAGTGCCCTCTGAAAACTCTGCCATTAATGGGACGTAATGTGGGAATACCTATCTGAAACAAAAGAATGAGGGACCCCATGAAGAAAGATGATCTCTCGGATATACAACCTTCTGAGATCGTCAACAACAAAGGTCTCCTTGATTGGAAAAAGTGAGCTACCTTCGTGAGTCTATCCATAACGACCCATACAACAATATTTCCTCTAGTAGAAATCCGCAACCCTGTCATGAAGTCCATCATGACATCATCCCATTTCCACTCTGGAATGGGTAAATTTTGTAACATTCCAGCTGGTCTTGGATGCTCCACCTTCACCTGCTGACAGGTGGAACACCTCGTAACAAAACCAGCCACATCTCTCTTCATACCCGACCACCAGTACTGACATCTCAAGTCTCGGTACATCTTGGTAACCCCGGAATGAACTGCCCATACTAAACCATGAAACACCAGCATTATCTCCTCGCGTATATCCCCTGGAACCCATACTCGTCCATGGAAACGTAGAACCTCATCACCGCCTATCACCCAACCGAGAGGAGGGTCCTCACTTGCCACAGACCCCCATATAAATAGGACTTACGAATCAAATAGTTGTCTCATCTTCACTCTGTCCAGGAGGGTAAATGTCACAAATAATGAGGAAAGATAAGTCTACCACTGACTTTCATGCACCTTCAGATGCATCTCAGAGAACAAGGCCAAAAGCTACCACTCACCACTGGCCTCTTGCACTGCCTATATTTGAGTCCTCCCGCTCAGTGAATCAGCTACTACATTACAATTACCAGGTGTATAGGCAAGCTCAAAATAGAAGGACTGTAGGTATTCGACCCACCTCCTTTTCCTCAAATTCATGTCACGCTGATTAAAAATATA
This sequence comes from Viscum album, assembly GCA_963277665.1. NCBI lineage: Eukaryota > Viridiplantae > Streptophyta > Magnoliopsida > Santalales > Viscaceae > Viscum > Viscum album. The sequence goes on along the minus strand of OY728135.1, from coordinate 1,046,269,242 downwards.
CTTGAGGATTTTTTGGATGATGAAAACCACAAAATGTTGTCCCAATAGATAATGTCTCCAATAGCGCAACGAATGCACAACTGCAGCCAACTCGAGATCATGCGTCGGGTAATTCCTCTCATGTGGCCTCAACTGCCGAGACCTGTACACAACAACTCGATCACCCGGCATCAACACTACTCCTAGCCCAATACCTAATGCATCACAGTAAACTGTATAGCTCTTCCCCTTCTCTGGGAGTATCAGGATCGGTGCTGATGTCAACCATCCTTTTAGGTCATGAAAGGCTGTCTCGCAAGTTCCGACCAAACGAACTTCACACCCTTCTTAGTCAAACCCATCAACGGCACTGCTAAGCGGGAGAAGTCCTGTATGAAGCATCTGTAGTAACCGTCCATCCCTAAGAAACTCCTTATATCAAACACATTCTTAGGATGCTCCCAGGAAACTACTGCTCTCAACTTCTCTGGGTCCACTACAACTCCTGCCTCTGAGATAATGTGACATAGGAAGTGAATATGGTCCATCCAAAACTGGCACTTTGAGAGCATAGCATATAGTCGATGCTCTCTCAGTGTACTCAATACGGTCTCAAGATGGGTGTCATGGTCGTGTCGAGTGTGAGATAACTCCAAGAGGACATCCATGAATACTACCAAAAAAGAATCAAGATACAGATGGAACACACAATTCATTAGATCCATGAAAACTACTGGCCTGTTTGTGAGTCTGAATGGCATAACCAAGTACTCGTACAGACCATATCTACTCTGAAAACTAGTAATCGGTATATCTGATGGTCTCACGCGCAGCTCACAATATTCGGATCTCAATTAAATCTATGAGAACACTCTTTCTCCTCGAAGCTGATAAAAAAGGTCATATATCATTGGAAAAGTATATCGGTTCTCGACTATCAACTTGTTCAGCTTCCGATAATCCACGCAAATTATGAGGGTATCGTCCCCCTTCTTCGCAAAAATGACTGGTGAACCCCACAGAGAAGTACTGGGTCGGATAAAACCCTTCACCTGTAACTCGTCTAACTGCCTCTTAAGATCCTGAAACTCTGGTGTGTCCATACTATAAGGAGGGATGGACAACAATGCTGCTCCTGGCATGAGATCAATAGAGAAATCCTCCTCTCACTCCAGAGGTAGACCTGAAAAGTCATTTGGGAAGACATCCCTGAAATGATCACCCACTGGAGGGAAATTCGTCTGACAAGTCCCCTGATTATCTAGATATATAATCACAATCGGGGGTGTGACTCCACCTCACCCATGATGCTCTGGTCCAGCATGACTCGTCTGAACATACCATTCACCTTTGTATAGAAACTCTCCGCCCTCCAGTGACGTGAAACTCACCCTGCGATGATAGAAGTCTACAAAGGCTCGAAAGGGAACCAACCAGTCCATCCCGAGAATGACGTCATAACCTTTCATATCTAAGACATAGATGTCCCAATGAACATGACACCCTCCAACCACTAGGGGAAATCCTTACACTGACGCACACTATTTGTTCTATTCCCCAACAGAGTGTCTAGAATCATGACATCAGAAGAAAGAGAAACACCGATCCCAAGTCTCTTCACAATGGGTACATATATGAATCTATGTGTAGCACCCGTATTGAAAAGTACTAAAGATAGGACAGAAGCTACTAGAATAGTACCTCTGATTGTAGAAGGTCCATGATCCTGCTCCTACTGGGTCTGTTGCACTGCATATTCCTGCCCAGTGTCGCGACCCTGCGACACTGCCTGGCTACCCTGAGCTGTCCCGCCCTGCTACCTCTGAGATCCTAGTGTCTGGCTACCACAGCTATTACCACCATCTCTGCCTACACACCTTGACACATTCCAGTTCTCTAACTGGTAAGAAGCCACTGGCCCTACTCCAACACGCGGAGCCTGCACAGAACCCCTCTCACTAGCCACTGGTGGAAACACCCTACGAAAGCGCTATAGATGACATTCTTACCGCAAACTCGAAACTCAACTGGATCACGTGGACACTGTGGACTCTTGTGCCCCTCTCAACCACACTAGTAGCACATGAACTGGCCACCTAAAGCATTCTTCTGACTGTTACTGCCACCCTGAGAAAGTCCATATGTCTCTTCCTATTTCTAGAAGAAATAAAACCAGTAACTGGTGCTGAAATGCCCTGGCCCACACCACTAGATTCTCGCAGGTTCCTCTCTATAATTAGCACCTGGTTCACAATAGCGTGTACTGAAGGAAACCTGAAAACCTTCACCACTGCTTGGATATCATAAAGAAGATCATCCTCAAAATTTCTGTCTCTCAACGCCTCATCACCCACAAGTACAGGTGAAAAATGCTGATGCTCGGTGAAACGAGCAGAATAGTCCATCACCGACATAGCGCCCTACTGCAGATTCATGAACTCTCAATCTTTATTTCCCCTCAGCGTCTCTGGAAAGAAGAATTCGTAGAAGACTACATTAAAATCTTCCCACGCCTTGTCTCTGTGATGCTATGACTGGGTGGTAACATCCCACCACCGCATGGTGGAATCATGCAGTATATATGTCGTGAGCTTGACCCTCCGCCCGGGAGGCATCTCAAGATGCTCGAAAATAGTCTGCATCGACCCCAACCAAGACTCTGCAGCCTGTATTCCTCCATCCCCTGAAAACGTAGGTGGATACTGCTGCTAGAAGATACACGTCAGCTTGGACATAGATGTAGCGGAATGCAGTGCTCCCTAAAAGGTCTGCATGAACCGCATAAAGCCTTCATGGAACTGTGCCTCTGCGTCTGTTTCCAGTATATCAGTGGACACTACATCTGTCTCTGCTGAGGATCCAATGGTAGCCCCTATCCCACCATCTCTGGAGTATAATTGTTGCCGCTCTCCTGGCGAACAATGCGCGGTCTTCTAGGTAGCATGACACTACAAGGTCCAAACATGTCATAGTTTCAAGATTAATCAAGAATGAATGAGAAGGAACCACAAAGGGAACAAGAGGAAGATGGCCTTTCATGATTTGAAAAACTAGACTACACGGCGTGTACAATGACTACACAGTGTGTACTTGACTTCCCTTCCCCTGCCCGGGTCCTTCTACACGACTATGCCACATGACTCCCACTGAACAAAAACTACATGTCCTATATAATATCTACACGGCATGTATGATGTTATTTTTCAAATTCCCGTTTCATTTGGGACACGACCGACTCCTCGGCTTCAAACTACACGGCGTGTTACACCCGCACACGGCATTTACACCACCCTGTTTCCCAGCCACATGATTAAGTCCACACGGTCTGTCCTTGGGCAAGACTACGTGGTGTGTCCCACAGGTACATTCTGTGTTCAAGGAGAGGTGACACCGGCCCGTGTTGTTAGTTACACGACCGAGTCCCCAGGTCACACTACATGGCATGTACAAAATTGACACGGAATGTATGTCTTATGGTCTACTCCGTCCGTGTTGTTACATACACGGGTGGAATCTGAGTGAACACTACACGACATGTATATTAAGTACACAGTGTTTTATACCCATGCTCTTCCCTTTCCCTATGTTGCCGCCTACACGGTTTGTGACATGGGAAGAGACTACACGGCGTGTACTCTGGGTACACGTCGTGTACTTAAAATGATTATTTTTCTTCACGAACAGAAGGCCATACATGACATGTTAAAGTACTACACGGCGTGTATGCTGGGTTTCCAAATAGTATGCCTCAGAAAATTCTCCGGAAGCCGGAAAATACCGAAAACAACACCCTAGTGTCAAATTCCGACCCGTGAGGGCCCATACTCCCCAGGAATCAAAGTTTGACATCTTATCTGTGTTATAACAAAAATAACCTGCCAATGAGACACCGAATTCTGGTCAATGAGGCCCCATACACCCCAAATACCAATGTTGGGCGTTCATTATTTAAAACGACTCAAATAAAATTACCCTATCACACCGCATGTATTTTATTAGAGTACCTATCATAACAGTATGATTTTCTAGCACAAAAACTATCACAACAACTTGCAATTTCTAATCCACCTACATGGCATGGAAACTTTGCATGGCATGTGATATCTATCATGTTTGTATATGATGCATGAGATGACATACCCTCATCTCATCGGTTTGCAACTAAATAGAACCCACAGATAAATTATAAACAGCCCAATCTCAAGTGCATCACCCAATAGTGAAAACAAATCAACTGTAAAATTTTGAAAATGAAAAGAAGTGAAAAAATACGAGGCAGACTGGCTTTTCCCGGTACACGGGTTAGCTACGCCAGGGCACAGCTAATTACCAACTACTGTTCATCCTATCCCTCACTACGACTCCAAATAGTAAATCAAAGAAAAGAACCCCTCTCATACTACTTTGTAATGTCCTAGTTCCAGGTCCCACGCAACGGGTGCCCCGATCCCGGTTTTCCACAAGACCTCAAGCGCATTTCCCCAAACACTAGAGGCTTCCAACTAGCAGTGAGGGCCTAGGTATGATAGTAGGGAAACTATGCCCTCATTTGTCAAAGTGCAGCGCTGCGGAATACAAAATTAAACATAAAACAATAGCGGAAGCAATAACCATTCATATATAACTGAAACAGATAACTGATAAAAAGGGAACCAACAGTCATATATCTGAGAAGATGCAGCATGTCACTATTCTATAAAACAGCTAGATCATGTTACACAACAGTACAGTATAGTACATGTACGGAAATCAAAACAGAACAAATCAGTCGTTATCATCGCAAGCCATAGCTTGGTCACATGCTCCCCTACTCATCGACAACAATCATGTACCTATATAAGGACCCTTTCCCTTATCTACACCTACAGAAACGTAATCTGTTTGGGCCGAGAAGCATGGCCCAAATAGGGGGTGAGAAGTAAATCCCAGTAGCTACCCCCAAAGGACCGTGCTCAACTGTGTGTAAAACATGCAACAACAGTGTGAAGTAGTAAAATGAAATAAATGTAAGCAGTACTAAAAGTAACTGACTTCACCAATTATATTTCCAATTTAATATCCTTTTAATAATTTAATTTAATATATCACCAGATTGCATATTCTATGTAAAGAGATAATGTCCTCAGACACGTAAACCCCTACCCTCCGATAAAGAGTATCCAACACAATAATGTTCCCACAAGTATATGGATATTTCCCTCAGGTGTAGTAAGTTTCTCCTACAGGCATAGAATCAACTGCCCACAGGCGTGGAAGAAGTTTCCCTCAGGCTATGATAACAATTGCCCTCGGGCTAAGAAAAACAATGCCCACAGGCTATGTAAAACACTTCCCTCAGGCTCAGGTAACCGAGCCATGCCCAACATGTAAATTAATATTCACAATAAATTCCTTTCAAGTAAATTCTACAATTATTAATTTTAAGGCATACCCTCGGGTATCCGAGCCAAATGAATATATAGTGGAACACACCCCTGGGGTGGTCCTGGATCCAAGTAATGATCCCAACCAACATTTTTAATATCACATTTAATTACCTATATAGTTATAGGTATTTAAGATAGCTATGGCCTCAGCCACATGGCAACCCAACATGGGTTCGTGGCACTAAAAATGAACAAAAAACGCACGATAGTTGGCAATCAAAACCAAGCCACATATCATTAACACCAACGGGCGGTATACATGATTGTCGATCCCAGAAACGCCCAAATATGACGTAGATATGAGGTAAATGATAAATCGTTCAAACCCAAATAACTCCCTTTAGGAGAAGAATTGGTAAGAAGTACCCAAGTAGAAGGAATCCCTTAACCGTGTGTTTCCAATGAGACCGTCTGAGGTGGAAACAGATTCCCAGTTCACGATCAACGGATCTCCGATGCTATGGACTTCCTCTACCGAGCTCTCCTCTCATTCTAAGCTTTCCTTGTGAATAGGGGAAGCTACTGCCCATTTTATGTGAAAAAAACAAAGTACACAGCGTGTACTTCCCATTTATAAATTGTTCCTCTGGAAGATTCCCGCCAGCGGGGCACTGTTCACCTGTCGACATGACTACACGGCATGTCTTAATGACTACACAAGGTGTGCTTCCCCACAGCTGGCCACCGCCTTACTATTTGCTTGTCGACTGACTACAAGATTTGTAAAGGACCACTACATAGCATGTAGTCGATCTTTACACCCATCATCTTCGGCATTGCCACACGCCCTGTGTACTCATTCCAAACGGCCAGAAGTACATGGCGTGTGGAAATGTACACGTCTTGTACTTCCAAAATTTGGGATTTTTCCCCATTTTCGTTATTTCCCCAAAAACACTTCGGGAAAAGGGAAAATTAGAAGCTTGTACCTCAAAAATAATAACCGGTTTCTTACATAACCTAATTCCATACTCAAGTTATTTTACCATTTATTCACATAACAGATCAATTTAAGGTTCATTAAAACAATTTAACAACATTGAAATTACTGATTAACCATTTAACACTTCTTCTCTATATCATATCACAAAATATGTAAACATTAAAGATATGGAAACATCCCCTTACACCATTCTAACATTCCATTAAAAATGTATACCTAATTTTATTACTGAAATCATTATTCACAATTTTCATCCCATTTCATGATTTTTAGTGGTTTGGTAAATCCCATGGATAGACATTGGTCTAGTCTTAGAGTCATTAGTAGACCCAATAAGATTTGGAGAGGGTATAACAGAAAATTTTATAGCTCAAACTAATTTTATAAATCAAGGAACAGATGTGCACCATTTTGAAAAAATAACAAAAAATCATACATATTAACAAAATCAAGACTATGGAATATATCTTGTATACCACCTACCTTCATTTCATAGAAAAAAAATCATCCTAACATATCCATTTATTTATGGTAAATTGTAAAAAACATAAAATAAATGATCTTCATGGAAATAGGTCTCATGAGAATTTGGGGGAAATGAATTAGGAAACTCTGGATCACTAATAAAAAAGAACAAAAAAAACTCATAGACTTACTTTGAGCTATTAATAGTAGGATATTACATTTTATTTACACTATAATCAATTATATCAAACCTTGGGATAAGATTCAGTTTTTCATATTCACTTTATGAAATTTGGAGTGAAATTAAGGAAAAAATAGGGGAGAGAAAAATATAACCCTAGAAGGGATAAATTATAAAATTCCAGATTTTAATGAAGTGAATGATTTGGCTTCATGGTTTTCGAAACTATTTTCCAACCATTTGGGATCTTATTTCCATGGGAAAATCAATTTTTATTGTTTCATAGGCCATAATATTTTTTTGAAACCATGAAGAAGCTGTGAAAATGGATCTAGAACCAATCTCCAAGGTCTCAATGCCAGCTTTATTGGTTTAAACAATTAGGCTTTTCCATGATCTATTCCACATGGTCATTTTTGACCGTTAGCACTAAATTGTCGCTAAAAATTAAACATTAATAGTGATATCTATTTTATATATTTCCAATGTCTCGAACCCTCATGTTACACCTGATACATTTCATTCTCCCAAGATGCAATACAGAATCCAATTAAATGGTGTTTAACCCTAATTATGATAAGAAAATTCCTCATAAATGGGTTTATAAACTAAAATATCCCCACCATATAATAAATCATCCTTGAGCTATGTTTCACAGTAGTAATAATACTAGAGTATAAAAATAATGGGCCACTAGCCCACACATTATTTTCCCTATCCTATTATTCCTCATGATTATTGTCATTCCACCGTAGCACACAAACCAATGATATGGTATTATCCTAATATATTTTCTATTTTTCATCCACAATATGAATAATATTCTACTCAAAGGATGCATCATCCACAATTTCAACATCATCACGATCAATCAGATGATGTATGTTGAGGTGATATTGATGAAGTCATGGAAAATTAATAACATCATGCATAACACAATACCACTATGTAAGAACCAATCAATATGTTACTAGATCAATACTTTCAACAGTATTGAATTGCCTTATATACTTGTACAATGACATACACCACCTCTAAATCTGATGGCTACCCAATCACAATGGAACTCAAAGGAAGATACTTTCACACACTATGTATAAAATAGGTAAATGAAATAAATCAATAAATAACATATATACAATCATGTCCATATCCATTTGATTTATGATCTAATGGACCTGTTACAATTTCTTATATACTTACCCAACGCCAATAATTCGGACACTCCCACTTACACCCTGTATAATGGAAATCATTATGGAATACCATATAGTTCATCATATGTAACCATCAGAATAGTCATCTGATGAATCTTGGTATAGGATAACTAAAAAGTATAATTCTCCAATGTTCCACTAAAATAAATATAGCATGTTATCTATATCGACTCTAACAATTAGATAATACATTTTAATTTCGTATCCACATGTAGGTCATAAGCTACACTAAAACACACCTATGTACGAAGTGGACTCTACGACCCATTCAAGATTTATGATGTAAAATGTAAATCTCAATCTGAAAAAATACATTGATGAATCCAATCTAAACATAATATCTCTTGAAAATGTATGTATCCCAATAGCTTGATTGTGAAAGTATCCCTAATTGGCAGGAAATGGGATACCATTTTTAGCCAATCCACAATCACCAATCTTATATCCATCTTATAAGGATTCTTGGGTAGTCCCACCATGAAATCCATGGTACTACCTTTACACATACATTTCGAAATGTAAAATTTTGATAAATGACAAGCATTCCAATGATTCGTATCCTTCATATACTTATAAGTGTAGCATCATATCACAAAACATATAATCTCCTACTTTATTATTGGCCACTTATATAATATATGATGATAATGGTACATTTTGGTAAAGTAGGGTGAAATGATCACTTCAAATCATGAAAATCTCATATAAGCTCATATGACATATAAGTAGGACCATAAAAGTGGCAATGAACATGAATAATATTATCACCATCAATTCTTCAATCTGGAGGTTGCTCCTAACCATTAACACTGATCCTCAGTTCCAGGAACTCAGGATCTATATACTACATCCTATTGACATGGTTCATAAGAGATTATATAATTAACATAGATGTGAGATTCAATAGTTCTTTCTCTTCCTAAAAACCTATTTGAATCTCTATGAACAAGGCTATCATATTTTACTATGAACAAGGCTCATGAACATCCCATGTCTCTATCTTATTACATCAAAATTCAACAAAAATATTAACATACCATGTTGTATGAACTAGTTCAAAGATGAAAGATTATAAATACTCTAACCATCTCAAATAGTGTAGATTTAGATCATGATGAAAAAAGAAATAATAAATTCTCTTATAGCCAGTATTAAAATTAAACATCTCACCAAGGAGATTGTATTTCCAACATTTTAATTCATAAACTACTAAAGATTACTTAACAACATTAATATAATATTCATATTCATGTGGCCTCAAATTTAATGATCCATACACAATGACATGATATCCCTATCTCAAAACATCCACAAGTATGATTTTGGATGCATCCAAATAATAACTATACTCCTTAAATAATTGGAATGAGATTAAAACTAGTATTATGGTCAAACACCTCTTTAATTCTTAGATATGATTATAAATTTCTTGATCCAATCAAATATTATACCCATGCTGGACATGATTGAGACTATAACCACAAAGTGGTAAAATTCATTTACGATCCATCTATAATAGCATAATAAACAAAAAATTCATCAGATAAAAAATATATTTACATATTCTTATGAAACAGCAACTAAAAGCTTCGTTGTATCCATTGAATAACCTTAATTAATTATTATGCAGCCTATTAATGGAACCTTTCCATTCTCTAAATGTAACATAAATAGCTTTGAGTATAACCCATGATCTCATAGTGTGATCATATTGATGTCAACATGTTTGGAATGATTAAATGAAGTATGATATTACACTAATATTTCATCAGTAGTGGGAAACATAATATTATCTATATACGAGTAAAATATTTTGTTCTTAAATTCTATGATCATAGAAAGAGAATTTTTTAGCCGAAATAATATTACAAAAATGTCATACTATCCATTCCAACCTCTAAAATTTGTTTGTGATTTATCAAAAGTAATCACACTCAACTGATAATATTTTAGTCTTAGATCAATCATGGAGATGACAGAGGCATCCATTAGTTAGTCTAAATGATCTTCAAAAAATTCTATTGGATAATGGTTTTTAATTTTTATCTTGTTCAACCTTCAATAATTGACACATAAATAAAATGTTTTATCATTCTTCTTGGTTTGTAAAATCGGATGTCCCCATGGTGATGTAAAGGTCTAATAAACCTTTTAACCTATAACTAATCTATCTGAGTATTAATCTCTTGTTTCTATACATTCCCCATTTAATAGGGGGTGGAAGCTTTCTCAACACCAAGCATTATCTCAATAGAAAACTAAATTCCTCTCTCATGAAGAAACCCTAAAAATAAAAGTGAATAATTCCTTAAATATGATACACTATAAGAAACAAGAGATCATTCTTTAATCCATTTTTCATCTATTAATAATCTTAGAACCTGGGTTTTTAGGTCATCTATTTATTAATGAAATGGACCTGCATCTCCTGGTCAGTTATACCTTTCCCCATGGTGAACATAAATCTCACACATAGGAGACAAGAATGTCACTAACCTATACCAAAAATCATTGTGATATTGATAATAAACTAACATTTAAATTACCAATATTAATAAAAAATTATGAAATACCAAATAACAAGAAAAATCCAAATAAAAATATTCTCATTATCTTTGGGGTTCACTAATTTTAAATAGTGATGACCTGTGAGTGCATCCCCAATAATGTGTTGATCTCTAAAACCCAAAATACTAACTCCACCTCCAAGCCCAAAAAATTAAAAAATATATCATATAAAAATGAATGTGAATCCCTTATATTGAATAATATATTATTAATCACTGAATAGATAAGAATCGTATGTTAGAAAATCAATGGCCCAACCTCACTATTTATGGGTTCATGTTGAACTATATATAGTTGACATATCCCTATACATTGAGTTTCTATACGAGTCCAATGAGTTTAATTTCTAAACTAATTTGACCATAATTTTATTAGAGTATCTCATCCCCCTCCCAAATTAGTAATACTAGTAGAACATCAATTTATGGACTGATATATGGTAGACGTTCCCCATACAGTTGTACGTATTTTCGTAGGTCATCTTTAACAAATCATCTGTCATGAATTCTACTGAACCATTGTATATTCCAAAGCCTACCACAAACTCAACAATATATTTATGGTAAACTAATTAAACATCACATATGACCATGTCTACTACAATGTTACCATTACACTAGATTACTACCATGGGAGGTCAACCCTTTCAACTGGTACTCTTCCCACCAATACAATGTTTTAATTTAACATGAAAAAACTACATACTATCACACTGATTACCTTAATATCACCTCATTGATACAATTTATCCACAACTAGAATCCTCATTTATGTTCTCCTTATAAATAAGATATTTAATTATAACATTAGTGAACTTCAACAAATGGAATACACTTACCAAAAAATTGATCTCAAATCTATGTATATGAAAAAAAATGTTTTCCTTTGGTTGCCTTATCTCTTATCAATATATGTGGCCAAAAAAATCATGAACTGACATATTACATTGGGTAAAATAAAAAAACAACAAACTCTATCATTTAATGAGTTTCAGGGTTGAAATGCTCTAATACATTATCATGGAAGTCCTTCCAAGACATTTCCTCTTACTACTCATCAGGGACCTAAATATTACACCATTGATTCACAGTTCATCAAAATGTATAAGATGAAAAATTAAACATCATCTTTAAATTATTATCCATGGGATCTAGAATCATTTTCATAATATCAATCCATAACTCAACTTCCTCACATCAACCCACTCCAACAAGCATTGGATGAGGCTGAAGATGAAACTCTTTAGTCAGAAAATAATACTCAGCACATTCTAAATTGTATATCTATCCATAAGTTTAATTAATATAATGAAGTTGTTATATAAATTATCTTTGACCCAATAATTCAAATCCTAATGGGGATTTTGTTACACTACAAGGGAGACACTCTCATACATTTACATTTGTTTCCCTCCTTGAAAACATATTTTTGGAGGTATCCCTCTATAATTCTAAGAACACATTTTAGGAAAAATAAAATATAAATTATATTGTTTTAAATAAAATGGTTCACAATAAGACCAAAAACGTTACCCCACATACACAATCCCAATGAACATAATCACAAAACAATAACTACACCTAACCGTATCTATCCAGGAACATTGTAGAACTCAGTGTGTAGTAAAATTTCCAATTTAATGCTTTTCAATTGACACTTATTATTGATTTAAATTAAAAAATTTCAATATAAAACACACTAAATACCATTTTTATTCCCTATTTCTTTAAAAATAAATAATAAATAGAATAAGTTGTATCCACATCCAAATTTATCTATTTTAATGTAATAGAAAACAAAATTCATTTTTGTGTGTGGAAATAGAATGAATATCACATAAATAACCATGTTCTTGATGTGATAAAAGAATAAAAATACCTCATGGAATACCGACACATGAGTTAAATATTATAAATCTATAATATCCCACTAACTGTGATTTTCCCATGTGGAAATGGCATAAAAATGTAACAATCTAACATGAATAACAACAATCCCACACTGGAATCTTATGTTTCCCCCACACATTGGTTAAATATACTCATACATGAGATCATTAAATAGGGAAAAAATAGTAGTATCAATTTAACTATTTTATATATTAATGAAGTCCCAAAGAACAAGAAAGGTCACATAGATATTTGTAACTTCCTGGATGTGTCACTATAACTAGTGGCCAATCTAGTTCACCCATGACCTTCAGACACACCTCCCCACATTCTGGAGGTTAAATACATGATGTGAGTTCTTAATTAGTACCATTAGTAGACTACACCATAATTATCATAGTGTAGAAACATTATAACTATTAATAAATATTGATAAACAATTTTTAATAATAATCGTACATCATAGAAAGAAATCCTAAAAATTGTAAAATTCCTACAAACCAGTACTGTAGCCATGAATTGGAATAATAGTTCGGTGTATAAAAGAAAACTAAAATGAAAAAAAATTAACAATACCTATAATGGTTCCCAATATCATTTCATGGAGGCTCATCCATTCACCTACCAATGTACCAAAATATCCATCTATTGCATTGTCGTTTTCCTTATCCCGAACTGAATCCATGAAGTCCCCCTTAATGCTGACGGTGGCCCAAGAATTGTGTGGGTACAACACATTAGTTCACCACCAATAATATCTAAATAAATATCCATTATAAACAACAGTGCATGCATATGTAAACTGAATATTTTTAAATTTAATAAATAAAAATAGGTTTTCACAAAAGAAATTATCAATTGGCCTCACATGTCCTCGTGATCTACCATGAAACATTAACAAAAAAAGATTTTTCAAAACATGTTGAATGTCTATCCCATATACCATAGATAATAAGAATGTTAAATAATAGGTGGTATTCATAATTCCATTCAATTCAATTCCAGAAATTGAGGAGTATCATTCCAAGTAACAATATAATGTCAAACCGTTAGTGCCTAGAGAATCAGTCTACAATATAAGACATGAATAACATCAGTAGTGCTAAAATAATTATTTTATACCATCCTAGATATTTAGAGACTCATTTTATTATCCCATCCCATTCTATTATTCAAATATTCAATGTTTCATCCTCATTGACCTTTTAACAAACAATAAAAATGGGTGACTATTTTTAAAATATATTTATTTCCAACCACTTTTACATTCAAAACATTTGAACCAATTACACAATTAAAAACTTTTACCATTTATCCATATTCAACATTTCTTCTAAACCATTTAACAAGAGGATGTTTATCATTTATCCATTAACCACTTCTTCCCTTTATCAAATCTTATCATATTTAATCTTCCAATTTAACCCAAAAACCACTTATTTCCTATAAATGTGGAAAACAACATGTATAAATAATTTATCATTAAAAAACACCTATTAAACATTTATAATCCATTTTACCAATATTAGGGGATTAAAAAATACCAAAAGTGGGCACAAGTCCATCACAAGGTCATAAAAAGACCCAATGAAATTCGTATTTGGTTTGAAACCACACTCAATGAATTATAATATTTTATTAGTCAAGGAATGAATGCGAAAAACACAGGTATAATATCACATACAACATACAAATGAAAAATTAAATATTATGTGTCATATCTTTTTGAAAGAACTAAATTAGTTATATAGACAATAACTAATCCTACTATGATAATCAATTCACGAAAAAGTAAACTCAACAAAAAAATAAATTAACTCATAGGAAAATGGGCTCATTATAATTGGTAGATGATGAATTTTGATGACAAGAATCACCCCCAAATAAAGATAAATACACTATTAAACATAATTGGGGATTTAAATAATGGGAAATGACACTTCAAACAAACCATCATTGAAGGATATCCACCCTTGGGAGAGGAGGAAGATTTTGGTTCTCACCCGATCACTTTTTGAGTGAATTGTGGTAAAAATATATGGAGATATATGTAATATTAGGAGGAATAAATTCATCAAATTTCATCTTTTAATAATGTGGAGAGACTTCCAATCGATGAAAAAACCAGGAGAGATACTATTTTAATGGGAAACTAAAGTTATATGTATTTCATTCCAACCCTTATGATTTTTACAATTATTTGAATTCCATGTGAATGGATCTAGGTCTAGTATATATAGTATTTATACCATTATCCATGATTTTCAAATTAATTCTTGTCCCCAAACCATGCCACACAGTCATAGTTCATTTTTTTACTAACCATGTTTTGACCATGCACCATGTACAGTCAAATTAATTTTTTATCTTTTCAAAATCCATAACCTCTTGATTCTCTTGAGGCTCGTTCCTAATCTAATTACGCATTAAAATATGAAATTAAATGTATTTTGACAAAAATTAAATAAAAATGTACAACATCAAATGTTATGTATCTTATAGTTAAATAATGGGTTTGATTCATTGGAAGGGTTTGGATAGTGAGGTCTGACCTTGGAATTATTAATATAAGTTTCAAATTATCTCCTCAACCATATGTGAAATTTTATTGACAATTATATTATATTTTATAGATGATGGAATTGATGGGTTATGAATTTTGATGGTTAAGGAAGATATTTATATTGTATATTTTTACACTATTTTTTGACCACTATGTTATAGATCAAAATTCTTGGATATGAAGTATTTATATTATGGGGACACCATTAACCTTTTTTCTTTTGTTGTAAGATGGATTTGGAATCATGTTTCTCGATGGCAGTGGATATTCTAGAACTAGTCCACTTTCTCATTGTTTACCAATGTTATTCCCTGGATGAGATGAAAATGAGTTGGGGCCATAGTAATAAGGTATGATTATATGCTTTTATTATTATATAATCCCATAACCAAGATTCCACATGTGATACCATAGTGACCGAGTCGGATCTACCATTTTCACGATTATTCTTGGCTATAGTCAATCTACCTATGGGGTGAGACCATACAGACATAGGTCACTTCATCCGTTTATATCTATTGTGATGTTGTGATTGAGATAAAATTTATTTTACACTAAAATAGATAGGTTAAACCCTCTAATTAGGTTGAAAATAGTTTAAGCTATGATAGGTATGTCATTTTTGAGATGATGGGTTCTTAGGGGATTCTTTTTTTTATATATAAAAAGTTTTGTTTTATAGTGGTTGAGATACATTGATTCGATACATTATCTAAATGGGTATATATTTCCCCATAAAACACGAGATTCAATGAGACATGTTTAGAGAAACCCCAAAAGTAGCCGAATAAATTTTGGATACACATAGGGTTTCTAGTTATTCAATCAAAGGAGTGAATTATATTATAATTTTTTAATTTTTAATTATTCTTCGAGATTATCACTATGAGAACAAATCATATTTTATATTCTATTTATGGAAACTATTTGGTATAGCCAACTAGGTTTTACTCAAACCCTACTTTACCACCCTAATACATATATATATAATATGGATTACAGTACAAGTTGGGGAAGGGTCCTGTAGTTTATGGGAGAGATTTGGAGATTGGTAGAAGTTATTATATGGGGATCAAGATTACACTCGGTATTTTTTTCATATCCTTTCCATATATTTCGTTACTGTTAGGATATCTTTGTATGAAAATCCCATGGATTATTTTATATATATATTGATATTAAAGATTCCATTTTGACGTTTCATGGATAATATTATTATTTCATGTACCCATTGTCGTGATTCCTTTATTTTTTATTTATTTATGTGACATACATTTTTTATATTGATTCCATTGACATATAAGGATATTTGTATGAAAGATGGAATTGTATACACACTTCATACTATGACCTTCACCTCTAGTTGGAGTCCTCGAGCATATGTAGAGGAACTTTTATGGTCTATGGCACTTGGCTTAGTCATAGTGCAAATAAATCAGATCAAAGATACCACATGCGAGTTTATCTATTTGAATTAATTCTATCATTTTAATGAATGTAATATCATCACAACCACCCCAATGTGAATTCGGTAAAAGAAATAGGAAATGCATGGAACACAAGAGTGAAGGAAACCAATGAAAATGGGTGATCCTCAATTATAAAAAGGAAATTAATTAATGGAGTACATAAAAACTATGGTTAGATTTTTCTAAATAAAATATCTAGTCATAAATGTGCACCAAATAAGACATCTAATAAATGAAAATTCTAAGATAAATTCATCAACATTAAATTTATATCCCATTAAATCATTTAATAATGTGACATTCTCTTCATTTTACAATACATTCATTTTATCTTCAATGAGATTAATCAATTGGATTAATTAAATGATATGATTATAAATTTTTAGTTTACATTTAATTAATCACATTAGAATATTATTTTCTTGATAAAAAAATCCAATTTTATTGATTATTATAGAGGTATGAATAATAATATAGTTTAGTTTAAAGGGAAATGGGTGCATTATATCAAATTCAACTGTAGTTTCCATGAATTATTTAAAAGAAAAAAGGTTTAGAAAATTTTCACCTCATGAAAACTTTAATAGTTTCACAATGTACATTTCATAAGAATCCTAATAGATCCATATTATATAAAATTAGTTATAGGTTCATCTAATGAAAGATGTGATACAATATAAATTCTGATAATATGTGATCTTTTAGGATTTTTAAAAAATATTTTGATACCTTTTTGAGTTCCCATGGTATTAGTGATGGTCTTCATTGGATTTAAAAGTAACATATGAATCAAAATAATATTTAGTTTATCCTAGATTGGTGCAAAAAAAGGTAAATTATTTTCCTATGCAAGAATATTTAAATTATAAATATGAATATAAAAACTCTATAAGGACCATTTAAATCTCAAATAATAACGATAATAAAATTCTTAATCATATATTAAAATATGAAAAAGTTTTTTTAAAATTAAACATGAAAAAAACATTTAAAATCATATTATTTTGAATAAATTCATCAATAATACATTACTTATATGACCTCAATTGTAACTTCTTATAACCATTTTATCCAGAACACCATAACCCTCATTGTGGATTTCCCCTCCTTTGAGATTGGGAGGATACCTATAATGGGGAAGTCAGATATTTTTATGCTTTAAACATAACCCATCTTTTTTATACAGGTCACAGAAGGATTCCACACCATGTAACTGTGTTACATGCCTTGTAACTATTTTTGGGTACATGATGTGAAAGGGTATCCATCTTGTGAAATTTTACACATCATGAAGAGTGGTTTCATACCAAGGATTCTTTAATTAATGGATTTTTAATCCGAGGTGATATATGTTCCTTCATACTTGTATCCCATGGATTTCACTATGTGTAACTATATTACACACCATGAAAGGGAATACATCTAGTTTTAAGACAAGTGCATCGCATTATTTTCTGGGTTCGTTTCTCTAAGACTCGTCACACTCGACCTAGAGATCTCTCTAGGTGTTTTTGAGAGACTTCACTTCCTAGATCAATTCGATCTCTACTCGATCTCCATTTTAATTGTGGTGCATCTCTCTAGGTGAGTTAACATTATGCTTCTTCATTGTATGTGATCTTGGTAGCTCCCTAGTTTTTTGGTATCAGATCATTTGTTCATTGATGGATGTTCCTCGTTGTATTAATTTATATTCATTGTGAGATAGTATACTCAAGTCCATTTCTTGGTTATTTGTGGTGCAGTAGACATCCATTCATGAGGTATGTGGTGTTTTACATTATCACTAGATCAATGTTTTCTAAATTGTATCAATCTTAAGATGCAGATATTTGATTATAAGGCCTTCATTGACATTTTTTTTATCGTTGTCAGAGGATTCCATTTCGGGCATGTGAGACCATATATATAAGGTATGTGGTTCTCTCTCTTACCTATGATAGTAGATTTTGTTGTTTTTCATTACAAACTCATTCAAAATAAGAGATTGTCATGATTGAATTATGTTTGCTGAGAAGAGTTTTTAATGAAAAATGGGATTCCATAGTTATTCATTAATGGAATGGAATGGGGTATTTTCAAACAATTGAAATGAAATTTACAAGGTTTCTATATCATTGAGATGAATTTTGAAAAAGATCTCTTGGTTTACCGTGGGTACATAGGTAGAGGATATAGCATGAGGCCGTCTTCGATTATTTTGTGATTATCAAGGAGGGTTGTCCTAGGTTATTACTTTGTTTCTAAGGCCAATAATTCTAGGTGAATGATATTGAAATTATTAGTGGGGGGATTACCCATGGGGTATTCTTCTACTTCCTAGGACCTTTATTTTATGAACTGGTTTGTGCACATGATTATTGTGGTATGAGTAATCTGCGTCCTAATCCTATAATATTGCTTAATTATTAGTATTCCTTTATTTTTATTTATTGGATTTCAATTTTTAAATGGTATGCACGATTATGCTTGTGAAAAATTATATTGAAAATGATATTTGAAATTGATATACCTACATTGTTTTGGAACTAGGGAAAAAGGTAATTTTTTACCATGTTTTCTATAAAACTACTTTACAACATATCATGCCATGTTTTATGTGAAAGAACCATAAATGAATGTTTAAAAATAGACTTGATATTGACCACCTGTGTGGGATCCTACTGAGACTGTTAGCTCACTCCTTCTGCACCACTTTGGTGGTGTGTAGACCTTTGATTGTCTTCCAATGTAGGGAAATGAAAGGCTTTACAGTGAGTCGATGAGGATTATTCCAGCTGGTTGGGTAGATGGTGGTGAGATGGTATGATATTGTCTATGAAATATTTTTGAGTAGATTTTTGGTTTTACTCATTTCTTGGTGGAATTTCCCATTGGTGTTTTTAGTTACTTTTATTGTTTTCTACTTATGTTGTTTTCTCACTATAAAGGTTCATATATTTGTTAGTTTTCTGCGATTTCATTCTTGATTTATACATATATTACATATGTTTGATTATATTGGATGGAATTGTTCACTCTGTTGTGTCAATCAATGATTGGGTGCATGTCGCCAGTCAATTGGGATCCGGAGTTTCATTCAGTTATTTAATGGAATGGGTCGGGTGTCGAGTTTGAGGGAATCCTGGGTCGGTTCATTTTAATTTGTTATAAAAGGAATTTTTCCTTCAAGAATCTATTCCTTGGGACATCTGTTATAATAAAGATAGGATTATCAGGACAGGAGTGGTATTTTGCAATAAGTGAATGGGCATCCCTTTTCATAACAAGACCCATGTTTCCATGGGATGTTGGGATACGTGTCTCTAGTGTTGGGTTTTTGATTAAAAATACTAGTTTTTACAGATGGTTTTTATATTTTCAATTGATATTTTTTATGTCGTTCTAACATCCTTATGTTTTAGTATGTAGATGAATGCCTCTATGAAATCATACATGAGTTCCTCAGGAGGGTGAAACTAATGCTCCTCAATGGATTCCACATATAGATTAGAATCTCATCCAAAATATTTTATGGGAAGTCCATGATTTTGATCAAGGAGTACCATGAGTTCAAAAAAATGTTATTGAGGTACAACCAGGAGACATTGGAGAGGGAGATCGATCATTGAATTATTTCATGAGAATCCACCATCCTTTAAAGAAATCATTGAACATCAATAGGTGGAGGACTAGATAGATAAGAACGATCCGATATTTAACATTCTGGGGACACCTAAAAACATCAGGTTAAACTTTTTATTGTTTAGACACAAAGGGTATGGAAAGCGATGGTTGGATTGTATGATCCAGGCAGTTAGGAACGTGGACTTGCACTGGAAGGCTTTCAAGAACTTATTTTATCAGCTATTTTTTCCATATTCACTAATGATGGAAAATTCATTGGAGTTCATATCATTACAATATGGTGATGGTTATTTGACGACATACACCATACTGTTTTTTTTAGATTTTCAATTTTTCTCCGAATGTAGTGAAGAATTACTAGATGAAGGAACATAATTACGTGCATGGTTTGTAGCTGGATATCAGAACATAGGCATGTATTTTGAAGATTTATACATATTCAGAGATAATAGGAAGATCCATGATGGTATAGATGAATATTGATTACACGGATAATTTTTACAACCCTACACTTCAATCTAGTGACAAATTTTGTGGCGTGCATGGGAATAACAGGAAGAGGGAGGATCATCATGGAGGTAGTGTAGGCAGGTCTCAGAAGTGAGTCTCATTTTCACCATCCATTATATGTAGAAATGTGCCTATGACATGATATCATTATTGAAATGGTGGACAGACAATACATTCATGTTATATTCCAATTAAGATGCGAAATTGATATGGATATATTTGGTAAATTATAATGCCTCTGTAAGGATAGGAAAATTCCTTGTTGTTGTTAGGGGTTTTCAGCTCCAATGGCTACTGCAGTGCTATCATAAGATTAAAATACTACATGGCTCCAACCATAGGCCTCAAGAGTGAAGAATTTTCATGTAGTTGATGAGTGTCTAGTTGACATTAATGGAAGTCCAACAATTATTATAGGTATTATCCTTATTTCATATTCAGAAGAAATTTCATGGTTTGATACTGAGTACTCCTTCTCTTTTATATCTGCCGATTTTATTTATTTTCTTAAACTTCTATTGGAACTTATATACTTTATAATGGATTTAGTAATGACTCTTAGAAAGAGTAATTAGTAGAGGTTTCAGTGTCATTCTTTTTCATTAATGATATCCAATACAATGTTGGTCTTAAATTTTCTTATTCTTCATCATGATATGTATTATGTCATCATTATTATTTTTTGGCTTATCACGCATCAAGTTGATGTTTATTGTTATAATAAGTGTGTTTAGTTTCATTCTGATAATAAGATATCTTGTGTATTTTAGAGAGAGTGGGACCCAAGGTCTGGTCTTAGTGGACCTTCCTGCCTAGAGCATAAGAGATTTTTGGTTGATGTTTCATTTGGGATTAATGAAATTTCTCATATTGTTTATCTTCAAGTTATTCATTTAGACATTATTCATGTTTTCCGAGATGATTTCTTCAGTATTCTTCAATAGAAATAGGTAGAATTTATAATCGATCTAGTGCCAGGTGTAAAACTGATATTTATACCTTCTTATCATATGGAAGTAACAGAGAAAAAAGATATCATGGTTCATTTGGAGGACCTATTGGATATGGGGTTTTTCCACTATAGATTTTTTCCACGGGAACCCCCTATTATCTTTTCTATGAATGCAGATGGTTCAATTCGATTGAATGTATAATATCAAAATCTGAACTGGGTAACTGTTAAGAAAAAATATCCTCTACCTCAAGTTGGGGATTTGATTGATCTGTTGAAGAGGGGAAAGTTTTTTTTTTGAAAATTGTTCTTCGGTCGAGTTATCATCATCTCAATGTTCAGTGTATGATATTCCAAAAACAACTTTCAGGAGAAGGTATGGACACTATGAATATCTTCGGATGCCTTTTTTTTCTGGAAAATGCTCTTACATTTTTATCGCCTTGATTAATTGGAAATTCCATCAATATCTTGGAACTTTTGTGGTATTGTTCATGGATGATGTTCTGAATTATTCAAAATCTGATCTTTTTATTGAGAATCATTATAATTTGGCTCTAGAAATTTTAAGAATCCAATATTTGTATGGAAATATTTAGAAATGGGTTTCTTGGATTCAATAAGTGAAATTATTAGGGAACATAATTTCTAATCATGGACTATCAGTTGATCTATAGATGGTAAATGTTGTTTTTTCATGGAAGGAACCAAAAACATTTGTTCAGATATAAAGCTTACCTAGTCTTTCCGGATACCACTGAAGATTTGTTAAGGATTTCTCTAATATGGAATCACCATTGACTACTCTTAGAAAGAAGGTGGTAAAATTCACATGGGATGAAAAGTGTCATACCTCATTGGATGAAGTGAAACGAATTCTAATATCATATTCTATTTTGATCATACATGTTCCTGTTAAGGGATACATAGTGTTTTGTGATGAATTGGGTGCTAGTTTGGGATGTGTTCTTATTCAATATGTCCATGTGGTAGCCTGTAGATCTCATCAGCTTTGACCGCATGAGAAGAATTACCCCACTCTAGATTTGGAGGATCCTTCAATTTTTTAAGAACTTAAATGTTTTCAAATCAATATTTTTTGGGAGAAGTTCATGGTATTATCTAATCATAAGTGTATGATTTATATATTTTCTCTTAAGGACCTATATCTTGTATAGTGAAGTTTGGTAGAATAACATCATATGTTTTAATTAGATATCTCTTGAACACTAGGGAAGGAAAATTTTGTTGTAGATGCTCTTAGAAGAAATGTACCATCAGTGGCTATTCTAGACTCAAAGGAGGAGTGAATCATTATTGTGATTTTTACTTAGTTTCACTTGGATGCTCATGAGGATGCTTCATACATGGTTCTGAAAAAGTGTTAAATTATTATCATCTCTCATGGAGTCTATTTTTTGGATCCAGCAGTAGAATTATGAGTTTCAAATTAAATAAGAAATCCTTTGTGGGGTGGAGACTATTTTGGATTGGTCTCTCTCTTCAGAATGTATTCTAAACTTTTGGAAAATTATTATTATACCAACATCCCTGATGATTTTAGTCTTGTTGGATTACCATAAAACATTTTAGTTCATTCTTCAATGAACATAAAAGATTTATTATGATGTGAAGTGATGATTCTGGTGGCCAGGTATGAACCATGCCATTTCCGATTATGTGTCCCACTGTTACACCAACCAATGGATAAAGATAGACCACCTAAATCCCTCTGGTTTTCTTCATCCTATTCTGGTGCTGTTTATGAAATGGGAAGAGGAATCCATGGATTTTTTATCGTATTACCATGGACTCCAAGAGGTAATAATGCTATCTGGGTGGCTGTTGATCGGTTGATATATTCTTCTCATTTTATTCTGGTCAAAGACACCACTATTGCTGAAGAATGGGTAAGATGGAAGTGCAAGAGATAATGAGGTTACACGGGAGTCT
Organism: Viscum album; assembly: GCA_963277665.1. Taxonomy (NCBI): domain Eukaryota; kingdom Viridiplantae; phylum Streptophyta; class Magnoliopsida; order Santalales; family Viscaceae; genus Viscum; species Viscum album. Next base: position 1,046,245,500 of record OY728135.1, on the reverse strand, counting down.
TTATTATAGTGTTTTTGATAGGGATAATAGGATTACCGTATAGTTTTGGAGGATTCTTAAATAGTCAATTGTAACTCATGTCAATTTGAGTACAACTTACCATCCACAGACAGACAGTCAGAAAGAGCGTGTGATTTAGATCATGGAGAATATTCTTCGCACCTATGTATTGGATTTTGTAGGATCATGAGACAACCATCGGGGAGTTCTTGAGTTATTATAACAATATTTATTAGTTGTCAATAAAAATGGTTCCCTTTGAGGGGATGTATGGTCACTCATTTTGGTCTTCACTTATTTGGGATGTGGTGGCATAATTATTATTAGTCGGACATAGTTTTCTTCAGGAAATGTTTGAAAAGATTCCAAAAATACAATGACGTCTTGTTATAGTCTAGAGTCGACAGAAATCATATGCATATCGGGGGCATCGACCATTTTATTTCTGCGTAGGTGACTGAATTTTCTTGAATGTTTCTCCTCAGTTGGGTAAATATTGACTTGTAAAATGATGAAGGTCTGATATGAGATATACTGGACTGTTTGAGGTCACTGAGTAGCTCTAGAAGGTTTCTTATTAGTTAGAAATTAAAATTATGTTGATGATTATTCATTATTTTTTCCAAATTTCTTACCTCAAGAAATACCATCCAAATACCACTCACATTCTTAGATAAAATGATGTTGAGTTAGAGCCATATGTTTCAGTATTACAGAATCCAGTTGAGATTATTGACTATCAAGTGAAATTATTGTGTGGAAGATCAATTATATTTGTTGGAGTTATAGGGAAACATGGATCAGATTCTAATGAGACATATGAAAGTGAATGTTTGATGATGGACCAGTGGCCTCATCTTTATATGGGGATTACATCTTCCACAAGACTTCTCAGGGATGAAAGAGCATTGTGGTGAAGAGTTTGTAAAATACTATTTCCATTTTATGTAGTAAACACTTAACCATATCATTGTTTTCCCCTCCAGTGAGATTGGGAGGATACCAATAATGATTATGTCATGTGTTTTTTTGGAATTTCAACTTTGACTAACTTTTTTCACAGGACATAATAGGATGTCACACTCTATAACTAGGTTTTGTGTTGTGTAACTATTTCAACATACAAGCAGTGAAAGGGGATTCAAGCTATGAAAATTTTCACGTAGTGAAGAGTGGTTTCACCTCATGACATATTTAAATATTGGATTTATAATCAAAGGAGATTGATTATTGGGCTTGGTTGTACACCTTGGATTTCATGGTGTGTAAGTATATTACAAATCCTGATATGACATGGATCCTATTTTAAACCATGTGCAAATCATTTTTTTCTTGGTTCCTCTGTCTAGGATTATTCAACGTTGACCTAGAGATCTCCCCATGCATCTTTGATAGACTTATCTCTTTATATATACTTCCAATCAAACCACAATATTCATGGTAATTGCGGTGCATCTCTCAGTGTGAGTAACCATTCATTTATTCATTTCATGTGAACGTGGTAGTGTTATAAGTTATTGGTATGAGATCTGTTGTTCTATGTTGGATTTTTATTTTTTTCTTTTTCTAGATCCATCGTGGGATCTTGTTCTGCACGCCGTTTATTAGTTAGTTGTGGTGCTCCAGACATCTTTTTTTGAAGTTTTTGGAATTTTCCTTTTTTATCGATGACATTATATTTAAATTGGATTATTCATAATATTTGAGGATTTTATTCTATGGACTTCATTGATGTTGTTGGTGTATTATATTTTGGGCCTGTGTGACATGAGTTTTATGGTAGGTAATTCCATATCATGTAAAGACCCGTAAATTTCAAGAAAATATACTTTTTTTCTTCATAAATTCATTGGAATTTTATGAGTCTGTGGCTTTTAATGGCACTTGATTCTGAGGACAAGTGTGCTCAGAATCAATTTCCGAAGTTTAGCTCAGGTACGTTCAGTAAACGAATGAGAGGGTTTTATATCTTTTGAACCGGTGCTCAGAATTGAAATCTGAGGGCACCAATTAACTTGCAACGCCAATAATTTCTTAAGGGGACCATTACCGTAGTTCTGTTTTATGCGGGTTGAAGGTTAATTTTTGTGGTTTATTCATAAACTAAATAAAAATTATGTGGTACACAATTTTATTTTGTGAGTAGGTTATTTCCTCCCAAGTGTAAATATTTGGGAGGTGGGGCCCACCAGAGCCTCAACCTTCATCTCCCCATAACTCTCCTCAACTCCCCTTTAATTCCCTGCTATTTACTTGGACAACTCCACATATTCATTATGGTGGAGCCTCCATACCTCTATCGTCCCATTAAATGTGCCAACCTATAAATTTAATATCAACGTTAAATTAAATAGCATCGCTTTGGAATTAATATTAAATGCAAGACAATTCTATTAATTGGAGAGCCTCTTATTCCTGTTCCATTGGAAAATCAATTTGGGAAAAAGGATCTAGATAATTAATAAGGGATGCGATCCTTATTCAATGAAGAAAACCGCTATTAAATGAAGAACATCCCTGGTAAAGAACACGAAGAAATTCTTCCAATGACTCACTCCCTCTGACGCACCTCGGCGTCAGGGAGCCTACGTCACCTACGACAACGACCCTTCCTCCATCGTTGACGGAACTACATCGTTCTTCCGTGACGCCCGTCTATCGCGAAGCTCGTCTTTTTTGGATCGAAGACATACAATAACAACTTTGAGGTTGGGGATTTTTTTTTGTAAACTCCATATTTGTGTTTTATACTCTCGAACATGGCATTTAGTTGTTGGGTGATGATTTGAACCACCAATGATGTGGGTACGGACTAACTAACAAGTCTGAAACCACTTATTTTTTTTTCATGATACGTGGGGTGTTTGGAGACGACAAAACAGGGCTGTAATGGTGATTTGGGGTCTTCGCAGTGGAGTTCGGATCCCGAGATGATCGCAGGCGCAGAGGGAAGCAAAAATGGACAACCAGAATGAATCTGATGGCCCACGGAAGACCGCGACGACACCATCGCCCTGAGGCGGCGGCGCCCCAGCGCGCCGCTAGCAGGAGCCCTCCGTGGCACCGGCCGCGGCGGCGAGTAGCAGATCTCGTGGCCGAGTGGGATCTGGGGAGACCTGCGGCGCCATCTTAGCATCGCGTTCGCGGAACCAGGGTCCGCCCCCCCCCACTCGGTCAGCTGGCCGAGCGAGCCCACCCCCCTAGCCGGGCCGGGGTTGGTGACGTGGACTGGGCCACGCCTAGCTGGGCCAGATCCAGACCCGGGTCGGGTCAACCCGGGGTGGGTGGGGCCGGGTCGGACCGGGCGCAGACCCCCCCACTTTGGACCGTTTTTTGGTCTTTTTCCTATTACCTGAGCTATGGACCTCCGATTGACACACCATTGGTTGGGTAGAAATCTTTGGATCTATTTGGTCATTTCATTAAATTACACATGCGGTTTCGGTGAAGTTTGGGTATGACCGGGTTGGTTCGAACCCGAAACCAACCGGGTCCTTGGAGCGGAAACGCTTTATGGGCTGGACGTTCGATTAAAGTACCGTTAACTACATTTAATTACTTTTGTTGAGACGGTTCTATTGGAATACTCCAAATGTCTTTTGGATGCATCTGGAGTATGTTCGGGTTGGTTTTAGCTTAAAAACCAACCGGGCCCCTGGAAAGGAAAAGCCAATAACTCTCAGACCGGGCATCCAATTGATGCACCGTCTGTCGCTTTGGGATTCTATTGATGAGACGGAACTTTCGGATATGTCAACATTGTACTCCGTGAACGTTGATGTATCGACCCCCTTTACTCGAGGAGTGGACCCTCCAGGAATCGAGCATGCTGTGTAGGGGAACCCTAGAGCTGGCTGTGACTACGACGACTACGGTGCTGGGATCCTCCGTGAGTTCGACGACGATGATGACTGTACTTGGATCCTCCGTGGGTTCTGCAGCGAGTACGATTGTACATGGATCCTCCGTGGGTTCGGCAGTGATGACGACTGTACTTGGATCCTCCGTGGTTTCGGTAGCAATGATGATTGTACTGGGATCCTATGTGGGTTCGACAACGATGGTTACTGTACTTGGATCCTCCGTGGGTTCGGCAGTGACGACTTCTGTTCTTGGATCCTACGTGGTTTTGGCAGAGGAGATTCTTTAGAGGAAACTTCTAATCATCCCCACCCTTATTCGTGAGTAGTATACCTTTGTGAGCTGAGTCTTGTCTTTCAATCATTATCATTGATGTGATTGACTTTTTCCTCTGTGGACCGGATTGTGCTTGGGCTCAGAAGTTATAGTCAAATTGAGATGGACGACATTGGTATATGTATGGGAATATACCTAAGTAGAGATGTTTGATTCTTTATGTTTGTACCTTTATTTTTTGGTTTATCTTTCGTGGATTCTGGGTGACCTTTGGGGGTCTCAAATGTCCCTACTGAGTATAGTTATACTAACCCCTGCACGGGCAAGGCCTGCACTACGTTGTGTTAGTTGCAGATGATGGACATCACTGATCGTGGTTGAGTCTTGTGGAGGTGGACGGTATATGGAGGTGGACCACCTGGAGGGATGTACATGGAGCGAACTGATGGACCCGAGGTACCGACAAGACTATCTGTACCGACCCTACAGGTGTGATTCTTAGAGGACGACTCGGTGGTTTCTGATTTACATTACATCAATTGTACTTTCATTCTCAATTGTACTATACATTCAGTTGGGCTTGTATACTGGCCCAATTACTTTCTAGAACATACTTTTGTACTCAGTTTAACTTAGTGCTTACTTCACTTGTGTACTCTGTTGTGTTTTTTTACTTTTATATAGGAAATGTCTTCCCTTTTTCTGGGATTTACTCCTTTGGTTCTAGTAACCAGCCACTGGCCTATTGAAGGCGGGCTTGGGGTAGTCCATTGCTGGTGCGGCGGCCAACATATCCATACACCAGGACCCTAATTTCTAATTTCCGACTTGGGGAATGAAAATATTGATTACATGTGTGTTTAATAAGTTCTCTTTGTGAATACCTTGTGTTAGCTCACCAGGTATACTGTATTTACCATGACGCACCTGTTGCTTTTCAGGATGGCCCCATGAAGGCAGCCAGCCTGGGTTCCTAGTTATGTGCGATATGGAAGCCCACCTAGCGGCGAGGCCTCGGTGCCAAACCCCATTACAGCGAAGGCACCAGCGGTACCGATACCCGCTGAGCCACCGATGCTACAGGCCCCAAAAGCATAGAGTGCGTGCCGCCGGAGTGCATTGCACGAGTTTCAGCGATAGAGACCACCCAGTTTCCGCTGAGAGACGGACCATCAGGAATCTGAGGATTTGTTTGAGTCTATCATTAGAGTCTTCAGATTGTTAGGGACACCAACTGACCTCATGGTGATCCTTGGCGCATGTCTACTGCACGCAACAGCAGATAGATGGTGGATCCTAATGATCCAGGTGCACGTCATGACATCTCTACTATGGAAAGACTTCGAGATTCTCTTCTGCTCAGAGTTTTTTCCATCCACCCTTCGTGCGGTGCGCATCCAGAAGTTACTTCATCTAAGACAGGGCAGTAAGACAGTAGCTCAGTATTCAGTGAAGTTTACCGACCTATCGCGCTACTCCATGTACATGGTATGAGACCCATTCTTTCAGGACCGAAACTTCGAGCTGGGACTGAGGCATGAGATTAGGGCTTCGATGGTCTCCCTCACCATTCTGACGCAGGAAGGAGTGATGGAGAAAGCCCTTCTTGTGGAGATTTTTCTTGCTGAGCCAACGCCAGTAGCGAGACCCACCACAGGGCGACACATAGTGGAGTCTTCTGAAGCTGGTTGTAGACAGATGTCACAGAGGACCAAGGGGACCAGGCCATCAGGTGGGCGACCCCAGGATTCTACATCGGATGTGTGGGGCACACAAAGTAGAGCCAGCCAATCGAGGGGTATGAAGTGCTTTGCCAGCGGTGGGCAGGGACACATGGATCGGGACTGCCCAACCCGACATGCAGACGAGCAACAGACAGTGGAGGGACCTCTCCAGTAGAGGCAGGCTCAGCTCCAGGTAGCAGAGGCTTACGACCACAACACACCTGTGATGATTTGAGGTACTATCTATGTCTACTACACCCTTTCTATAGTTCTTATTGACATAGGTTGAAGTCATTCATTTATTACCACTATCCTTGTTTGGAGCTCGAAGATCCAGACAGAGCCTTTGGCACGATCCTTACGGCTAGAAACTCGTACGGGAGAAGACTCGACGATTACACACTGGTACTGGTAGTTTGAGCTTACTCTCGGAGGCAAGAGCTTCGGCTGGGATCTTCTTGTAGCGGTGTCGAGGCCTTACGACATCATATTGGGTATGGACCGGTTATCTACAGTCCATGCCCAGATCGACTATATTAGGCACAAGGTGTGGTGTGTCCACACGGATGGGACCATGTTCACCATCACCGGCATGAAGGGAGCCTTTGAAGCATTGGATGGACTTACATAGATGAGAGGGAAGCTGATCACACATCTGTTGGCTAGTATCATCCTCAGATAGGTTGATGTGCGGAGTCTGAGTTTTCCTATTGTGGTGGATCAATATGCGGATGTTTTTGCTGGAGACGTTCTATTACTAACTCCTTGAAGAGAGGTATACTTTTATATAGACATGAACCTTGGGACATCACCGATATCTACTCCATCATATCGGATGGCTCCCGCTGAGGTTCGTGAGGTGCGAGTATAGCTGGAGGGCTTGTAGGGAAAAGGATTCATCTGACCCTATGCTTCACCCTGGGCTTCTCCAATTTTATTCTCCAAGAAGGCGGATTGGAGCATACGAATATGTGTCGACTACTGTCACCTAAATCAGGTGACCATAAGGACCAAGTACCCACTTCAATGGATTGACGACCTATTCGATCAGCTCAAGGGAGTACGATGGTTCTCAAAGATAGACCTTAGGTTAGGTTATGACCAGCTCAAAGTTTGAGATGAGGATGTGTAGAAGACATCCTTCAGGTGTCGGTAAGGTCACTACAAGATCTTGGTTATGCACTTCGGCGTGACCAATTCTCTAGTAGTGTTCCTGAGTCTCAAGAACATGATCTTTCAGCCTTACATCGATTGGTTTGTTGTAGTCTTCATTGATGACATACTGATTTACTCGACTACCGAGGAGGAGCACGCGTACCACTTGCTGGTTGTACTGAACACACTTCGAGAGCACCATCATTATGGTAAGATCTCGAAGTGCCAGTTCTGGATTCGAGAGGTTCACATATTGGGACATGTCATCTCTAAAGATGGAGTTGCTGTGGATCCTGCGAAGATCGAGGCAGTACATTCTTGGGAGACACCCAGGAGTGTGATGGAGGTCCGGAGTTTCCTAGGTCTGGATGGGTACAATCGGTGATTTGATCCAGACTTCTCCAGAGTTACAACACCACAATAATCTTTGACGAATAAGGGTAAACCCTTCGTGTATTGAGATAGATTCCAGAAGAGCTTTCATGAGATAAGACAGAGATTGACCAGTGTGCCTAACTTGAGGCTACTAGAGGAGGGTGTTGTGTATGTAGTTTATTAAGATGTATCAGGGACTGGACTCGGGAGTTTCCTAATGCAGGATCGAGTAGTGATCTTTTACGGTTCATGGTAGATGAGGCAACACGAGAAGAACTACACTACCCATGACCTTGAGTTAGCAGTAGTGGTCTTCACCCTGACGATGTGGCGGCACTATCTGATGGGAGAACGCTTTACAGTCTACTCTGAAGACTAGAGTCTCGGGTAAATTTTCTCCCAGAAGGACCTGAACCTAAGACAGCGATGATGGTTTGAGTTCCTCCAGGACTATGACTTTGATATAGTCTATACTATTTGTAAGGGAAACATTGTAGCTGATGCTCTTAGCAGGAGATCAGGAATTTAGCTTCTAGGAGAGGCGACAAAGCAGCTTGCCGCGTTGGAGATATTCTTTGTGGATAGAGATGGGAATACTTTCTATAGTCTCTCACAGTCAGTCCTCCACTACTTCAATGGGTCAGAGAGGCACAACGTGGGGACGTTGACTGTGAGACGAGACATGCTCAGATTTCCACAGGGCAGGCACCTGATGGATTTTCTGAAGGAGGAGAGCACGCCATCCTCTTCAAGGGACGTACCATGGTACCTGTTGCACTGTAGAAGGAAGTGCTATGGGAGTTCACACTTCCCCTCTAGCGGTACATCCAGTAGTGGTGAAGATGTACCTGGACCTCAAAGGACAACACTGGTGGCCAGGTATGAAGAAGGCTGTATTAGTGTTCATTTCACGATGCCTCACTTGTCAACAAGTGAAGGCAGAGCACCAGGTACCAGCAGTCTTGGTACTGCCCTTAGAGGTCCCGGAGTAGAAGTCGGAAAGGATATCCATGGATTTCATGATGGGGCTTCCACATACATATAGGGGACACGACTCTATCTGGGTGATCATAGACCGACTCACAATGTTGGCCAACTTATTGACGATCAGAGAGTTGGGCTCAGCAGAGATTTTGGGTTGCCTCTAAGTTCAGGAGATCGTACGACTTCATGGTGTTCCATCTTCTATCATCTCCGATCGAGACATTCACTTTAATTCTTGGCATTGGAAGGGGTTACATGAGGAATTTGGGACGCAGCTACACATGAGCACTTCCTTTCATCCTCAGAAGGATGGCCGGATGGATAGGACCATTCAGAATCTCAAGGACATGCTCTGTGCATGTGTTATCGACTTTGTTCTCAGTTGGGAGGATCATTTTACCTTTGTGGAGTTTGCGTACAACAACCGATACCACTCCACCATCGGGATGGCAGCTTACAAGGAACCATACGGAAGACAATGCAGATCACCTCTGTGCTGGACTGACCCAGGTGAGTCAGCACTTGTAGGGCCAGAGATGGTTCTAGCTACAATAGAGAAGGTTCATATCATCCAGGAGCAAATGAAGACTGCACATAGCAGACAGAAGTCCTATGTTGATAGGAGACAGAGACCACTGGAGTTCGAGGATGGCGACCACATTTTCCTACAGGTCTCACCTCGACGAGGTCTACGACGATTTGGCCGGGGCGGCATGTTATCTGCATGATTCATCGGACCTTTCCAGGACATCAGCAGAGTAGGTGAGGTGGCTTACCGCCTGGCCCTTCCAACTCAGTTGCATCGGGTGCATTACATCTTCCACGTATCTCGGCTGAGGAGATAAGTGCATGACCTGACCCACATCATCGATCACGGGTAACTGGACATCAATGACAGGGCGACATTCTCGGAGGTTCCAGTAGAGATCGAGGATCGATAGGAGTGGGTCCTTAATGGATGGTCGATTCGTCTGGTGCATGTTTTCTGGTATCATGATAAACTTCAGGAGAGCACATGGGATCGAGAGGCTCAGATGCATTCTCAGTACCACTTTTTGTTTCCCTAGTGTAGGTTGTAGCTTTACGGGGACATTAATACCCATGGTGGGGGTAATGTAATGACCCTTAAATTTGAAAGAAAATTTGTTTCTTCATGAATTCTTTATAGTTTTATGAGTCTGTGGCTTCTGAAGGAACATGATTCCGAGCACCGGTGTGCCTGGAATAAATTTCCGAAGTTTAGATCGGGTACGTTCAGTAAACGAACGAGCGATTTTTTCTATCTTTTGAACTGGTGATCAGAATTGAAATACGAGGGCACCGATGAACTCATAGGCCCAGTAATTTCTTAAAGGGTCCTTTATTACAGATGTGTTATATGCGGGTTGAATGTTAATTTTTGGGGATTAATCTTAAACTAAAGAAAAAATGTGTGGTACACAATTTTATTTTGTGAGTTGGTTATTTCCTCCCAAGTGTGGATACTTGTGAGGTGGGGCCCACACAATCCCCAACCTTCATCTCCCCATATCTATCCTCAAATCCCATTTAATTCATTGCTGTTTACTTTGACAACTCGACATGTTCATTATGGTGGATCCTTCCTACCTCCCTCGCCCCATTAAATGTGCCAACCATCAATTTAATATCAGCGTTAAATTAATCGGCACCACTTTTGAATTAATATTAATTTCATGACAATTCTATTAATGGTAGAGCCTCATATTCATTTTGTGTTGTCAAATCCCTTTGGGAAAAAGGCTCTAGAGAATTAAAAGGGGAGGCGATCCTTCTTCTACGAGGAACCCCATTCTTCAACGATGAACATCCCCAGCGAAGAACGCAAAGAACTTCTACCAATGACACATCTTCCTCGGATGCACCTTGACGTCAAAGAGACCACATCACCTTCGACAACAACACTTCCTCCATCGTTGACGGAACATCACCATTCTTACACGACGCCTGTCTACCGCGATGCTCGTCTTCTGCAGATCGACAATGTATGACAACAATTTCGAGGTAGGGGGAATTTTTTTGAAATATCCATATATGTGTTTTATACTCTCAATCATGGCATTTAATTGTTGGCTGATGACTTGAACCACTAATGCAGTGGGTACGGACTAACGAACAAGTCCGGACCCACTGATAATTTTTGTTCTTGATGCGCGGGGTGTTTGGAGACCATGAAACGGGACCACAACGGTGATCTGGGGCCATTGTAGTGGAGTTAGGATCCTGAGATGATCGAAGGTGCAAACAGAAGCAAGAAACGGACCACCAGAATGACAAGTAGCCCGCGGAACACCACTGCGGCGTGGGTCACCAGCCCGGCAGCCCCGGCGGCCAAAGGTGGCAGCCGTCACAAGTCGACCGGTTGGAAGTTGCAGCGCCCTGGCGCGCTGCCAGCAGGAGCCCGCCGTGGCACTATCCGCGGCAGCGAGCATCAAATCCCATGACCGCGCGTGATCCGGGGAGACCAGAGGCACCAACCTGGCACAATGTTCACGGAACCGGGCCCCCCTCGCTTTACCAGCTGGCCTAGGCCATACAACCCCCCCCCCCAATGCCAGGCTAGGGAAGGTCACGCACGGTCGGGCCGCGCCCTACCAGGACGGAACTGGACCCAGGTCGGGTCAACCCGGTTCGGGCCGACCCAGGGTGGGTTGGGCCAGGTCGGACCGGGCCCAGACCACCAACTTCAGACTAATTTTCTTTCATTTTCCCATTACCTAAGCTACAGACCTCCAATAGATGCACCGTAAGTTGAGTAGGAATACTTGGATCAAGAATGTCGTTTTGGTATATTACACATGAGGTTTTGGTGTAGTTTGCGTACGGCCAGGTTGGTTCGAACCCGAAAGCAACTGGGCCCTTGGAGCAGAAACACTTATATCTTAAGGAACGAACGTCTGATTGACGTACCGTCAACTAATATGAATTCCTTTAGATGATATGGTTCTTTTGAAATACTCCTATAGAGGTTTGTAAGTATGTGGATTACGGTTGGGTTGGTCTTATCTTAAAAACCAACAGGGCCCTGAAACGGAAAAACCAATAACTCTCAAACTGGGTGTCTGATTGACGCACCGTCTGTTGTGTTGGGTTTCTTTTGATGTGACAGAACATAGTGATACATAAAATATGGACTTTATGAATGTTGATGTATCAAACCCCTCAGCTCAAGAAGCCGAGTCTCTCGAAATCAAGCGTGTTGTGTGCGGGAACCCTAGATCTGGCTGCGACTGCAACAACTACCGTGCTGGGATCCTTCGTGGGTTTGATGACGATGAAGACTGTACATGGATCCTCTGTGGGTTCGGCAGTGAGAACGACTGTACTTGGATCCTCCGTGGGTTCGGCAGTGATGGTGACTATACTTGGATCCTTTGTGGGTTCGGTGACGATGACGACTATACTGGGATCCTACATGGGTTTGATAATGATGTTTACTATACTTGGATCCTCCATAGGTTCGGCAGTGATGACTTTTGTGCTTGGATCCTACGTTGGTTTGGTAGAGGAGATTATTCAGTGGCTACATCAAATCATCTCCACCCCTCTTCGTGAGTAGTATACCTTTGTGAGCTGAGTCTTGTCTTTCAATCATTATCATTTATGTGATTGACTTCATTCATGTGTAGACCGGATTGAGCTTGGGCTCGGAAGTTAGAGCTGAACTGAGATGGATGACTTAGGTATTTGTATGGGAATATACCTAAGTAGATATGTTTGATGCTTCATGTTTGTACCTTTAATTTGTGGTTTATCCTTCGTGGATTCTAGGAGACCTTTGGGGGTCTCGGGGTCCTTAATGCTTGTAGTTATACTCACCCCTGCATGGGCATTGCCCGCATTACGTTGTGTTGGTTGCAGACGACGGACATCACTAACCATGGTTGAGTCTTGTGGAGCTAGATGGTATCCAGAGGTGGAAAACCTAGCGGGACGTACACGTAGCGTACAGACAGACCCGAGGTATCGACAAGACTCTCTGTACCCACCCATCAGGTGGGATTCCCGGAGGACGACTCAGTGGTTGCTGCTTTACTTTACAGCTGTTGTAATTTCATTCTTAGTTGTAATGTACTTTATGTTGGGATTGTATACTGGCCCATTTACTTTCAAGCACTTAATTTTGTACCCATTTTTACTTACTGTTTAATTCACGTTCATAATCCGTTGTGTTTGTTTACTTTTATAAAGGCAGTGTCTTCCCTTTTACCCGGATTTATGCCTTTAGTTCTAGTCTCTAGCCCCTAGCCTATGGAAGGCAGGATTGGGGTAGTCATGGCATGGGCCCCGAGGTCGGGTCGTGACATATCAAGCATACTATTTGGATATTGATTTCATTGCATTACAAAATGATTCAAAATGAAGGATTGAAATGATTGTTTTCTGTGTGATGATAAGGGATTTCAATGAAAAATGTTCTTTCCTAGTTTTTTATAAAAGGATTTGGAAAGGGGTATTTTTGAAGCATTGAAATATAATTTTAAATGGTTTTCAAAGTGTGAAATGAATCGTGAAATTTACAATATGGGTTACCTTGGGTACATAAGTGGGGGATTTATCTTTTTTCCATTGTCCATTATTTTGTGATTATCATGGATGTTTTTCCTGGGGATTTCCTCTCTTTCATAGGAATGTTGTTCTAGGGGTCTTATATTGAAATTGTTGGGGACCTTACTCATGGGGTATTCCTTGGATTCCTAGGCCCATTGTCCTTGGAACTGGTTTTTTCTTGATTATTGTAGAACCGTTAGTATGTGGCTTGTACCTATATTATACTTTGGTACTGGGATACCTGTTCTTCTATTTTTTATTTCTTGTATTTTTGAATTTGTCTTGATATGAATGTTAATTCATGTGAAAATTTATATGGTAACATTTCATTGAAATTAATATACCTTCAATTGTTTGGAAATTTAGAAAAATGGAAATGTTTACCGTGTTTTATATAAAACATACTACTTATCATGCCAAATTCTATTTAAAATAAGAATACATGAATTGTTATATAGAGACTTGATTTGGAAAATCTAGGTGGGATCTTACAGTGCCTATTATCTCACACCCTTCACACCTCTTCGGTGGTGTGTAGAACATTGTTTGTCTTATAGTGAAGGGAATTGAAAGGCTCCACATTGGGGCAATGAGGTTCATGTCAGTTGGTTGGGTAGCTGGTTGTGAGATGGTGGGAGTTTTTCCTTGTCATCATTTAGTGTACCTGTTTATTTTGGGTCCTAAAAATTTGGGCTTATCCATTAGAGTTTTTAGCTACTTTAGTTGTTGTCTGTTTCCACTGTATTTATCAATATTATGTAATTTATATTTGTTATCCATGCACTGTTTCATTCTTGATTTAGATAAATATTCCATGTTCTTAATCAGGTTCGGCAAAATTGTCACCTCAATTGTGTCGTTCAATGCCTAGGTACATGTCACCAGGCCATGGGGATCAGGAATTCCCATCAGTAATGTAAGAGAAATGGTCGACAGTTAGTTTTAATGGCAACCCATGAAGGTTCATTACATTATTGGAATAATACATTGAGTGAAAATAAAATTTTATAGTCCTTAGACACAAACCCCTATTCTATAAAAACCAACATTTACACACATATAATCTTTATAAGGAGGACATAAGTAAATGAGAAATTCTTTAGGGGATTATAAAAAGTTTCTACATCGATGATGGAGTAGAGTTGAATATTTTTTTTAACTCTATGGATTTTCCATGCATCAAGATAAAGGTAGATATTAGGTGGCAATGAGTTAATCTATGATCATAATGTTTATTCTTGATATTAGAATAATTAATAGCTAATAATTAAAAATAATATTTACTAATAATATATATAGTCAAATATTAATATATATATATAAAAATTCCATTAAAATAATACACAATCAATATAATGAAAATTTATAAAATGAAAAAAATTAAATTAAATGAATAAGTCAAAATGAAAAAATATTAAAAAATATATAAATTTAATATGATAATATAATTTTAATAAAAAAATGAAATATAGAGATAAATTAAGAGTAAAAATTAAATTAAAATAATTTTAAGGAATAAAAATTGAAAAAGAAAAAGAAAATTGAAAGAGAAAAATGGGTAATTAATGAAAATAAATACTAAAAAACAATACGAATTAATTATACATGAATAATAAAGAACTAATTAGGTTACTAAAATAATTAAAATATTAGAAATATTAAAATTAGAAAGATATTATGAAAAAAGAATCCAAAATTAATGACCTGATTAATATTGTTGATATATAAATCATACCCCAATGTAATAACGAGAGGAAAATTTTATTTTAATATAAATTGGAATTGTTTGACATGAGATGTGTGAACTTTTGACTGAAGTCTGATGAATTTATAGGCGATTAACCTAGAATATGTCATTCCAAATACATGATCAGTTTTCTATATATACAATATAATGTTTATTTTATACTGACTAAGAAGATTATATTTTACTCTACATTGCGTATACAATTTAATTTATAATTATGATCATTCATCAAATTTTTAATTCTATGATGTTAATGGTCGTGCATGCTCTCATGTTAATCTAGTATAGGGACATGTTTCTTACTACTCATGACCATATTTTTGTCCAATTTCAATTGAATTTAATTATTTTACCTTTCCATGTAGAAGAATGAATCATTTCCCCAAAGTTTTTCAATATAATTCAATTTTATTGTTTTTTTAAAAATTAAGTAACAATGAAATATGTAAATAAATTGTTCTCTTTTGAAAATTAATTTTTTTTAAAAACCATATTTAGTATTCTATAACAAGAAATTTTTTTAGTGGAAATAGTTTTTAGTAAATATTTTGGACAATTTATGAACTTTGGTGTAAGGTGAAGTGAGATTAAAATTATTTATTTAGAAGAAAAATTATGAAGATTTTTAATTAATTCACTCTTAAAAAAGTAAAACTATAAAGTAAAAGTATAATGTTATAAAAATAAATAATTCATTGAGTTAATAAATAGGTAAACTGATATTTAAAAATTAGTTGAAAAAAAATTTATAGGAAATGAATTTTTTGTTATTTGAAAGTAACCGTAGAATATTAAATGATTCATTAGAGATGAAATATCAAATTAAACATAAAATAATAAAGGATAATGATGTTGGATAAAACTATAAATTGTGGAAAAAATATATTTCAACTATATCCTTCATGAATAGTTATAAATGTGTAAATATATATAATTTGATGAAAATATAATTTCATATCAGTGTATTTTAGTTAAAAAATAAATGAGTATGCAAAGTATCGTCAGAAAATAAAGAAAAATAATTATGTACAGGATAAGAAATAACATTATCCTATATTTTATATTAAAATCATCCTCCAATACCTATAAACATTATTAATTTTTACTCAATTCATTAGGAAAATCTAATACATATATTAGAAAAATATGATTATAAATAATTTTAACATTCCAATGAGATAAGAAATTAATTATCATTAAGAATTCTTTGATTAATAATTTTAAGAAGACATATTGATAAAACAAGAACATATTCAATCATATATGATCCAAACAATGTTCGTTAATGTTCTTAGACCATGGATTAGAATATTAGAATGTTTCTTTTCCATGGGATTCTTCTATGTAAATAGCATTAAATAAATTAAGTGATTAAATTTAAGGGGTTTATTGTGTCATTGTAAAATGAACACAAAACTAAGATTAATAAATGGTGGAGGTAATGATAAAGACTAAAACCCTCAAGGAAATTATATTTCACTTTAATGAAGGAAGAGAATAATATTAATAAGAGTTATCGATATGTATGAGTTTCTTCTCTAAATTGATGCCATTTCAATTTCAATATATATCTTATCCATTCCTATCTATTAAATTATCATTACAAAATGACCCCTTGATGAGAATTTATATATTGTATAATATCTAATAATTGATAAATTCTTCTATCGATGTTAATATTTATGTTACAACAACTCATTTGTCCATTGCAGTCTTCATGGACTGCTTTTTGGATGATTAGTTTTTTGAATATTGAAATTTATATGGATGCTTCCTTGAACTCTCATTATGAAAAATAATACCAAAAAATGATGATTTTGAGCTAGAAAAAACATTCACTATTATTTTGTCCTATAATTAGAATCCAACTGTTATGATTGTATTCGTTATTCTCAATTTTGGATCTTGTAGAGGCCCAATATTAGTGATATATAGATTTATCTACAAGTTAGATTGTATGGTTTCTTTATAAGATCTATGCTTCTTTCACTTATATTTTCTCCCAAGTATTCTCTCATGGTATGATAACATTAGATGAAGATGTTAAAAAGAGACTATCTCCTAGATTAAGATATTTTATGAAGCATATTATTATTTATTTTATTTTAAAATATATGAATATTCCTCAATGACATATATTTGTTTAATACTACTTAAGAAATAATCTAATTATAATGTAATATTTTTTTCATATATGATTATTTAATCATTGATAGATATTAATATCTAATTTTTTTATTTTTTTGTTATTCATTATATGTATATATCAATTATCCTTTATTATAATTAATCATAGAGGATGAATTTTCAAATAATAATATAAGTTCATATAGAATATTGATACATCATTCTATTGGATGAGAACCACGTTATCATGGCAATAAAACAATAATATTTTACTGTTAAAAATCAGGAGGCACTATAAATTAAATAATAAAAATTGTTACAATTTTGGGTGTACTGATGATTAAAAATTTTCAATATTGATGACGAGGAAAATAGAGTTATATGAATTACCTAACAATCCACCTTATTTATGGGATCATAAGACAAATTAAAATAATGCATGAAATACAACAGTTGTTTGATTAATAATAAATGAAAATATATACCATTTTAAACCATGGGGATAATAATTTTTTATCCTTTTATTATATATAGAGGATATTTTCAATTAAACATTCTTTTATGAACTAATAAGAAGTTTCTTCCAACCCAAAACCCGACCCGACCCATGACATGGTTTGAAGGGCGTTACTGATCCCCTCGAACTGGAGAGTAGTGCCCTAGTGTCAACAAAATAAATTGGTATTTATTTAACCCAATTAAATAATAAAAAACAACTCAAAATAATGGATAATACAATAACCAAAATCCACACCAAAAAATGGTACACAAATTTTTAATTTATTGATTTTAAAATTTAATCCCAAAACCAAAATACATAAAGGAATGGAAAAAACAAAATAACTCAAAAACCACTATGAAACATGAGGGACATCACCCCCAATCCACCACCACCAATACCTACAACAAAAGCAACACTAACAACCCAAACCCCCAACATCTCCCTGAAACACTTTCCTTTATCCGAGTCATGCATAACAATGCCTACAAACACCCACATGTATATTTAGGGTGTGATCCAAATACTAGTAGGATGCCACCCAAATAAAAAATATCCCACACTAAAACAAAAAAATACAATTTAACAGGAACAATTTTGTAAAATCCTTCGAAACATTTATTCGACTACAATTTAAGGAATAACCATTTTCAGCACAACACATTTAAAGGAAACATTTCAACATGAATCTTTTAATAAGAAAAATTTCTTTAGAAATGAAATACCGTAATGGTCTTCCATATACTAATGGATGGAACCACGTACCATAATAATCATGTCACAAGAGAGAAGCATGGGTAAACACCTAGGGGTAATCTAGCTCGATTGAGACACTATAACCTTGTACCTCATTTAAAAGTGGTATACTAACAACAACCATCAACATTCTCATGCACGATCAAATAAGAGGGGACTCCACAATGGCCTAGTGGTCTCTAATCATTATAAATACTTAGTGTTTTAATAGTCAATCCTGCTATGTGAAACTGTGACTTTCCACTTCTGAATCACTAGTGTACAAAGACTATTCATCCGACCCGAATACTCAAGATTACCTTGGACTTTAATTATCATTTCCCATGTCACTAAAGAAATTATTTTCACAAACACATGATAAGAATTATAAATACATTGGGAATCAACATTTCCCATGAACCAAACCACTGTCTATTTCACACAAACAAATACAATTTGAAGTGCATTTTCCCACTACATTAAAAATTTAGGAATCCCACCTTGAAATTTTCATAAGAAATTAAGGTAATCAATTTGACCATTTTCATGTGAAATTTACATTTAAAATTCACAAAAAACAAATTTCACTTTAAAACATGCTTTCCATCATTTAACAACTCAAAATTAAAATTAAAAGTTCACACAAATAACGTATATTTCCACAAAAACATTTTGATTGAAAAAATCACTTTTAACAACATTTTCACCACATGTTCCTTTAAAACATACTTCACACATTTGACACTACACATAAAACCCCTTTCAAGAAACATTACAATGAAACATTCAGAAATAATAATCATTTTATGTATAGAAACCACTTTCCATCACATAAGCATGTGAAAACACTTTTAAAATATATTTCACAGCACCCAATTAAATAATAGATCATATTTAAACACTCAAACAAGGATGATAAAATCATCAAAAAATGAAAATTCATGGATCCACCTTCCTTATGTGTAGAAACATCTAGAAATAGGTGTGAAACCATGAACACACCACCACAAGAACCTATAATGGAATTATCTGACCAAAAACATCGAGATCAAGCACTAATAATCATGAATCAACCCAAAAATAGACCACCAACCTACTAAAGATATGAAACCCAAACGAAATATTAAGGAAACCCTAGATAAGAGGAAGATAACATGAGAGAATGAAACATGATTAAATAATCCTTGAGAAAACACTTGAAATCCATGACAAAATTAAATCTCTGAGGGTGGATGAGTGAGAGGGTGAGGATCCTTGGGTAAAAAATCCTGAATGAGGGGAGAGGGGTGGATTCAATGTAAAATTTTATGAGTCTAGTTTAGGAAATTCACAATATTTAATGATCTTGAAATCATGCACAATATTCCAAACTGTGAGGCAATAATGTTCCCCTCTGTTTAAGAGGAACCTACCACATGATTTTCCAAAACATCCTAGATTATCGTGCACAAGCCATGCAGTAGCTACTACCCGAAGACCACCACCTATCACACAATTATGTAGGTAGGGGAACATATTTAACTTTAACCATAACCCAACAATGTGACCCATGCTGTATGGAAATATTCTTCCATTTTTCTCCAAATCCAAAAAGGAAAACCATGGAAATAAATCTGGATCAAGAATAAATGGAATATTTCCTAAAATACTAGGACACATAGTTTTCAATATAAAAATCATGACCCCAAAAATGAATCAGATCCAATAGAGAATTTAAAAACCCGAATGTGAAAATTCTCCCATCCTTTATTATTTTCACCCTTGAAAAGCCACAATAATACTTAATCCGAAAAAAATATGATACTTGTTCATAGCTCAAGGAGATTCCCAAAAACATCAAATGATAAGAAAGAAATAATATAATGAATAGAAAAAGTATTCACATGTTTCGACTTAGGATGCCAGAATGGTCACTCTACCATATGCCTTCCCCCCCAGAAACCTATGAGGTCTATAGTAGATTAATCAAAGGAAAAATGGGATTCTCACTGTGAACAGTAAAACCTCTCAATCCAAGAACAATTCAGACATAATAAAATAACACATAACCCGAAGAGTGTCAAAAAACATGAACAAACCTTTGAAAATTCATAATTAATACAAAATTATTTGTTGTACACCAAAAGAACTACATTTTATTAGAATGGAATCTATGATCACACATCTCTAAATGAGACTTTTTAATTCTAAGCTACCCTAGAGACTAAATTGGATTACCAACGTGAGGAGGCCCATATAGACTCCCCACCATTTGAGACGATCTATCACTGATTTAGTCTAGAAGGAATTCAAACGAGACTTATGGTGGGTCTCCCCACAATAAGAACTAACCATATTAACCAAATAGAAGAGAATGATTTGGGAACCCGACACAGGATAACATAGAAACCTATCACACTAACCAAATCCCAAACATAAAGGGTCTGATGGAAGAAATTATTGACCAAATAGAAAACATTATGCAACTCAAAATTCCCATGATATGCGGCCACTTCCAGATAAACACTACCCAAACCAAAACTAATTTACAAGGATGAACACATAGGGGCACCCAAATATATATTCACATGAAAAAATACATAACCAATTGGATTTTAATTACACAATACCACCCCCTCCTCTTCCCTACAAAGAAGATCCTTCACCCCACATGTAACATAACGAGGAAATGAGGTCCCATTGTATATTTCCACCAAATGGGACCATTCCAAAAAATATATACACAATGATCTTGAACTGTCGTTGTTTCTTATAATGGAGACAAAATCATGGCCAAGTTTCATTACAACCTAGGGTTTCTTACTGCATGAAATAATTACTCTGAGGCCTATGGTTGGAGCATGAATTTTTGAAGCATCTCCTACCTCACAACTAGAAGCTGGAGATCCCCAAATTGAACACTTTCCATTTTTTTCATTACAGACCACACAATATTCTTAGCCGAACCAAAGGAACACCACATACATTGGAAATCACATCACATGAACAAGGAACTTCACTAAGACAAGGAATTAAAAAATTTACATGCATCGTTCCCTTTCTCTTAATGTGAGGAATACTCATAACAATGAAAAAAAATAAGAAACATCCATTTAAAATAAATAAATTTATAATCCTCGTAAGAATATATGCTTCCACTTGAATGGATGTTTTCTAAATATTCCATCAGACATTATAACATTGTGTCCATTACCGAAAGCTTTAGGCCCCCTTCAATTACAAGAACTCCTTTTAGAACTTCCTTGTTTAAACATCAAACATAAATGTTAAAATTTTGCCTTTAAGGATTAAAACAAATAAAGAAAACTAGATTTTATTTCAATTCTATTGTATATACTCTTCCACTTCAAAAAGATTTGGTCAGCCCAAAAAAGAGGGGTTTATCAGATTTTGAAACTGAAAAAGTGATACCTTACATAGAATGACTTGGGGGGGGGGGGGGGGGCTTAAAATAGTGAATCACCCTTTGGATGAACTTTTAATATGAATTGATTCATTATAGGGTAGCACACTAACCAATATGGAAATGAAAAACTGAATCGAGGATGATCCATCTACATGAATTTACCAAAACCAACATAAAACACACAGGGAATAACTCAAAACATTCTAAAAACATTTCAAAAAATATTTAAGTAACCATTGTCTCAAAAAAATCATCGAAAAAAACAAACTTGAAAGTGCCTTAAAATATGAAATGTTCAAAATCACTAAAAAACATACAAGAAACATTCCCAAATCACATGGAGACTTTCAACACAACTGATAGTTACCAAAAAAATCAAATATTCTATTTAAATATATTTTAAAAATAAAACAATATTAGTGGGTTGAATATTAACCAATGGTATTGCATGTTGTCTCACACAATCATATTCTCATTTCTAACCGAGCACTCATCCACTTTTCCACACATATCCTACGCATGTGGTCACTCGTGGAAATACTGAAGGTCAAATCATTACATTTTCACTCTCCAAAACATAAAATTAAACCCATACATTCAACATTCAAAAAATCATAAAACCCTTCAAGGATTAACTAACAACTAAATCGAAAGCCATTTAAAATTCTAAAAATCAAACAAAAATATTTTAGTTTTTCTCAAATTAAAAGAACGTGGATTCAATAAAAATATTTTAATTAATATCGTTCAAAATAATTTTGGAATCTCATCAAATGAAAATTAAAATATATTTCAAAAACCATATATTTAATATTTTCATGTTTTTTAAGAAAAATATTTTAGTTAATGATGTGTTTTAATCTTTAAAATCCAATTCTCATTAAAAATGTTCCCCTATTTGTTATAAAATTATTTTTTAAAAATATATTTTTTTAAATATTTCTTTAAATTTTTTCTAAAATTCAAA
The DNA here is from genome assembly GCA_963277665.1 of Viscum album. NCBI lineage: Eukaryota > Viridiplantae > Streptophyta > Magnoliopsida > Santalales > Viscaceae > Viscum > Viscum album. The sequence goes on along the minus strand of OY728135.1, from coordinate 1,046,223,075 downwards.
TTTCGATATATTTCCAAGAAAAAACCATTACTACTTTCAAATATAGTTCTTCACAATTCTAATACAAGGGAATTTGAAGAAATTTTTCGTTACCCATGAATACACCAAACTATTAATAAGAGTAATCTACTATCGATGTGTGAATTGGTAATATAGTCAGCACCCATATGTTTATCACACCACCATCATAGAGATTATTCTAGGTCCATTCCCTCAGATCTACATGGATTTCCTGGAACTTATTTCTCATACAGACCATTATCCCAATCTCCTTTTCATTTCAAAACACAAAACAACCTGCTGGAATCAATGAAATGAAATGTGCCCTGACTTCCCTTTGAAACTAAAGTCCTAAAAAGAGGTGGGTTAGCCTGGAACCCTCCTCATTACCAAATAATAAACTTCTAAAACTCATAGCCCTGACCTACCCAGAATCATTTACCAATAATGTGACCAAAAAATATAATCACCTCCTCTGATAACAATATTTGTCACGTACCAAAAAAGAATTCCATCTAACCTAACACCTGACCCGGACCATGGCATGACCTGAAGGGTATTACTGATCCCAATGGGCTGGAATCTAGTGCCCATGTATCAAAAAAATACATTAAGAATGATTTCACCTGATTAAATAATCATACAAAATAAACAATAATGGATATTTTAATAATAAATATCTACAAAAAACGCGATACAACAATTTTGAGATTAAAATTATTGCAATTTTAACAAAAAACCAATATAATAAAAATAATGGAAAATAAAAACTGACCAAAAACTGTGTGAAAAATGATGAAAATCACCCTCAGGCCACCAAAACCAATACCTACAACATTCATGACACTAACAACCTGAACCCCTGACATCTCCCTACCACGTATTGTATTTACCTGGGTTACACATAAAATGTCCATATAAAACCAAAAGAGTATGTAGGGTGTGATCCAATGAATAATAAGATGAAAATCAAAGGAAAAACTCAATTTAATAATATAAAAATAAAATTTAACATTCTCACTTACATAAAATCAATTGAAACATTTCAAAGAAACCATTTTAATGAAAACCTATTTTTAGCATGAGACTTTTAAAGAGAACATTTTAAAAAAATAATTTTTATAAGAAAATTTTTTTTAAAAAAATTAAATACACTCAAGGACCACTATATACTAACCAATGTAACAATATAACCTAAGTCTCATGTTGCAAGGGAGAACTATTGGTAAATCCCTAGGCCTAATCTAGATTGAGTGAGACACTAGAACCTTGTACCTGAGTCAAAAGTGTTATAGTAACCATAACCATCATCTCTCTCAGGCATAATCCACTATGAGGGGACACCTCAATTTCCTAGAGGCCTCCAATAGTCATTAATATTTAGTTATTGTTGTAATCACTAATACATCTAAGTGAAATTGATACTTTCAATGTACCAATCTCTTCTGGACTAAAAATATTCAGCCCCCATAGATAATCAGGATATCCTTGTGCTCAAATTATCATTTCACATGTCACAGAAAATACCGCTTTCACATACTCATGATAATAATTAAAACTAATTATTTAAAGAACAATTTTCTATGAACCAATCTACTTTTCATTTCACACACACCAAAACCATTTTAAAGTGATTTTTTCCACAACATGTACTATTCAAGAAACCCCTTTGAATTTTTCACAAGAAAGTCACATAATAAATATGACCATTTTCATAGGCCAATACACTGTCACATCTACACAAATTTTAATTTCAATTTAAAAAATGCATCCGAAATTTTAAGAAATACTCATGTCATATTAAAAGTTCACATTAGGAACCCATATTTCTATAAAACCCCATTTTCTTCAAAATAATCACTTTTAATCATATTCTCACTTCATATTCCATTGAAAAACACATTACACCGTTCACACAAAGCATAAAACCCCTTTAATGAAACAATTTAATGCAAAATCCAAAAAAAAAATTACCATTTACATTATAAAAACCAATTTATATCACATAACCATGTCAAACCACTTCTAAAATACATTTCACACCACACACATAAACCATTGAACATATTTATAAACACAAACAAGAATTTTAAAATCATATATAATACAAATGCATGGAACCACATACCTCAACCATAGAATCTTCTCGAAATTTGTTCAAAACCACAACCACACCACCCTAAGACCCTAGAAATCTATGATTTGACCATAAAATTCTAGGCCAAACCAAAAATAATAACAATTCAATTAAAAATAAACCACACAACCCACTACAGATATGAAACCCAAATGAATGTATATGAAAACCCTAGAAAAAGGAAAACCCATGAGAGAAGGGGACTTACATGAGGTATCATGCAGAAAACACTCCAAATCCACAACCAAAATTAGGCTCCAAGGGAGGAACAGGGAGAGGGTGAGGGGACTAGGTTAAAAAATCATGAATGGATGAGGGATGGGTGGATTTGTTGTAAAATTTAATGAGGGTATTTTAAGAAATAAATATTTTTTAATGTCCTAGAAATCGCAAATACTTTTCCTACATGATATTCCAAATAATGCAACAACTATACACCCTCTCTATCTATGTGGCACCTACAACACAATTAACCCACATCTACTTACTAAACTTGTGCATGTTGTGTGATATCATCTACCGGCAGAATACCACCTACCAAACGATTACTTGGCCATGGGGTCACAGTTTCCAGAAACCGTGCACTAATTATGAAACACATTTTTTCTGGGAATAATCTTCCATTTTTATACAAAAACACCGAGAAACCAACGGGAAAAATATATTCCAAGAATAAATAAAAAATTTACAATAAAATTTAGACCCATCACACCTAGTTCCTAAGTGAAAAATTGATACCCAAAAATGAACATGATCCAAGGGTGCAAATAAAAACCCAGTTGTGACACCCTCCACCACTGTTATTATAAAATGGGTGTTCATAGTCACTATTTATTATATCTATCAAAACACAATCTCCCATTATAAGCGTGGTGGGTCAAAATGTTCTTCTAAAATAATAACCACCCAGTGAATCAAATGTTCCTCTTTTTGGAAGGGTGTTTCAAAATATAATTCTAAATTTTCTGAGTGTTATTATATTATCCCCTTATAGAAAATAAATGGGGATTTTAAACCCTTTTATAGTGGTTCATGCTCAATAGAAATAAGAAGTTAAATCTCTCCCTTAATGATTGTATATGGATAATATGGATTACTAAGTAGTTACTGTGACTCATTAAGATATACATAAGATACAATAAGAAACTAAAATATTTTATGATATAGATATCCATATCATTATTATTAAACCAAATTATTAAAAAATAATTGATTAATTAAAAAATTCACACAAATATGTGTAATAGTAGAGATGAATATCAAGATTAGTATGAAACCATAAACATTTGAATAAAAATAACACTTAATGTTATATTTAAAAGATCCTATTTATGTTTCTCCCATTTGAATGTTTAATATTTGTGGAGATTTAGTGATCATATATTTTTCAATTTATTTAGTGTTTTCAATCTATAGTTGAGTAATGTATGAATCGTTTTTACAACTTTTCATATAATTTTACTTTAAGGGTCCATAGTTATAAACTTTTTTATGTTGTAATTTACAATGTTGATACATCATGAAGGATATATTCCTCTTATCCAATGAATAATTATAGTGGGTGTGAAACTACCTAGAATCATATTAATCAACAAAGGGGTGTGGGATAATTAGAGAAGACCAATTTAGATACTTTATTATTGATTTAATATAAATATTCAACCTATTAATGTTTTATCTACATGAGTTTAAATTATCCACCATAGTCTTGTATATGGAAAATAAAATAAAAATGATCCATTGTATTTTGACAAGGTTATAACCCTTCATGGGATACTAACACATTTTCATAGTTTGTTTTTCTCTTTCAACAATGATTCATCACTATACAAACCATTATATTAGAATAAAATATTGTAATAGAGTTGCTTTATTCATATTATAAGTGACACCAAACTAAGTTGTTTCAAACTAATTTCTTTAAAAATTATAATGAAAATGAAATAGATCACTTTGATTTCATGATTTTTTAAGAAATAAAAGAACAATATCATCATGCATAAACCTTTAACATATTCATCAATACCATGAAAACTATTTGTAGAAATAATTTTTGATCCACATATAATTTCTTAATTTCTAATTTGATTCACTAATAACTCATGCTCATATAGATGTAGATGATATGTTCTGTACTTCATGCATTTGACTCTCCTTATCTCTTAAAAAGTTTGTACTCTATTTACTGAAACTCTTTCACATATTCTCACTCATTGATAACTCATCATATTAAAATTCCTAAAATTAAAATAAATATATTAATAATTAATTTCCAATCCTCATTATTGAATCACAACTCCAAAGAATATTAAAATACGGTTGAACCCTATTTCCTCATTCATTTATTCTTCTGAAATGTACAGCACAATATCTTAATATTATATACTTTAATTATCTACAAAACTTCATAAAAATGACCATTATACATTTATTTTATTAATTTTCAATTAACCATAGACATAAATATTTGGAAAACTAATTGTATTGAAACTCATAAAACAATTAAAATATAAGTTTTCTTCAATTCCAATAATACCCATTATCTTCAGTTTCTTAACTCACCATTAAAACCCAACTTCACCCAACTACTAAATTCGATATCAGAATAAAAAACCTCTGACCACAATAGTTAGAACACCCAAATTCTATAAAAACAATACTTGGATCACCACTAAACGAGTTTTATTTGATTATTTCAATTTAATAAAAACACTACATCATCACACTAATATCAAATTCTTAATATCAAGATATTATTCATTCACTAAAATATATTCAACCATATAATTTATCAAATAAATATTTTCATGGTAAATGTTTTTATCCACAGAATATAGCTCACATTGATTAAAATAATATCTATTCACCAATAGTTTTAGGTTTTTATAATAATTTAATCCATGAGGTGCAGTTATGGCATCGATTGATATAATTTATTTAGAATATGGAAATTCCCAAAACATTGTTTTCATGAAGAATAATATATTACATGAAATAATTATATTGTCACATGATTATATTACTTATATTAAAATATTTTTACATTCTAAAACAATTAATTATCATATTATATTTGTCATATGTGTTGTTAGATCTACATACATGGTCATTAATTCCACATGTTTGGCATAGAATATCATACATGTAGCAAATTATCTTAAATAATGACCAGTATTATTACATGGATACCATAAATACATCAATGAGGATTGAAATATATTTCAATTTTTAAAATATTCACCATTAACTATTGTAGCTATAAAACACAACAAACACACAACGAACCTCTACAAAGAGATTTCAACTACTAATAACCATCTCAAAAACACTAAAAATCATCAATCACTTGTTAAAAACAAGAAATTATTCTCAATAATGAATGAAAATAAATAAAGAGTGTCAAAAACTCTAAATGAAATTTAATCTCGACATTATATATTTTTTTGGTAAGCTTATTAAATTATTTATGATAATTTCTGAACTGTTTCATATTTCCTTGGGAAACAGGAGAATCATCAATTCACAATCTATATTTTTTGGAAATGTTTCATGAAACACACTACCATTTAAGATAATGTTTTGAAATAACTCTATCACTCAGTGTTATGAAAATGTGTTTGAGTGTCATAACTTAATATTTCCCTCAATTAATACACCCTTTTCTCACATTCACATATCTCCACCAAATAGTAATAACTATATATTCAAATGAACAGCTTGTCAAAACTCTTCTTATGGATAATAATTGTCTCCCACATTGATAAAGAGTTTTGTCACTAATTTATCCACCCTTTTATACATAATATAATGCCTTGTTGTGGTTATTTTCAACACTTCTTGATGTTATGGGTGTATGATGAACTTATATTTCCACACTCAACTTAGAGAGCCTCTCACTTTTTATAGATTTTGTAAATACATCCTCAATAAAAGTAAAAATATAAATATTTCCCATATTTATTTCTCTATTGAAGAGTATTTCCTTAGTAAAATGATATATGGTGTATATGTGTTTGGTCCTAGAATTATTCATAGGGTTATTTGATATATTAGTCAAAATCTAATTATCAAATAATATTTTCAATGGCCTATATGTATAATACTTTAAATTAAAAATCTATATCTATATCCATAATATTTATTCATATTCATGGATAACAACAACATACTATGATTATATTGTTCTAAGTGTTGCAATTTTTTTTATTTACTATACCACATGACACAACCTTCTCTATTGAAAATACCTAAATAATGTTATTATTTTATACATACTATCACTTTTCAAATAAATAATAATAATTAAAAAAGGATAATATATAATATATATATATATATAATAGTGAATATTTCACTCTTCCACTAATGTAATTCATAACCCCCATTTTTGTAAGAAAGTGAAATTCCCTTGGTTTACTCTGAAATATAGTAACAAATCCTAGTAATATTTTTTTGTTATTTCGTGAAGCTATCAAATACTAAAAGATTCCAATGACTGATTTAAATTAATTTATATCAACCATTTATCTATTCCACCCTTTACATGGTTTGGTTCTAATAAAAATAATTTTGAAACCACTATTCAATCTTTCACAACCAATAATAAATCCCTAGAATACTTTTCTATAGTTAATAATGTAGTATCTAGTTTATTTTCAATCATTAATTCCAAAAAAAATTATTTCGTTTATCTAGGATATATAAAATGGGTTTTTTGTTTTCTATGAAAATAAATCACTAAAGTTACAACAGCTACTAGTAAATATTACTTAATCAAAATTATAAAATAGAAAATTTTGTACATATAAACATCTCCACAACATATAAATTATTTTAATATATTCCGTTAATGATATTAATTTTCCACATACATCCATCATACATAGAGTATCGGGTAATCTGAGCCAATTTTAATCAACTAAATTCTATTCTCAATCTATAAATCAAGTTTCTAACATCATCAATAATGATACCCTATAGTTTAATGTTGAATAATTCATCTTCAATATTAACATTCCAAAATGTTGATTTCCTAACCATCTGATAGACATTATAATTCTCATGTGACTTAAATTTAAAATAAAATCTTAATTTCCTGAATTTTTGAAACTAGATAAATGGTCCCTTAAAAGTATATGCCTTCTATTTCATAATATTTTTGTATGCCATATTTGTCTTCTTCTACTTACTTCACCTTTCAAATTTTTTGGAAGAAAATTTTTTTCTTAATCAGATTATTATTTTTGGGACGTGGATATAACTCCCAAGTGGATTTTGTCTCAATTTTTTAGTTCATAATTTTTGGATTTTGAACACATTTCTAACATACAACTACTTCTGTAACGACCCGAGAAACCATGTTTTGTGTAATGAAAAGTTTGTTTTACAATTTTACCTGTTATGTGAACAAACAATCATCTTATAAGATAATAATAAAAATAAAATAAAAAAACGCATCAAAATAATGAAAGGCCCTTTTATTCAAATGAGTAACATCTCAGTGGCTACAACTCACAGCAATCGAACAAAAAGTTAAGCTAACCAAAAATCCCAATTAAAAACTCGATTACAATTATAGGGAGACCGCCTAAAACCACCAGGACCCCAAGAAGGCGGTATGGGTTTCTGGAATCTATCAGAATAAACATGAGGATGGCCGAAGCCACTACAACAATGTTGAGCACCAAGGGAATCACACGAACCATCTCCTACTTTCTCTTTCAGTCACCTTGAGTGAGGGATACCGCGAGACCAGACTTTTTATAAGAACACTAATTCAACCATTGAACCCTAATGGCTATAAATATAACAGTTGGCTCCCCATGATTCTCCTATCCACTAATGTTTTATTTTGGACCGTTGGAGATAAGAATGGTTTACCCCCTGAAAGGTTCAAAAAGTTAATTATGTAATTTGCATTAATATTTATGACATCAATAATAACATAATTAATTTATTTCTTGTTTCCCCGAAATGAGAATTATATTTCCAAACAGTGAAAATTAATATTAATTTATTTCCACTATTCACTATACATATTGTTTTAACTTGAGAAATTAAACTTTTATTTTGTAATTATATTGAATCTGATGGGTTTTTACATTGCCTAAGAAATTATGTACTCAAACTCTTGCGTTATATATATATTGCATCGAACCATAAATTAAATGTACTTTATTTATCTCTAAATTAAATATAAGTAATAATATTAATTCGAATGTTTATAATTTGAATTAACAGTTTTGAAAACTATATCAAATTATGATTTTATTTACATATGTGTTTCATAATGATAATATTTATATCCACGCACTCTTTTGTCTGATTTTGAAAATAATTATAAATGTAGTAATGTTTAATGTTTAATTGTATTAATAATATTAATATTTAATTAAGGTAATTAAGATAATTAGATAATAAAGGAAAATAAAAAAATAATATGTTTTGATAAGGTTGAATTAATCAATGTTTTTTTATATTAAAAGAACCATTTACCTTTCAAAATATAATATTAAGTGATCAATAATTGTGGATTAATAATAATGTTTATATAATAAGGTTAATAAAATTATTGATGTTTTAAAAAATATATATATAAATGTATATATATATGAAACCGCGGGAGACCCATGTATCTTTTTTTTTACACCGCACCGCTGGACCGTCCGATCCTTTCCCTCCCAATCGCGGCTGTCCTTTTTTTCAGCCACACCGCATCTTAGCCATTCGATCACCTCCTGTTTAATTTCATTCATCCACCATTTTCCGATTCTCTTCTTCCCCGTGGCCTTCTCCTTCCTCACGGAGCCGTACCAGTAGGTTAGGCGGCTCGTTTTCTTCCATAGGCTGACAAGTGGACCCTTATTCTCCTCTTTTTCCAAATATTCGGCACCGAATCCCCTCGGATACCCTCCATGTAGGTTGAGACCTCTATTTTTTTTAACCCTGGTTTACACCGAAGGCCGGGTAGTTTTGCACTGAAGGCGAGGAGAGATTTTAGAACCCGACTTCTTTGATCATTCCGACCACCAGTCCAGAGTCGTTGTTTCGTCTTCCTCTCCTCCTCTCCGAGTGAAGGTAAGGGACAAGCCATGTTTTGTTTATTTTTTTATCTTCGTTATATATATTTATATAGATGTTTATATATAAGCTTATACGTATATAAACATTGTTCATACACATATGCCTGACTTTGAGGAATGTTCTGGTCCGCTTCAGTTTGGAGTCCCAAATCCGGGGTCTTTATAGTGAAGGGAAATCCCTTTGTTTCGTTTCCCTTTACTTCAATGGTTATATATACGTATATACACTTTTTATATAAATATGTAATGATATGTATGTAAGACCATATGAATCAATTCATACCCACATTCCCCTTTCTAGAATCGAACCTGAGTAAGGGGACTTTTTATTTTTTCCTTGACGTTATGCTTGGTTCAGTTAGGTTTCATGTATTCACATAGTTATATTTATATATACAAACGTACACATAAATGGAACTTTCATGCATACCGGGTCACTATTTTCTTATTGCTGGTTCCCGGGTATCTTATAACCAAACCTTCAAAACATGTAGAACTATTAATTGAGGGTTTTACCTTTTTCTTGGTTCGGTCGATTATATAAAAATTTATAATTCCATAAACCATATTTTTCTATAATATTTATTTCTTATAAGGAATATTCTGAAATTATTAACCAATTCCTTTTATATAAGTAAATGGATTTTAGCGTTTTACATTGTTTTAGTTTCAGGTAGACTATATATTTATATTTAGGTATTTATATGTGTACATAAGTATATAAATACCTATAAATGCATACACCAATTTAATTACGTACAAGTAATTTCAGAATACATAATGGATGAGTATGATTATTATGTTTTTTTTAATACATTTTGGTATAACATGATGTGTTATTAAAATTATATATACCCTTTAAAAATATTACTTCAAGAGCGATACTAAAACTATTAATATACATGGTTACATATATGATAAAGATTAAAGGATTGGTTTAATATCAAAATGACTCTTCAAATTGAAAATTTTCATTTATCAACGTGTTGACAATTCGTGCACTTTTTGTAAAAATGTGTGGCGTAAACCCCCTTAAGCATTTATATGTGTCCAGGTGAATGTGTTTTCATAAGTTCAGTTTCCAAAATCCTTTTTCAATTAATTATTATAAGGACTTGGTTATATATATATATTTGTTTTTGACACATAAGTTTATAATAATTTTAATGGATGTTAAGACAACATGTTTGTTCCACCAGTGGACTGACTTAACCTGAAAATTTATGTACCCTAGATGAAATTTATACATGTAAAGAATGAGTTTTTGCATATTTATAGAGATGAACTATGAATTTATGGGTTTAATTTAATGAACATGACAAAATTTTACATGAAAATCCATTATGTTCAGTGTTCTAGTTATTTTTCATGTACAAGAGAATGTTGATTTAGTTTATTTACATCACTGCCTATTTTGAATCCAAAAGCCTAGTTATTTTTACATTTATGATATGATCCATATCAAGTTATGGATATGTATGTAAAAAGGGGTTTTTTAAGAATTTATGAATGAAACCCTATGAAAGAAAGTCTATGTCCAGATGTGTTAGGGATGTTTTGGACTAAATTTTTTATGGAAGGGTGCTCCAGGAATTATATAGCGCTTCAATGCATTGGGTATAGTAAGAGTCTCATGAGACGTTATGTGCGATGGTCTTGGCAGTTAGCCTTGACTTGTGGTTTCATGTGCGACGGTCTTGGCGGTTAGACATAAATTGTGCTTTCATGTGAGACGGTCTTGGCAGTTAGCATTGGCTTGTGCTTTCATGTGCGACGGTATTGGAAATTATCCCTGGCTTATGCTACTATGGGAAACGGGATTAGCAGTTTTCCGTGACCCTTACTAAGTTATGTTTTAAGGTTATGACACAAGGTCTTGACAAAGTCCAGTATTATACTTTCCCTCTACATGTGATGATAAATGGTCAACCAAGGGGTTAGTCCAACTAACAGGACATCCCCTAGTTGAAAACTCCCTTGACTATGAGAATGAATTTATGAGGTATGAAATGTAACATGTGTAATATGTTGTTATCAGAATTTTATGTGACAATGAATCATTGTATGGATGTTTTCCCTGCTTACACTCAATCTTGTAGAACTGAAGTAATTTTGGGTGTATGTTATGCATCATTAATTCTTGACATGCTTGCGCTCTCTAATTTTATGTCTTCTTTAAAGCGTATTTTAAGTACGTACTTCTTCTCTGTGGAAGTGGTTTTAAAAAATGTAGGATTTTCATGTCTTAAGAAAAGTTAATGCTTATTTTTTTAGTGAAGTGTTTTATTATTTTCGAATGGGCTGCTTTGAGAAAGGGTTTTCCTAAAATGTTATTAAAACCCCTTACTGGGAATATTTGCTCACCCTAAGTTTTTGTTTAAAAATTTTCAGGAACAGTTTGTACTGATGAAGTTTATCAGAAGTAGCTGGTTTCCTAGAATCCTGAGCCTCACAATCTTCTATAGTAATGGGACATGATATATTATTTGTAAATGTTGTAATAAAATGCTGGTATATCATGTCTCATGAGGTACCCGGGGATCGGGGTCACTACAGTTGTTATCAGAGGATGGGTTCAGGAAACTCTGGAAAACTAGGTGGTATGAACATATTTCTATGATTGACTACGTAAAAATGTTATAAATTTCAGATGGCTGATGAAAATGTACCTACCAACCAACTGTCACTTCCCACTGAGGATCTAGATAACATTGTATCTCTATCTAGCCACGAGAACTTTCTAAATTACAACTGAATTCACATGACATGTAAGCTCATGTATGACGTGTCAAACTCGCCTAGGGTGCATAGTCTTCACCGAGGATTGGGGATGGATTATCTCCTAATGTTAATGAGCCAATTTACCTCTTATGCATGTCAGGGAATGTATCATGAGGGACTCTTCCGAGTGTTCATGACTGGCGAAGAATTTGGCACGATGCTTGATAACCCCTTTCAAGAAGCTGCTGCTACCGGAGACCTCCGAGCAGCTTACCTATGCTAGATTTTGCACTACGACTTCTAGGGACAGATAATGGACCTCGGAGTGTTGGGAGATGAGTCAACCCGATTTTCTCATAGGAAAGAGGTGTAGACTTATGTTTTCCAACTCCATACCTCTCACACTAATCTCAGGAGGCGTCATATATGTTCCCATGAGTTTAGTCCTCTCTGTTCAGCCTGCGTGTGGTTTGAAGAGTTAGGAATTTTTTCCACTCTTTGTGGTGTACGTTTAGTAAAATCATAATTTGTTATGTAAACTTTTGCATAAATGAAAGTTTCATGTTTCCTTTCCTGCCTCTACCTTATCTGTGTTGTTAAGAGTTTCCTTTCGATTTTTTTTTCAGATGGCTGGTCAAACGAACATCTCATTACTACCCAATGAGTTAGTTGAGGTTATCATGATCATGGAATGCATGGTGGATTATCCAACTTTTCTCCACCTGTGAGGGTCCTTCCAGCATCTGCTCGATCTAGAAAATGGTCCTCAGATTCTTTGTTTGTGTCAAGAGGATGATCTTGTTTTTTACCTTATTCCCACTGCTCAACTCCCCTACTAGAGGCGAAGGGGAAGGTACTACGAAGGCCTCTTCCAGTGTTTTACTCTGGCACATAACTTCTCTTCCAGAGCGTGCTTCCTTTTATCTACTCAAGATGGCCACCTTAGTTCAACCTATATGTTTCATTTCTTGAATTTCAGTCTCCTCAATCACATCATTCCTCTCGATTAACCTCAAGCGTGGTGTAGCCCAGAGAGTTATTGGGGAATTCATCTACTCGGACGTTTCCGAGATTTTCACCGCGCGAGCCTCGCTTTGGAAGCCCGTGTTCAGTACACACGAGCAGGAGTTCAAGACGTACTGTTCAAAGTGCATATAGGCTAGGTAAACGGAAGAACTATGTGCCAACTTTGGTATTCCGTTAACCAAGGAAGATCCACTGTTTTGGTAATGTTGTACGTTTGGGGTTACAGTTTTTTTCTTTTTATGAATAGAATTGCGAGGGTGCAATTGCTTGAAGTTTGAAGTAATGTAACGACCTGAGAAACCATGTTTTGTGTAATGAAAAGTTTGTTTTACAATGAAACCTGTTAAGTGAACAAAAAATCATCTTATAAGATAATAATAAAAATAAAATAGAAAAACACATCAAATGAATGAAAGGCCCTTTTATTCAAATGAGTAACATCTCGGTGCCTACAACTCACAGGAATTAAACAAAAAGTTATGCTAACAAAAAATCCCAATTAAAAACCTGATTACAATTACAGCGAGACCGCTTAAAACCACCAGGACCCCAAGAAGGTGGTAAGGGTTTATAGCATCCATCACAATAAACATGAGGATAGCCGAAGCCACTGGAACCGTTCTGAGCATAATGGGAATCACACAAACCATCTCCTCCTTTCTCCTTCAGTCACCTTGAGTGAGGGATACCGCGAGACCAGACTTTTTATAAGAACACTAATTCGACCGTTGAACCCTAAAGACTATTAATATAACTGTTGGCTCCCCATGATTCTCCTATCCACTAATGTTTTTTTGGACCGTTGGAGATAAGAATGGTTTACCCCCGAAAGGTTCAAAATGTTAATTATGTAATTTTCATTAATATTTATGACATCAATAATAACATAATTAATTTATTTCTTGTTTCCCCAAAATGAGAATTATATTTCAAAATGGTGGAAATTAATATTATTTTTTTCCACTATTCACTATACACATTGTTTTAACTTGAGCAATAAAATGTTTATTTTGTAATTATATTGAATCTGATGGGTTTTTACTTTGCCTAAGAAATTATATAATCAAACTCTTGAGTTATATATATGTTGCATAAAACCTTAAATTAAATGTTCCATATTTATCTCTAAATTAAATATAAGTAATAATATTAATGCAAATGTTTATAATTTGAAATAACAGTTTTGAAAACTTTGTCAAATTATGATTTTATTTACTTATGTGTTTCATAATGATAATATTTATATCAATGCACTCTTTTGTGTGATTTTGAAAATAATTATAAATGTAGTTATGTTTAATGTTTAATTGTATTAATAATATTAATCCATAATTAAGGGAATTAAGATAATTAGTTAATATAGGAGAATAAAAATAATAATAATATGTTTTGATAAGGTTGAATTAATCAATGTTTTTTTATATTAAATGTACCATTGACCTTCCAAAATATAATATTAAGGAATCAATAATTGTGGATTAATAATAAAGTTAATATAGTAAGGTTAATAAAATTATTGATGTTTTAAAATATATATATATAAATGTATATATATATATGAAACTGCGGGAGACCAGCGTATCTTCTTTTTTATAACACCGCACTGCTGGACCGTCTGATCCTTTCCATACCAATCGCGGCCATCCGTTTTTTTAGCCGCACCACATCATAGCCATTCGATCACCTCATGTGTAATCTCAGTCGTCCACAGTTTTCCGATTTTCTTCTTCCCCGCGGCCTTCTCCTTCCTCGCGCAGCTGTACCAGTAGGTTATGCAGCTTGTTTTCTTCCATAGGCCGGCAAGTGGACCCCTCTTCTCCTCATTTTACATAGAGTTGGAACCGAATCCCCTCGGATACCTTCCATGCAGGTTGAGACCTCTTTTTTTTAAACCCTGGTTTACACCGAAGGCCGGGGAGTTTTGCACCGAAGGCGAGGAGAGCATTTACCACCCGACTTCTTTGATCTTTCTGACCACTGATCCAGCGTCGCTGTTTTTTCTTCCTCTCCTCCACGCTGATCAAAGGTAAGGGACAAGATATGTTTTGTTTATTTTTTTATCTTCGGTATATATATTTATATATATGTTTATATATAAACTTATACGTATATACACCTTGTTCATACACATATGCATGACTTTGAAGAATGTTCTGGTCCTCTTTAGTTTGGATTCCCAAAACCGGGGTCTTTACAGTGAAGGGAAATGCCTTTTTTCGTTTCCCTTCACTTCAATGGTTATATATACGTATATACACTTTTTATATAAATATGTAAAGATATGTATGCAGGACCATATGAAACAATTAATACCCGCTTTCCCCTTTCTAGAATTGAACCTGAGTAAGGGGAATTTTTATTTTTTCCTTGACAGCATGCTTGGTTCGGTTAGGGTTTATGTATACACATAATTATATATATATATATAAACTTACACATAAATGGAACTTGCATGCATACTGGGTGACTATTTTCTTATTGCTGGTTCCCGAGTATCTCATAACCAAACCTTCAAAACAAGTAGAACTAGTAATTGAGGGTTTTACCTTGATCTTGGTTTGGTCGATTATATAAATATGTATAATTCCATAAACCATATTTTTCGATAATCAATTTTTTTCTTATATGGAATATTCTGAAATTAGTAACAGGTTCCTTTTATATAAGTAAAGGTATTTTAGCGTTTTACATTGTTTTAGTTTCAAGTACACTATATATTTATATTTAGGTATGTATATGTGTACATAAGTATATAAATACCTATAAATGTATACGCCTATTTAATTACGTATAAGTAATTTCAGAATACATAATGGATGAGTATGATTATTAAGTTTTTTTTAATACATTTTGGTATAACATGATGAGTTATTAAAATTATATATACCCTTTAAAATTATTACTTCAAGAGCGATACCAAAACTATTTATATACATGGTTACATGTATGACGAAGTTTAAAGGATTGGTTTAATATCAAAATGACTCTTCTAACTGAAAATTTTCATTTATCAGCGTGTTGACAATTCATGCACTTTTTGTAAAAATGTCTGGCGTAAACCGCCTTAAGCATTTATATGTGTCCAGGTGAATGTATTTTCATAAGTTCAGTTTCCAAAAACCTTTTTAAATTAATTATTATCCGGTCTTGGTTATATATTTATATATTTTTGAAACATAAGTTTCTAATAATTTTTATGGATGCTAAGCCAACATGTATGTTGCACCAGTGGACCGGCTTAACCTGAAAATTTATGTTCCCTCGATTAAATTTATACTTGTAAAGAATGAGTTTTTGCATTTTTAAGGAGATGAAATATGAATTTATGGGTTTTTTTAATGAACATGATGAAATTTTACATGACAATCCATTATGTTCAGTGTTCTAGTTATTTTGAATGTACAAGAGAAAGTTGATTTAGTTTATTTACATCACAGCTTATTCTAAAGCCAAAAGCCTAGTTATTTTTACATTTACGATATGATCCATCTAAATTTATGCATATGTATGTAAAAAGGGGTTTTTTAAGAATGTATGAATGAAACCCTATGAAGGAAAGACAATGTCAAGATATGTTAGGGATGTTTTTGACTTATGTGTTTTTTGGACGGGTGCGCTTGGAATTATATAGAGCTCCAATGCATTGGGTAAAGTAAGAGTCTCATGAGACGTTATGTGCGATGGTCTTGGAGGGTAGCCTTGACTTGTGCTTTCATGTGCGAAGGTCTTGGCGGTTAGACTTGACTTGTTCTTTCATGTCTGATGGTCTTGGCGGTTAGCCTTGGCTTGTTCTTTCATGTGCGATGGTCTTGGCAATTAGCCTTGGCTTGTGCTACGATGGGAAACAGGATTGGCGGTTTTACATGACCCGTACTAAGTTATGTTTTAAGGTTATGACACAAGGTCTTGAAAAAGTCTGGCATTATACTTTCCCTCTACGTGTGATGATAAATTTTCAACCAAGGTGTTAGTCCAACTAACATGACATCCCTTAGTTGAAAACTCCCTTGACTATGAGAATGAATTTATGAGGTATGAACTGTAACATGTGTAATATGTTGTTATCTGTCACGACCCGTCCTCAGGGCTCGTGCCATGACTACCCCATGCCCTCCTTCCATAGGCCAGGGGCTGGCGATAAGCACCAAGGCGTAAATCCTGGAAAAAGGGACGGCATTGCCTTTGCAATGTAAACAAGCACCACAGAGTAAGAAATCAGAAAAGTAAACACTGAGTAAAAACTGTAACAAGCTGTGCTGAATGTAAAAGGGGCTAGAAATACATTCCCAACTATAAAGTACAACTGAAAGGGAAAACATCAACTGAAAGGAAAAGTCACAGCGTCGAGCCTTCCTCTGAAGGTCCCACATGAATGGTGGGTACAGATAGCCTCCACAGCTCCTCGGTCCAGCCGACCGCTCCGAGTATGTCCCACCCAGTGGCCCACCTCCAGGTACCGTCTTGCTCCGCACGCCTCCACCACGATCAGCGCTGCCCGTCTTCTGCAACCAACACAACGAAGTGCGGGCATAGCCCGTGCAGGGGTGAGTATAAGCTACTCAGTAGGGACCCCGAGACACACTAAGGTCTCCCGAAATCCACAAAGGATAATCCACAAATGAAAGATACAATCATGAAGTAACAACCGAAACTGCTTAGGTATATACCCATACATATACCTAAGTCATCAATTCCCGTTCAGCTCCAACGTCCGAGCCCAAGCACAACAGAGTCCACACAGGAAAGCAAAAACATATACCCACACAGGATAGGACAACACAATCCACAAAGGAGAGTAAATAGTATTCCACATAGGATAGCTCAACACAATCCACAAAGGAGAGTAAACAGTAAACCCACACAGGATAGCTCAACATAATCCACAAAGGAGAGTAACACAGGATTAATCTCACACATGTATACTTCTTCGGATGACGATAAAGATGATCACTGATCCATCTAAGTCGTCAGACCCACAAAGGATCGATAGGTACTAACCCCCGCAAAGACCCACAAAGGATCGAGCCCACACAGGACCTGTAGGCGCTGGCTCACACAGAACCGCTGAGCGCTGACCCACACAGGATCGGGCCCACACAGGACCTGTAGCACTAACCCCCAAGGGATCGCTGAGTGCTGTAGTCATCGCAAACCACTGAGGATCTCTGCACAGTCGTTGTCGTAGTCCATTGAGGATCTCTTCAGAGTCGCCTTCGCAGTCCACTGAGGATCTCTACACAGTCGTCGCTGTCGAAGTAGCAGTCGCAGCCCGCACTAGGGTTCCCGGACACAGCAAGCTCGTTCGGGAGGGTCCGCTCCATGAGCCGAGAGGCTGATACATCAACTGACACAAAGTCCGAGGTTGATGTATCCAAAAGCTCCGTATCATCAACAGGAACTCAATGTCGCAGACGGTGCGTCAATCGGACGCCCGGTCTGAGAGTTATTGGCTTTTTCGTCCTAGGGGCCCGGTTGGTTTTTAATGCAAAACCAACCCGACCATACTCCACCTGCATCCAAACATCAGGCGGAGTGATCCAAATGATCTGTCTCACTTAGAGGAATCCACCAAAGCTGATGGCACGTCAATCGGACGTCCGTAGCTCAAGATATGAGCGTTTCCGCTCCGAGGGCCCGGTCGGTTTTGTGTACGAAGTAACCTGGCTGAACCCAAAGTATTCCGAAACCTTGAGTGTGATATACCGAAACGTCTGTCTCGATCCAAGGATAGCATTTCCGCTGACGACTCGTCGTTCGAAGGCCCGTAGCTCATGTTAGGGGCAAAAGACCAAAAACAGTCCGAAGACGGGGGGACCGGGCCCGGGCGACCCGACCCGACCCCCCCTGGGTCAGCCGAACCGGGTCGACCCTACCCGGTCCAACCCAGCCGGACACGGTCTGGTCCGGCCGGGGCGCGGCCCGGCTGGTCGGACCGGCCCGGTTCGGCTCGGCCGAGCGGCCGAGTAGCCTGGGTGCCGCGTGCCGCCACCCCCGCGGTTTGGAGGTGCCGCGGCCCTCGAAGGGCCGCGCTGTCAAGCGGACGCAGCTTCTGCTGCCTCCCGTGCGGGCGAGATGAACCCGCACGGCCGCGGATTTAGCCGCGGCGGCCCTATCCGGCGGCGCGTCGGGGCGCCACCGCCTTCGGCTGCCGGCGCTGCTGCGCCGGCGACCCGCGCCGCCGGCTGCTTCCGCGGGCCACCAGAGTTCCTCCGGTGGTCCGTTTTCCTTCCCGTATGCGCCTTTGTTCCTCTCGGGTTCCGTTCTTCACTGGTGGATCATCAAAACACCCTCGGGACACGTTTTTCCATCGCTCGCCAAATCCGCACAACCACGAAGAATGGCGGAGGGTTGTCGGGTCGTGTTCGTTTGGCCCGCACCCTCCGCGTTAGATAATAACAATGGGAAAATTATTCAACACATGAAAACAACAATTTTAATAAATTAAAATTGTTCATATGAATCTGGTTCTTTAATTTTTAAGGAAACGTTCACAGGAAAATAAAGTAAAATATTCACAACAACCCCTACCTCGTCAAGTCGTCGTCCGCGGGTTCTTCACGGAATTGGGGATCGTCGTGTCGTCGCGGTATCCGGCGTCGCGTCCTCGCGGAAGGGTGTCGCGTCGACAAACTCTGAGGTTCAAGAACAAAAAGATTTAATTAATATTAATTAAATCCTTCTTGAGTTGAAAACCATAAAGGAAAAATAAAAGAAAATATGAAACTCTCACCTCAATGGATGATCGAAGGTTCTTGTTGCGGATTAGGGAATGTCACCAAAGAACGTCACGGGAGAGGAAACATCAGCGTCGCGGCACACGGTTTCGCGTCGTCAATTTCTGCGGGTTCGGCATTCTTCGTCAGAGGTTGGCGTTCTTCGGGTTCTTCGCGTTCTTTGCGTTCTTCGCGAAGAAGGGTGAAGGCTCAAGAATTCTGTCAAATCCTCTCAACGTGTAATCCTCCAAAAGTTGTGTTGGTCTTATTTTATTATTACGCCAATAAATGAAAAAGAGGTAAGTAATGACCCATTAATTCGTAGAATTAATTCAACGAAAGAGACTGCCCATTTAATTCACGAATAAAACCGCCCAATTAAATGGTGCGTTAAGAAAATAAGAAAATGCGTCAGTTGACTTCATAATGACGGGTTTTCGCGGGTGCCTTACTTAGCGGAAAAGAAACGGTGGGGCTCGTGCGGGTCCCACCTCACAAATATCCTAGCAAGAGGGTAGGATATTTTTGGATAGCATCCTATCCAGATCAACTTAGCTTAAGTGGCTTTCAAGTGGCATCAAGTGGCTTAAGTGAAATAAAATAAATTTTGTCGAACAATTTATTTTATTTCTTAACCTTAAGCCCAATAATTAAAAACCACCACCGAGAAAATGCAACTCCAGATGAGGCATTTCTATGAAAATACCGGCGCGAAGATTCCATCGGTGCCCTCAAAATTTGATTACGGGCACCGGTTCAAAAGTTAGAAAAAACCCACTCGTCCGTTCACTGAACGTACCCGAGCCAAACTTCGGAAAATGATTGCAGGCACACCGGGCCTCCGAATCAGGTGCCGTCGTTAACTAAATTTTTGTAAAATTCCAAATAAAATTAAGAAAAAAAAAATTCCTTGAAATTTACGGGTCTATACATTACTCCCACCTCAGGGCTTTACGTCCCCGTAAAGATACATCATAAACTAGGGAAACAAATGTGGGTACTGAGCACACATCTGAGCCTCCCGCTCCCATGTGCTCTCTTGGAGGTTCCCGTGCTGCCATCTGATGCGCACAAGATGAATCGATCGCCCACGTAGGACCTGCTCCTGTCGATCCTCTATCTCCACTAGGACCTCCGCAAAAGTCTCCCCAATATCAACGTCCAGCTCCCCATAGTCAATGATATGTGTCATGTCATGCACGTATCTCCTCAGCTGAGATACGTGGAAGACGTCGTGCACCCGGTGCAACTGAGGTGGTAGAGCCAGGCGATAAGCCACCTCGCCAATCCTGCTGAGGATCTGGAATGGTCCAATGAAGCATGGAGACAACTTGCCTCCTCGGCCAAATCTCCGCAAACCACATCGATGTGAGACCCGCAAGAAGACGTGGTCACCATCTTCGAACTCTAGTGGCCTCCGCCTCCTGTCAGCATATGACTTCTGCCGGCTCTGAGCTGTCCTCATCCACTCCTGGATGACCTGGACCTTCTCTGTCATGGCCTAGACCATCTCTGGTCCCACGAGTGCTGACTCTCCAGGGTCTGTCCAGCACAAAGGAGATCTGCAAGGTCTGTCGTACAACGCCTCATATGGTGCCATCCCGATGGTGGAGTGGTAACTATTGTTGTACGTGAACTCCACCAAGGGTATGTGGTACTCCCAGCTGCGACCAAAGTCTAGGACACATGCGTGGAGCATGTCCTTGAGATTCTGAATGGTCCTCTCCGTCTGACCATCCTTCTGAGGGTGAAAGGCGGTGCTCAGACGTAGCCGCGTCCCGAACGCCTCCTGCAACCCCTTCCAAATCCGGGAAGTAAAGTGAGCATCTCGATCGGAGACGATAGACGATGGCACACCGTGAAGCCGTACAATCTCCTGAACATAGAGTCGCCCCAAGCTCTCCACTGAGCCCTTTCTCTCGGATGGGTAAGAAGCGTGCCGACTTGGCGAGTCGGTCAACAATCACCCAAATGGAGTCGTGACCTCTGGAAGTGTATGGAAGTCCAGTCATGAAGTCCATAGATATCCTGTCCCACTTTGACTTCGGGACCTCCAAGGGTTGTTACAAGCCTGCCGGTACCTGATGCTCTGCCTTCACCTGCTGGCAGGTGAGGCACCGTGAAACGAACTCTGTAACAGCCTTCTTCATGCCTGGCCACCAGTGCTATCGTCTGAGATCCTGGAACATCTTTGCCACTCGAGGATGTACTGCCAAAGGAGAAGTGTGAAACTCTCTCAGCACCTCCTCTCGTAAAGCGACTAGTACCAAGGTACGTCCTCTGAAAAGGACGTCGTGCTCTGCTCCAAGGGAGAAACCATCAGGTGCCTGTCCCGAGGATATCTGTGCACGCCACGTCTCACAGTCAGCGTCCCCACGCTGTGTCTCTCTGACCCACTGTAGAAGTGGTGGGGTGACTGTGAGAGACTGAAGGAAGTCTGCTTCGTCCCTATCCACGAAGGATATCTGCAAGGAGGCTAGCTGCTCTTTCGTCTCCTCAAGTAGGTGAATGCATGTCCTCCTGCTGAGGGCATCGGCTACTAAGTTCCCCTTCCCAATAGTATAGACTATCTCAAAGTCATAGTCCTGGTGGAACACGAGCCATCGCCGCTATCTCAGGTTCAGGTCCTTCAGTGAGAAGATGTACCTGAGACTCTGGTGGTCAGAAAAAACTATAAAGCGCACGCCCATCAGATAGTGCCGCCACGTCTTCAGTGCGAAGACCACTTCTGCTAACTCCAGGTCATGGGTAGCGTAGTTCTGCTCATGCGGCCTCAACTGACATGATCCATAGGCAATCACGGCCCACTCCTGCATCAGGAAACATCCGAGTCCGGTCCCTGATTCATTGCAGTAGACTACGTATCCAACTCCCTCCTCAGGCAACCTCAAGATAGGTGCGCTGGTCAGTCTCTATCTCAGCTCCTGAAAGATCAGCTGACATCTATCTGACCACACAAAGGGTTCCCCTTCTTCTTCAAAGATGAGACTGGCGCCGCGACTCTGTAGAAGTCCGGCACAAATCTCCGGTAGTATCCGGCTAGACCCAAGAAACTCTGCACCTCTGTCACGCTCCTGGGTGGCTCCCAAGCTAGCACTGCCTTGATCTTTGCGGGATCCACTGCAACTCCCGCCTCAGAAATGACGTTCCCCAAGAATTAGACCTCTCGTAACAAGAACTGGCACTTCAAGAGCTGTCCATAAAACTGGTGCTCTTGGAGTGTGTCCAGTATAACCCGCATGTGGTAGGCATGCTCCTCCTCTGTGGTCGAGTACGCCAAAATGTCGTCGATGAAGGCCACGACAAATCGATCGAGGTATGGCTAGAAGATCCTGTTCATGAGGCTCATGAACACTTCTGGAGCGTTGGTTACGCCGAAAGGCATAACCAAGAACTCATAGTGGCCATTCCGACACCTGAAGGTCGTCTTCTGCACGTCCCCGTCTCGAACTCTGAGCTGATGATAGCCTCACCCGAGGTCTATCTTTGAGAACCACCATGCTCCCTTGAGCTAGTCTAAGAGGTCATCAATCCTCGTTAGTGGATACTTGTTACTCACTGTCACCTGGTTCAGGTGACGATAGTCGACACACAGCCGCATGCTCCCGTCTGCCTTCTTGGCGAACAAAATCGGGGAAGCCCAGGGTGAAATACTATGTCGGATGAACCCCTTGCCCTGCAAGTCCTCCAACTGTACCCGTAGCTCTCAAAGCTCAGCGGGGGCCATCCGATACACTGGAGTGGATATCGGGGTTGTCCCGGGGTACAGATCAACATAAAAGTCTACCTATCTGCGAGGAGGTAGTCCTGGAACGTCATCGGGGAAGTCGTCCGCATACTGATCCACCATTGCAGGAAAACTAGGACTTCGCACGTCAACAACTCCAAGGATGAGGCTAGCCAACTGATGAGTGATGGGCTTCCCTCTCCTCGGCGTGAGTTAATCCTGTGCTGCAAAGGCTCCCTTCTCACCGGTGAAGGTGAACTTTCGCCCATCGGTGTGCACACATCACACCTTGTGCCTAAAACAGTCAATCTAAGCATGGAATGTAGATAACCAATCCATGCCCAAGATGACGTCGTAAGGCCTCGACACCGCTACAAGAATATCCCAGCCGAAGCTCTCTCCTCCTATAGTAATCTCACACTACCGGCACCAGTGTGTAATCGTCGAGTCTGCTCCAGTAGGGGTCTCTAGCCGTAAGGATCGATCCAACGGCTCTGCCGGAATCTCCGAGCTCCGAACAATGGAAGTGGCTATGAAAGAGTGACTTGCTCCTGTGTCTATAAGAACTGCATCAATGGTGGAATAGACACAGATCGTACCTCGAATCATCTCTGGTGCACCGTGGTCGTAGGCCTCCACTGCCTGGAGTTGTGCCTGTCTCTGCCCGCCAGCTCCCTGTGGTCGGGGCGGACCTCCTGGTGGTGGTGGTGGCAGAGCCTCAAAGCGTCGCCGACCACCTACTGCTCGGCCAGCTCCTCTACCTTGTCCGCCTCCTCCCTCCGGACTGCCACGATCGACCCTCTGCCTCTGCCTGGGTGGCCCCTCCACCATCTGCTGCTCCTCGGTACGGCGGTTCGGGCAGTCACGAGCCATGTGGCCATGCCCGCCGCAGGCGTAGCACTGCCTACCTCTTGGATGACCGGCTTCGCGCTGTGTGCCCCGCACTGCTGACCCAGTGTCCTGAGGTCGTCTACGATAGGGTCTGGTCTGCCTGGAACCCCGAGTCATCCGTCGGCTACCTGCTGCCGAAGACTCCCCCACCTGCCATCCTGCGATAGGTCTCGCTGTGGACTCAGCCAGAAATCTCTCGATCAGAAGGGCTCACTCCAGTACTCCTGCCTGGGTCGGGATGCTGAGGGAGATCAGCGATGCCCTGATCTCGTGTCTCAATCCCTGCTCAAAACTCCGGGTCTGGAAGAAGGGGTAACATACCATGTCGGTCGAGTAGCGAGAAAGATCGGTGAACCTCGCCACATACTGGGCGACCGTCAAGCTGCCCTTCCGGAGTTGAAGAAGCTCTTGAATGCGCACTGCACGGAGGGTGGTCGGGACGAACTCTAAGAGTAATAGTCTCTCGAAGTCCGTCCAGATGAGAGAGGCCTCATCATGCAACTAGAGCATCAAGCTACATCATCGTCCTGCTGTTGCGTGCAGTAGGCTCGCCGTGAGGATCACCATGAGGTCTGCTGGTGTCGTCACTAGCCTGAAAACTCGAACGACCGCCTCCATCCAGTCCTCGGCTGCCTGGGGGTCTGTCTCCCCACGAAACCTGGGTGGTCGCTAGCGCTGGAACTCGTGCAGAGCTCCAAGGCGATGTACATCATCAGCGGTCGGTGCTGGAAGCATTGGGGGCTCGGCGGGTAAAGGTACTGTCGGTTCCTCTGCTGTCAACGAGACCTGTACCGTGGCCTCGTCGCTCGGCGGGCTGTCGTCGCGCTCTACTCTCGGAACCCTAGCTAGCTACTGTCGTGGGGCCATCCTGAAAAAGAAACAAGTGCGCCACGGTCAGAACAGTATACCTGGTGAGCTGACACATGTAATCACAATGAAAACTTGAAACACACATGCAATCAATGTTTTTGTGCATTAAGTCAGAAATCAGAAGTTAGGGTCCTGGTGTATGGATACATCGGCCGCCGCACCAACACTGGACTCCCTGGACTGATAACCACACCCAATACGCTAAACACTACTACTTCACATAGAAGAATGATGAGAGTCTGCGGTAGAACCGAACTCCATTGATACTAATTTGTCACGACCCGTCCTCGGGGCCCGTGCCGTGACTACCCCAAGCCCGCCTTCCATAGGCCAGGGGCTGGCGACTAGCACCAAGGCATAAATCCCGGAAAAAGGGAAAGCATTGCCTTGGAAAAGTAAACAAGCACCACAGAGTAAGCAAGTGGAAAAGTAAACACTAAGTAAAAACTGTAACAAGCTGTGCTGAAAGTAAAAGGGGCCAGAAATAAAAGCCCAACTGTAAAGTACAACTGAAAGGGGAAAACAGCAACTGAAAGGAAAAGCCGCAGTGTCGAGCCGTCCTCTGAAGGTCCCACCTGAAGGGTGGGTAAAGATAGCCTCCATAGATCATCGGTCCAGCCGTCCGCTCCGAGTATGTCCCGCCCAGTGGTCCACCTCCAGGTATCGTCCTGCTCCGCACGCCTCCACCACGATCAGCGCTGCCCGTTGTCTGCAACCAACACAAAGAAATGCGGGCATAGCCCGTACAGGGGTGAGTATAAGCTACTCAGTAGGGACCCCGAGACCCCCAAAGGTCTCCTGAAATCCACAAAGGATAATCCAAAAAATAAAGATACAATCACAAAGTAACAACCGATACTGCTTAGGTATATGCCCATACATATACCTAAGTCATCAATTCCTGTTCGGCTCTAACGTCCGAGCCCAAGCACAACCTAGTCCACACAGGAAAGCAAAAACATATACCCACACAAGATAGAACAACACAATCCACAAAGGAGAGTAAACAGTAATCCACATAGGATAGCTCGACACAATCCACAAAGGAGAGTAAATAGTAAATCCACACAGGATAGCTCAACACAATCCACAATGGAGAGTAACACAGGATTCAGCTCACACAGGTATACTTCTTCGGATGACGATAAAGATGATCACTCATCCATCTAAGTCATCGGACCCACAAAGGATCGATAAGTACTAACCCTCGCAAGGACCCACACAAGACCTGTAGGCGCTGGCTCACACAGAACCGCTGAGCGCTGACCCACACAGGATCAGACCCACACAAGATCGGGCCCACACAGGACCTGTAGCACTGACCCCCAAGGGATCCCCGAGTGCTGTAGTCGTCGCAGTCCACTGAGGATCTCTGCACAGTCGTCGTTGCCGAAGTAGCAGTCGCAGCCAGCACTAGGGTTCCCGCACACAGCAACCTCGTTCGGGAGGGTCCGCTCCACGAGTCTAGAGGATGATACATCAACTGACACAAAGTCCGAGTTTGATGTATCCAAAAGTTCCGTATCGTCAATAGGAACTCAACGTCGCAGACGGCGCGTCAATCGGACGCCCGGTCTGAGAGTTATTGGCTTTTTCGTCCCAGGGGCCCGGTTGGTTTTCATGGCAAAACCAACCCGACCATACTTCACCTGCGTCCAAACATCGGGAGGAGTGAGCCAAAAGATCTGTCTCACTTAGAGGAATCTACCAAAGCTGACGGCACGTCGATCGGACGTTCATAGCTCAAGATATGAGCGTTTCCGCTCCGAGGGCCCGGTTGGTTTCGTGTACGAACCAACACGGCCGAACCCAAAGTATTCCGAAACTTTGAGTGCGATATACCGAAACGACCGTCTCGATCCAAGGATCGTGTTGCCGCTGACGGAGCGTCGTTCGGATGCCCGTAGCTCATGTTACGGGCGAAGGACCGAAAACGGTCCGAAGATGGGGGATCCGGGCCAGGGCCGACCCGAACCGACCCCCCTGGGTCGGCCGAACCGGGTCGACCCGAACCGGGTCGAACCGACCCGGTCCGACCCAACCGGACCCGGTCTGGTCCGCCCGAGGCGCGGCCCGGCCGGTCGGACCGGCCTGGCTCGGCTCGGCCGGCCGAGCAGCCCGGGTGCCACGGGGCACCGCCCCCGCGGTTTGGAGGTGTCGCGGCCCTCGAAGGGCCACGCTGTCAAGAGGACACGGCTTCTGCTGCGTCCCGTGTGGGTGAGCTGGACCCGCGCGGCCGCGGGTCCGCTGGCCGCCGCCGCCTCCGGCTACCGGCGCCGCCGCGCCGGCGACCCGCGGGCCCCCGGAGTTGCTCTGGTGGTCTGTTTTCCTTCCCGTCTGCGCCGTTGTTCCTCCCAGGTTCTGTTCTTCACTTCCGGATCATCAAAACGCCCTCACGTCACATTTTGTCGTCGCCCGCCAAATCCGCACAACCACGAAGAACGGCGGAGGGTTGTCGGGCCGTGTTCATTTGGCCCGCACCCTCCGCGTTAGATAATAACAACGGGAGAATTATTCAACCCATGAAAACAAAATTTTTTATAAATTAAAATTGTTCATATAATTCTGGTTCTTTAATTTTTAAAGAAACGTTCACGGGAATATAAAGGAAAATATTCACAATAACCCCTACCTCATCAAGTCGTCATCCGCAGGTTCTTCGCGGAATTGGGGATTGTCGCGTCCTCGCGGTATCCGGCGTCGCATCATTGCGGAAGGGTGTCACGTCGACGAACTCCGATGTTCAAGAACAAAAAGATTTAATTAATATTAATTAAATCCTTCTTGAGTTGAAAACCAAAAAGGAAAATTAAAAGAAAATCCGAAACTCTCACCTCAACGGATGATCGAAGGTTCTTGTGGCGGATTAGGGAACGTCGCCGAAGAACGTCGTGGGAGAGGAAACGTTGGCGTCGCGGCACACGACGTCGCATCGTCGATTTCTGCGGGTTCGGCGTTCTTCGTCGGAGGTCAGCGTTCTTCGCATTTTTCGCATTCTTCGCATTCTTCGTGAAGAAGGGTGAAGGCTCAAGAATTCTGTCAAAGCCTCTCAACATGTAATCCTCCAAAAGTTATGTTGGTCTTATTTTATTATTACACCAACAAACGAAAAAAAAGTTAAGTAACAACCCATTAATTCGTAGAATTAATTCAACGAAAGTAACTGCCCATTTAATTCATGAATAAAACTGCCCAATTAAATGGTGCATTAAGAAAATAAGAAAACACGTCAGTTGACTTCCTAATGACGGGTTTTTGCGGGTGTGTTACTTAGCGGAAATGAAACGGTGGGGCTCGTGTGGGTCCCACCTCACAAATATCCTACCAAGAGGGTAAGATATTTTTGGATAGCATCGTATCAGGATCAACTCTGCTTAAGTGGCTTTCAAGTGGCTTCAAGTGGCTTCAAGTGGCTTAAGTGAAATAAAATAAAGTTTGTCGAACAATTTATTTTATTTCTTAACTTTAAGACCAAAAATTAAAAACCACCACCGAGCAAACGCAACTCCGGAAGAGGCGTTTCTAACCAAATACCGGCGCTATGAATCCATCGGTGCCCTCAGAATTTGATTCCGAGCACCGGTTCAAAAGTTAGAAAAATCTGCTTGTCCGTTCACTGAACGTACCTGAGCCAAACTTTAGAAAATGATTCCGGGCACATCGGGCCTCGGAATCAGGTGCCGTCAGAAACTGTGTTCTTGTAAAATTCCAACGAAAATTACGAAAAATAAATTTCCTTGAAATTTACGGGTCATTACATTATCATAATTTTATGTGCCAATCAATCATGTTATGGATGTTTTACCGTCCTACACTCAATCTTGTAGAACTGAAATAATTTTGGTTGTATGTTACTCATCATTAATTCATCACATGCTTGCGCTCTCTGATTTTATGTCTTCTTTAAATATTATTTTAAGTACGTACTTTTTCTCTGTGCAAGTGGTTTTAAAAAATGTAGGATTCTCATGTCTTAAGAAAAGTTAATGCTCAGTTTTTTTAGTGAAGTGTTTTATTATCATCAAATGGGCTGCTTTGAGAAAGGGTTTTCCTAAAATGTTTTTAAAATCCCTGACTGGGCATATTTTCTCACCCTACGTTTTTGTTTAAAATTTATTAGACACGGTTTGTACTGATGAAGTTTATCAGAAGCAGCTGGTTTCAAAGAATCCGGAGCCTCGTGATCTTCTTTAGTAATGGGACATGATATATTATTTGTAAATGTTCTAATAAAATGCTGGTATTTCATGTCTCATGAGGTACCAGGGGATCGGGGTTGCTAAAACATCAACCACATTTCATGGTTCAATTTTTGTTCTACGCGTTGAATGGTTTTTAGTCCATACTCTCATCCTTGTTTTCATAGGATAATGTTTAATTAAAAATATATCTTCAATTTTTACAAACCATTTCAAACATTGAATAGATTTTATATTACTTTCATTTTCTATATCATGATGACAATAATTTTAGGAATATATTTCACCAATATTTTGTAGTATTTCAGATTTCTTTTCAGCTTGTATGGTATGATATCGACTAATGTTTTCTCAATAAAACTCCAAATTATATATATAATTAACATAATAATAAATATGTTCCATTAATTCTAACATCTAATTTATTGAAAACTTTTGAAACTAGTTTTTCATGCACATATACCCACTACCATAAGAAATGTATACCATAAAGTCACCTCAATCAACATTTTCTTAAAAAGTTGAAATATTACTCTCTTTCATAAATATAAATCATAGACTACTAATAAAATTTAATTACTTGATTATTAGAATATTCTTTTACCACATATAAAAATTATTATTATGTGTCTTAGGACTCAAAATGAATGAGTTATAAATGTGTTCAAGAGTACATGCAACTACTCTCAAAATATACTTTCATACATTATTTTAACTAGGATTGTTTTTTCCAGCTTAAAAATGATTCTATTCTTCCAATTAAATATACCATTCTATTGAGATTTATATTGGGTGATGACATGATTTTTGAGTCCATGTTTGGATAGTTATATTTGAAATTAATCACATCTATATTCCCATTCATTATCATATATCAATTTCATGACTAAGAGTCATAACTCTTTTTTACCCTTTCCTGTGAAATCATTGAACCTCGTAGTTGATTATAATTTATATAATGAACATAAAAATATTCATTTAAGTAAAATTAACAGTTAATTTAATGGAATATATATCAAATAAAATAATATTTTTTCCATAGTGGACCACATAAATAATTTTTATTGGGCTCTTGAGGTTAGGTGGGAAGAATGAGAATCTTATTATGCTATTTAAGAGTCGTCTTCCCATTATATCAAATTCTACAATCAATATTAATATCAATTTGTAGATCCGACCGATCTCTATAAACAACATGTTTTAGAACTTTTCTTCACCCCCTTTAGCAATGATGACCAATATTTCTATTTCATATAACAGTAACATATTTTTCACCATAATAACATAGATATTGGATAACTAATTAAAAAAACTTCTATTCATTATTTTTTACTTCTGTTATAAAAATTTCATGACATAATATTTTAATTATACATGATACTACTAGGAAAAAATATTCATTCTTATAAATTCAAAGATATATAACACAATTAATATTGTTCTTTAAACCTTCCACATATAAAAAAAATTCTATATTAAAATTTAAGAATCTATTTAAATAGAGACAATCCACATGTTTTTGTAGAATAGTAATTTCCATAGGTGATTAGTCCACCTATATGCCTCAATGAATTTTAGATTCTTCATATCAATAATAATTTGGGAAGATCATCGACCCTCAAGGAACCGTATATTAGTTATTTTTTTCCTTCAATGAAATATTTACAAGACTTGATTTTTCTTCCATGAGATATTTATTACCCATTAAATTTTCAAAATATGATACTTTCCCTAGAATTATTTATATAAAATTCATTACACCATAACAAAATTTCACAATAGTTCGAAATATATCCTTAGGGAACATGAATTATTCATAGATTTGTAAATGGAAAAACATTCTTCAAGACCCATATTCTCTGAGAATGAGCTTTCTTCTCATCTAAATCATTCTCACTTTTTAAAAAATTGATACTTTTAAAACATGTCAATGTTTTATCTGATGTTTTAATTATAATTGTATCCATTAATTTTGTCTCTAATGATTTTTCATTAATTATGAATATCAATCTTTTGAATGTTATAAATATTTTTTTTAAAAGATGATTCTATATGAGTTAATTTTTTCCTTGTATTTAAGCATTATGTTAAAGTATTTCAAGCTACCAATTATTTTTTGACTCCAAATGATAAGAATGTTGTCTAGTAGAAAGTCCATTTTTTTTTGAAAAACATTATTCCATTAAGTCATAAAAGTAGTTAAACTCATACATAAATGAAATAATTTTAGTTAAAGGCTAATTTTCAAATATAATTATTATGATGGATCACTATTATGAAACCTTATATTGACAAGAATTCCATACATTCACAAAAAAATACAATCACAAGAAATACACATGATCCAAAAATCATTTTTGATTTGAATAGAAAATTAAAAAAACTTATGACCAAACTCTAATGTAATAGGATTGAAGGATTGCCTTATTCAAAGAGAATGTTTTGATATTTTGATAATTTCTTACAATAACCAAAAAACCAAATTGATTGAGTAATCTTTATAATTATAAGTATTACAATACTGAAGAATCATGATGCATTATATAATTATGTATGTTTATGGGATTTTATTTCAATTATGGAGTGTTTTTTAAGAATTTTAGTATATTATGGAAATTTTACTCCAACTCATGCTTTATCGAAAGTAAATATATATAAATTATAAATGGTCTTTGTAATTATAGTAAACATTTTCATATTGGTTAATGTTTAAATGATTAAATAAGCTTCACCAACATGATAATAAAATTTCACTATTTATATTTCATTTTTAATTGAAAAGGAAAACATTATTAAATTCTTAATATATCATTCATTACTTATGACCATTTAAATTATATAGAGATATTATAAATTCTAAAGGGAGGCGTATTGTGTAGATTTTGATTGGTGAACAATCGAAATATAATGAGTGGGTTTACACTCTGTTTTAAAAAAAATCACATCATGTATCGGAAAAACGATATTGGTACTTTTTTTACCATGTAGTTACATGCATTGAAAATGATGAAAATTTAGAGCTATTTCGACATGTTCATTCCTTATCTTTAAAATTTATTCCTGAACTACTAGTTTTTTCTTGCAACTAGTTACATAACTCATAATCCCTCGATCAATATACTTCTTTAATTTTACACTCAGGTTCTAAGTGTGTAAATACCAAGGATATATACAGTAATAAGGGAGATCCTAGTTGAATTCAATTAGATCCTTTTGAAATATGTTGTATTTTCTTACTTTGAACTACTGAGGTCGTTGGGAATAAGGCCAACAATGATAAAATCACCAAGATAATAGATATATTTTTCCTCTTAGCCAATAATTCCTTGTATTAATAACGACCAGTCATATATATGTTTATTAAAATCCATTCTTTGTTTTTTGAATGAAAACGTATTTTCACTAAATTTTTCATTATCTAAAAATGACCATAGGTTATAAGTTATCAACCATGGAAAAATTTATTAAAAAGTATCCATGTGACATCAAGTCATATAATGAGACGACCCACTGTCTCAATAAATTGTGGTTGAGTTTCTTAATTGAAACAGTGACCACATGAACATCATGATTGACCGTGAAAAAAATGGCATCATATCCTAGTGATCAAAAACCAAGTAAGATCAACTACGTGATAAAACAACCCAATATAAATCAATTTCATAGAAATTGTTTCAAGAGATTGCCAATTATTTAATAGATTGTAATAATAAAAAGATCAACCTCTATAAAATGATTTACCGTAAGAAAAAAATGTTGATGATACAATACAACAATTCAATGTGATTAAAAAATTATGACATGGATGATGAAGTGGATATATGAAGTGACCATCAATAGGGACATGGAATCATTAAATAGACCAAAATTAAATGTATTTATTATATTATTTTCATTAATACTAATCCAACCACTTTTTTATGAAGAATTTAACACATGATAGATGTATTAAATGAATTAAGACTTCTATAAAAATTCATGTATCGTCATAATTATTTTTAAATAAATATTTTCATAGAATATATTTTGAAAATAAAACCAGATATATGAAATATATAGGTATGAATGGATAATAAATAATATTTTGTTTACTTTTCTAAAAAAGACATGAAAGAAGACAAACAGGTACACTATTTTCCTAAGTATCTGAAATGTTGTTCTCGAACTAAATCATTGCATCAATGAACATTAAAAATAATTAAGATTAATTTTTGTAAAATGATAAGAAAATGAAAAGTGATGAACTACATGTAAGATAACATAGAAGTATACTCCCCTATATAGATTTATTTTCTTCATCATAATCTGTTTTATTTTCATTCAAGATGTCTATGTGAATTTTATTTGTAAATCTTAATCATTGATTCCCGATAAGAACAAGAGAGTGAAATAAACTCCCCCTCACTCTTAATATATTATTTATCTATGATTCCATGAAGTACTGTAGAAGGGGTTCTCTCTTGGACCACCTACATGATGTTTTTTTATTTCATTTATCCCACATATATATGTGGTAGAGGCTTTCAAATTATTCTACGTTATTAGTTGTTGTGTAAAAACCCGATCTAGGTTTTGGATCAGTTAATATAATAATAATATACTTGTTAGTGGTTGATTTTCATATGAATGTTATGAAGTCTCAACTTGAGACTCCACAAAATTGTTTATTTTAGTTGTATATTTAATTATTTTTATATACTCTATATAGAAAACATTATTACAAAAATATAAATTGATAGTGGGCTATAAGATGTGTTATATATATAATGAAAGTTTTTTCTTGGCGAGTTTTCACAAATAAATACATTCAAAGTTAATTTAATTGATTTGTGATCATTATTTTTATAATATTTTCCATAGATCAAATTATATAATTCTATTCCTTTAGTTAGTTGGTGTTTTTTTATTATTTTTTGGGATTTAAGAATCAACTATTTGTAATTATATATTTTGTTTATTATCAATTCACCAAATTCTATATTTTCCACTCTGACCAATATTTTGTGTCAAAGGACTTCAAAATATATTTACATTTGGATATGGTTGTATATAATGATCATAAATTTCTATAAGACATCAATTTACACCATTATGGATAATAAAATATCATAAAAAATACATTAATATGCCTCCTTATATAATTGAAACTAATAATCATTAATGGAATATTAAGATGAAAATTCAGTTACTGTGTATTTAACTAGAGATATGGAATATTATTGTTGATAAATATGACATTTCATGAGTGGTTAGAGTTGATAAGAGTTATTCCTTTAAAGCATCATATTATTGTAATTATGAATCTAGTAATTTTTTTCTATTGTGCTTTAGGGGATGATTAATTTAATAAAATGTGTTCATGTTTTTCTTCATTTGATATTTTGGATACTATTTTTATAACACATATGGGGACTTTAAATGTTAAAGGAATTCATTTAAAGACTTATAGTATTTAATAATATTCATTCAAATGATTCTTGATAAATCCATTTTTGATATATATATCCCATTTTTAATGAAATATTTTACACCATGCAAGAACTGAGAAATAAAATTACTAACAGTGATCCTGTGATGTGACATAATAGATGATTTCCTGATAGGTAGAGGGGAACATCATTCTCTATTAGAGAAACCATCAATATTAGTACACTACAAGTAAAGTAACTAATTTAAAAAAAAGAAAACTGATATATTATGAGGAATATAAATTAAATAAGGAATAAAATGATAATCAAATGAGGAAGTTAGGAGACTTCAAGACTTCAAACTCAATACAGAAATAGAAGATCAATGTTTAGAGATCTTTTTGATAAACAATCATATAGTTATAGTAATGAATAAATTCATATTATAAAAATATGATTCGTAATGTTTTAAAAATAATATTATTCAAAAATTCAAATTATTGATGAATTTATTACAATAATGAAAAATAGAGGAATTAATTGAAAAATGATAACTACATCAATGGAATAATGTACTATGAGTGTAAGAAAAAATGACACATAAAATTACACCATCATAAGAAAAAATATTATGAGAATTACGACAAAAAATAAAATCATTATAAACAGGGTAAGAAATCCACTTAGTGTTCCTTTAAATATTGTCAAGTAAATTTGACTCTGATAGTGATAATGGAGCTAATATCAGTTTCATTCAAAACAGATTTTTGGTATAAAATGTTATCCTTATATCATATTTTCATATTTATTACTATATTATAAAAAAAATATGAGGAAATTATGTATAGTAAGGCCCTGTTTGAGTACTTTAATACCATATAAGAAATATGTAATAAAGATAATGATAAATACACATGTTTAAAGAATAAATATTATTTATCTTTTCATTTTAAAAATATTTTTTTATTTATCTTAAAATTATAATACTCAATTTTTAAAATAGAGTAATTAAATTAAAATGTCTAATAAATTTAAGAATGATATAATATGATTTACTAGTGGTATAATAACTCTAAATCATATACATTTTAAGAAATCTATACCGAAATATACTTCATAAACTGGTTAACAACCTAGATAGAGATCATTTATAATACTAAATTTATACATTATCATAATTCTGATAGTTCTATAATTAATTTTTAATATTGTTGAACAAATAATTCATTTATTTCTAAAATAATAACTCATGTTTATGGAAAACTAGTTACTCCATATTTTATTCCTAAATATTCTATTACTAAAATTTCTTTACCCATGAAAAGATTGGTACCACAATAAGTTATTGTTTAATAATTTCCTATTAGAAAATTGTTTAAAGAGTTCTAGTAAGAACTTATGGTATCCAAATAGTAGTTATTCCAAAATAATGACCGGGGAGTTTTAAAACATCCTGAACATAATCATTGTTGATGTTAGAAATTTCACATTTAGTGACAATGACAAAGAAATATAATTAGACTTTCTTTGTAACTTCCTGAACCATCTGACATGTTAGATTGAAAAACTTTTGTCGTTTTTGAGGTGTCTGGGGGTAGTCCAGGGTGTTTTTTAGACCTGTGAGTAAATCCAACACTATGTCATTCCAAAATATTTCCATATTTCTATTTTTACAATAGTGTGTCATTTATGGTGGCATTTCATAGAGTAAATGATTCATTTCTAGTGGCATATCATCTTTTTGGTGTGTCATATTGGCAGTGTTTCATCATGGAAGTGCGTCATTATTGCGATGTTTCATTTCTGGCAGTGTTTCATCCTGGGGATGTGTCCTTCTAGATGGGTGTCATTTTTGGTGGTGTGTCATTATTGGCGTCGTGTAATCTTGGAGATGTCAAATTTTGGAGGTGTGTTATGATGATGGTGTGTCATTTTGGTAGCATGTAATAATGGCAGTCTGTCATCTAGTATTTATTTCATTATGGCGATGTGTAATTTTTGGAGGTGTTTTATTTTGGAAGTGTGTCATTTCTCACAGTGTGTCATCCTAAAGGTGTGTAATTTTGGTGGAATTTCATTTATGGTTGTGTGTCATTCGTTTAGTTTTTAATTTCCAATAGTTTTTGTTTTCATAGAATTTTATATTTCTTAAAAAAATATAGATTTTCCATTTTTGAAACCTTTCATACTGAAAATGGGTCTGAATTCCTTAATATTGGGGTTTCACATCATTTCAATTTAGATTAAATATATCTTTAAATTATAAAATCACTGATATGTTTTAAAAATTTTAAACTAATGATTTTAATGAGATCCAGATTTAATTCCCCACTAAACAATTTCAATTCTTTTTATTTTCAGATATAATCATTCTAAGGACTAGATCATCCCTTAATTTTATCCTTATTCGTTATCTTTATACTGATGTTTCCAAATCATTCTCTAAGGGAGTCGTAGAACATGATGTTTTTACCAAGTTGTATTTCTCACTACCATAGGGGCAATTTCCTTCTGTACGTGCACCACCTATTTTGGTGGAGTAAGTTGGTGAAGGGATTCTTCCTTTAATGTAGGATTTAAATCATATTTAGGGAATATCTATCATGCGAGATGGTTTTATGTATAATTATCTTTACAGAGATAGATGATTTAAAATTAAGAAGGATAATAGAAATCATCTAAAATAAATATTACCATGAAAGGTAATGTAATATATAAACATATAGAATCTTATTATTTTGTTATTTTATGAATTTTATGGGAAAATTACCCTCTAAAAACCATGGACATTGGTGATATATGATTTCACTTCTATCATGTGAACACTATAATACATGTTTTGTTGTTTCTGTCAAACATTTTACATGTAATCAGATAACTACATAAAGTCAATTAATGAATTCAATAACCTGAGATCTGATGGCTTGCGTGATAACACCCTTAATTAAAGAAGTCAAACTGAATAAGAGATCCCTTTCTAAATATGAAAATGTGTTATGTTGTGCTATGCGATATGATGCTTGTAGGGGTAGTGGGTACAATAAGTTTGAGAAGAGGGGTTACAATGAAAGGAGGTGGTGGTTGTGGTTGAGAGGCTATTTCAATATATTTCTTATAGTGTGTTGTTATTATTTAGATTCCCGATTATTATGGATAGTGATAACAATGACCGTGGAAAATTAATTAATACATGTTTTAGTGGAATGGTTTTGTAATGGGGAATCTAGAAAACGGTATAATATTAATTAATGAAAGAAAAGGAATTGTGACATTCTTAATGCTTATGTGGGGTTGTACATTTAGTCTTGGCAGTGGACGTGGGGGACCTGGTGAGTTTGGTGGTGATCTTATTGTAAACCCACTATTAGTTATTGTATGGTTTTGTATATATATATGTATGATATGTTTTATTTTCCTTACAATTTATATACACACCGTAGCCAAGTTTATCACTTTGTGTCGGTACCTGCATAGTCATGTGGGGGGTTTCCTTCCTAAGATCTTTTTGGCAAGATGGATGGATGGAAACATTCTAT
The DNA here is from genome assembly GCA_963277665.1 of Viscum album. Taxonomy (NCBI): domain Eukaryota; kingdom Viridiplantae; phylum Streptophyta; class Magnoliopsida; order Santalales; family Viscaceae; genus Viscum; species Viscum album. The sequence continues at coordinate 1,046,184,765 of OY728135.1, read as the reverse complement.
TACATACTACCTCTTCCAAGAGATAATGGTCGAGTTGTCTTTGGGCATGTTGTGATGTGTAGTCCCAGGAGTTTTCAGGATGAGTTGTGATGTGGAAAGATGTGTTTCCCAGGTGCATGCAGGTGAGATGTGTGGTGAGGTATAGCCTAGGTGTTCACGGGGGAGATTTGATGTTACGTATTTGGAAGTGGTGGGAGTTTCAGGATGTTTGACATTTGGGTGTGAGAGAATTAAATTAGTGGAAAAGTGGTGTGGGGTATAAAATCTTCGTTTTGCTTTATGTTATATTATACTAAGTGGTTGTGCTATTTGGTTAGTGTGGCCAGTTGAGGATGGGGATATGGTTAGTCAATCAGTTAGGTAATATTTGGTTTTGTTGTTTTCTCATGGGTGCATTTGTATACTCCTTCCACATGGCAAAAGAATTTTTTTCCTACTACGTATACATTTATGCTAACCATAGGCATTTTAATCATTTTTCATGATTCCAGGCGGACAATGTAGACTGTGATGGACCTTAGTAGCCATAAACATGGATAGTTTATGTGTTCCTACTCTAGTTTTGTTATCTGTATTTTACATTGGATACTTTTATAAGTATCTCTTTTATTCACAATTGCATTGTGGGTTGGATTTTGGTTTTCTTATAAATATATATATCATGGATTTGATTATGGGTGATACATCCAAACTCAGTAAATTTTTTTCTTTATAGAGGTAAATGATATTCTTAATTTTTTTACCCTCAATACTAGTTTCCAACCCAGGACATACTGAAGGAAGGACTTATTTGTCATCATCTCTCTTCCTTTATAGAAAAATATTTAGTGGGAGGAGGTCATGATAGAGTGGTATCCAAGGAATTCTAAGAGTTATGGTGGTGTTTGATGTCTGGCATTTTGAGAAATTCATGGATTGGTATAGTAATAGTTCCAGTTGAACTTATTACATGATATAGGACAGGGAGACTAGTTAGGACATGAGATTTTACGGTGCACATGATCTAGTGAAAAGAATCTGGTCTTTTTAACAACCATTTGTTATGGGACTACATTTAGGGTAGAGATCACAGTGAGGTACATACATCATGATGGCTTGTGTAATTGTTTGAATTGGGTTGTTTGGTGAAAGAAAAATGGATAAAATTCATTAAATGGACTAATTTTATTTAAAACAAATCATAAAAAAAATCTATAATATTTAGATTAGGAAATCATATTTTCTCTTTTAGCTATTGGTCCTGGTCATTGCCTTTGTGTGGGTCAGGGAGTGGTGGTTTAGTAGGCTGACCTGAATGATTGATAGTGTATTGATCCGACTAATGATTATGATTAGTGGTAGGCTGTGTCACACAATTTTCAATTATAGGCATTGGAAATGTGTAACGAGGGATTTTCAGATATAGAAATTGAGAGTTTGATAGAGGAGATGGAGATCTATTTTTTTTATCCAATACCTGAAAGATTATAGAGGGGAGATTCACATCAGTGGTGGATGTTGTACCTTGGTGAGGATAGGGTGATAGATGTTTTATGGGTCTACTTCCAAAAGGAGTTTTAGGTAGAGTTCCACTCAGTGGACATGAAGGATGAGAAGAGTTATGAGCTACCCTCCCTTGAGTAGGGTAGTATGTCTATATGTGATTTTTTGATTATGTTCAAGGACCCTTTTCAGTTCACCCCTAATATTTTTCTAAATGAGTCCCAAGTGAGGAATCATGAAGAGGTACTCTGTCCTTTTATCAAGTATTATGTTACATATTTTATGTTTCCAACAAACCCGGAGGATTAGAATAAGGTAGAAGTGATCATGTAGATGCACTCATGAGGAATTTTTCCATGTGTGGGGAACCAAAAAGGTTCAAGGAGTATGGTTGTTGGTATAAAGCCATAGGTGTCAGGGCATTCAAGGTTTAGAATGGTTGGGTGTCGACATCAATAGATTAACTATCGACCAACGGGTTTTTGTACCATTCATGTGGTCTTGGAGTCGATATATATCATATATTGGGTTCGTGTTAACCTATAGGACCTATGGCTCTTTACTAATTGAGCTCAGTTTATAGGAGGTGGGTAGGTTCAACTTCTTCCTCAGCATCAATTACGAGAAAAGCCATTTCAAAAGCAAGAGAAATATGCTTATGGTCCAACAGGACAGGTGTGGCCGGTAGAGGCTATCCTTGGGATGTTACTTTAGCTTAGGGTCCTTAACTAGATCATTTTCATGGAGTAAAGTATCAACATAGGGATAGGGGATCCAGGTGTAGTGAGTTGCATGTAGCAGAAGATGGGGCCCCAAATGGTCCAAAAATCATTTGAAATACAATCAGATCATCATCTATGATTGTCTATATTTTTTTATTGTAGACATTCACACTCTTTTAGGCAACCCACACTAGACCATGCTCTGTGACTAGATGTATAGAGGCTTCCCAGGACCCTCATATAGACTATGCTAGAAGGATGCTAGACCATCTTGTTTTATGTGTTCCAGCGGTGTAGACTAATGATGGGGCTGTATTAGTCCTACGTGTATGATTTCATTCTTGAGATAAACTCACATGATGTTATAGATGGAATAATATGGTTTTATTTTGTATATAATTTTATTAGCTACTTTAGGAGGAGAATCATTTTCTCGTATGTGGATGGTCAGCAGGATGTTTACAATTGTGATCTAATATATGAGGTAGAAAAAGACACATATATCCCTATATTTCCTTGACGGATGAGATGTATGTCGATTGGGCACATGCCAACCATGGGGCATGAAAAAACAGTATTTATATTACCAAACTATTGTATAGTAATTAATGAAGGGTAGTCTTCTGAAGATGATTTCACACAAAATAAGGTTATCACTTTCAATTGGTTCTAATAATTTTTTTTAATTAAATTTGAATAATGTGAGTGAAATAAGTAGTTTAACTTGATAGGTTTTAAAAAAATGATAAAGGCTGTAATTAGAGCAGGTTTGTCTAGACATAGTTTTGTGCTATCATGATTTCCAATTTTTTATTTTTTTTCAAGAGATTGGTATGGGAGATATTTATCTACCAAGTACTTTTTCATACATTTCTAGATTATTATGATGATAATATTTTTTTTGAATCATTGGTTAGGTATATTCTCATTCCTTTGTGTGTATCATTATAGTTTGTTTTCTTGATTAATTAGGAATATCCTTGACCGAGGTTTTTTATTCCCCAATAAACCAATATCCCAACATACAAAATTACACATGTTCAAATTAATGTCAACACTCACCACCCATCCAAAAATTTATTCCATCATATTAAGAAAATAATTTTTTGGAAGGAGTTATGTATCATGTTCAAAATAATTAAAAAATAATAAAATTAAAACCTAATGCAAATACATTTTATATTTAAAACTTAATTATGAATTGAAGCCATATTTAGAAATAAGAATATTTCTTATTAATTTTAATCACAAGAAGTCATGAAAATCACAGAGGTACAGCCTCACCCATTTATGATCACTCAATGAGACTACAACTCCATGGATGAGGAAGTCAAGATGATATGGGAGAGGGGATAAATTATAGTTTAAAGAAAATAAAATAAAAATAATGAAAATAAATAAACTTTTAGGAGGTCTTTGTCGAGTTATTCCCTCATCGGTCGATTGGATTGTGTAGTATGGATTGGAATTCTTTGGGAAGGATAAGATCTCCTACATTTATAGGTCTAAATTTATCTTTGAAATTTTTCCCATTATGTTGTCAATTAATTCATGGTATCCTTGATCAATGTATTTAATAAATATATTATGTGACTCCACTACAAATTTAATCATATTTTTCAATGTATAGAGAGATATATGTCCATTTTACACTGATAATTTATTCTTTCCATGCAGACACTCCATATTTCATATATGTGGTTTCCCTTGTATTAATTTTCATTAAAACATCCAATAATGCATGTAACCCTTAATTAAAGTTGTTAAATAATTTATTATTAGTCTACCCTTAAAATTTTAGAGTAATTGAAAATTAAATCATGATAAATGTTCCCAACAACAAAAATATCCAGATATGTGAATAGTTTACAAAGCCCAACATGTGAGCTGGTTTTGAATATCATGATAGTGGATTTAGATTTGGTTCCATAAGAACTAAATCAATAACATTATCTATATAATCAAAAAAATAAATAATTTCATTATATCGATTATAAAAAAACATTTTATGGCCCAAATATAGAAATAATTTATAATAGTTAAAATCCAATATTAGGCCATTTATCTACATAAGCTCAAAATACCACTAATATCATAAAATGTTACATATTACATTAAAATAAAATTTTTTTGTGATTAAAAAGTTTTTACATTCAGTTCAAAATTATTAAAAATATTTCTTATTTCAATTCCACCACTGATAAACCATGATTTTCCTCAAGCATAAAATCTCATCATTGAAAATCCGAGGGCACCAATGATACCATAATTCAATTTCATGCAATTAAAATTAAACAATCTTCGATGTCAAATAAAATTATAAAATGTTACTTAAAATAACAATAAAATTACTCTTTTTCAAATGAAACCATAATTTCATTTTCTTATATTTTCCCAATAAAAAATGAAGGAACATATCCCATCATTAATTAAAGCTCCTCAAATCATTGTTATTAAACATGAAAATTTATTATCTACCTCACAATGGATTATTTTCTCTCATCATTGATGATAAAATTTTAATAGAGTTATGCTCATATCATGAGAAAATTATTATTGTACATTATCTTCAAAATGAACTACTTTATCCACTTTATAAAGTCAAATGGAACATAAAATCATGAGGACTTTTCAACAACGATTCAAATGACTCCGAGCCTTATTGTTAGATGGACTTGAAGATTTAAAAATTAAGGCTCAAGGAATAGGTTTATCTATTATGTAACATCCATGATATCAAAATTTGTAATGAAACTTTCCCCCTCAATGTTGAAAATCCCACTTCCCCAGAACTCAATGTAAAGTCATGATCAAATTTTTCATAATGAATGATTTTTGAACCCTGTTGAGTTGTTTTCCAAATAAATTTATTTCATTTATTTCCTTTTACGAAAATAATTCTTGGAAAAAACATCAGATCCTTCACCAAACCACATATGATAAAAATAATCAGTTTAGTAATGTTGGTTTTTGTTTTTCCTATATCACAAACTATTATTATTTATTTTTATTTCCTTTTTAATATTTTTTTAATTCAAGAGGGAAAAAACAATAAATAGTAAAATGAATGAATCAAATGACCTTTTTCATTACCCATAATATCCCCCCCCACTTCTTCTATGAAAAACACATCCCTTCCAACATGATTCCCTCTACCCCCACACATTAACTTTTAAAATATTATACAAATATCCAAAGTAGGTTATGAAGGAATAAAAATGTATTGAAACATGGTACATCCTTATAATGGTGATTCATGGTGTCTATAAGATAAATAAATAATGATATAAAATTATCCAATTATGGATATGTGGTTTTTCAAAATATGCCTCAATCATATTTAAAATAGTTTTTATAGTCATAGCATACAAAAGATGAAATACATGTTCTAGCAGGCGACATGTCCCAAGATCACTGAAGAAAGATAATCAATATACACAATGAAGTATATGGTCTAGAAATCCTTTCATGATGGGAATGTGATATTGTAGAATCACCCAAGTCATGACTAAGAATAACAAATCCATTGAAAATAATTTCAGAAATTCAAATCATGTGAAATGGTAGGGAAATTTCATTTACATTAATCAGTAAATTCCCTCGAACCATGAGTACCATTTCAATATCCATGATACAATTTAATATTTCAATTCTATATTTTAGTCAATCAATATCATTTACATTGAAATCAAAAAAATGGCATCATATGATTTCTAAGAAACCCATGTCTCATCGATAAGTCATGTAATGAATTAATTCATGTTTGGATATAAAATTTTATTTTAAATCTCAAAAAAAACATTTAAATAAAAATATAGAGAATTAAAAATATATTTAATGTGAAATAAAACACTCTTTATAAATGATGTTTCTGTCGGGTGGTATATGTAAAACTATGATGTTTTTATGAAATATTTACTTTAAATAATTTTACTTCTTCAATACCTTTTACTACACACCATTGTGAGTATAAATGAAATATGAGATGAACTTAGTATAAAATTCCCATTTTAACCCATTCCATAGGATAGAGGGAATAAATACAACAAACTCCTAAAAAAGTATTGTGATGTCATTCACTACAATTATGTATGAAAAATATAAATCAATTATATAATTTTATTTTGTATTAATAAATTTAGTAAATTGATATTAGTAAATGAAATTAATGAAATATGTCATAAAATTAATAAAATATTTATGATATTTATCAAATAGATATTTTCTTCATAATTTATGAATAAACCCTATTTGATGTATAAAAACCTATATTTTACAAATGGGTAATTTTACACCTTTTAAGGGTGAACCTCTTTTAAATTAATATTTTCCCACATTAACAATTTTTATTGGAAAAAATAATATTTTTATTTGGAATCTAGATATTAAAAGCTACTTTTGATGATTTTTTTTTATAATTTTCTAATAAGTTTAAAATTTTGATTAATAGTAAAAATACTCTAAAATATAATTAAAAACAACTTTTTTCATAAAATAATTTATATGGTTAAATTATAATATATAATTATTTCAAAGTATAAATAGAATATATTTTTTTCAATGAATATAATTATTCCATTAGTATTTGTTTGACATTTAATCCAGATGTATAAACATTTCATTTTTTGGTAATATTTTATCTTTTAAAAGACGTTCTCTCTTTCTAAAAATAGGAATAATATTAAATTAATTACTATAAATTCTATGTTTTCAATTTTGAAAATATTATTTTATTTTTGTTATCAGTAGGTCCAAATTACAAAAATATTTTTCTTTTATTTTTGGGCATTATTAATAGTAACTTCAATAATTTTTATTAATATAAAAAAGGGTAAATTAGGTAATTACGGGTAATAATACTATTATAAACATACCCTAACAGTTGTATTAATATATTTGGATGTTTTTTAATACAAAAACAGTCCTTGTGTCAAAATGGTGTCCTTTGGATAAATCTTGGATGTGATTAGGACATTTCTTTTATTTTATTTAATGAAAAGTTAAATATGACTCACTCAAATTTTAATAATCAAATTAATTTTTATATAATTATATATAGAAGATAAACTATATTATAAATACTAATTTGAAATATAAAACGTTTTTATTTGTCATGATAATTTATATGTAATTTTTATTAAATAAATAACTACTATAAATACTTTTACTTTGATGATTTAAAAAATAATTAATTGATGAGAAAATAATAAAAAAATTACTAAAATTAAAATTACCATATAAAGACCCAAAAAAAAGACCAAATATTATTGTTCATGTATATCCTGACTATAATCATGAAAGGGTCTTGTTAGATACCATTTGGATCTTTATAGAATATATTGATACACATCTATTATTTTATTTAAAGTGATGCTAAAATTTTCACATTCATAATTTAATTTGTATAACATTTTAAATGTTGGATCATCAAAAATGTAAATTTAATAAAAAATATTCTCAAAGCTGAAATATATTTATATTAAAAGTTTTATTTTATTTTTAATTTTTATTTAATAATTTGTTATATTAAATAAGTTAAATAATTTGATGTAGTAAATATTTTATTAATTGAGATAAAGCATAAATGTTAATAAAAATATTAAAATAATTATAATTTGGGATAATTATTATGTATAATGAATTTCCTAGAAAACCTTAGCCTCATAATAATTTAATATTTTTTTTGTTTTATGTTAAATTGTTATCTTAATATTTTTAATAAACTATGAATTAAATAGTGTCAAAATTGACTCTATTGATTGTATATCAAAATAATTTTATATTAAATTATTTAAAAATTATAACACATTTTTAAAAAATATTTACTAATTGTTATATGGATTAAAATATAATTAGGTATTATTTATGGTCTCATTTACATCAAATAATTAAATATTTCACCCTTTTAATGTTGAAATATTTGTTACCCTAGTTAAAAATGATATAGAAGGAAAAAGTCTTAAATACAATGATAAGATTTAAGTTGATAAAAGACATGTCTAAAATATATCGGTTTTTGATATTACCACCCTATATCTTCTCATATTTTTAATTGTTACATTTTTTAGGTTTTTTATGGATTTTTATTCTATTATAAATTAATATTTTTGGATATCCCCAAAGTACCCCACGCCTCAATTATGAATGGGAACCTCCTCCCAAACCACTTCAATTCACATTGTACCTTCAATATCTGTTATTCCATGTACATTTACCTCATTAACATCCCTATTAACATTATATATGTTCATGCTTTATTCATAGACCATCTCTGGTGCTCAAAAAGGATATTTAGGGGAAGCACATCAAAGACGTGGTAATCCCCTATACTGATTCATTCAAATTTATATCTTTGTCTACATCCTATTCATGAGTTTTTTTATAAAGTTATATTTCTAGTATAAATTATATACTGAAGTTTTATAATGATTATGGAACAAAAATAGTCGAATTTTTATCTATCATACAAAAAAATAAAATCACCACGCATGCGTACGTACATCTTACCATCTCCAGACAGTGGTGTAATCTTTTTGTCACCACCACATTACTTGGATAGAGTATAATGACAAAAATAAAACATTTAAATGATTATTATAACATTATATTGATTCTAAAATATTATATACCATTCACTTAAATATCAATCATCAATAATGCGAATGATATCATCACTTGTGCGTACGTACGACCTACCGTCTCAACGATGCGATGTGATTCATTCAACACGATCTTCATTAAACCATGACTATATAAATATATCTAAAAAATAAATATTATATATATAATGTTAATATAATTTTTAATGATATAGTTGTGACCAATGAAGGAGAACCTGGACTTATTTGAAAAAACATGCATAAGCAAATGAAGCAGTTAATACCCAAATAACAAGTAATTAAGAAAAGTTATTAACATATTGATTATAATATGATCACATATGATGTCATAAAAATTTACATGATTGTGGAATAATTCAATTACATTATTTAAATCATTATACATGATTTTTGGATTCTTAATAAAGAAAACAGTCTTAAGGTAAGGGATAATTTCATAATCTCATTATTATCTGAGTCTTTTTATTCGTAAGTATTTAATGTGATAAATATATCATTGGTTTCCATGTTTCGTAAATATGTAATACTATTTATATTCTTATAAAATTATTTACTGTCAATTTTATCCTTTTGTGAGTTTTAATTAAACTGTATGAAATGAAACTTTTTTCATTTTTGATATGTGGTACTTTTGACTATTATGAAAGAAGATTCAGGATAATTTTTTTTCAACATATAAGATTGGAACCGAGTTTTACATTTTCATAACACATTATTTATATGAATATTATCTATATTTTTTCATGTTTCTTTTAAATTAAATTATTATGTTTTCAAATTTCACGGGATTTTGAGAATTGAAATTGTGTTTGAAGAAAAACAGATATTTTTATCAAGAATTAATTTCTAGTGTTATATAAAAATTATTTTCCATATCAGTTGGAATTATTTAATAGTATCATGTTTCAAGTATAATATCCTTATTGTTCATATGATTTTATTATGTTTATGATGGAATAATATCTAGGAAATCTGTTTGTTTTACATGGATTATGTTATGGTGGAATGATGATTAAGGAAACAAAATTTATTCCTTGGGTAAGATGAATGATTTATGTTATTGTGGAGCACATAAAAATTATTTCATTATGAGATAAGTGGGAATAATATCTCCCTCCAATTAATTGGGTAATGGTTTATATCTAATGATTTATACATGTTTGTAATGACAAATGATATCAGTTTAGTAATACAAAGCTAGAACAAAGAGTGAACTCGGTTCAGCAATGGACATTGTCTGCTATGATGGTCTTGGAAATGTGCCTCAACTAATATGAACTTATTTTTTATGATTATGTGTATTCCAAAGAACATCATTTCTTATGATATGAATTTTGGGATTTTTTTCATTGATTCTTATGAACATTCTTGATTTATCACATGGCGTGATATCACGATCTTTCATATATAGGATAAGTATTTCAAATGTCATGTCATTATGTATTTTGATTATGATATGTTTGATATCTCCACTTATTACCCATACTATGTTTTTGAGCTCACCTTTTCATATGATAATTTTTATTAGGTAATAAAGAAGTTTATTTTGTATGATGTGTAAAAAAGGGGTCTAGTTATGAAGAAATAATTGGGAGATAGTGAAAATGTCATACAAAACAGTTATTTATGTTTCCCAGTTTATGAACACACTATACATATATTGTCATGTCATTTATTTGTTATATTTTATAATGAATATTCTTCAACATTTAATTAATATAAACATATTTGTTGTATTGGTCATTATAGTACATGTCCTACTCCTTTAGTGTTGTTTTGCATCATTTTCATGATATTTGTTCTGTTAAGTATCTCATTTTTTAGACATGCATCATCTTCGTTAATCAAAATGTAATATAATAATCATAATTCTATTTCATTCTTTTTCAATAATTAATCAATATGACCAAGGGGATGAGTAGACTATGAAAAACACACGGGTTTCCTTCAGGAAGCGCTTTTGTTTAATGTCATTTCCATTACTCAAAAATTGAATATTTTGAGAAATCCTAGACTACTAGATTACCTATCCCACACTTAATTTATGTAGTATAATCAATGCATTTAAATTTATTTTTTAATTTATTTATATAAAAAAGGATTTACTTCCTTTATAATGTGTAAAGAAATGATGCAACCTAGTAGGTCTTCATTGGTAATCAGGGTGATGGAGTGAGATCTCCACAACTGGATCTTGTGGTATGGGCCCATGGAACATCTTTATCCTCTTCCCATTTACTATGAATGGGTTTTCTCCTCCTTTCATTTGGACATGGATGGAACCAAACAGGTATACATGAATAATAGTGAAGGGGCTTTCCCATCTAGAATGTTGTTTACATGACATTTTCTTATATTAGGACATGTATAATAACACTCTATCTATAGGGTTAAAGGTTCTTCGCTGAATATTCTTATCATGGTTCATCCTTGTTCTCTATTTTTAGATAATTTAATTTTCAAAATATTCCATCCCGATTTCTTGTATCTCATGTAACTCTGATCTTCTCCCTTTCTCACCTTTATCAAGGTCAAGATTCATATCTCTTACCACTTAGTAGGCTTTGTGATCGAATTCTACAAGAAGGTGGAAAATCATTCCATAAATCAATTTATAGTGTATCATCCTTATTGCTGTATAATAGAATGTTATATATTCTCATAAGTTTTCATATAACTATTGTATCTAGTAGTACCTATTGGATTTAATATTCATTTCTAGAATTCAATTGATTTCTCTTTTAGTGACTTTTGCATGGCCATTTTTTGGGGATGGTATGGTGCTGACTTTTTATGATGTAACCTAGACTTTTTTAGAAACACATCCATTTTCAATTGAAGAAATGCATTCCTAGGTTGTTGATGATTTCTCATGTCACTCCAACCCTATATAATGTGTTAGTCCATACACAATCACAAAAAAACATTAGCATCATTATTTTTTGTCGATTTTGATTCCATCCATTTTGAAACATAGTATAAAACTAAAATAATATATGAATTTATAAATTTAATTATTAATAGTCCCATGAATAAAATTCCCCATGATTTAAAAATGTCAAAAAACGTTATTGGATTTTATAGATTTTTTGTCATTTTTATATATTACCCAAAAATGGAATTTTCACATCTTTTAAAAAATTCATATGAATATTTGAATATGGTGGGCCAATAAAGTACTGATTAAAATTTTTTTGGATACACTATAAGATCCAATGTTTCCTCTATAAGAAAATTTATGAAAAAATTAAAATACTGATACCATTTCACATCCCATTAAGCATCTTCTTATGATTTTATCATTACATAATTTCAATAGAAATGGGTCTTCCATAATATAAAATATAGATTCAGATTAAATCTTATATTGTTGAAGAGATCTTAGATCAGAGGTTACATTTTTTACAAAAAAATAATTGGAAATGTTGGTGAACCATGGTACTTAACCATTGATGATGAATAGTTTTGCACTATTAAACACATCATTAAGAAGGTTCTGGTTTGAAATTTCTGCATTAGTGGTGTGTGGTAGTTTAATTACATGACCAGTCACCCGATTTCCAATTCCCTATTTGACATTAATTTTTATATTGGAATCATATAAGAATAGAATACATCTCACCATACAAGGTTTAACATCTGACTTTTACATTTAATAAATGAGTTCTGAATGATTATACTAAAAAAAGATTTAGTGCCAAGAAGATACATTTGGAATGTATTGTGTAAAAATGGAATTCAAGGAACTCTTTCTCAGTTTTTATGAAATTTTTTTGTCTGGAATCTAATTTTCATTGATGTATAAGAGATGACTTGAGGTTTTCTTGTGAATTCATTATGACAGAGTAGCTCCCAACACTTGGTTGGGTGCATCACAATGTTACTTGAAAAAGTACTCCTAGTAGGGTGGTTTCATTATTGGTGGTGGGAAGAAAAATTTCATCAGTTCATCAAATGATTCCTTGTATGAATAATCTATATAAATTCATAATCCATTATATAAAATATTTATAGAAGAACATAAATGTTTCTAAAATTCCTGATGAATCTTCTATAATATCATAAATTCACTAAAAAATATCTACCATTTTTTACACAAGTTGGATAGGGTAAAACTTTTATTAAATAAAATTTTTATTTATCAACATAAATTACTTTTTGTGAAAATATGTGCCCAAATACTATTACCTTTTGAACCATGAAATTGCGTTTTTCAAAATTTAAGACAAATTTCTTCTCAATGCATGTTTTCAAAAAAAAAATTCCAAATTTCCTAACAAATGATCAAATGAATTTAAAAAAACAATGTTATCATCTATAAATAAATCCTTGAAGTCCACAATATAGTATGATAAAATACTAACCATAAATAATTGAAATGTACTTGGGTTATTGCATAGCTTGACAAATACCTTTTTTTAATCTAATGTTCTAAAATAATAAGTGAAGGTCATCATCTCCCTATCATCTGGTGTGATCAATACCTTGGAAGTATCATGGAAAAATATATACAAAAAGTAATGAGTTTTTTCAGCTAATATTTATCAAATTTTATATGTGAATATAATGGGAAAGTGGTCATTTCTGGTAACTTGATTTTTCTTCTTATAACCTATACACACACTCCTGTTATTTTATACTCTCAGGGGGATTAGTTTATTTCTTACATTTTTAATAGTGGTCAGATCGGTTTTCATTGAGACTACATGGATGGGGTTGACCCGCTAGGAATTATAGATTGGGTAAATGAACTATTCTACTAGATATTTCTCAATATATTTTATAACATCCTCCATGATGGTGGGATTTAGTGTTCTCTAATGTTGTCTAAATGGTCAAGAATCACTTTAAAAAAACATTATATGAGAGAATACCTTACTATTAATTCATGGTATATCACATAAAATCTATCTTAAAACATGTAAATATATTTTGAGATGGTCAATCAGAGTTTTTACTTGTGAATGGAATAGGTTACTGGGAATTATTACCAACAATATCTCTCATAATATTAGGGGATGATACATCAAATCCCTTATTAATGTCTTAAATTTATAACCTGTGGATTATTCAAGGGATGATATAGAATATATAATTCCTAATTTTAATGATGGAATTGTTTGTATAATATCACACACATTTAAAAAATCATAGAAAAAAAAATCAAATTTTACCTCTTCCTATGACATGAGATATGAATATTCAATTTTATGGGAATTTGACAATTCAATTGAAAAATGTTCTCCAACATATAAGAACACATAAAGAATACTAGAATATTCAACGGTTTCTATAACTTCTTCATGGGAGATAACATAATTTGAGTTATTTCATAAAGGATTTTCCATTCTATTAATAGTGTTGAATTATATTGTATTGTCACCATGTTCCATTTTGAGTGTTCTTTTATGGACATTAATGATAGTCCTTACTATTATCAAGAAGTGTCTCTCTATGTTTAAGGGTGACTAGCATTATGCTCGATCATTTCCAATGGTAATGACCTCAAAATCTTCTAGAAATATAAATCCTCTTACTCCCACATTTACATCTTCTACAACTCCATCTAAGAAAGTAGTGGATCTGTTTTCAAATTTTACCAAAACACGAGTTGGTTTCATTCAATGATTTTCAAGGTTGATAAAATTGAGTGAGGAATAACATTTATTAAAGAATAAAAATCACATACATCATAAGTAATATTTTAATTGCTAATAGTGTATGGAATAGAGAATGCACCTAGATCATGAAAATTTTGTGGAATCAATGGTGTGATTTGTGAAGAAATTCATCTTCCAATGTTTAATATCTCATTTCTATCTGTCCACCTACTTTTACTACATAAATCCTTCAAAACATTTTCTTTCATAGGGATTTTTCATATTTTCTCCAGTACTATGTTTTTAATCTAATCTTTCTTGATGGTTTCTTGAATTACGCATTGAATTAGTTCTTCTTTACCCTTATTCAACTCATATAATGCGGATAGGAATGGTTATTGGATATAATTTTTCTCCCTATTTTGTTTTCTAAATATCATTTCTAGCCTTTACTTAATGAATCTTATTCTTTTTTCTTTGTTGTTATAGTATCTTATTTTGGATGGATGGGTTGATCTTCAGGATGATTCTCGAAATCATTATCCCGAAAATGTTAAGGGGATTGGAGCCCTTTTCCCCTTCTTTTTTTGGTTGCACTAATATTATCCATTGGATTTGGAACTATCGATGCTTGGATTTTTCCTGGATTATTTGTTAGAATGTATATAAGTATATGTAACACCCCGAGCTTCCATGATACGCTTCTCATTCAATAATGCAATAGCTTGCATTGTACGCAACATCGAGTTCTAACACACCGAAACTAATCAAAGTAGCCGTTATGAATAGTAATTACCACTTTTTAAATTTATAGAAATTTTATATTTCAAAATGGACTTCATTTTTGTATTACTAATATTGAAATTAGCCTATGTTTAATTTTTTGTAATTTTCTGACAACTTCTAATTTTTTATGAATAGTGAAAAATACTTAAAAACAATTTTTTAAATCAAAATAATTTATAGTGATAAATTATACTATTTAGTGGTTTTAAGGTATAATTAGAAGATATTATTACCATTTTATCCAATGGTCGTCATTAGAATTAATTTAACATTGAAAATGGACATAAACAATTGCCAATCTTTTGATATAAATTATTTCATAAAAACACGCTATTTGTTGTGACAGCGGAAATTAATTATTAAATTAATTAATGCAAATTATATGTTTGGAATTTTGTAAAATAGACATCATTTTTGAATTCAGAATATCAATTATAGCTTAGGGTGAAATTTTGGCATTGTTCTGAAAAACTTCAATTTTTGATGAATAGTGAAACCACTGAGTGGTACTTATAAAAACAGATTTTTCGTTTAAATGAAATTTTACCACTTCTGTTTTTTGAATTTCAAAAATCTGACATACATTGTTTACATTAAGAAGTAAAATTTGGTTCAATGAGATTAAAATAATTTTTGGTGAATAGTAACTTTTAAGTTCTTAATCGCGATTAGAGGTAATTAGTGTAGGTTAAGGTAAAAATAATGTTTTAATAATATAAGATTAGATTGAAACGTGTCCTACTCCTATTGGATGAGTCATGGAAGACCAAGACAACCCAAGGGTCAACTTGGGGACCCCATGGAGCCACTTTGGTTGGAAAATGACATTAATATATATTTATTTAATGTTAAAATTAAATTGACACAAACATGAGTTGTTTTACTAAAATAGTTTTTAAGTAGGGTTACACAAGTCAACATTTTGACTATAAATAGTCATTAGAAATCTAAAAATATTTCCTACATCATAGTATTTTTTATATAATTTTTAGACATTATATAAATTAAATTATTTATGACATCATTATGATGCAGCGATGACCTCATTATTTAACGATTTTAATAAAATGAAAAGATAATGTAAAATCCAAGGCTTACACTTATCAAAAGACTATTGGATCGGTAGATTTATAACCCTTATCACCTTATACACGAATTATATAAGTGTGGGACCTTTAAAATCCGAAAAGCATTGTATAATAATGTAACATTTCAATCTTTCCAAAAGAGCCACTCCTCTCCTCTTATTAAAGGCCCCCACCTCTACCACATTATTCACACTTTCAAGCCTTTTGGTTCGGCCAAACTCTGCCAAAAAACTCTCCAAGCTTCTCTCCCTTCATCCTAGAAGCTTTAATTTAGTCAGAAAGCCATCCTATGGAGTCCTTTTGATCAAATAAAAAGGAAGAAGCTGAAGAAGAGGTAAAATTTTCATCACCCTCTTTCAAGTTTCTTTCTTCTTCCACTCCCTCTTTGTTTATTATTTCAATTATAAAATTATTACTCCAGTATCTTATATATACTGTGATGTTATTATAAATATGGAACAACCATATTCATTATTCTACCCATCATTTGAATGACATGTCACCATACGTGCGTACATACGGCTTACCGTCTCCACGTCATGGTGTAATTGTTATTCAATATATTATTATTTAGATGGGTATAATAATGATATGTAATTCATGTAAATAATAAATATAAAATGATAATGATTCTTTATATATGATATACTATCCAATTATATATTATTTTAATATCAAAATAATGAGATTGTCACTCGTGCGTACGTACGGACTACCGTCTCCACGAACGAGATGAGATTCATTCCTCGTCGTATCCATTCAAGTATAATTATCATTTGATGATTTAAAAATAATGTTTAAGGACATGATATCATTCTGGATATGAATACGATACATCATATCCCTGAAAAACAACACTTACATAACAAAATATATAAAAGAAAACGAGTAAGTTAACACCCGAAACAATGACAAATATAAGATATTATTAACAAAGCAATGTTAAAAGATCATATATGATATCATATGAATGTATATGATTCTTGTATAATTTAATAACAATTATTTCACCATTATACAGGAGGTTAGCCTACCCCAACCAAGGAAAAGTACAAGGTAAGGGTTTACTTCACAACCTCTTCATTATCCAAGGTTGTTTATACATAATTATCTACTGGGACCTCGTTATCATCCACATCCATGTTTCTTAAAAATGTCTTTCAAAACATTTTTACTATTAAATGGAAAATGGGTTAATGTTATTTATACCATTATACTTTTTTGAAAGGAATCTTTCCGTTGTTTTCCAAACAATGTACTTTTTGACCTTTTTGACAAATTTAAGGTAAGAATGTTTTTTTTAACTTATACAGCGGGTGCGGCTATTTTCCGCCATTATAACTTCGTAGAAGCTTCCCTTACAAGCTTATAATAATATTTTCAATGTAAATGTATTATTTTATAATTATGGGACATTTAAATGATTTCAATAAAGGAGAGATATTTCTCTCAAATAGCTTTGATTTCATCCATGTCAACATCCTTTGATGGGTTTTAAGTTTATTTGAAATTGATTTATGATAAAAAACTTCTATTTGAGAATTTTGTGAAACATTTGACTGTGGATGTGTTATTTTTATACCATCTATAGTTTATGGAGAAACTGTTGACATTTCGTATGCTAGTTTTAATACAAATACTTATGTTATGTTTAAACATATTCATATGAGGAATGTATTGGACTTAATAAGTGACGAGTGGAGCCCGATATAGCTCCTCGATGCATCGGTAGGTCTCATGAGACAACTAGACGTGGAATTGGCCGAGGCCCTTTCCCAATTTTATTTATGGTTTTGGCTGGGGCCTTTATCATTTTAGACATCTTGGCCGAGGCCTTGAAAAAATGTTTCAGAATGTCTGGCATTATACATTCCCTCATTATGAAAGTGGTTATTGATATTTCATATGATTATTCGCCTAGTAGAATATCCATGTGAGTAAGTAATGACATTATTTTATTTTACTTTTTCCATATTATGCTGAAGTTCAAGTTCAATAAGGCTTTTGTTTTAGTTATACATTGCCTTAAATGCTTATGTTTTCTTATGAAAGTTTCTACTATATTGTTATCCTTACGGAGCATTTGAGCTCACCCCTTTCAATGTTTTATTTTTCCCAGGATGTGAAGAAGTGTATTATGACTGACTTGCAAAAAAAGTCAGTGAGGATATGAGTGTGGACTAGGGAGACCATGTTATTGTAGTTTTCATTTTTATGATGTAATGTAATGTTTATGAATGTATCTAATGTTTCCAAGGCTACTAAACTAATCGGTCTTTCGAGACAAGATCTTTTGTGATCATGCCAATGTTACGAAGTAATGCACCGACTCTGGGTAGCTGGGGTCAGGGATTTACAGTTGGTATCAGAGAAAGTTTAGTACAAACCTTAGAAGCTAGATTTAGACAAACTCTGATTAGAGCACGTAGACCTAAGATGAACTTTGTGGATTAGTATAGAAGAACTTCCTAAAATTTTGGTATTATAGAGATTTTGTGAGTTTTCCAAGTAATACATCCCTGTCTGGATACGAGCAGGTAGAGGCGGCTCTAGCACAGATGTACCTAGGGGTAAAACCTGAAAACACCGTTTTGAGCTAGACTCGAATGGGAACTGGTGCACAACAACGGGCCTTGTTGCACTCTTGGTTACGACACTCCCGGGGGATATGCTTAGGATAATTCCCATTTTCATTACAAACCACTATGAAGGGTTACAAGTATATACTTCCTCAAAGAAAACATTTTTATAATTATGGATTATATGCATAATTAGTTCAATTTATGTTAAGTGTTTTACAAGTATGGAATTATGTATTTTGATTCATAAACTAATCTAGTTTATGCCATTATTTAGAAATGGAGCCTAGTGGAAGGAATGGAAACCGTATCAATGCACGCACTCCGTGTAGGGATTTCCCTCCTGCTCAAGATAATTATGGTGGAGCTAGTGATACAACTGGTGCTGATCAGCTTCTCACCGTACTGGGAAAACTCACACAGGTTATGAATAAAAACCTTACTCGTATGGAGCACCCTGATCCGCAACGTGGAGGATCAATGCTAGACCGTTTCATGAGGAAACAACCACCAACCTTCAATGGGAGTACAAATCCTATAGTAGCTGAGCAACGGATAAATTCCTTAGAGAAAATATTCCATGCCTTGGGGAGTTGTGAAAGGGAGAAAGTTGTCATGGCAGTTTACCGCCTCACCGGAGATGTCGATCAATGGTGGTCACTAATTCGAAACACAAAGGAAGATGATGAATTAACAAACATGGAATGGCAGGAGTTCAAAGATATGTTCTTAGAAAAATACTTTCCACGAGACCATCGAGCGGATATGGAAAGGCAATTTATGAGTCTGAGGCAGAAGGAGGATGAGAATGTCGCAAAGTATGAGGCTAACATTACAAGGTTAGCAAGGTATGCTGCAGATTATATATGTAACCCAAGAGGTAATATTGATCATTTCTTTGATTGGTTAAAACCATTTCTCCATCGAGATTTAGTATCACAATCGTTCTCAACATACGAAGATATTGTCTCATGTGCTATCAAGATAGAAAAGGAATTCTCTAAGTCTTATGACAACAATGTAAAGCAAGAGAAGAAGAGAACGGTGGAACAAGAGACAGATAAAGGAAAAAAGGGAAATAAGGATTTTCCATTATGTGATAATTGTGGGAATAATCACCTTGGTACTTGCCTAAAAGGATTGGGAGTTTGTTATAAATGTGGAGAAAAAGGTCACCAGGCGCGTGATTGCAAGGGAAAGAAAGAGGCTATCAATGTTGAAGGCTACAATTGTAGAGAAATGGGTCATTATGCAAATGAATGTCCTAAGCGTCAGGGAAACTTACCTCAGAAAAGGCCAAGGGATCAAGGCCAATCTTATGTTGTGACTACAGTTGAAGCGGAATAATTAATGTATTGGTGCTTTTGGACTCATGGATTATATTCTGGTTATTAGAATAATGTGATATATATATAAGGATTGTACTGAAGTACATGTTGAATTCAGTAAGGTTTTAATATGATGAAGGTAATCATATTTTTAGTATGTGACAACAAGAGAAACATTAATTTGTTTGGTAAATTTGATGTTATAATTTATTTTGGAATTTAGAGACCTTTTAGAGAAAGTCTGGACAGAGGTATTTTGGATAACTATAAAGGTTGGAATGGATTAAGTTCAACTTTGGATAGTATTTTTTAAGGTTAAAACATTTATGAAGATTATTTTCGGAATAGTATAGTACTATATTTTTAGGAAGAGGACAACCTGCAGGGTGGGGCATAACTCGTCGCGTCGGACAAAGCTGCAGGAATAGAACCCACATTCATAGTGCGACAGGCCTTTATTTCCTACCACTAGCCTACAGGAAGTCCCTGGTTATTAAAAAATAATTTTACTAATCTAAATGGTATGTGTTAACATTTGGAACCGTATAAAATTAGGATAAGTATAATATTTTTGAGTTCTATTATATTTCTGAGTGAAATATGAGTTGAAGGTTGAAACTCTAATTGTCAAGCATAAATATATATATACCTATTTGTTATTCAATGAATAAATTAATTCATAAACTTTAGTAAAGGGTTATTAAAACAAAAAAATGTGTTATCCTAATACCTTATCTCTTGTTGAACTGATGATATTTTAAATCAACATAGATTGAAGGCTTTGAGGCCCTCAACTTGACAGTTGATTGTGATTGATGACCTCAATCACTCCCTACAAAAATTTACATTTTTCCTCCAATTATATGTCTCTAATTTCCACCAATTTTCTCTTTATCGAGATCATAATTTGGTGGTGACTTTCTTATTTCCTTTTCCCTCTTATTAAGACTAAATTTTATTAACCTTATTTCCGATGTGGGTTTTCCACAAAGGTATTTTCTCTTTTCAACCTTTTATTTTCAAAGAAAAATTTCAAATTGCGAGGATGCAATTTATTGAAGGAGGGGAGAATGTAACACCCCGAGCTTCCATGATACACTTCTCATTCAATAATGCAATAGCTTGCATAAAACGCAACTTCGAGTTCTAACACATCGCAATTAATCAAAGTAGCCGTTATGAATAGTAATAACCACTTTTTAAATTTATAGAAATTTTATATTTCAAAATGGACTTCATTTTTTTATTACTAATATTGAAATTATCCTATGTTGAATTTTTTGTAATTTTCTGAGAACATCTAATTTTTTTATGAATAGTAAAAAATACATAAAAACAATTTTTTAAATAAAAATAATTTATAGTGATAAATTATACTATTTAGTGGTTTTAAGGTATAATTAGAATATATTTTTACCATTTTATCCAATGGTGGTCAATAGAATTAATTTAACATTGAAAATGGACATAAACAATTGCCAATCTTTTGATATAAATTGTTTCTTAAAAAGACGCTATTTGCTGTGACAGCGGGAATTAATTATAAAATTAATTAATGAAAATTATATGTTTGGAATTTTTTAAAATAGACATCATTTTTGAATTCGGAATATCAATTATAGCTTAGGGTGAAATTTTGGCATTGTTCTAAAAAACTTCAATTTTTGATGAATAGTGAAACCACTGAGTGGTACTTAAAAAAACTGTTTTTTCGTTTAAATGAAATTTTACCACTTCTGTGTTTTGAATTTCAAAAAACCGACATAAATGGTTTTCATTAAGAAGTAAAATGCGGTTCAATGTGATTAAAATAATTTTTGATGAATAGTAACTTTTAAGTTCTTAATCGCGGTTAGAGGTAATTAGTGTAGTTTAAGGTAAAAATAATGTTTTAATAATATGATATGAGCTTGACACTTGTCCTACTCCTATTGAATGAGTCATGGCCGACCAAGAAAACCCATGGGTGAACTTGGGGACCCCATGGAGCCACTTTGGTTGGAAAATGACATTAATATATATTTATTTAATGTTAAAATTAAATTGACACAAACATGAATTGTTTTACTAAAACAATTTTTAAGTAGGGTTACACAAGTCCAAATTTTGACTATAAATATTAATTAGAAAGATAAAACGATTTACTACATCATAGTATTTTTTTAATAATTTTTATACATTAAATAAATTAAATTATTTATGACATCATTATGATGCAGCGATGACCTCATTATTTAACGATTTTAATAAAATGAAAAGATAATGTAAAATACAAGGCTTACACTTGTCCAAAGACTATTGTATGGGTATATTTCGAACCCTTATCACCTTATGCACGAATTATATAAGTGTGGGACCTTTATAATCCGAAAAGCATTGTATAATAATGTAACATTTCAATCTTTCCAAAAGAGCCCCTCCTCTCCTCTTATAAACGGCCCCCACCTCTACCACCTTATTCACACTTTCAAGCCTTTTGGTTCGGTCAAACTCTTCCCAAAAACACTCCCAACTTCTCTACCTTCATCCTAGAAGCTTTACTTTAGTCATAAATCCATCTTATATAGTCCTTTTGATCAAATCAATAGGAAGAAGCCGAAGAAGAGGTAACATTTTCATCACCCTCTTTCAAGTTCCTTTCTTCTTCCACTCCCTCTTTGTTTATTATTTCAATTCTAAAATTATAAATCCAGTATCTTCTATATACTGTGATGTTATTATAAATATGTAACAACCATATTCAGTATTCTACCAATCATTTGAATGACATGTCACCATACGTGCGTACGTACGGCTTACCGTCTCCACGTCGTGGTGTAATTGTTATTCAATATAATATTATTTAGATGGGTTTAATAATGATATTTAATTCATGTAAATAATAAATATAACATGATAATGATTCTGTATATGTGATATACTATCCAATTATATATTATTTTAATATCAAAATAATGATATTGTCGCTCGTGCGTACGTACGGACTACCGTCTCCACGAACGCGATGAGATTCATTCTCCGTCGTATCCATTAAAGTATAATTATCATTTGATGATTTAAAAATAATGTTTAAGGACATGATATAATTCTGGATATGAATAAGATACAACCTATCCATGAAAAACACGACTTACGTAACAAAACATATAAAAGAAAACGAGTAAGTTAACACCCGAAACAACGATAAATCTATGATATTGTTAACAAAGCAATGTTAAAAGATCATATATGATATCATATAAATGTATATGATTCTTGTATAATTTAATAACAATTATTTCACCATTATACAGGAGGTTAACCTACCCCAACTAAGTAAAAGTACAAGGTAATGGTTTACTTCACAACCTCTTCATTATCCAAGGTAGTTTATACATAATTATCTACTGGGACCTCGTTATCATGCACATCCATGTTTCTTAAAAATGTCTTTCAAAACATTTTTACTATTAAATGGAAAATGGGTTAAAGTCATTTATACCCATATACATTTTTGAAAGGAATCTTACCGTCATTTTCCAAACAATGTACTTTTTGACCTTTTTGACAAATTTAAGGTAAGAATGTTTTTTTAACTTATACGGCGGGTGCAGCTATTTTCCGCCATTATAACTTCGTCGAAGCTTCCCTTACAATATTATAATAATATTTTCAAAGTAAATGTATTATTTTAGAATTATGGGACTTTTAAATGATTTCAAAAAAGGAGAGATATTTCTCTCAAATAGCTTTGATTTCATCCATGTCAACATCTTTTGATGGGTTTTATGTTTATTTGAAATTGATTTATGATACAAAACTTCCATTTGAGAATTTTGTGAATCATTTGACAGTGGATGTGTTATTTTTATACCATCCATTGTTTATGGAGAAACTGTTGACATTTCGTATTCTAGTTTTAATACTAATACTTATGTTATGTTTAAACCTATTCATACGAGGAATGTATTGGACTTAATAAGTGTCGGGTGGAGCCCGATATAGCTCCTCAATGCATCGGTAGGTCTCATGAGACAACTAGACGTGGAATTGGCCAAGTCCCTTTCCCAATTTGATTTATGGTTTTGGCCGAGGCCTTAATCATTTTAGACATCTTGGCTAAGGCCTTGACAAAATGTTTCAGAATGTCTGGAATTATAAATTCCCTCATTATGAAAGTGGTTATTGATATTTCATGTGATTATTCGTCTAGTAGAATATCCATGTGAGTAGGTAATGGAATTATTTTATTTTACTTTTTCCATATTATGCTGAAGTTCATGTTCAATAAGGCTTTTGTTTTATTTATACATTTCCTTAAATGCTTATGTTTTCTTATGAAAGTTTCTGCTATATTGTTATCCTTACGGAGCATTTGAGCTCACCCCTTTCAATGTTTTATTTTTCCCAGGATGTGAAGAAGTGTATTATGACTGACTTGCAAGAAAAGTCAGTGAGGATATGAGTGTGGACTAGGGAGACCATGTTATTGTAGTTTTCATTTTTATGATGTAATGTAATGTTTATGAATCTATCTAGTGTTTCCAAGGCTAATAAACTAATCAGTCTTTCGAGACATGATCTTTTGTGATCATGCCAATGTTACGAAGTAATGCACTGACTCTGGGTAGCTGGGGGTGGGGCTTTACAGTATATCAAACTAATTTTCCAAAATTTTCATTATATTCTTTAGATATTAAATATCGATTTCTTGGTGGTTCTCTTGAGAGATTATTGGGGGGTATTTCAAATTTTTTCTAATAGTATGGAAATTTATATGGTATTTGGAATTGTGGAGGGCTCAATAATTTCTCCTTATATAAAAGATGTTGATTTTGGTTTTGATTTTGAAAAGGAGGTCTGTTAGGGATATGTTGGAATATATATCTTGGATGGATTTGGGGTTGACATGGCTGATTGGGATGGAACTTAATTTGATGACAGGATGCAGTAAATCATTTTTCCCCATTCACTTCTGGAAATTGATCTGTGTGATCATAAGTGGATGATTATAAACCACATACCAGAGTCTGTCTTTTTTGATACCTTACATGGTTCAAAAATAGTTTTCTCATCACACTAGTCACTTACATAAGTGTTTCTTCAAGTAATAGTGATGAAGAATATTATGATTATAACTCATGGAGGCCTTTAGTGATCATATCTACAATGATTAATTTATATGAGTTTCTTCTAATTGTTTCTATTAGGTCTCTAGAATGAAATGGAGACTTGAAAATCAAAGCTCCCGTAGATGAGATTTCAAGAAAGTTTTGATCATTGTCGAGTAGTCCTTTATAGAAGAAAAAAATATAAATTGTGTTCCTCCATAATCTGCTTTGGGCAGCTAGAACATAACTTCATGAATCTCTACTAGTACTCATTTAGTGTCTCACAGATTTATTGTTGAATAACATGGATATATTTTCAGATAGTTGTGCTGCTATATATAAGAAGAAACCTTTTCATGAAGCATAATTTATAGTCTTCCCTATCTATAAATTATTCTATTATAAACTTTAAATCCATTTTGTTGTTTCTCCCTCAACTAAGAATTGGAATTCCCTCCATGTTACCTTTTCATCTGTAACTGCTTGGGGTCTCCAACTAGAGCACACATTTGTAAATTCCTAAATATCTCTGTCGGGGCCTTCTCTTACAAGACCATGATAGGTAGATTGAATTTGAATCATGTTAATTCTTAATTCAAAATCATTCTCTATGGTGGGGATAGATAGTTGATTATTTTGGTTAGATAATAATGGGGTAAAGATATCATGTAGAGTTTAGTTGGGATTTTTATCTATTATTATAGGTTTAGAGTGATCATTCATGGTGTCACTTGAATATCTATGGTGTATTTATTCAAATTCTATTTGAAATTTTTTCCTCAATTTGATTATTGTTCGTTCAAATTCAGAACCAAATTCTTCTAAATGGTTATTCAAACTATGGGTTATTAAAAAAGAAAATTTCTTTGGGTTTTGAGGAACTACCACCATAGAAACAGCTCCATGTTTGAAACATGCCTATAGTGGGGCATGGAAAAAAATTTAAATTACCTAAGTATAGTATAATAGTTTATCCTAAGCAATCTCCTAAAGAGTAATTCACACAAAACAAGTTTTTCACTTTTTATTAGTTATTAAAAATCATTGATTGTAATTTAATTTGAATAACTTGTGGGAAATAAGTGGTTTAAATTGATTGTTTTTAAATAAACGATAAAGGAGGTGATCAGAGACAGTTTGGATAGACCTAGTTTTGTGCTATCATGGTTTCCATGCTTTTCCATTTTTCTTCCACGGACTGGTAAGAAAAATTCCTATCTACCTAGTCCCTTCTATCCATTTTAAATATGATTATGATGAGAATATTCTTATTTAAATCCTCAGGTAGGTATATTTTCCATCATGTGTGCATAACATTATAGTAGGGTTTCAATATTAATTAGAACAATCCATGAAGTAAGGTTGTCATTTCATAAAAAAACATTATTCCGACATACAATATTATAGACATCATAATTACTTTCAGTCACTCACAACCCAACCCAAATCTGCTCCACCGTATATAGAAAATAATTGGGTGGAGAGATATATGGTTAATCAACCAAGGAAATTAAAAATAAATTAATTAAATCCTAATTCATCCATATATTGAATTTAAATGTGAATTGTGATGTGAATAAAAAATTATAATGAAGAAGAGATCATATTAATATGAATTAGAATAAGTCAAGCAAACCAAAAGAGTATAGCCTCCACATTTTCTGATCACTCAACGAAACTACCCTTCCATGGATGGGGAAGTCATTATGATGTGATATATGGGTGACAATATAGTGTTAAAAAACATATAAATTTGTATGAGGCTATTTTCCAAATCATCCCTCACAGGTCGATTGGATGGTGTGGTATGGATTTGATTGCTTTTGGAAGGAGGATGTCCCCACATTTAATATTCTAGAATTTACCAATGAATTTTACACATGTTAGTACCCTTAAATGGATTATTCATGGATAAACTCCTCTATTAATGTTGTAAATAAATATCATTCACGTATCCTATCAAAATATCAAAATATTTAACAAATTTTATATATATTTATGTTCACTTTACTAATAGAATTTATTTTACCTAGGTAGATTTTCTATATTTTACATCAATGGTTTCCCAGGTATTAATGGCCATTCAAACTACCTATTCACGCATGGAGGACAAAATTAATGTTGTTACATATTGTGTTTATCATTTATGATACATTGTTCATAGTATGTGGTCCATACAATCATTAGATATCAGCCCAATATAAAAAATCTATAGATATATGAGAAGTTTTCAAAGATCAACTTGTGAGTTGGTTTTGAGCTTCGTGATTGTAGATTTAGCTTTGGGTCTAAAATAATGAAATTATTCAAAAAATGAAAATAATCCAAAAAATAAAAAGTTCAACTATGTAGATAAGCATGAAAAAAATATTGCTTAAATATTGAAATAATATAAAATGTTATAATAATAAATTACGGCATTTTCCTGATTATGCTCAAAATACTACAAAAATCATAAAATGAGAGAGTTTATCCTAAAATAACACTTTTTTGGGATTAAAATTATTTTTAATTCAAGGTAAAATTATTGTAAATATTAGTTCTATTATAATTCAATTTATGTTAGGTTATAGAAGTCTACAAGGATTTTCAGGGAGTTCATGAACTTTTTTCCTGGGGAGGTTCTGACACTACCGGATGAAATAAAGTTATGTTTTAGATATACATAAATTCAAGTGATTCTCTAGTTTTTATGGATGATTATTTGATGAAACCCTCGTAGTTATACCTTTTGAGGATTAAGATTGATGATCTGATGCATAAAAGATTCATCAGGACTAGTGTGTAGCCATAGGGCATGATATTGTTGTTCTCCAAGAAGAAGGATGGTAGCCTAATGTTTTGTATAGTCTCTCAGAGATTTAATCAGTTTCTAATCATGAAATGTTACCCAATCTCTACGATCGATTATATTCAAACTACTTGAGTAGGGAGAGATGGTTTTCTATGATCGAACTATTGTATGGATATCACTAGTTAAGTGTGAAGGAGGGTGATCTCCTCAAGACTACAGTCAAATGTAGGTAAAGGAACATTAGGATTGTATTCATTCAATTATGTCTTACAAACACACCAGTCATTTTCATGAGGCTCATGAAATCTGTGTTTCATGAGATAGTAGAACAATTCATCATCATATTCAACGATGTTATATTGATCTAATCAATGATAGAAAGGGCCATGTCAATAATCATATTGTTAACTTGAAGGTTTTTCAGTGCCACCGTATCTATAGGAATTTTTCCATGTGTTTATTTTAGAGATGGGATTTCCACTTTCTCATACATGTTACGTCTCAACAGGGTGTGGTAGTTGACCCGATGAAGGTTTATGTAGTTTATTATTTAGAAGAACACATGAACATAGAAGAAGTTTCTAGCTTCCATGGTATCACATGATATCATCAGAGTTTTTTTCAAATATTCTCCTGAGTTATACCCTACTTAACAGCATTTATTAATATGGATCAAGATATAGAGCGGAATGAAACTTTCTTGGAAACATACAGTTAACTAAAGGGGAAATTGGTTAGTGCTCCAGTGCTCCAGCTTCCACATGAATGGGTAACGTTTTATGTTATTTTTAATGCTTCTCATCTGGGATTGGGATGTGTCTTTATGTGAAGAATGTGGTGATCTCTTAGGGGTATAGGAAATTACACCCTCACTATCATAACTATTCCACACATTTTTTAGAGATAGATGAAATTGTTCTTGTGTTGATGTTGTGGAGACATTACCCCATTTGTGAGGGATTTATGGTCTTCATATACCACAAAAGTATTATGTATGTAATTTATTGTTGAGATCTGAATATGAGGCAGTGATGGTGGATAGTGTTTTTTATGAATATGATTTTGAGATCTTTTACACCTCACGAATTGGTAATGTTGTGGTAGATGCCTTGAAAGGAATGTCACAAAAGGATGTTGTTTATGAGTTTGGGATTCTTGATGAGAAATGAAGGAATTGGAAGCCATGCAGTTGAATTTATGGGTGGTCTATGGAAAGGATTCATGTTCCATATGACAATGAAGTGTCCAATGATGTAGAAAGTGGAGAATTATTAGTGGGGAGACTCATAGGTATAGGTTATGTATGATCGTGTAGGACATTATGACGCTGTGATGGCATGGTTAAATGATATTCATAACTATATATTTTTTCAAGAAAGGATGTTTGTACTGGTAGAAATGGGAAAGGGATTTCTTCGGGATTTCTATTGCACACCAGTTGTAGTACACCCCATAATATCTAAGATGTATCATCTCTAGATGATAATGTTTTAGTGGCATTGGATGAAGTAGGAAATGGAGAAGTTGTGACAAGGTGTATGGTATTCCATAAGGTAAAGGCATAACATCTTTTTCCTTTTGGTATGCTTCATCCCTTAGAAGTACATAAATGGGAATAGGTTGAAATATTGATGGACTTCATCACAGGGTTCCCCAATGATCTGATATGATGTGATCCTATTTGGGTGATCGTTGATCGGTTGGAAAAATTGTCCCACTTCATATTGATCAATAAGTCGAGCGTAGTGGATCCTTTGAAAAATTTGAATGTCAATGAAGTGGTGATGCTAAATGAAGTTACAAGTTCAATTGTCTTGGATAAATATTCACATTTCAACTATGGATTATTGAGGGGATTGTAGTATGCTTTTGGCACGCAGTTACGCCTCAACACTACCTTCCACCCTCAAACAGACATTCATAGAGAATATCATCCAGACATTGGAGGATCCGTTGCATGCATGTCTCTTGGACTTTGGGGGATTTTGGGGATTAAAATTTCCCTTGTTTTATTTTTTTATCATAATATCTACCAATATTAGATTTCAATTGTTTTAGGTATTTTATAGGAGGTCGTGTTGTTACCTGTTGTGCTAAACTGAGGTTGAGGAGGCTGCAGTTCATGTTCCTAATGTGCTGCATAGAACAACATATAAAGACTAGTTGGAGCAAGAGATGTTGAATGAAGTATAATTCATATATATGTATTATAATGATTTATAGACAATACCACTAGAGTTTGATGTTGTAGACCATGTGTTTTTGAAGGTTTTCCGTCAACGTTGGAAGTGGGGATTTAGAATAGGAAGTAATCTTGCATCTTAGTTTGTTGGGACCATTAGGGTGTTGGATATTGATAGAAAGGTAGCCTACCAGTTTTCACTCCCTCCTCGACTGGATTGGATCCACAATGTCTACCATGTCTCTTATTTCCATGATTATATTCATGTCAACTACAATGTCATTGACTCAGCAGATTTGGATATCAATCATGAAATGACATTAGTTAAGTGGCCAATGGGGATCAAATAACATCGAGTGAAAGTGATTTTAGGATGGACCATTCCACTAGAATGTGTTCTATGAATTCATTGTGTCCAGGAAGAGATTACTTTGGAGTGTGACACACATATGCGGACCCAGTAACCATAGTTCTTTTGAGCTTTCCCCACTCTATTTTATATGTTTTGTGATGTTGATACCTGGAAAATTTATTTAATTTGTTGTTTTCCCCTTTATGTGATGTGTGACAATGTTTTAGTGTGGGAAAATAGGAATACCATATTCATAATGAACATTCATTTTCTTGTGATGTGATTAAACTCATGTGGGTGAGTTAGTTCCACATAGAGTGGATAATATATGGAAATGGAGGATGTTATTACCTCACTTCTATGTGTGTGATAGTATGGTTGTTTAGATGTTATGATACATTAGGTTAGTAGGTTTGATTAGTTTGTTTGTTTCAGGTCTAACGAGATCCTTGTGTGGTATCTCAAGGGATGGTTGTTTGTACCCTTCCTCTCATTTCATATGGGTTGGTTTTGAATTCTCAAGGGAGACTACAGTTTGGGGGTGTCTGATGTAATGATCAAAACCTTAAAACCCATTACCTTGAATTAAAATATATTTTTTGTGGTGTCTGACATTACTTTGGGATGTTTTTGGGACATTCCATTCTATCCAACAGTGTTTTGTTCCAAATATATTCAAAATTTATAGTATTATAATGGTGTGTCATTTCTAATGGTGTGTAATCTTGGAGGTGTGGCATTTTTAACAGTGTTTCATCCTAGTGGTGTTTCATCTTAATGGTGTGTCATCTTGATGATGTTTTAGTCTAGTAATGTGCTATTACTGGCACCGTGTCATCCGGGATGTGTGTTAATCTAGTGGTGTGTCATTTTTTGTGCTGTGTAATTCTTGTGATGTTTTATTTTCTAGTAGTGTGTCATCCAGGTTGTTTGTCATTGACATTTAGTGTCATCCTGTGGCGTTTCATTCTCGATGTGTGCCATTTTGGAGTTGTTTCATCCTTGCGGTGTGTCATTATGTCATTCTGTCAGTTCTCATGGTATGCCATTTTTTGCAGTGTGTCATATTTTGCAGTGTTTTATCATAGTTGGGTGTACATCTAGCGGTGTGTTATTTCTTGAGTTTTTTCATCCTGGTAGTGAGTCATTTCTAACAGTGTTTCATCCTAGTGGTGTGACATCATTAAAATGTGTCATTTTGGAAACATATAATTTTTGGCGGTGTTTCATCATTGAGGTGTGTTATTCTGGTGGAATTTATTTTCTTGTGATGCATTATTTCTAGCAGTGTGTCATTTCAAAAAGTTGTCCATTTTTCCAAAATTTTATAGTGTTTCAAAAAAATTACAGATTTTCCATTGTAACATATTTTATTATAAAAAAATTGGTATTAATGCCTTATTAAAGGGGTTTAATGTAGTTTCAATGGTGGTTAACCATATAATTAATTTCAATATATCTCAAGACATTTAAATAATTTAAAAAGTGTGGTTTTAATGACCTTCTCCATTAGTGGTCTACTAAACAGTATAAAATACCATTAGTTTCAGATCTCATCTTTGAATGTCTGAAATCATCCATTTATTCACTCCTTCTTAATTTAGTTGATTCAGGAGGTTCAAAATCATTCTTAAATAGATTTTTAGAGTGTTTGGCTAAATTCGGTAAGAGTTATCACTTCCAAAGAGGCTGTTCCAACTAGTACACACACCCCCTAATTTGGTGAAACAAGTTTGTGAAAGGATTATTCATTCCATGTATGATTTCCTTCATATTTCATGATTTTTTTCATGTGGTATTTGAATATGAATGTCAATCATTATGCAGATATTGGATTTAGAATTAATAAAACTAATATAATACATCTAAAAATGTAAAGGGGTCGGGGAACGTGATTTATTCTCTTACAACTTATTTGTTATTAATTGATGTTATGAATTGTATGAGATAATTACCCATTGATAAACATGGTTTTTGGTTGTATTTTCTTGTTAATATATCTTTTAAACTATTTAATGCATGTTTTCTGGTTACTAACAAACACATAACTTGTAATTGGCTAATTACTTATATTTGGTTAATGAATTTACTACCCCATGATCTAATGGATTGCAAGATAATACCCTTGATTAATGAATTCAAATTGAAAAAGTGATAATTTTCTAAATTTAAAAATGTTTTTTTGTTTTGGTATGAGAAATGATGTGTGTGGGGGATGTGGGAACAATATGTTCAAGGAGTGGGTTTACAATGAAAGGTGATGGTGGATGTGGTTATTGGGATGTTTCAATTTGATTTTTGTTGTGTGTTGTGTTGTTTTAGGTGCCTTTATGGTATGGATAGTGATAACTATGAGCTTGGAAAATAAATCTATACATGTTTTAGTAGAATGGTTTGTTAATAAGGAAAATTTAAAATGGATTAATATAATTTAAAGACTGAAAAAAACTGTGGATTACTTTATTCATCAGCGGGGTCGTGCATTTATTAATGGATGTAAACTTGGGGGGGACCTTGTGAGTTGTTTGGTTATATGATTGTATACACATAGGTGAGAATTTTATGTCTTGACACACAGATATATATATATATATATATATATTATTTTCAATGTGATTTATATATGCACCCCACCCACGTTGAGAACTTTATCATGACACCCACATAGTCACACATGGGGTGTCTTTCCAAACATCACAGTGGGGGGATGGATGATTTTCCACCCACGCCTCTGTGGACCATCTTCTATGAAATAATGACGTAGGTGTAATCTGGTGACTTGGGACATGTGGACCCATGTCTCCTTGTGATGAGTTATGATGTGGTGTGCTGTGAGGTAAGACTGAGGTGTGTGTGGATGGGATGTCATGCGATATATTCAGAATAGTTGGATGTGTTAGGACATTTTCGGTTAGGGTTTGATAGTGGCTAATCAGTGGGAAAGTGGTTCAGTGTGCCTTATCATTGTGATGATTTATATTATATTATATTATATCAAATATATATTTAGTGAGTGAGCCTTAGTGTGGTTGTGGTAATGGTTAGTCTATCTATTTAGTGCTCTTTGGTTATGATATTTTCTCATGGGTGAAAAAGTATTTTCCTTCCAATTATTAATGATATAATTTGGGTTTCCTACAGGGTATACATATATTATTAAACTACATATATCAAAAAAAATAAGGATTCCAAGTGTACTTTTTAGACCATGTTGGACCTTACTAGCCATACCCTTTGAAAATTTTTCTGTTGCTGATTTAGTTTTGGTTTGGTAATTTTGCATTGGCGACTTTTATTTGTAACAGTTTTTCCCCACACGTGTTGTGGTTTTTTTTTCTTTTCTTATATATATGTCATTGATTTGATTATGATTGATATATCTTATATCCCAATATTGTCTTTATTATAGATGGAAATTCCTTGTATATTTTGAACTTTGTATACCCTCAGTGCTAGTCGCCAACCAGAGTCCTACTAGAAGTTGGACCTAGGGGTCATTATCTATTTTCCTTCACGGATACATCTTTGGTGGGAGGGTGTTTTTCCATGGTCAAATTGGTAACACTAATACTCTTTTTATTTAAAAATTACTATTTATTGATTTATTAATATATAATATTCTTAGAATATCACTGTTATGTAATAATGGTAATCATTTTATATTTTTTTAACAATGAGAGAATTATATATTACTCGAATCATATTTTAATGTTCACTTCTCTTCATAATGATAAATTATATGTGGTATATCTATATTAAATATTTTATAAAAAACACATTATTTATGTTATTTTAAAAAATATTCTTTAATTTGGAAATGGAGAATCAGACCTTGCAATATACACTCACTTAGAAAACTATATAGCAAAGGACTATTCATGGATATTTATAAACTAGAATTTTGAATAAAAAAAGTATGTCATCACTATCAAAAAAGTGATGTGATAAAAAATATCTTTCAAATTAACAACCCTTAGAGATAGTTCACTTGGATATTTTTGTATCTTATAGATTTTTAGTTTATTATGAAAGAATTATAAATATTTTATAGTGTATTATTATTCCTGGTATAAACTGATATAATGAATTTCTAATAAAAGGGAATCTATATCATGTTTTTCTAAATATTCTTAGTACATAAAAAATATTATTGCATTATTAATTAAAATCATAATAATTGATCATGGATGTGAGTTTGAACACCAAGACTAAGAATCATCTTTCTTACAATATTGTTATTTTTATTTTCTTTTTACTAATAGGTCCCCGTGAAATAATGTTTTAGTAGAAAGATGATATGTTACCCTTCATTAAATTTACAGAACCATGCCAATTGAGTATGAAATTACTATTTATTATTGGGAACATGATATTAGTATTGCATGATATATAATTAATAGAGTGATTATTAAATTAATTTTAAGGAAAACATCATATGTGTATTGGAATGATAGAAAACCAATATTTAATTACATTATTTCTTTTGGTTGTAAAGTCTTTATACTCAATAAAATATAAATTTAGTCAAACATCCATCTAAGAGTGTTAAATGAATTTTACTTTGAAACATTACATATATATAGTGTGTTTTATAAAATGAGTAATATTGTGGAAGAAACTATAAATGTAAAATGACATAATACATATCCATATGAATTAAATAATCCTTCAAAAAGCCTTGAGGATGACATTTAAAATTCAAAAATGAAATCCAAATCCAATGATAAATTTGTAAAAACTAAAAACAATAATTATGTTCTTATGAACTATTTGATCTCAAACATGTACTTGTGAATTTTATTTAAAATAATTCAATTCCTAGAGCTATAGGGACTTATAAAGACAATCCATTAGATACTAATGTAAGAGATGTAAATAAAGGATCTCATACAAGATTTTATCTAGGAAATAAAGTTGAACATCAATATTTATTTTCATTTCTAGAACCTACAAACATAATAGTGTAAATTTATGATTGTTTATGGATAATATTAATACAATAATATCTTAAATAATAACAAATAAAATGATTATATGAACAATTTAAAAGACCTAAGGACAACCTAAATATTGTCACTAAATGGTTGTTGAGAAACAAGGTTAATGATTTAGGCACTATAATTATAAATTAATAAAAACATGTGCATAAGCATACATTTAAAATGAAGGAATTGGCTAAGAAATATCCTTTTAACTAGTAGATATACTTGAATCGATCATATTATTTCATGCCCATGTAACACATTTGGATTTGAATTTATATTGAGTGGATTTGAAGAGTGAATTCTTAAATAGTTCTATAATTGGGGATGTTTTTTGTTGAACATCCCCCATGATTTAAATACCCTCATTTTCATAATCATGTTTTTAAATTTAAAAAATATTTATTTGGTTTATAAATCCCCCAGAGCTTGGTTTTATAGGATCATCTCATTTTTTATTCCCAAAGGCTTTAGAAATAGTGTAGCTGGACCTAGTCTATTTATTTAAATAATTATGAATGATATTTAGTAGTAAAAATTTATATTGTTGATATTATTTTTGGATTTTCAGGAAATTTTTTTGGACTAAATTATCAAAAGTACCGAAAAAATAATTTGAAAAGAGTTTAAAGGGTGAAAATTAATTATTTCCTATATTTAAGATATTTTAAATGAAATAAAATTTTATAATAAATAAAAAATGTATTCAAATACCGTTTGAAATGATTTTTATTACCTAATACAAAAAATAGTGGAACTCTTAGGAGTAAAATATATAAAATGTATCTTAATCAAATAGGAAAATCAATTGATCAAACCACATACAATGGCATGATTGTGTGTTTTATATATATAACTAAAAACATAATAGATATTATACTTTTTATAAATTTATTTGATTTTTTTAATCAAACCCATTAGAATCTCTTTTGAATATCATGAATTTTTAAAAAAAACATTAAAAAAACCACAAACGTAGGATTGTTTTATCGTAGAGGACATGAATTTGAATTATTTAGTTATTCAAATATTTATTTTGGTGATGGTATGAGAGATAAAAACCCACCTATAGAATATTTCACCATTTGGTATAGTCATTAGATTCATGGTGTAGTAAGAAACATAATTTTGTTGCATCATCTACTGCTGATACTGAGCACAAAGCTACAAAGAATTTTTATGCATATATTATATAGATGAAAAAAAATTATTTGACATTAGAAATCACTTTCAATATTAACCTATAAAATTTGATAATAAAATTTCAATAAACATCTCCAAGAATCCTGTATCAAATTCTAGAACAAATCTTATAGACATACACCATCAATTTTTGGAAGATCATTTTGAAAAAGGGCATGTTAGTCAACAATTCATTTGAATATAAATATATCTTACATTCATTTTTACGATGTCTTTGAATTGTGAGAGATTGAATTATTTGAAACATGAATTTGGAATGATTAATTTAAGTAGAAAAAATTAAATTATTTTTATATCTTTTTAATATATCTTTAAATATTTTACATTCTATATTTATTGATTATTTTTTTAGATATTGTTTTTGGTATATTTCATAAATATATTTAATATTATTGTTATTTATCTTATGTTATAGTATATATAAACCACTAAATTAATGATGAGTAAAATCAAAGTTCAATCATTGAATTCTTTCTAAAATTGATCTCGACCATCATTCCAAGACTCTTTCATAAAATATATAGCACCCAATCATTGATTCTCACCCTAATCAGTTGATATGAAGAGATCATTTGAAGATGAAATTCATGAATCATTGAAGGGATCAAAAGCTCAATCTGGAAAGACTAACAGACATTCAAATCCACACATTCTTTCTTTGAAATTTTTAGCTGAAAGAGACATAGATGCTGACTGGTTAAATACTAGTAATCTTTTTCTATGGGTAAAAATACTTCATTTGAATTGTACAAGATAATTTTTATATGAATATTTAAATTTATATCCTTGCATAGTTATTTTTTTGTGAACATGTTTTATAAAACCAGTGAATATAATGATGTTATTCAAATAGTCATTGATATTCATGAAAATGATTTTTCATTTACCTTTTAGCATGATTGTCTAAGAGTCTCAAATATTTTGTAATATAAGTACTAACAATTCTCATACCTGGTAAACCATTCATATTTGGAATGCCTCATAAAAACAAAATAATTATAGAACCATTCGATGAACTATTGTGAATGAGATAAGTGAAGAATAAAAAATACTTTTAAATTTTATTCAGCAATATATCTTTCAATGGATGGGAGATTTTAGTTTTATTAGATTTCGAGATTAATTATTTCTATATCTAATGGTTCATGGTATTGATATCATCTTACCTTATTTATTAAAATAAAATATCGAATAGTTGACGAATCCATCATCTAGATTAAGTAAACAACCTTAACAAGAAGTAAATATCTATATTATTGGTACCAAAAAGAATGGTTGGATTAGGATTTGAAAGGTGTGTGATCTTGAATGTTGTCTATTTGTATCAGTCTACCTATATGGGAATGTATATTACATAGAATCCATGGAAAAAGATGTTGTGGATGATGAGGAGAAACTAAATGAAATATTCCTTCCTCTTTATCAAACCTCTAGGAATTGAGTTATAATTGATCTGGGTTTGGAACCAGATTAAATAGTTGAATTGAATTACTTATTTGATGAAGGAAAATTTTAAGATCCTATTTATTTGGATGAATAATCAAGAATAACTTTTTATAAAAATACATATCGAACAATAGTTCATTTTACAATTGTTAAAGATCCTATAATTGATGTGTCACATGTTGTTCTTCATGTTCCATAGATTTTTGAAATTCACATTGAAGTTGAAAAATAGGATGAATTATTTGTATTATTTGATCATATTATATATTGATAATTAGTTACTATGATGGATAGTATTCCTAGATATTTGTTACTTAGACAAGTTATCACACACTCTGAATGTGATTAGGATGTGAAACCCTCACCATTGGAGATTCGACCAAATTTTTTATATGGGGGTGTGGGGTTTAATTTTTTACACTTATTCTTTTAAGGAAGAAAATCCTCTAAATTATATATATATATATATATATTAACCATAAGCTATTACTGATAAAGACGAATTTAATATAGTTGATAAACTTTTTAATGAAGATGATTTCAATAATTATGAAAATGAAGAAGATGTTTATGATCCACCAAATACATATGTAATTTCTCTTATAGTGACAAGATAAGAACCTATTATTCCTTATCTGCCGTCAAATCCTTATATAGTATATATTTTCATACCTATGTCTAGTGGTTATTTTTTAATGGTCATGTCCACCTAACCCTATATGAATGATATTCCTAATTTTATTGTTAAAGAATATCAAATATATGACTCCTCTTTAATGACAAGAATTTTTGTTATGGATGGTTATTCAAATGAATCTAAGGACATATCAAAAGATATTAAAAAACCTCCATGACGATTTTCACTTAAAAAGTATTTAGAGAAAATCAATTATGATTTTGTTTCTAGTGATCATTAATCTTATCTGATAGTTGATTATTTTCATAAAATTTATTCTCCTAATGATTGTACTACTCCATATAAAGAAGCTACACCATATTTTTAGTCTTCTTTGGTAATAACCATGTAAGGTATTATTGTGTTTGAGATTTATCTTTTAACACTGTGAAGTCAACATTTCTTGGGAATCTATTTTGAAAATAATATTTACCGTGAAAAAATGTTTCATACACTATTCCAGAAGTTATTTCCCTTCTTCATCTATATTTGATACTTCAAATAGATTATATGCTTCTAGAAACATGTTCATTTATAATGGAATTATAGAGTTTTCAAATTTAAATAGGATCCCACTATGGATATTTGACCGATACACCGAATGTTATGTGTAGAATATATGTTGAAGTGATTTCCAATACTACTCTACATTTTGTCTCTACATCCAAACCCCTACCTAATTTATCATCATTTTCTGAAAACATGATTTGAATATGGATTCATGTTGAAATGTTTACTGTTCTTGTCTATGTGATGGATTTCAAAAATCATATCTACATGTAAATTTATTCCCTTCTTGAAAATATTTTTAATTTTTTTATGATGAAAACCCAAAGATGTACATAGACAAACATATAATCAAGATCCCTATCAAGTATAATATAAAATGATTCAACACTATAAAAAATCATAAAACATTATTATTATAAATGGATAGATATTTAAAAATTCCACATTTGAATATTGTATTCAAATATTTCATAGAGAAGTGATTAGTAATAAATATTCTACTAAACCATTTCATGTTTGTGAAAGATAAGTTTATCCATGTAATTGAGAATGAAACAAGTGTGATATATTATATCTCAAAGATATTATAATCCTATATGTATGTTTCAAATGGCCATTTGTTAAACACATATATTTTCTAGTGCCTCTATTTTCTTGAGTTTTATCTATAATATTACCATCTTTTGATACAACCAATATATCAACTGTACCTCCAACAAGACCTTTTAGTATCTCTATTTCTCAATATCTTTATCATAAAATACATGTTTACTATGGTATATACATTAAAAATAATCATGTTATTCCTCCATACGTTCCTTCTCTTGATTTTAGAAAAGAAAAGGACCATGCCTTTACAAAAGATTCAGATTCAGATTAGTCTATGTTATATATATTTTAACTTTTTTTGAATATATGATAAAATTTCAATATCAGTTTATTTCTATGTTCCTTCATTTATGTTTCTTTAGTTTGATTATTCCAAAATGGGATTAGTAGGCATAATACAAATGATCATTATCTATCTTGATATATTTTTAGTCATTGTATGGGATTGTAAGATTGAATCATTTTTATGGTTTATTACATTTATCTTGTGATTTTCAATCACTAATAGGGGTGGTTGTTGTCATAATATAATAATTACGTTTTTCATAATCAAAAAACATGTTTATTTTCATTGTAATGCATTATTTTTTGCGTAAATGAAACATCATTTTCACTATTTTTTGTTAAATCTGGAAGCATCCACAAATTATAACCAAATGATCATTGATGAATTATTTAAAAAGGATTCATGTGTCAAAAATTCATATAAATACACTTCACATTTCATTAATAGACTATTGCTAAATTTCTTAATATAAATAAAATATTTCATTAACATATGTTCAATCGTGGAAAAAGGTCAAATGACCCAGCTGATAGAAAATCTTGTTTGATCGATCACATGAGAAACCTATCAACAGAAAATAAAATTCATAGAAACCATGATAAGATATCTCAAAGTATGGAATTTATTACAAACAAAATTATATTAAAAGTTATAAAGAGATTTTTTATGAAAAAAAATTATAAATTTTATAGTATAAAAAATCAAATAAACTGACAAATGATGACACAAATATTTTTATGGAAAAATGAAGTGAATCTCAATGATGATGTAAAAAATTAAATCCACCATAAGTAAAAAATAGGTATTATATAATTTTAATTAATACTAATCCAATCAATTATTTGTGCCTAATTCAATTCCTATCAAATACATTAAATGAATACAGATTTGGTACCAAAATAAAAGTATCTTTATGATGATTTATGAAAAAATATTTTTCCATGAAATTGTTATATGAATCCAACAATTAGAAAATATAGAAATTATGGAAAAACATAAAATAGAACATGTATTTTTCAAAAAAGACAATAAAAAAGACAAATCGGTAATTTTTATCATAAGTGTCTATAATTTTGTTCCCAAACACAATCGATGCATCAAAAATATTAAAATTCCATTGAGCATCCTTTTCAAATAATGTTATAAAAATGTCTATAGATTAACTACATGAATAATAATAGAGAAGTATTATCTCCTGAATCAATTTATTATCATTCTTGTACTCAGGTTTATTTACTTTTGATATGTATATTTTAATTTTATTTATAAATTATAAGAAAATTCCCCTGATCAAATCTATAGAGTGAAATACACACTCCCTCTAAATTATAAATGAACCCGTATAGAACTATGGAAAATGACAAATTTCCTATACATCCTAATTAATGTTGTTTATTTCATTTATCAAATGTATAACATTTGAAGTGGATTGGTTCATTGAATTGTTATTGTGGTTTTTTGTAAAAAGATGATCATGTATGTGTGACACTTTATTTAATACAAAAATTCATATAAACATGCGATTTCAAAGTGGGGAGATTAAGTCTCATCTTGTGGGTGGACCCCATGTTTATTTCTATTATGTGTTTATTTGTTTTCATGTACTACGTTTTAAAAAATTATTTAAAAAACTATTGGTTGGTAGTGAGATTTATGATTTCTTTTATATAATATGATTGATTATAGTAGATTAATTGAATGATGTAAAAACTTTTTCATTGTTATTTTTACTAAGTGGTTATTAGGATTTTGAGAGTTATTTCCAAATATAAAACTTCTATAATTCTAAAAATGTTACTTAATTAGTTGTCATTATTAATTTGGGGGATTTATTTATTAATTTTTGTATATTTATTTTATTAGAAAGAGTATTAGTCAGATGTACTAGGGGATATTAGTGCCCTGAACCACTATAAACCATTAGTTTATTTATAATTTTTACTTTATGGTGCATATCAGATAAAATATTGAGGGAATAATTTGATTTATTTATATAGTGACCGATTTTTTTAGTAATTGTTTCTAAATAACTCAATTCAATCCCAATTATTACATAATGAAATGACTTTCAGTATATTAATTTGTATATGATATCATGATTTTTCAATGGACAAAGATTATCTAATTCAGTTAAAAGATAAATTTTAAATGTTTCTACTATGGATGACATGACGGAAGGAATGCTTATAGTAATATCTCCATGTTTAAATGGAGACAATCATGTATGATAGAAATCTATATTGATAATTAAGGAAAATGATATTTTTTTTAAATTATATTTGAATGTGGTAAACCCATTATAAATACACGTATTTGAATTGAAGATATGTTTTGAAGCTAAATATGTTGAATGCGATAGCAATTCAAGTTTAATGAATTCTATTATCTTTGTTCTTGGCCTATATGATTTAAATCGAGTCCACATTATTCCATATTGTAATTGAGATGTTCGAAACAATTTTTATTGAATACGAGGGTACTGAAAATGTCAGAAACCTTTTTTTAATACATCTAAACTCGTGTTTGATTCCATTAGAATGGAAGAGTGAGAAATTATAATTTATATGATGGTAGAATCAATAAAATTAGTAGGGTTGTATTTTTTCTAGGAACACATTTTCATAAATCATATAAATGTCGAAAAGTTATTAGTATTTTACTTTCAAAATTTTAGTAAAATATAATTTTAAATAAAACACCACACATTAATCAATGACATGAAGATAAAATATTT
Organism: Viscum album; assembly: GCA_963277665.1. Taxonomy (NCBI): domain Eukaryota; kingdom Viridiplantae; phylum Streptophyta; class Magnoliopsida; order Santalales; family Viscaceae; genus Viscum; species Viscum album. The sequence goes on along the minus strand of OY728135.1, from coordinate 1,046,141,696 downwards.
GATTGGAACTATCATGATGTGAAAGGTAGAGATAGAAGAATATATTGATGATAATTGATAATAATTAAAGAAATTAATTCATAGAAATTTTCTATAATAATGGATCAATGGTCTAATAAAGAAAAACAATTATAGGACTCATCCTCTGGAGAAGATTCATGCTACATAAAAATTAGATGTTGAGACTACTCGATTTTCAAGAAAATTCCAAAAGTTTTATAATAATAGTTTAGTATTATAGAAGTATTTAAATAATTATTATAATTATTTATAGAAATATGAAAATTTTTATATTATATGATTGTAGGAATCTATAGTGTAAGAAGCATGATTGTCCTTATTTGAATGAAAATAAAAAGTATGAAAAGTAGTTAAAACCGATTGTTATAAGAAGAAGGATAAAAATATATATATGAATGATACTTGCAATGTTTTTTATTACACATGTTGTGAAACTTTATAATTTATATACTGAGTATGAAAATCTAAAATCTAGTCCTCGCATTTAGACTTGCTTAGAACAAGTACAACATTTATATTATTCTTTTTTGGAATTTATATTTTAAAACCAATCCTTTGATGACCTAAATGAATATTGTTTTATGTTAGAAGATAAATGTTAATCATTAAAGAAAAATTACTACTCTATCATAAAATACAATGATTTTATTGGAAATTAAATTGTTGAAATGACTCAATAGATTTCAAAACTAATGTATAATTTAGATAAATCATTAACTATTTGTTTTATCTTTTGAAAAAAATAATATAATTAATTTTTAAATTAAATGAATTAAAACATATTTATACCACAATTAAAAAACTTAATTGTCAAATAAATAAAATTATTTTTCATAAAAAATGATTAAAGAAATATATGTCATATAATATTAAGGGGGAATTCTAAGCTACATAAATATTTTTGTTCCTTGTTCTAAGAATATAAGCATGAACAATATTATCAGTAGTCATTGTGGAATCGTTGATATTTATATTAATTCCAATAATCAAATAACTCACTAAATATTTGAAAAAAAATTCCACATTCCAAGAAAATTAACTGACGTATGATATATAATTCATGCTAGGTATAAATATATCTCGTAGACCAATTCATTAAATGTTGACACTATTAGACCAAAGTGTCTTTGGGAACCAATTAATCTGATATTTTGTTATTTTTTATGATATTAAACAATAACAACAAATAAAAATGATTTGTATATATTGGATAGTCCATACGAATGGATAGTGATTTTCCTATGTGCCACTCCTGATCTAAAGTTAATGGAGGTTATATCAAATTTTGTGAAAACACAAAAATTAAATATTATTTCTATGAATAATATTCTAAATACACCATTAGACTTCATAGATATATTGTATTATATTTAGTCCTTAAATCATAACCTAATATTTATTTCATCTCATTGTTATGATGTATATTATATTAATTTTCAAAACTATTCCTATTTAGGTGTTGAATAAAATTTGGTTAAGTTAAATTCCATATGATCTGTAAATGTTTGCACCATAGATCATAATTATTTGGATAAATATAATATGAATTTTTTTAATTTTGAAATAAATGAATCATGTACTAAGAAACGAATTATTGGAAATTGTATAATCTATTGTTCAAGAAATTTCATTTAGAAACATTTTATTTTTAATTCTCCTAAACATAAATTTAATAAAAGGAATGTATGTGATACATTCTTTATATCCATGAAATAAAATTAATCTCCCAAATGATACAAATGGATTTCATCTACTAGACTGCTAAAACTTATTCATAGTGAAATTGTTGGTCAATTATGAACTGAAATCCATGTTGGAATGATTTTTTATATGTTTTAGTTTAATATTTTTCATGATTTACATGGTCTTATTTATTTATACATGATATTGAAGTAGTTTTTGTTTTTATAAATTTTCATAAGTTGGTAAAATTGAAAAGGATACTAAAATTTGTTTAATTAAGAACTATCCACTAAGGAAGTGTTTTAGATTCATTATTTAAGTTCATTTTCTCAACAAATTTCCTTCAACATGGATTGTAGTTATAAATATATCATATTCTCGGAAAAATAATAACACACGATATGTTTTCATAAAACAACATTCAATGTACATGGGAATCCTCAACTCAAATCCCCCAAATAGGATGAAAACAAATTATTAATAAAAACCCCAAATAAAACCATTAGGGGTCTCCATAAAAACCAATAAGGATTTTAAAAATAAATAAATATTATAATTTATCTTATCAAAATAATAATAAAACAGTCTTACCTGCTGATAAAAACTATGAATACTTTAGTTTGATTCATAATCTGTAGTTATCGAAGGATGATCGTGAGTGACCCGAGCTCTATGGTAGTGCCTCTTCTCTCCCCCCATTCTCTTACCACCCTCTCCCTATCACATCCCACGAACCCAAATAGGGTCCATACTAACATACTCAGCAATCCAATATTGAAAGGAATGAAGAAAAAAGAAATTCGATGAAAAAAGAAAAGGAAAAAAGAAAAAAATTAAAAGGGGCCCAGGACTTGCCCCAACACCCGAAACAAAGGTTGATAATCACATAGGAAAAACCCCCCACATTTCTTCAATAGTAGAGATAGAATATCAAAACGATTCTTCATTAAATAGTTACGATCGATTGAACACATGTGAATAAATTGATATCTAATTAATTAAATTTTAAATATTCCGTGAAAATTCAAACATTTCACATTGCCTAAAAATTTCTATGCTAGGGTAAAAATTCTATCCCAGGAGAAATGGAGTAGTTTAAAAATTTATAAAATAACATATCATAGTTGAATTTTCCATGATACCACTAAAATAGTACTAGTAAAATTGGTTTAAATTTCCCTTTATTTTCACTATGTGTGACAATGTGGGTCATCAAAACCTCCACCACTCAAATACATCTCACCACCAATAATCCTATGTTGAATACCATCATCCAGGATCTTCGAATGTATTGAAATCACCAAATCTATCTCAAGACATCCTATAACCAGCATTATAGTGTCCATAACACTATTCCAAAATGAGATATGTTCAATAATGACTGATCAAATCCCCCCCCCCCCCACAAGAGTACCCTTATCATCACCCCACAACCCAAAATACTAATACATATCCCATGGTATGTTCATCACCAAATACAATGGATTGATGTATCTCAAATTCTCACACCTGGGATCCTTTATGAAAACACGCAACCTCCTAGCATAATAAAAAAACATAAACCATATTTATGTCCTCGAACAATCAATGGGGAACTCTCCACCATTAGTATTTCAATAAATCAATCTCAAAAGCACAATAGTAGGAATTATTACAAGTTCAATGTCATAAAAATATTAATCTATCAAACTTAAAACCACAAACCATGATCCTTAAAAATTCTAATTCCAATAATCTAGAGTATCGACAACACATCTATTCAACAATAATGAATCTTCCCCACGTCTTGATTAACATCACAACCACCCCCCATTTTGGAATTGATCAAAATCACCGAGATTCTAACTACACTACCACAATTATACAAAAGGAGAATAAAAAATAGTATGGAAAATGTTTCAACAATACCATTCCTCATAGGATAGACTACAGATAGAGTGTTCACTGAGTGCTTTAATTTTATATAACCAGTGATCCACATTCCTAACAAAACCATGGGGATAGAAAACCTCAGCCAGCCCACCATGGAAGAAACTCATTCACAACCTAATCCATCGATGATAGTAGGCACATGACCAAACATTCAACACTTCTAGAAATAAATATCCTCATCAAGGAACATGTTCCTAGTACATAAGGGGAACCTCTAACCTAGGGAGATATTTAATAACATCGACTCTAGAATCTATGATTCGGTTCCTAGTTGATAATATTATATTAGATACACGATGTAAAATCACAGAGGATCGATCAATATAGTAGTTTTAGAGAACCAGATACATACATTTACCAATTTTATATTATGAAATAGAAACAAATCATAGTAATGGAAAACATTTTTCATACTTAAATCATTCCTAGAATAATTCTTATTTTCCTTGAGAAAGGATATAATATAAATGTGGGCATAAGTTTTGAGTAATGGTTTCATAAATTGGAAGTTAACTTGAATCAATATAGCATAATCAAAATGGAATGGTAAATCACTGAGAAAACATAAAATTTAATCGATAACATTGCTATTATATTCTGAAAAGTAATAATCAATATAAAATTGTAAATAATTGAAAACACATTATATTTAATTAATAAACTGAGAAATAAATAAGTCCAGATATAATATCATTATGAAAATATCTTGGATAATAATATTATCTAAATTTAAAATAAATAAAATTACAAATTATTGGATTTCATGATTTAATGAATCATAAATACTTATATTTTCAAGACCTTTCTCAAGAAATATTATTAATACGAGAGGAAAACCAGTATGATATGGCAATCCAATCTGTATCCTGAGAACCATTAATGCATCAAGAGACTATATCTATTCAATACCCTCTAATAAATTCATTTCTAAATAATTAATCTTATATTTATTAACATATTTAATTAATGAATCAATATTCCTTATAAATAAATATCTGTATTGACTAATGAATAGAAAATTATGAAATATTTCAATATTTAATCATATAAGTTTCACTATAAAAACCCAATGTACCAATGTTATATTATTGAAGAAATATTCATATCCATGATACAAATAATATTAATATTTAATATTAAAGTAATTAATAATCAAAAAATTTCAAAATAATGTGATTGATTCAAGATAATGTTAATAATCACGAAATAATGTGATAGTGTAATATAATAATTACGGTTGTGGTAAATTTTAAATTTAAACTCTTTGAATAATAAACATTAAATGGAACACTAATCATAATTAATAAATATGAATTAAATTTAGCATCATCAAAGGGGTAATATATATTGAAAAGAAAAAGATAATAGGTGTATATTAACTAATATGTCTAAATTAAATTGAAATTGAGATGAAATCTCATTCCAAATTTTAACATTCATGTAAAATATCATTGGATGAATTAATTTAAATTGAGACTTAATGTACTGTGAAGTATGAGAGATTGATGATATTTCATGTATAATGGGGAGTATGTACACCATATAATAGAAATTAACTGCACAATAATAAAATATGTCTCAATAAAGGGTAATTGAGATGATGTCTCTTACCTTATTCTTTACTTTAGTTGAATATATTTTATCCTATTTTATAATGATTATATACATGTTATTAAATTTTTAAAAAAACCAAACTAATATTTATAATATCATAAATGATCATATTATAATAATTTAACACCTTTTTAAATTATATTTCCTTATATTCATTAATTTGGGTTCTAATTGTATTAATTTATCATGAATGTTTTTTCATGAATGATCTTGTTCATGTACTAAAGATATAGATCAATAATTTATAGAAGGATAATAATGATTTAAATATCATATTTACTAATTTTATACATTATTAGATCCAGTATTAAATATTGGGAATTGAAAATGAATTACATCACTTCTTGGAGATGGTAGGTCATGGATATGAATGAGAGATGATTTCATTCATTCAATGGGTTAAAGGGTTGGGGAGTGTATTTTATACTAATTTTATTGAATTGATATCTTGTCATTTATTTCAGATATATTCAATAAATTATCCTTATTGAATTCCATATAAACCATATGTGAAAAATTAATCACATTACTTCACGAGGTGGTAGTATTCCATAAACATGAATGTGATTAATGTATTTTAAAGAAAATGATATACAAGATGGTATATGAAATATTTTAATCATAGTAGTAAAATAATAGCTTAAAAATAATATGTCTAATTTAAATATATTCATTTATCTAGACATGACAGGTGGTGAATTAAAGGGACGATTATTTATGTTATTACATTAAAAAATTAACAACTCAGTATATGGGAGATAGTTTTGTTATTATATAATAATTATTTAATTATATTTTAATGATGTTAAAGAGGATATATAATGAAAAATACATTTTGAAGGTTAACTCTTCTTTATGAAAATTCATTTGGTTTGCACAAAAACTTTTCTAGGATCACTTTAGGATCAAACCAAGTGTCCAAGTATGTTTAGAGGGGACTAATGAACTGATTTTTTAATTAATTGGTGTAACCAAATGGTTTTTCAAGTGTACATAGGGGATGAGAGGAGGTGACCTTTTATATGTGAGGGAGAGGAAACACATGGAATTTTTGAAAAGAGTAATTTACATCATCATTTTAATCATTAGAAAATTCCTTATAATATTCAATAATATACCCTTATAGATTATAGGGTCCATATATGTACAGAACATGGGTTATCGAGAAGTTTTATGATTTTCCCCATACCTTCTATGTTCAATTTCTTGGTAAATTAATTTTTACCTTAATCGCGCCAATAAAATTTGAATTCATTTAACATTTAAATAGGTAAATACATATGTTAAAAATATTATATAATATAAACTATTATAATTATAAATATATAGTCATTGTTTCAAAATTATATTCAGATAATTGGTATAATCCAATTTAAAATTATATTCACAGATGCAAGAAAATAGATGAGTTCCATAGAGAAAATTTTCATAAGTATATAAGTTTTATAATATAAAAATATAACATGTAATTGATTTCAATAGCCTAAATTGTATTTAATATAATATTATTGAACTAATTTTACTTTAAAATCAAATTAAAATATTATTTATCTTATTAAAAAATTTAAACAGAATGGCATTTTTCAACGAAAATAAGTATTTTTGACTATTCATATTAATATGAAAAATTTTAGGAATATATATAAATTTACAATAATATATTTTTGATATAATAATATAAAAAATGTAGTTTATTTTATTAAATGAATTTTCTATAATTGAGAATTCATTTACATTAGTGGGTAAGAATCAACGAAAAAAATTTCATTTAAACAAATGTTTTTCAGAAAACATTTCTTTTAATTCAAATGATTATTATTTTATTTATCCACGAAACCGATTAGGCAGAGGTTACTATAGCACCACTATAGCGGTACTGTTGGAGTGGAGGCACAAAACCAATATCGAGCACTGTAGCGGTAGCAGGTACTATCAGTGTACTGTAGCAGGTGGTTATTGTAGTATTACTCTTCAAAAAATGGGCCTTGGTCAAAAAGGTTTAGTCCTACATGCCTTGTAATGGGATACATGCCCACTGGGCCTTCAGGCTATGTAATGGGTCTCCATCTACCTAGTAAACAAAGGTATTTTCTTTTCCATATTTATAAAATTAGACTTTATACCGAACCTTTAAAATATATATATATATATATATATATTCCATAATTTGGGTAGTACTGTTGATATGTGCATGTTTAATAGCTAGGTTTTAATGGCCATGCTTAAATAATATTTTATGAGAGTATCATGTTCAGTTTTAAACCCCATGTTGTGTGAATCAAATGATATCAATGATATTGTGTGTATTTAAATTTAAATAAATCATAAATTATTAAGGTGTTACATTCTCCCCTCCTATAACCACTTTTTCATCAAAATGTCATGGGTATTAACTTCTAAATAGATAATTGTAGTATTCTTCTTCACATCCTCTAGTACACAAGTATCATACTTTATTTTAGGATATATCCATGATAACATAAATAATAAAATCATCTATCTTTTCAATACAATCTCTCCAGTATCAATAATACATAAGGTTTCTATATAGTAAGAGAGATTAGGTTCCAATTTTATTTCATCAGAGGTGAGCAAATGCAATGGGTATAGAATCTACTTCCATAACATTTCAAGAGGGAATGAATCAAATACTCTTGAGAGAATTCATGTAATTTCAAAATAATCAGAAATGACTCCAATTATATCAAGTATTTTTATGTGTTTGATATTCCTTGGACATAGTATTCCATTTTTATCAATACTTCTAACACCCTTTCATGAAGATACCTTCAGGGAAACATGATACCATACTTAGAATTCTAAATCGTTCATTTCATAATATGAATAAATCTATTTTGTACTTTGATCTTCTTTAATATGTGAATGAATAGTCTATAACAATATCGTTTCATATTCATCATTTATCAGGCTTACATGATTCCTTTCAGAAATATTATCCCAAAATTTTTTAGTATGACATCTCTTCCAATATAATGCTTTATAAGGAACCTTTTGAATAAATGAATGGAAAAAATTGTTATATTAAATCTCTACCAAAGGTGAATAATGTTCCCCCATACCTTGACAGTCAAGTGAGCATGAATTATCATGTCTTCCATTATTTGAATAGTCCTTTTGAACAATCTATTAGGTTTGAGTATAGTATCTTGAGGACAAATGATTCTCAGTATCTATAGCCTTATAAAGAATCTTCCATAATTTTGATGAAAAATGAGGTTCACGACTAGAAAAAATAGAATGTGGACCACCATGAAGTCTTACAACATCATTAATATAGTTCGTTGTGTGGTGATCAAGTAGTAAATATTCTCTTATAGTTGAAAAATGTGTAGATTTCAAGAGGTTATCAATGATTACCCATATCTAATCAATTAATCTTAGAGTCTTTGGTAGTCATATGAGAATATACATTGTAATGTTATCCCATTTCCACATAGTAATAGTTATATGTTGAATAAATACTCATGGATACTATCTCAAAGATTACACTTATTTAAAAACCAAACATCTAGACCCAAAATTAGCAACTTCTTGGTTCAGGTTGTCCCTCCAAAAATGTTCTCCCTATTCCCTATTCATCATTGTGCTACTCTGTTATATAGATAAATTAATGCTATGAGATTCATCCGAAAATTCCATTTTTTATCTTAGGTTTAAATGGATCATATATCCAATTTTTAAATTTCAAATCACCATTTTCAAAATTGAAGCCTACTAATTTCCCATCATTCATCGCATTAGATTACTTCTGAATGCTCCCAGTGAAAAAATTGGGAACTTTTTATCTATTTTAATAAAAATGGTATCAATATATATTGAAAAAGGATCGATATAACTTTATCCCTTATAATTAAAAATGAATTATCGATAAGATCCATTAATAGAAACCCCTTCTGATTATCACAAGGGTAAGAAATAAATTATCTTTTTTACGAATACAAATACTACCTAATTTACCTTCATCGGATGGTAGTTTATTGAGAAATAATATATCATGAGTAGCTCAATCCAATTAATTTTTCATATATTCATTTATTGTTATAGAAATATTTATTTTAGGCATCAATGATCTATGCATTTCTTATATATTTCACCACAGATATATTGTCCTAATATTTTAAATGAAAATATAACGGCTTCAACTCAATATTATAGGTTTTATAGTTCTATTCCTTAGTATTCAATTTCCTTGATGCATATGTAATAAAATAAACATTTTTATTAGGACATAACCAATTGCCTTCTTATATGGATCATTATATATCAGAAACCTATAATTTACAAATGGTAGACTCAACATCGTAGTATTGACCAATATTACCATTAGTTTATAAAAACATTATTCACACTCCTTTAAAAAAAAATAACAACTGTACCTAAAATATTAGTTACTCGGTTATAAAATCAAGAAAAAATACTGAATTAATTGCAATTAGTAACATACGAAACCAATGAAACTATGTACATCACTTATCTTTGTATGTGTAGGAAAATTTATGATTAGCATATTTTTTTGGATAAACTTTTATTCTAACCATTGAAAAATTATGACCAATAATGGAAACCTCTTGGAGTTAGAAATCAAACTTACTATATTTACTATATAACTCATTATTTATAAGTGGATAAAGAGTGATATGTAAGTGATTCCCATAGTACTGGTATATTTTTCATTACATAAAAATATCATCAATGAATACCACAAAAAAATCAATCAAGATACTACATGTATAATATATTTATAATATGAATTAAAAAATAGAGTGGATTTTTCAATCAAAATGGAATTTAGATAAACCCTTAATGTTCATACCTCATTCGAAATGATGTCTTCAGAATATCTTCAGTATTTACATAAAAATTATGATACCCAGAATGAAGTTCAATATATAAAAAATATTTTTCCCCATGATTCTGGTCAAATATAAAATGTGTGGGAGGAAAAAAATTCTTATTCATTATTATTATTATATTTATTTCCCTATAATATATATGAAGCATCATAGATACATCTTTTTCCCTGATGAAGACAACATGGTCTCCCTATAGTGAAACACTTTTTTGAATAGATACTTTATCACAAATATTGTCTAGTTGTTTCTTAAAGTCTACTAATTCCACAATGCTATTTCATTTAGGTTTTTTAAATTCGTCTTTTATCATGAATTGAATCAATTTATAACTAACCTTCATGGTATAATGGATTTCAATGGAAGTACCCTATAAATACATCAATTTATTCTACTATAATAAGTACATCCAAAATTTGAATATTATCTTATATGTCCTTAGATATGGTTATCTTCATCCATAATACTATCATTTAGTAAAGCACTGGGGGTAGATCTTGTTTTTTCTCATCTGAAGAAGTATCTCCTTTAACAATAAATAATTCAATCTCTTCAACATGAATCATAATTTCAATCTTCTAGAAAAAAATGTTTTCCTAATATTTCAAAAAGTATTCCGTAAAAATGATAATATTGATTAAACCATATTAATGATAATAATTCCACAAATAAATTATGTTTTCCATCATAATGGTGACTTCATGAGAAATCTTTATGGAATTGAGGATTTTTTGATGAGTTTTGATAGATTAATTCCTTATTAATGTGCTAGGAAAATATCAAATTTTCATGGAAAACCTGGAAGATATAATCTAGTGAGATAATATATAATCAAATAAATAATATGAAAAAATTTAAACTATGATTAATATACATTCCACAACATCATTAATACTTTCCCCTCAGATTTATTGATCACTTAGGCTTGATTTGTTTCCCTTAGCACCTTCTATGATTGATTCCCTTGACACTTGTGGCATTAATCTATGTATTTTTCCATCTCCAATCATTTGAAACCCGAAATATAATATTTTTATTTTTAAATTTTATGTATTTTAACTAATGCATGTTATTTACTTAATTAAAACAAAAATATCTAGACCATCATGCATTTTACAAAATTAATATTTCCACATTCCTCACTAGATGGAAATTTCTTTATTTTATTAATTGACACATTCCCCATTTAATGGTTCTCATTGAACAACTTATTCTTTTGAATCCCCTTGATAGTATATGATCCAAAAAATTATTTCACTATTTTGATGAAACATAAAAATATTTTGATATATGAAAAAAATGTTTTAGAAAATCTCACCCGTTGGATACATGTATTAACAAAATGAATGAAATATTATTTATTTCACTTTACATTTATTATGTAATCCATAGAATACCTGGATTACCTTATATCATTATCCATGCACTCCACAAAAAATTATTTATCCTTTTTCATGAAGATGTATAACTTTTTATTTATTCTTATATGTTCCCCATGTGGGATATATTTGTTGAAGAATGTATCCATAAAATATTTCAAATCAATGAGTTATATTTCTTATTCCTCCCTAGTATTCTGTATTAATGACCACTATTGATCAGAGTCACCTTTGAGATAATAAATTGAAAATGTAATTTTATCCATTTCGTCACCTCGCATTGATATATATAGATTCTTCAGCGACTTAATCCATTTCTCATATACGATTAGAGTATTAGTCCCAAAAAATAATGGGGGCTTCTGACACATTAAGTGAGCCAACATAAAATAATAATTCTATGGATCAAAAGGTTTCTCTATCCAGAAATGTTTATTTTTCATAACTTGATTATTATTCCCTAATATAGACTTAATACACTCAGTTATAATACCAGTTGTTTTAGATTCCCTAGTAAGGAAATATCTACATTGGCCATGAGTATTGATACACTTTTTTCCTCCAACCACCATTTATATGAAATGGAATATATTATATTAGATCATAAAATTATGATTTTTAAATCATAAATTATAATTATAATTAGAAAAATAAAAAAATTTACATTTTTATCTCAGAATCATAAACATGGTTACTTTTGGGGTATTTGTTGGTGACGAATTCTACATGAATCCATATGCCTATCATTGGGTAAACAAAAATTGATCTTTGACTCTATTGAACATTCCAATTATCATAAAGATGGTTTACAAAAGTTCCTTAGCATGAAATTAATTGATGGATCCATGCACAACCTACTTACATGGACTACACAATGTCAAATGGGGCTTTCACACATGCCCAACACGGATCGAATGGCTAGGGGCGCAGAAGACCATTCCTTATATCAGAATCATACACATAACTGTGGAGGCATTTATCTATATATTGATGTTCTACCCACCACACTTATTCTGGGTGATCCTTAGAAAGTCAAAAGGTAACTCTACTGCATATAAGATACCTCATCAATGACATCACACAATCCATTGAACCTTCATGGTGAAATATTTCGTATGAAATGTTCCTAAGGGGTATGCCCTCTTATGGGCCCACTTTGAGTTGACCCTTTCCCTTTTTATTTGAGCCTAAGGGAAGGGAACACAAAATAATCCTCTTCCACACAGATCCCTCCATTTTTTCACCCATTCTTATTCTCAACCCATCATCTTCTACTCAACCCACCCTCTTTCTCTCATCCTTCATATCTTGAATTCACCCCCTCCTTGAAGTTCCATGGGTTACCTTTTCCCCAAAGTACTGTGTTTGAGTCCATATTGTATATAACCATTATCTCTAGCATGAATCAAATCCATAATTTCCTCTGATATTATGTATACTGATTTCTTGGGCCCTAAAGATGTGTCCGTAGTTGTGATGACACAGCTGTTGCTTTTCAGTATAGGTACACTAATAGATTTGTCTTTTTAGAATAGCTATGATAACGTGGACCAAATGATTGACCACTCATCCACCCCATTATTAAAACATTGAATTGATAAATACACCCCATTAAAGGGTTGATGAGCTGTGGTTATGAAAGACCACAATGAGAGGAGTGAATCCCGCACATTCAAGCTGCAGAATGTAAAATAGCCTTGAGATAACATCCTGAACACATGATGTTAACAATAATCTCATGATATGATGAAAGCCTAGGATTCCCCCCCCATGTATTAATAGAACAAGATTAGATCCTCCTCGCATGGATTAACATACTATATAGAGGATGAGAGAGTGGATGGGAATCATGGACCTCTAACATCCCACAATATTTTTTTCAAAAACCCTCTTTCTATGGTGTTAGTTACCATGTAAACCTCAAACATTCTCTATGTATAAGTACATTAATATCTACAAAGGATGAAATGTTTCTAAATGAAATGGAAAGATATCTTCCTAAAATGGATTGAATTCCTCATCACACAGAATGTATTTATTCTCAGGCATATCACATGTGTAATCCCCATACCCAATCTCATTGGTGCTTCTTTTATGACATGATATTAAGGTCTACTACTTCCTCTTGTCTCCCATAATGATCATGACTCACGTGATCTTTGAGGCCAACAATGAACATGACATCCAAAACCCTATCATATGGGCTACTACAACGCGTAATCCCCATTATATCCCATTCATATACTCCAATGCGTATGACACATCATATCCATATGGGCCACTCCAACACGTAATCCAAGCATATCCATATGGGAAGAGCCAATGTGTTAGCCCCAAAATATATATCTAGTACTTTCTTACATTTAATCCACTTCCATCACACCCCACTCTCCTAGGTAGCTTCTATGCGTATGCCCCAACCACATGTACCATTTTGACTGGCCCCCCTCATTGGTACAATCCACAAGCCCCCTCTAGAACAATGTGGACATGATTCCCTAGTAACACAATTCATAGGAAACATCTCGAAGGATCTATCCCAACACCCTAGAACAATCCATCCATTCCATCTATCCACCTATCACTTCATCCACATCAGTCCTCATTTTACCGGGGCCTTCACATCCTGGTGGGAACATATCATCCATCTAGGTCATTCTTATATATAATCACTATCCATAATCCTTGCCTTAGCGGCACTGAGAAGCTCCCATGTATAATCCCTACACAATCCAACACAATCTAATCATAAGAAATCATATTCCAAAGGAAATATCACATGCATATGTCCCACACCATCTATAAAACTATGGGGATTTTGATCCCTTTCCTCTAAATAGGGTATGTTAGATGACCCTATAAGGTTCAATACTGACCAATGTTAACCTTTGTGTCCCCATTATAGGGGTACACCACTTTAATCCTGCCTCAGTGGTGTCTGGATAATCATTCATTGTGTTACATCTTCCCTTTATGTGATATAAAACCCCATGTCTGCTCTCATAGGGGATTATAATCCATCCTTCTGGTAAACCATCAAGATTCTCCCTCCTAGGGACACACCAATCTGATCCGGATCCATTTTTTGGTCCAACTTTTCTCATTGATGTCTCAACTAGAAGATAAAATCGCATCCTACCACGTTATAAACATGTGTTTCCTAAGAAAACCCAAGAAAATAATGCCTTTGGAAAATGATATTCCGTGATCAACATGAGATTCATGGGGTTCAATGACCGATATCCCTCCATGAGATGCCCTATTATGAGTATGATACATGTGAATAATGATAACAATCCATACATTCCATATTGATTCTAATCATGACTACTACACCAACTAATTGTTTTTTCCCTATCAAGAACTCTTGGAATGTACAGATAGAAGAAACATAATTTACTAGCGTCCACAAAGAGATGGCACTAGGAATGCATTTCATGAACTATATCATGGTCTTTGAGGGAGACCTGGACTAGGCGATGAATTCCAAGGAGGAATCCATGGTAGGTGAAAATGGAATCACATAATACCATTTCAGTCCAGGAATTGTCATTTCTTGGAAAGTGTTGAATGTATCCTGCCTTTGGAAAGTGGGAATGCGAGGTACAATGTATCCATCAACATCAATAAAATGCATGAGGCGGTGTGCCTATACGAAATCCTTAGAATGAGAAATGGTGAACCTGATGTTAAAATATTATACTCAATATGGTTTTTAGTAGTGTTAGAGACATTTGTTCAAAAGAAAAGCATGTCACCAGATCTAGTTTTTGGTGTCAGTGATAGCTAATTAAGATATTGGGCATGGTGTGGAACTCACTAGTAGTATGGGTAGTTGAAGGTTGGGAAACATTGTCTATGGAATTATAACAATGGATATCTCTATCCAGCTAGAGAATATTGGGTGACATTGTAGCATTGGGAATTAATTTCTCAGCATTCAAAATGACAGTAGAATCATACTTCATTGTAGGGACCAAGTCGTATGAATCCACTCACCTAATTCCCACCGACATAGGGGTAGGATACCTATCAACGTGGAAATCCATCACGACCCCACCTATGCCATGATGTCCACTACTCAATTAGATACTAGGTGCCCACACCCCTTCTCACCCTTTAAAATTATCTCTAGGAGAGTGATGGACACCCTCGTATGAAAATAAAAGCAGAAATGAGTCATTACCACAAGGGATATTTTTTAAACCCGACAATGTAAATCCATCCCCATAAGGGTTGGTGAGTTGTGGTTTTTTAATCCATGAGGTGAGGAGAGAATACACTACATATGAGATGTAGGACATAAAACTATGTAGTGCTAAATCCATCAACACTCAATGTTTCTCTATGATCTCACTCTATGTGGAGAGATGAGGGTGACCACATGTATGAATAACAAGGAATTAGATACTCCTCGCATTGAGTGACATATTTAGCACAAAATCCAATTTGGGATGGGCATCGGGGACCTATGACTTTCAGTACTGTCAATCCTCTATATCTATCCATTTGGGATTTGTCGCCATGTATTCCTCGGGCAGTCTACATGTTATCCCTAGAATATCATTGACATGATTCTAGGTGTAAGAAAAATATCTATAGAGGGCTTTATCACATTGAATCAGATCCTCATCTCACAAAATGAATTCCTCCATAGGCATATCAAATTCCTAATCCCCACACCCTCTCTCATATACATGAATCATTTGAGACATTATAGTAAGTTATATTTCTTTCTCTTGTTTCTCATTCCAACAATGACTCACAAGAGCATAGAGGATAGAAACGACCACGACATCCATCCTCCTGTCATAGTGGCCGCTCCAAATCATTATCCCCAACATATCAATATTGGATACTTCATAACGTAAGCCTCATCATATCCATATGAGATTCTTCAATTTGAAAAACCCAACATATCTTAATTGGATTCTCCAATGAAGAAGCCCCATCATAACCATCTTGGTTTTTCATACACGTAAGCTCCATCCATAATGCCCCTATCATTTGGGAGGCCTCTACATTTAATCCCCAACCACATGTCCCATTTTGACTGGGCTACCTCCATAGGTTCAAGACACTAGGTGTAATTTTATTCACAACAATCATGGATACATAGAAAACCTCTCTTAGGTTCAGGCCTAAGACGTCTTCTATTCAATACATTTCACATAAAATGTCATCCATATCCATATTTATTTTTTGTAGCCCCCACATCTTGGTGAGATAATTCCATACATCTGGGTCATTCATACACATAATCCCCTTCCACCATCACTACTCCTTGATTCAACTGGGCAGAAATCATGCATAAGCCCCACACAACCCTACACAATTGAACCAAGAAAAATCCTATTTCATAAGGAAGCTCATATCCATGACTTCCACACAAACAATCAAACATCCTGTGATTTTATTCTTGTTCTCCAAACACAAAATATATGATTCCACAATGAGGATCAATCCTGACCAATGGTAACCCTTGGTGTCCACCACATTGGGGTGTTCCTCTCTTATACTCCCTTAATAGTTTCCAAATTAGCTGGTATTGAATGACATCTTCCCTTTATGGGAAACACCACCCTATGTCCTCTCCCAATGGAGATTATGATTAATCTATATTTTAACCATTCGAGGTGCTCCCACATAAGGACACACCTATCTGATCTTCCTCCGTCTGGTGTTCTAACCAGTATCATTTCTATCTCTACAAGATGTTGAACTTGGGGCCTACATCATGTTAAACATAAGATGCCCATGTAAAACATTAGGAAACATTCCTTTTTCATTATATGAAAAATTATCAACTTGGTATTCCTGGGGTTCTATACATGATATCCCTCTATGAGAATCCTTATTTTGAGTTAGATACATGTGACTAATGTTTCAAAGATCATACATGCTAGAGCGATGAACGTCATGACTACACCCCTAACTATGTATTTATGCCCCATCAAGACCGTATGGAATTTCTAAACAAAAGAATCATAATTTACTAGCTTAAAAAAGATATGGAATTCGGAATGAGTTTTATGATCCACATCATAATACATTAGGGAGACCTGGACTACGCGACAAATTCCAAGGATGAATCCATGGAAGGAGGAAACAAAATCTCATCATCATATTATGATCAAGGTGGGTATTTTGGAGTGATCTATAGAGATACCAGTAGTGAATCATGATCTAAATAATAAATAGGATTCACATGGTATTTTGGGTGGATTTGGAATTGCATTTCATGGTTTCTTTCCATTACCCGTCAGTGTGTGTATGATCAACATGATCGAATAGGAGTACCTCTAGGAGGAAAAATTGATGGTTCCCCTGTTATCCTAGTGTATGAGGAACATTTTTCCTTCTGAGGATCACTATAAGATAGTATCTTATGAACAAATATCTTTTTAATGATCTGACGCCGATATGCATTTTTTTGTAGGGAAGCGATTGCAGATTAATCTTATTTCCACTATGTAGTATCTGCAGGATCTAGTACCTAGAGATATAATGTACCCTTGTTGAGGTTACAGTTGATGGTAAATGATCCATAAGGTTCCCCTTGTATGAGGGTCTACCTCTACTAGTATGTAATAAATATGTAGAATCCACATACTTGGATACCCCAGAAGGTTGGTTCTCCTTACTAGTGCATGTGTCGGTGCCCTCGTACTTGGGATGCATGATTTTAGAAATTTTCAATATGATGAAACCTAATGTTTCCTCGACGTAACAGGGAAAATCAGGCTACTAATTTATAAAAAATCTGTGGAGAGAAGCTAAAATTTCTGACCATGGATATATATGTGTGTAGATTATTCTTCAATGATTATGTAGAGAAATATGAAGCTCTAAATGCATCTATTTTGAATGGTGTAATGGTAACCGAGTTACATAGGATGCTACACCACTGAAGGAGTTTTCAAATCAATCATAGGGATTTGTTGGACAATGATATCGATGTTATCTCCTCTATTAGAGTAATCCAACTAATGGTCTTGGTGGATAATATACATCGCTAAGATGGTCTATAGAATGAAAACAAAACTCATCTAGAGTAAGGGTCTCTAAAATGTCACAGTCAGAAACCATGTTTTTATAAAAAACCACTGACAACCGGTCTGAGGAGAGAGTGTCACAAAATATTCCATTCTCAGATGTGGGCCCATGATCTTAGCTCCCCTAGGCTCCTATCAGCACAGGTTGAGATACTCTAAATGACACAAATTTGGACCACCAAGGTAGTGGAATAGATGGTGGAGTGATAAAAACATGAAATGATTGATCACTGCATGTTGGGTCACCTCTCAAAGGATTTATCAATTGTATCATCAAATTATTTAGGATCACAGTACCAACCACTGAAACATGTGTGAGGTTAGTGGTATAAATTTGTAGATCCACTAGTTTCTCACAGTCTATCATATCTCAAAAATATTCTATATGATCTTATATAGAGGTAGAAAATGAAGATGCCAATGAAAATGATTACTAAATCACGAGACCCAAGAAGGGAGATAAGTATTCTTATTTCTAAATATACATGAAAATAGATTTTGGGATTTTGTGAACCTCATATTAAAAGATGACGAATTTCACCTGTTGGGATCAAGCCTTAGACCCTGGTGCAGAAGACTAAGGGTAAGGGTCTATGATCATGTCAAACTCAGCTTCATACTCTGAGTAGAGAATAAGATAAAAAATGATCTGGTGCTTCCGAGAGTTATTTATTAAAGAGAGATGGTTTGATCTTCAACTCCGGGACAGTTATTTATGGAATGTATATCTTTTAGCTTGATGAGGACCTTCATGTTGTGGGTTTATTGCGCACATGTGGGGGGGATACACTTTGATTTGTTGGGATACGGGGAGGACCTCTGTATCGGTTGTCACTGGAGTGGGGAGGACCTCTAGTCTAGCAATTGATGTTTTACGGAAGACCTCTGCTATGATTTCTGACAACATGGGTAGGACGTCCATGATTGTAGTATGAGTACCGGGAGGACCTCCATACTAGTTTCTAGATACGCAGGGAGGACCTCTACGGGAGTGGGTTGCACCTGAAATCTGGTTGGTTGTGGCATGGGGAGGACCTTTGTGTTAGCCGGTGATGGGGGAACAAGGAGGAACTTCCTAATGATCATTAAGGAATTGGGGAGGACCTCTTATTTGGTGGATGCTAGAGGGGGGAGTACCTCCACACAGACATGCGACTATATGAGGATGAATTACATATATTGCTTTATCATCAGAGAATAGACTATAATGGATGTCAGAAATGAAAATAGATGATATATTCAACACAACATGACTGTGAAGTAGTCGAGTCATTGATCCCAACTAGGCATCGATGAGACCCTACTCCGTTGTAGTGGGGACATCATGCATTGTGCCAGCGTTGGTAGGGGGCACCGAAGTCGTGGAAGACGATGCCCCCTCATGGGTATCCTCTTATCTTGGGCCTAAAATTCTCATTCTATGAGTTGGACTAGGGAAGAAAGTGTAGGGGAATGAACAGATGTTCCTTAACCTAGAAGAACAATTGTTGGTGACTCTCACATGACTTGGTGGGAGTTTTCCTAGGTGATTATCAGGTGGTGGTCTTTTTTGGGGTGACCCGAGAATCCAAACATCTTTAGCATATGGGAGATAATCAAATGATTGTGCCCTAGAGATTATCCTAAATTGGTTAATCATTGGAGTGGGGAGAAGGGGATACCTATTTGGGCCTTGGGGTGGTATTGTCAATGAAGCATAGATGTCGTCTGGTCATGGATACCCAAATACCTAAAACTAGTAGTATCCTCCTCGATAGGTACCACAACCTAGAAGAGAGAATGAGTCTATATCCCCTATTCATTTTCTAACACCTCATAAAGGATAAACTCTGAATTCTCCTATTATGGATAAGAGAATCTAATGTTACACCTTATATAGACCATGACCTATGGTTATTTCTATAGTGTTATGGAACAATAAGTTTTGAAGCAACTAGAATGAAAAAATCTCCAGGAGGCTGAGCTCATTAATGGAACTGGTCACTTCCCATACCACATAATCCAGTTTAATACAATTAATAGTGCAATATGATAAGGGATTAGATCTAAACTACAGGGACAATGTTGTGTTCAGGTTGGGGGTGTTCTAGCATAGATTGCGTACATCTCAGCTAAAACCGAAAAAATGTGTTACGATTAAAATGATTGGATGCAATCCCCCTACCACGTGACTTAGAAATATAATGACTTTTTGGTTCATAGGGCAGTCTTTAACACCCATGGTGTCATCCATGCTTATTTAGGCTGACCCGATCTTCCGAATTCAGTTGCGCCTTCTTTAACCCATGATTTTACTTTCATTTCTCAGCATTTAATATCTCATAAGAGTAAGAACCAATGAAATAAAAGAAAATAAAAGTATACCATTTTTTTAAAAATCCATAACATACACATGGAGACTTCCTGAATTTTGATATTGGATTCTTACTAGAGTCTATATGGCATCAGTGAACTCCGATGATGATTATCAAGAGTGTGAATCTATGTATAAAAATAAAATTGGTAGATCCCTACATGATTTATGATGTAGAAGAATATCAATGGAGCACTCCCAATGTCTCTGACTAACAACAACGATGAAGAATACATGGTGATACAAGGTCATTGGAATGCTCAGTTCATTGCATCAAGTCATGGCAGGAATGACCACATGACTAGATAATATGAAATTTTTAGAGATCAATTTACTCAATCCTTTCATCCCACTCTACCATATTCACTGCCACTATAGATCGTGCTCATCAACTAGGAATTCCAGTTGCGACCACATCATTATCATCTATTTATAGCTATAGAAAATAAACAGTTATCTGATAGTTATCCAGTGGTAGTCCAGAACTATTTTTTTATTAGACATATGATGTTTCCAGAACCAGAAAGAACCCAGTGGTTCAACCAACAATGTCTATCATATTTACCACTACAAATACACCTCCTATGGGTAGAAATGTGGATTTAGAATAGAAGTATGATGTGATAAAGTAAGTCTATATATTTCCTACAATTCTCTTTATCCTCAAGTATATCTATCTTTCATAATAAACGTGAGCATTCCTTAAAGAAGCCTTATAATTCTCAAACTAGTTTGATGTATTGGTTTCAGCAATAGTTAATTTATACACTAAAAAAGTCGTACAATCATTATTCCCATACATCATATATTTCTATGGAGATGAAGAATGTTCTCTGTTACAGGGGTACATCCATCCGGAGTATATCACTGGCCAATTCAATGGAGTGGAAGTATGTCTCTATCTTGTTGACATAGGTTCAGGGATCAGTATCATCCCACCCCGGATGCTCTGTAATGTTGGACTATCTAAATAATATTTGCGCCCCTCTGACATATAGATTCAATGATATGATAAGATCGAATATAGACCATGTGGAAGGATCTATTTGATGACTCTATTCAACATTATTTTTTGTGAACATTGAATTTATCGTCATCTCATAGGAAACCACTTACAGTGGGTTATGTGTAGCCCCTATGTTCATCTTCCTGATGTAGTACCCTACTCATACCACCAGTGAATCATGTAATACCGGAACCATAATGTAGGAATCCTCCAAGGTGAAAATTTTAACATTGAAAATTGTGAATCCTACTATTTGGACAATGATTATTACAAAGTTAAGGATAAGAATTTATAGACTAACATGGTTCAACAAACCTTTATCACATCCATCCCTTGGTCAGATATAGATGAAACATTCACCATCCTAATTTACTATTTAAGGGCTGCAACAAAGGACATGGGGGACTTCATTCTTGTTTATAGAAGGAAAGGGATCACATACATAGGATCAATGAACAGTTAAATATCACCTTATATTCTTACATGGGTTTGGATCAGGTGATACTAGATCCCCATTCTCGTATATGATATCCATATGTTCTGCACATGGTTACATTTTTTCACCATACCTACTTATTCCATTGATCCGGATTTGACAAACCGATATGTCACCATTTCATTGACATCGAACAGGGTCCTTTTGGTTGAAGGCTTAATGTATTCTATATGAAAACCTATATAATCATGATATCATCTATTCAGGAGTCTCCCAATGAACATTCCCATATTTCCCATATCGGCCCATGTTTTACTTTATATTCAGTTAGCATGGATGAATGGTATCCCCCCAATGATCCCTCTACCTCAAGAAATGAATAAGGATGAGAAGTTTATCTTCTAGAAATAGATGAAAAAATATCTACCATGGTTGATGAGTAGGTTTATGTGAATATTTGTATTGAGGGAGATCCAACGTCAACTTTGATCTGTAAAGTCATTCTTATAGAAAAACAATACCAGCACATAGATTTGATGATGTAGAAATGTGATGTTTTTCTTAGAGCTATGACAATATTCATTGGATAAACCCTATGGTCCCCACTATGTATATTGGTCTCCCAATAATCCATATTGGGTTCAACTAGCCTCCTAGAAAAATGAACTGATACCACAGTTATATGGTTGTGGAAAAAGATGAAATGATTTTCAATTCCATCTTCGTGGAGAAAGTGCAATTCCCCTTAGGTCTAGCCAACATTCTCTTAGTAAAGATGTAGAATGGATAGATCATAGTCTATATCTACATTTGGTATCTCAACCTCCACTGTCTGAATGATGAATTTACCCATCATGTGATGATGCTGCTGATCAATACCATATACAGGTTCTAGGCACAATCCATCATGGATGGGTACTCTTGGTAATACAAGATCAAGATAGCCTATGAAGATTAGGAGTCCACTTCCTTCTGAGAACCACAAGGAACTTTTTTATATCAAGTGATTCCAATTGGTAAAAATAATTTAAGATCTAACTATTAGATATCCATGCACGATATCTAAAAATAAATCATAGAAATTATATTGGAATGTTGTGTGGACGATTGGTGGTCAAATTCTAACAGCATCAAGACCTTCTCAGAGACCTTTAGAAGCTATTCATCATCCTCTTCTCCTGAAAGATGAAGATGGGACCCCTGAAGTATAGTTTTGGGGTTACATTTGGACGTTTCATAAATTTAAATTTTAAATATTAGAGGAATCATGATAGAAAAAGATACGATCAAGGGTATAATCTAGAATCCTCATCTGCGTAACACATGGGGGCTCTGATGCCATTGAGTCCATTTATCCAAAATATGTTGACTCATCATTATTATTGTAGGAAACTATAAACTATTTCTATTCTCAAAAATTATGGGTTCATATACCATTGGGATAAAAACTATTGGCCTTCCATTGAGGAAATATAGTAATATCTTCTGAAACCTCTTGTTCTAATACCTCCAGTTTCTGGAAAGCCTATGGTCTTCTATATGACTTCCCTGGATAGATCCCTTAGTTCCCTACTCACTAAAAATATTAGTGAAGGGACAATGAATAGTTTATAATATCTTAACGACATGGTCGTTGACATGGAGTCTAGATACATTCCACTGAATAAGAGCTTTCTCATGCTGGTTTTCAATGTTTAGAAGTTGCGATATTATTTTCAGCATCATGATATACAACTGGGTTCCCTTGTGGATTTTCTAAATTTTATACTAAATCTACCAATGTTGATAGGACTATAAGAACATTGGGAGGGTATTATTTAGTAGTTATACATCATATTTATTATGTAGAAAGATGTAAAGGGTCAAAACATGGATGGATTTTTTATAGTTCATTTGGCCCCCAAGGAGACACATTTGGATTTTGATTTATGATGTGAGGCTATCCTCTTTATGGATCAATCCATTACAGGTTGGAATATTAATTTTTATGTTTCCTCCTATAGTCTAACCATTATAAGAATAAATTATCCCACGATTAACGTAGTGGTTCTAGGAATCATCTTCAACACTCCAACATGGTATATCCTACTGTATTCATTCCTATTATGAGAACACTACACAGATAAGTAGGTAGTGTCTTAGGCTCTCATTACTAGTATTGAGCTAGACCTAAAGATTGTCGTTCCATACCTACATGTGAAAGGGGACTCAATGTTAGTCATGAGGCATATCAATGGTGATAACATCATTAGAATGCTAGAGCTCATGCCCTTGATGAGGCATGCTCATTAGCTTGTGACCTAGTACCCTTCTCAGCCATAGGAGACTCATGTTCCCTAGTCACATAATTGTCAAGCTGATGACCTAGATAGTATAGCTGCATCTCTTGTAGAACCTACCCAAGATGATCTATACAGTCATATGGTGCATCAAAGAGACGTTCCCCATTCCGTTTCAGTTGATGATGATAATCATTAGGTAAACCACATGACTATCTGTGCTCTATATCAAGACCCCCAGATCCTCAGTAGATGAAAAAATTTCTATTTAGCCCACCCCCTTCATTGAGTATATCCATCATGGAACTCTCTCACTGGAAAATTTCAAACATGGAATAATCAATTGGTGTGTGACATTGTTCACTATCCAGAATGGACCCAACCTTGAGAATAATCTCTAAAAATGTGGGTTTAATGGAATTATGATATGTGGAATTCAATAAAGCATGATTTCCCAGTTTATTCAGAAATTTCATGTCAGGTCCTCTAGTGATCATCATGTGTGGTAAAAACTCTACCAATTGATTTGAATACTAGTATTCTTATAGACCAATATGGTCCATGAATATATCAATGCATCCATGATTTTCCACATGTGTCATATCATTGATAACATTGTACATTAATTGATAGGTCCACTTTGTATTACTAAGAACTCACAGGACATTGTGGTATGGGTCTCTACATTATGGGATCATATCTAGTATATATAGCTCTATAATTTATCTTCATTCTAACTGCAACGAACTTCTTCAACATGTGGGAATAAGTGATCCTTCTCAATAATTTCAAAGATCAATCAATATTTGAATTAATGAGTTCCTAAATCATCTATTGGATTGGAGTACCTCATGATATTTTCACTGATAAAAGAACTAACTTTTGAGTATCTAAGAAAAAGAGGATGTATTCTAAGTACAAAATCAGGTCCAACCATACATCCCACTACTATTCCCAAAAAATGGGTTGATCATGGTGTTAGAAAAACCTAATACCTCATTTTATAGAAGTTTGTTGGACAAAAAAATATAATTTGGTTGGATAAGCCCCCCCAAAACACTCTAGGATTATCAGACGATTACCATCAATTCCACCTAGGTGGCCCCATATTACATATTGTATGGAATTGATGCATTTTAGACCATCAAGATCCAGTTTCCATCACTCGAAATATGTAACAACCCGATATTATATGATAAGTATTCATTTTAATTAATTTGATTTCATGTGTTTTATGCTACAAAAAGATTATCTTGTGCTATACGCCACACTGTATTAGCTTGAAGCATACAAAACACTATTCTTAGATTATGTTACACACAATTTCAAGTTCGTTTTATAATAGTCATTCTACGCAACATTGAGTATATATATATATATATATATATATTCAATTTATAAATGAAATATGGTTGGATTATGTTATACGAAATAATAAAATATTCTTTCACAACACGCAACACTGTCTTGGCTTGCATTACATGCAATCGCGACCTTCCCCGATAGCGTGTGTTGTACGCAATACCGGGTTTTACTAAATAATGATATATTATTATAATATTATTATGAACTAGACGTTATGAATAGTATTAACTAAATTTTGAATTTTATAACATTATTATTCATCTTACACATTTTCTAGAACATGGTATAAGAACAAAATAATTTTTTCAGGTAAAATAAGTAATTTTAAAAAAATGCAGTTTTATCACCTTTTGATGGCACACCCACATTAAATCTAGTTTTTTGACATGTTTATAAGTTAAATTTTACAAAATAAAATTATTATTAGGAATAAGGATATAAAATTTTACCTTGGATAAATTTTTCATATTATTCTGATAACTTTTATATTTTAATGAATAGTAAAAGCACACTATATTTTAATTAAAAAAACTTTTTTCATCGTAATAAAATAAGTGATTAAATTATAATATTTAATGGTTTAAAAGTATAAATAGAATATATTTTTACCATTTAATATAATTTATGTCATTATCCTTGATTTTACAATGAATTCGTAGGTTAAATAAATTCAATCTTTTGCAATGTTTTAAACAAAAACCCGTTTTCTTTCAACAACGGGATTAATTTTAATTTAATTTATGCAAATTCTGTGTATTGAATTTGAAAAAATGGATTCCATATTTGGAATCAGTGGGCCCAAATTATATTAATAGACTAATTTTTATTTTTGGGCTTTATGAATAGTAACAACGGTAAATTTTATTTACCATAGTAAAAGGTAAATTGGGTAATTAAAGGTAAATATAATATTATAAAATTATCTTAATACTTGACTTAATACAATTGGATGATTAAATTTTGTCCTAAGTCATATTTGGGTCGAAATGGAATCCATTAGAACCCACTTGGAGGTGATTAAGACATTTAATTTATTTTATTTAAAGGAAAGTGAAATATGTCTCACTCAACTTTAATAATTAAAGTATTTTTAATATAATTTTATACAGAATATAAATTCGGTTATAAATACTCATTTGAAAGATAAAATGTTTTTCATTGTCATGGTGATATATTTGTAATTTTTTTAGAGTTATTTAATTACCTTATTATCTTATACATTAATGATGCAGAAATTATTTATTTAGTGAAAATTCAATAATATAGTTTTTATTGAAATTGTAATACATATCAAAAGGCCGAAAATCTGCAAAAAACTTTATATTAGTGTATATATAAACCCTAATCATACACTGGACGAATTTGTGACCATTTGGATCCTTATTAAGGAGATTATGACACTTATATTATTTTATTTTAATTGATGCTAACGTTTTCACCTTCATAATTTAACAACTATAATAATTTAAATATTGTGCTTTTAAGATGATAAATTTGAGTAAGAGTATTATTGTGAAAGGTAATCGATTTAGCTTCATCATATGATTTTATTTTTAATTTTTATGCAACAAATAAGTATATTGAATAATTATAGAAAAATGTTGTAGTAATTATTTTATTAAGAGATAAACCAAAAAATGGTTTTAAAAATAATAAAATAAATATTATATGAACTATTTAATGTTCTCCACTAATTTTCTAGATACATATGACCTTTTATAAATCTATTAATGCTTTTAGTTAGATCATATCGTCTGTATATATTTTATTTAAATTCAAGTGAATGAATAGTTTCAAAATTGACACTATTGTTATTTTATAAAAATACATATTATAAATTTTTTTAAAAATCACAAAAATATTTAAATATTATAAATTTAAATTTATATGGTCTAAAATGTTATAAAGTATCCAATTATGGACAATTCAAAACAAATAAGTAATTATTTGTTATAATTTAAATTTTTTTATTTTATTACCACAAATAAAATTAAATTGAATAAATAAAGATAAAAAAAGATGATAATGTTTAAAATAAATTCATAACATGTATAAATTTTATTTGTTGATGAGATTACAACCCTATCTCATTTAAGGTTCGTATATGAGTCATTTTGGAAGCTTTTATATTGGGTTGGGATTTAATATAAACTAATATTTCTTATATTTCCAAAGGTGCCCCTCTCCTCCCATATAAAAGGGAACCTCCTCCCTCTCTTCCTCACACCACTTTGAGCCTTCAAGCTCATCAAAACCCTGCTAAATTATCTTCTCCACTTCCCTAGAAACATACTAGATGTCCTGGTATTCTTCAAAGACCCCTTTTAGTTCCCTAAGAGTAGGTTTCAAAGAGGCGCTTCAAAGAAGAGATAATGTTCGTTACCGATTCCTTCAACTTTATTTCTTCTTCCACATCTTCTTATTTAGTTTTTTCACTATGAAGTAAGAAAATAAGTATCACTAATATAATAAAATGTCATTATAAGTATGAAACAACCCTATTTAACCATCTATCCTTCCTACGGAAAACAAAATCACCGTGCGTGCGTACGTACGGAATACCGTCTCCACGCCGTGGTGTAATCTATTTTCCACCACCACCTTACATGGATGAGTATAATGGTGAAATTAATGAATATATATGATTATTGTAAAGTTATATTGATTTTATAATATTATACATACACTTTAAAACAATTCCACGAACATGGGAATGATATCATCGCTCGTGCGTTCGTACGGAATACCGTCTCCACGACGCGATGAGATTCACTCTCGATGATAACCATTCAAGAATGATTATATAGTATATAAAATAAGTAATAATGAAATATATGACATAATAATGCTACTATATTTATGTATATATATATTTATGTCATATACTTAATTCCATTTAATTCAATGAGGAAACGAAAACAACATTCATGCGTACGTACAGCCTACCGTCTCAATGAACTGTGTATTTATTTCCATTTATCGATCTATTATATATATGTATATTCTGAATATATATTATATATAAATCATGTTTTACATTCTTCATATAATTAATCATGATCTATGTAATCATATCAATAATTACAAGTCAAAACACGGACGACAAATGAAACGATTTTACCCAAAACGCTCTTTAACATTGAATTTAAAAAAGAACGGGTTATATAAAGTCATAAGTGAACCATATATGATATCATTACAATGAATATGATTCTTTAATATGTCAATGAAATTATTTAAATCATTATACAGTAGGTTCAGATACATACGAAGCATATCGGACATAAGGTAAGGGATAATTTATCAATCTCATTTTTATCCGATGTTGTTTATTCGTAAGTATTTACTAGGGTAAACATTATCAACCAAGACCATGTTTTCTAAAACAAATTTCATGTATGTTTAAAGTTATTTTTAAACATTTTTGACTTTTACTACATGGTATGTAATGAATCTTTCTTTTACGAGGTACTTATTGACTTTTCTGGCAAAAGTACGAGAAGAATGTTTTTTTAACATATACGGCACGAAAGGATTTTTACGGTTTTATAAAGACTTATTTTCATGAAGCATCCTCCAAAATATTTCATGACTATTTTCAAAAAAATTCATTTCATTCAAAATTGCATGACATTTGGTGAAAAGAAAATGTTTTTAAAGAAAAAGGGATATTTTCCTCAAGCATTCATTTCAAGTGTTTTATCACAACAATTTTTCATAAAAGATGACATTATTTCATATGTGTATGTTTCAAGTATAATTTCTCTATGATTTACATTGTTTCATTTCTCTTATTATGAAATGATATCCATTTCATTGATATGGATTATGTGATGATGGGATGATGTTTATGAAACCCATTTTATTTATTTGGTTTTTATAAATGATGTATGTTTATTTTGTGGCACAAGTAAGAATGATTTCATTATGAGATGGGTGGGACCTAAATCTCCCTCCAATTCATTGGGTAAAGATTTATATCTCATGAGATAGAAACAGATGGAATGGTAAGTTAATCAGGTTCAGTATTACATGGCTGGAACGAGGAGTGAACTCGATTCAAAAAGGGACTTTGTCCACTAAGATGGTCTTGGAAGAAATGCCTTGGCTACAATGGAAATCATTACATGTTCTTAATGGATTCCACAATTACATGTTTTATTCCCATTCTATTTTATCATGATTTATGTTCCATTATGATCTATGCCTTATGTACTTCCACGATTTATGTCTTTTCTCAAGATTTTGATGTTTAAACATTATGTTCATGTTTTTATGTTCAAATGTATATGGTATGTTTTATTTTATCAATGCTTACCCTTACTGAGCATTTGAGATCACCCTTTTTATGTTTTATTTTTCCCCGATGAATAAATGAATGGTTTTAGGTAAGGAAACAAAAAGTGGAAGATCTTTATGGGAGATGTTGAAGATCTTTCACCACGATTAGAAGATTACATTCCTTGTTTCCAAAGACACTAAACTATTACGGTCCTTGTGTGTCTATTTTTTGTTATCTATTAAGTATTCC
This sequence comes from Viscum album, assembly GCA_963277665.1. NCBI lineage: Eukaryota > Viridiplantae > Streptophyta > Magnoliopsida > Santalales > Viscaceae > Viscum > Viscum album. The sequence continues at coordinate 1,046,111,171 of OY728135.1, read as the reverse complement.
GCAAAAGTAATGTAATATCTATGTACGTCAAGCTTTGGGTCTCTACAGTTGGTAGCAGAGGAAAGGTTTAGTCAACCATTGGAAACTAGGAAGCGAAAACTATAGTGAGATCCCTAGAGATATTTCTAAGGTATGTCTAGGTATGTACCTAAGGATAGGTATAAGTATAGGTTATAGTACTAGAATTAAGGTAATGATATTAGAATTAAACCTAATATGTTAGATTTTAGAGGTACCCCCCCTTGATTATGTTATTTTCCTTATATGATTTTTGCCTCTCAAAGAATTGTTTTTTTGTTTTAGTCAATGGAGGGAACCAGAATGAATTCGGTTAAAATTGAATTCAATGTAAAAATTGTTGACTATGAGAAAAAAAATTGTGTAATGCCTAGAGAGAACGATATTGTGATTATGCCGAATCTTTCGTCGCGATATAAGATTAACAAGGTAAAATTTAGTGTTATGCCTATTTCATCAAATAAGAGGATGATAGACTTTTATGCATGTTCGCATGTTGAGGAGAAAAAAGAAAGGAAGATTGAGATTTCTAAAGAAGGGAAGAAGAACCTTGAGGAATACCTCAAATAGAGAGAAAGATGTTATCTGTGTGGAGAAAAGGGTCATAGAGTGACAGACTGTTATGGAGTTTAATGTCTTATTTGTGGAGAACATGGGAATTACCCAACTCAATGCCCTGACCTTAAAAGTTACTTCTAAATCAAGGAAGGACTTATTCCAGGACAATCATTGAAGAGGATGGATTGATGTGTTTATGTATTGGTATTCAAGAATAATGTTGTTGAGGTAATTTTATGGTGTATTAGAATATTTTTGAATTAGTCTATTGTGGTTTTCAATAATTTTATGGTACCGGTAACTATGAAAAGTGATTCAAATATTTTGGAAATCAGATGATATGCGCATAATGAAGGGATAAAGAGAAAATTAAATGTTTGACAGTATTCATGAGCTCATGATTGATATAAGGACTAAGTGATAGCATGGATTGAGTATATAAAATTTTGAGGATTTTGGTATGTGGAAAGTGTTAACTTTTAACTGAATTCATGTTTTCAATAAGGTTCAATGGGTATTCATTCTTCAAGAGAATACATGATTAAGGTATTCACATGTTTGTAATTTCACCAACAAGATATATCTTATGATATATGGGGGATAAATGATGGCATTCATTTCATTGTTATGTGACATTTCAAGTAATAATTTTCTTTATACTATGATCTTGGACTGAAGTATTTTAGATAAGCCTAAAGATTGGGATGGATTATGTTAGACATAAGTTAGTATTGTTTAAGGATAGAACTTTTTTCGATATTAATGATGGGATGTTATTGTAATGTAGTTTTAGAAAAAGGACAACCTGCAGGACGGGCGACAACCCATCGCGTCGGACAAGGCTGTGGGAATCGAACCCACAACCGTAGTGCGACTGGCCTTTATCGCCAACCACTGGCCTACAGGAAGTCCCGAGTTAGTAGAAACTGGTTTTATTTTATTTTGCGGTATGATATATGAAGTATAAGTTCATTTTTGGAATCATATATGATTAACCTCACCATAGATGTACTTATGTATATTTGATATCCTTTTCTAACCTCTTGTTTGAAACATATGGAATGACCCATCATTCTATCACATGATCTGTTAACACTTCACGAATAACAAATTCAACTTCATTTCTTTATGAGATGAAGTGGAAATTATTCAAAACATGAACAACAGTGAGATTGTACCAAAATAAAGAAAGTATTTCTTCTAAATCAAAATTTTCATATTTAGAGAAATGATATTGAAACACAAAAATGTTGTCCTAGTGCTCTTATATCCGATGAATCAGATGGTACCTTAGATCATCACAAATCTATGGATTTGTGATTGATGGCTTTTTCATAGCCATGTTCTCTAGAACTCTCCATCATAACTTGATGGTTAGATTTTTCTTCCATATCTATATTTTCACCTATGTTCTCCTACGTGGAAACACAGTGATGAGTTAATTTGTGTAACCATTAGGTTTCATACATTAGTTTTTAAATCCAAGTTTTTGTATTCCTTTTTACGATGTTGGTTTCTATTAAAGAAACGTTAGAGTAATAAACCATTTATAACCCCGACGAATTTCAAGGGCGAAATTCATTTTAAGGGGGGTATAATGTAACAACCCGATATTTTATGACAAGTATTCTTTTTAATTTATTTGATTTCATGTGTTTTATACTACAACAAGATTATCTTGTGCTATACGCCACACTGTATTATCTTGAATTATACACAACACTATTCTTATATTGTGTTACACAAAATTTCATGTTCGTTTTATAATAGTCATTCTACGCAACATTGAGTATATATATATATATTCAATTTATAAATGAAATATCGTGGCATTCTGTTATACGAAATAATAAAGGATTCTTGCACAACACACAACCCTGACTTGGATTGCATTACACGCAATCGCGACCTTCCTCGATAGCGTGTGTTGTACGCAATACCGAGTTTTACTAAACAACGATATATTATTATAATATTATTATGAACTATAATTTATGAATAGTATTAACTATATTTTGAATTTTATAACATTATTATTCATCTTACACATTTTCTAGAACATAGTATAAGAACAAAATACATTTTTCGGGTAAAATAAGTATTTTTCAAAAAATGCAGTATTGCCGCCATTTGATGGCGCACCCACATTAAATCAAGTTTTTTGACATGTTTATAAGTTCAATTTTACAAAATAAAATTATTATTTGGAATCAGGATATAAAATTTTACCTTGGATAAATTTTTCATATTATTCTAATAACTTTTATATTTTAATAAATAGTAAAAACACGCTATATTTTAATTTAAAAAAACTTTTTTCATCGTAATAACATAAGTGATATAATTATAATATTTAATGGTTTAAAAATATAAATAGAATATATTTTTACCATTTAATATAATTTATGTCATTATCCTTGATTTTACAATGAATTCGTAGGTTAAATAAATACAATCTTTTGTAATGTTTTAAACAAAAACCCATTTTCTTTCGACAACATGAATAATTTTAATTTAATTTCTGAAAATTATGTGTATTGAATTTGAAAAAATGGATTCCATATTTGAAATCAGTGGGTCTAAATTGTATTAATAGAATACTTTTTATTTTTGGGCTTTATGAATAGTAACAACGGTAAATCTTATTTACCATAGTAAAAGGTAAATTGGGTAATTATGGGTAAATATAATATTATAAAATTATCCTAATACTTGTCTTAATACAATTGGATGATTATAATTTGACCTAAGTTATATTTGGGTTGAAATGGAATCCCTTAGAACCCACTTGGAGTTGATTAAGACCTTTAGTTTATTTTATTTAAAGGAAAGTGAAATATGTCTCACTCAAATTTAATAATTAAAGTATTTTTAATATAAGTTTATATATTATATAAATTCAGTTATAAATACTCATTTGAAAGATAAAATGGTTTTATTTGTCATGGTAATATATATGAATTTTTTTAGAGTTATTTAATTACCTTATTATCTTATACAGTAATGATGGAGAAATTATTTATTTAGTGAAAAATCAATAATATAGTTTTTATTTAAATAGTTATACATATCAAAAGGCCCAGAAATCCACACAAAACTTATTATTAGTATATATATAAACCCTAATAATCCACTGTCCGAATTTGTGACCATTTAGATCCTTGTTAAGGAGATTATGACACTTTTATTATTTTAGTTTAAATGATGCTAAAGTTGTCACCTTCATAATTTAATAAATATCATAATTTAAATATTGTGATTTTACGATGATAAATTAAAGTAAATGTATTATTGTGAAATTTAATAGATTTATATTTATCATAGGATTTTATTTTTAATTTTTATTCATCAAATAAGTATATTAAATAATTATACAAAAAGGTTGCAGTAATTATTTTATTAAGAGATAAAACAAAAAGTGGTTTTAAAACTAATAAAATAAATATTATATGAACTATTTAATGTGCTCCACTAATTTTCTAGATACATATGACCTTTTATGAATCTATTAAAGCTTTTATTTCTAACATATCTTATGTATATATTTTATTTAAATTCAAGTAAATTAATAGTGTCAAAATTGACACTATTGTTATTTTATAAAAATAACATATTATAAAATTATTTAAAAAACACAATATTATATAAAAATTATAAATTTAAATTTATATGGTCTAAAATGTTATAAAGTATCCAATTATTGACAATTTGAAACAAATAAGTAATTATTTGTTATGATTTAAAATTTAAAATTTTATTACCACAAATAAAATTAAATTGATTAAATAAGGATAAATCAAGTTGATAATGTTTAAAACAATTCCTAACATGTCAAAATTTTATTTTTGGATGATATTACTACCCTATCTCATCAAAGGTTCGTATATGAGTCATTTTATACGTTTTTATGTGGGGTTTGGATTTAATATAAACTAATATTTCTTATATTTCCAAAGGTGCCCCTCTCCTCCCTTATAAAACGACACCTCCTCCCTCTCTTCCTCACACCACAATAAGCCTTCATGCTCGGAACAAACCTGAAAAAATATATTCTAAACTTCCCTAGAAACATCCTATAGGTCTTGGTCTTCTTCAAAGACCAATTTTAGTGCCCTAAGAGTAGGTTTCAAAGAGGGTGTTTAAAGAAGAGGTAATGTCCGTGACCAATTCTTTCAACTTTATTTTTTCATCCACTTATTCTTATATAGTTGTTTCATTATTAAGTAATAACATCAGTATCACTCATATAATGATATGTTATTATAAGTATGAAACAACCCTATTTCACCATCTATACGTCCTACGGAAAACGAAATCACCGCGCGTGCGTACGTACGGAATACCGTCTCCACGCTGTTGTGTAATCTATTTTCCTACACCACCTTACATGGATGAGTATAATGGTGAAAGTAATGAATATATATTATTATTGTTAAGTTATATTGATTCTATAATATTATACATACACTTTAATAAAATTCCACGATCATGGGAATGATATCATCGCTCGTGCGTACGTACAGAATACCGTCTCCACGACGCGATGAGATTCACTCTCCTTGACAACAATTCCAGAATGATTATAAAGTATATATAATAAGTAATCATGAAATATATGGAATAATAATTCTACTATATATATATATATATATTTATGTCATCTACTTAATTCCATTCAATTCAATGAGGAAACAAAAACAACGTTCATGCGTACGTACGACCTACCGTCTCAATGAACGGTGTATTCATTTCCATTTATCGATCTATTATATATATGTATATTCTGAATATATATTATATATAAATCATTTCTTAAATTTGGTATGTAAGTAATCATGATCTAAGTAATCATATGAATAATTACAAGTCAAAACACGAACGACAAATGAAACGATTTTACCCAAAACGCTTTTTAACATGGAATTAACAAAATAACGGGTAATATAAAGTCATAAGTGAACCATATATGATATCATAAAAATTAATATGATTCTGTAATATGTCAATGACATTATTTAAATCATTACACGGGAGTTTCGGATACATACGAAGCATATTAGACATAAGGTAAGGGATAATTTATCAATCTCATTTTTATCCGAGGTTGTTTATTCATAAGTATTTACTGGGGTTATCTTTATCATCCAAGTCAATGTTTTCTAAAAATGTTTTCATGTATGTTTAAAGTTATTTTTAACCATTTTTTGCTTTTACTATATGCTATGTAAAGAATCTTTATTTTATAAGGTACTTTTTGACTTTTTCGGCAAATGTACGAGAAGAATGTTTTTTTAACTTATACGGCACCAAAGAATTTTTACGGTTTTATAAAGCCTTATTTTCATGAAGCTTCCACCAAAAGATTTCATGAATATTTTCAACAAAATCCTTTTCTTTTAAAATTGCATTAAATTTTTTCAAAAAGAAAATGTTTTTGAAGAAAAAGTGATATTTTCCTCAAGAATTCATTTCAAGTGTTTTATCAAAACCATTTTTCATCTAAGATGACAATATTTCATATGTGTATTTTTCAAGTATAATGTCTATATGATTTACATGGTTTCACTTCTCTTATTATTAAATGATATCCATTTTTTATATGGATTATGTGATGATGGGATGATGTTTATGAAACTCAGTTTATTTATTGGGTTTTTATGAATGTTGTATGTTTATTTTGTGGCACAAGTAAGAATGATTTAAGTATGAGATGGGTGGGACCTATATCTAACTCCAATGCATTGGGTAAAGATTTATATCTCATGAGATAGACAAGGCTGGAACGGTAAGTTAATCTGATTCAGTATTGTAGGACTGGAACGAGGAGTGAACTCGATTCAGAAAGGGACTTTGTCCACTAAGATGGTCTTGGAAGAAATGACTTGGCTACTATGTAAATCATTACATGTGCTTAATGGATGCCACAATTACATGTTTTATTCCAATGCTACTTTATCATGATTTAGGTTCCATTATGATCTATAACTTATATACTTCCACGATTTATGTCGTTGCTCAAGATTTTGATGTTTAAACATTATGTTCATGTTTTTAAGTTCAAATGTATATGGTATGTTTTATTTTAACCATGATTACCCTTACTGAGCATTTGAGATCACCCTTTTTATTTTTTATTTTCCCCCAGGATTAAATGAAAGTTTTTATTTAAGGAAACAAAAATTGGAAGATCATTATGGGAGATGTTGATGATCTTTCACCGCGATTAGAAGATTACGTTCCATGTTTCCAAAGACACTAAAATATTACGGTCCTTGTGTGTCTGTTTTTGTTATGTATTAAGTATTCCTCAAAAGTAATGTAATATCTATGTACGTCAAGCTTCGGGTCTCTACAAAATAGTTTTATACGATAAGAAGAAATTTGACATATTATCCAAAGTCTATCTAGATAAATTATAATCCATTGATTAGAACTTTCTCTGATCAATGCAAAATATGAAGAGGCACCATAAAAATATTTACAGAGCGATCAATATGGAATTTTGACTCTGTTCTTTCTTCCATGGTGATACTATATTAGCTATCTGAACACCAATGACCCCTAAAAGGAATCCACCGATGATAGAAACTAATTGAAAGGATCTATATATCATTCAGAAGGTCTACCCCAGTAGTTTATATTATTTTTTCACCATATATGGGGAGATCATAACTACCCCAACCAATGCAATGTTCCTCAAGAAAAGAATCGCATGAATGGGGTTCTTAGTCCGAGTCTCTTGACATTAAACTATCTAAAATCACTCATCCTAGTCATATGATGATGAAATACATAAATACCCACATCTAAGGTGCTTGATCATAAACTGGGAACCTAATTCCAAAAGAATTACATTAAATTATGTGAGGGTTCCTATTTGGAATGTATGGTGTGGCATGTGTCTTATTTGGAATTCATTAACATCAGATTACAATGGTCACATCATGAAAATCTCTCTTGGATATATTCCTCCACCGAATCCTTACCATATTATGTCACAATATGTGTTACTCATCTTAGCTACACAATGTTAAACTACTTAAAATTGATGTTCCTTTTTCATGACTATAAAAATCACATACCCACATCCCAGGCGCATGATATTAAACAAGTCACCCAATTCCAAACCTATTTACTTTAAACTACGTGGTGGGATTTTTGGTAATTTGTTTTATGGTGCTGGTCCTCCTTGGTCCTCATTCACATCGGGATTTTCATCTCATATTTTTATATATTTCCACTTAGAATCCTCACCTACAAGTACTTTCACAATGACTATAAATTGTCTATGATTCTCCTTAGGATAATTATGTGTGGAACTAGCCTCTTCTGAACTTGTTTGTGTCATTTTATTCCCTCTATACCCACATATCTCTTTGGGTGGAGACGTTTCCCCTCATATTATAGTTGTATGATGATTAAATTCACAACACAATGATGTACTCCCCATAGAATACATTTACTCTAGCTTCATTAAACTACTATTCCATCTTCAAGAACTAAATATGGCTTCATTCCCATCCTTATGGGATACATAAGAAAACCTGGAAAGTCATTTTTTAGATATATCCATAGATTAACCATTCGACCACATGGCATAAGATTCCATTGGGAGTGCATTGGGTTTCATTTGAACTTCTTAGGTCCTCATTCATGTTGGTTTTATAGCGGTTTCACTATAAACCTCCCGTTCAGATACTCTGGTCACATCATGTCTTGGTCACATAATGATAAACTACGTAAAAAAAATTCCTTACTGCATGATGTTAGACTGCATTGACCAGTTTCATCACATGACCTTGAACATCCACAACAACTATCATGTTGTTGGTTACATACCATTTTATCTATAAGAACAATGTTCGATATGATTCCAATCCATACATGATACATATTTCTCTTATAATTTCTATCCTGGTGTAGGTGCTCCCATAATTATTCCCCCTCATTGTGTATGGATCAGACCTACGTAGGTGGATTCCCTTGAAGTAAAATTTATGGTTTGATTCTCATCCTTATTTGATACATAGTGACACCTGACCCATCAATCTTGGGCCTAGCCATTTCATTTCCTTTCTTTCAAATAATTTTATATTGGTCATTTCTTAATAACAATAATCTACATGAGATTTAAAGAACTAAGTTTTTTAATTATTCAAATATTCATGGGATACATAGTTACGGCCAATCATTTCATTCTCGTTCCAAGATACAGATTCGTAGAGCTTTTGGCCCATTAGCCTCATCATAATGCACTATACATGATTTTAATCTATTTATGGGATGATTTCTGGAATATGTACTATGGTATTGGGCCTCCATTATCTCATTAACACATGTTTCATTATAGGAATTCATTGTGTATCTACCTTTAAGGAATTCCTTATCTTGGTCCAAGCTCTATGACCATAAACTAGATGCACATGTCTAAACATCATGACTTTAAACGATGTGCGGGCCTCCTTTAAAATTTTTCACAAAATGTAGGGCCTCCATGGAGTAATTAACCCCAATATAGTCATAACATTACATTTTACATGTGAAATATTCTATCATGGGTGCTCTCAAATGTTGTTAATCTTTTTTACTTCCTAGGTACAGTACAGTGGTTGACCAAGGTTATTTCTCAATAATGCATTAATTAAAACATTTTATCAAAGGTATTATAAAAAAAACACAAAATAAATTAATACCATATAATGATGGTGTTGTATTGATTATTATAAAATAATAATAATATGTTTGCTAAAAAACGATTTTTTTCTCTATTTTTGAAATAAAATTTGATTAATAAAACACAACGTGCAAATGTTTGGTAGAAAAAAATTTGAAACAGAATAACCAATTTGAATCTACCTATTGACATACTTATTAATAAATATCTTTTATATTAATCTCACCATTATTATCATCCCCAAAATTTTTAACTCCTAAACCCTATGAGAATTTACTTTTCCAACAATATGAAAAGAGTTAAACCCTAATATAGCTTCAGAATAAACATTCAGAACACCCTATTTTGATTATTTTTCTATGGCTAAATTATGGTTAGTAGTAAATTAATGAATACATGAATTCTTTAAATAAGGATGAACTCATATTAGTGATTATATTTGATCACTAAAAATTTATCTTGTGTGGTTTAGTTATACTAATTATGTATGCGCTCTCAGAATTTAGAAAAATCTCAACCTCATGTGCTTTTCTTTTAATTTTTCAATTTGTTTGATAGAATATTAGGATTTAAGAACTAAATTAATGGATCATAATAGGTTGATTACAATATATCAATGATTAAATATAAATAAATTAATATGGTATGAGGTGTATCTATCACTAAAAACTACTCTTCCATGGGTGGTGTAGTCATCATAGAAACATATTCTATTCGCAATGGCTGTGGAAAGGGTATAACCAAATAAAATTTATACTCTTTATTTCCATTAAAAAGTTTAAAATTATTATAAGAATAAATTTTAAAATAATATAAGTAATGTATAATAAACTAATTGTTGATTTAAAGAACAAAAATATCATAATAAAGAAGAGGAAGACAATAACATTTTGGTGGAGAACCTAAATTGATAGCTCCCCCCCCCCAATTATGTATTTAATTAAAAAGTAACACATTATTCTATGTTAAAAATCCCATATGAAACAAAAAATCTCCTCTAAATGAGAAACACACACATTTATAGAGTGTATGAGAGGCTAGGTTACAAATTGTTCAATGTGTGAATGGGGAAAATCGTCCAAATATTTTATTAAAAGTTGAACTAACTTTTTGACCTTCTAAACATGTGAACCATATTTGATAAAAGAATGATGATTTTTTCTTCAATTTTTTGCTTCATCTTCTCTCTATATTTGGGCTCAATCAAATATAAGATGAAGAAATTATTTCCGAAATAATGAAGTGATGTCCAATTTTGGTACTCCAGCCCAAATTTAACATTATAGACCACATACTACAATAAAATGTGCAATTTATCTTATATGTCCTGAATTAAAGTTGTATCCCATTATGTAAAGGACATAATTAATATTTTTTATTTTCAAAAAATATACATACAAATATTTATGGCCGAAATACTACAATGTAGTTTAAAGGGTATAATTAGAATTTTAATCAAAATGTTTTAATGAACGATATGATCACAAATATTTTTAAATTAATTATATTTAACAAAATGGGATGTTATTTTATCATTTATTATCTAGAAAATATTCAATAAAATTTTGATTTATCGACTCCCACACACTTACCTTTATGTACTCCTCGTAAAAACCTCATATCACATAATCCAAAAAATTGCTATAAGATATGCATGTTCATACATCTCAATTCATGGTGGAAATATAAGAAAATGAATGATCTAATAAAAAATTCAAAATAAATAAATTTAAAATAAATTTTCTCATGAAAATTCTAGTGAGATTACGGGAAATAATTATAGAGAAAAAAGACACGGGTCTACTGTGGAAATAATTCCCCACATGTGTGTGTGTCAACCATTTAAATATCATATCTCCACTATTTATTCATTATATTAAAGTCAAGTAATATAATTATTCATACATGGTTTAATTCAGAAAAAATGTTCTACATTTCTTTGAATTCAAACATTAATCTCTTGAACTAGATATCCACATGTGTTGTAAATTTCATCACTCACCTCTTTTATTTTTTTGGTTTTTTATAATTTCACATAGAAAAAATCACATACTATTTTATTAACCGTATTTTTATCTCCTCGTTTCTCTAATTGTAGTACTTATAATACGGTTAATCATTTAGGAAGAGTGGTTTTTGACCTACCCAAGAAACATCCCATATTTTTTAGATTATTTTTAATTTTAATTTTTTTTATTTTTGATGGTGTACAATAGTCGGATAACAAGTAAACATGCATAGGTCAACTCAGAACAATATTGAGATAGATCAAAAGATAAATGAATGTATGAATTGACCATTGATATAAGATGAAATTTTTTTACCTAACATGTTTATAACTTCAATTGAGTAGGAAACATTTCACAAGCCATGGTTGTGTGGAAAGTTCTGTGCAGAAATCAATGACATAATTTACCATGAATAATATCACCAAGAATGGTGTCATAATTTAAATGGTTTATAATGACACAACCAATCATATCATTGATGAGTATCATTTTTATAAAAATAAAACATTAATAATAAAATATTTCTCATTCTTATCATGACAACAATTAGTTTTTAAAACATGTAGTTTCTATATGTTCCATATGTAAATGATAATCTAACATGATATGTTTTTTACTATTTTGTTTGGGTTTTTGTTATTTTGTTGTTGTTTATATTTAAATTAATATAATATTTAATAGAAAACAAAAAAAAAAGAAAAATGAGAGAAATCCTAAAAACAACTACCACAAAATATTATTCCCTCACCCACACATAAAATATTACATTGTACTCATTTTAAAACTATGAGATTATATGTGTAGATGAAATACATAATTTTTTATAAGAAAAAATAATATAAATTGTAAGGTTTAGGAACAAGCTAGAATTCTTAGGTGTTGATGGGGTCATGTAGTGTGATTAAATCCCATGCATCAGTATAAAGTCCTTAAAATTTTTCCTTCAAATTTTTATCATATTTTATAAATCACCTTCTAGTGTCCTCATTTTTTATCTCAACTATGAAGTAATAAAATTAAATAGATACAATATAAGAACATAACCATATGTAATGAAACATACGAGGCATCAAATTTAGTTGTGAACTGTAGGAAAGAACATTCTCGCCAATATGAAACTCCCTTTGATGGATCATTTTGTAATGAAGACCCTTTTATTATTTCCTTGTAGTGTATTGATTTCTCATATGATAGAAATTGAATATCCTCAAGCTCTGGTATTTGGATCTTCCTCTTAATTCTAGATTAGGACAAATCTATGTTTCATTTTATTATATCCCAAAAGGCCAATTCTTTACATCCATGTGGAGGTTAAAGGATTTTCCAAAAATGAACCCATAATTGGGAAATACCAATGGGGGTCTGGAATGATGGCTTATAATCCCACAGTGCATCCTCCATGTGATTTATCGAATCTATTCTATTCATATACATGGTTTTCTCCCAAATTTGATTCATCTAATGATTTCAAACCTCATCCTGGCCATTTGTTTGGGGTGGATTCGTGTTGATGTATTATGTGTCACACCATATGTTTGATTGATGGAAGCCAAATTTTGATTTCAAAAGGGCATCCCTTGGTCACTAATGATGTCTTTTGGTACTCCAAACATGAAAAAAATTATGTTCTTTGACAAAGTCCACTTCAACATGAGAATCGTCATTCCCAGTGGCCTTAGCCACCACCCATTTTCTCATATAATCTATAATGACCAAAATTTATAATAAAATAAATGACCATGGAAAATGATCAAAAAAATAAATTCCCCAGGAAAAAAAATCTCACAAAATAATAAGGGTTTTTGGGCATCATGTGTATCCTCAAAATATTTTTTGTGTGTTGGTAATGTAAGGAGGACATACAAAACACATGGCCATCATGGAATAATATATGAACATTAAATCTAGAGTATACAATATTCATAACTATCATTTGGGGTCTAATGTGTTTTCCAGATGAAAGTGTATGGAAGAAATGCAGAACACACTCAAACTCAGGATTTGGAACACACCTCTTAATAAACTGATCCCTAAACATGTAATAGATATATGAATCATCACATACAAAAAATAATGACTCACTATTTAACACTTAGACATAATTGTTTGTTTAAATATATCAATGTTTCAAATGAAAAAAGTAGTTCACCCAATTAGCATACCGAGGATGCATACATGAGATGGAATTAAGATTCTCTTTGGGGAAAGTGTCCCTATGTGTTACCTTGTACAAGGTGTCAGCCTCTAATTTTTAAGTAATCCAACTCATGTGGTCCTCCACTATGTTTTTAGACCCCTTCTTGACATTTACGTCAATATCATATTTTTGAAGAAGGAGAATCCATTAAACAAGTCTGGGATTTTTATTGGGCTTCTTCAAGAGGTACCTTAGAGTTGAATGGTTAGAAAAAAAACATTAGGGACAAATAATTATGAATGGAATTTATTAAAACAATAATGATAGGAGACTCATTTTCATGGTTGTGTAGATATATTGGGTTGGATATAATGACAAATAACCATAGGAAATCTTATGGGAATGTCCTTCCCCATATGAGTAGGACAAACCCAACTATGAAGTTGGACGTGTCACATATAAGAAAAAAATGGAAGGATCCACTGTGAGGGTAGTATTATCGGTGGAGTGGTCAGATGTTTCATTGCCTCATCAAATGATTCCACTAATGAATCTTTAAAAATGATTTCAATATATTCTTCATGTAATGGAGATAATGGTAGAGCCATGTTACTAAAATCTCTAATGAGGTATCGATAAATGCCTGAATTCCCTTGTAATGATTTAACATCTTGGAAACATGAAGGATATGGAAAGGATTAAATAATATATAACATGGATCCATCAAGATATATCTCATGATAGGACACTACTTTCCCAAATACAATGCCATGCACTACCATAAAATGACACTTTTCAAAGATCAAAACTATATTATTCACAATATAATGATTCAACACTTATACCAAACTAAAGATTCACTTATAAAATAATGATTTGAAAACTATAAATAATTAATTAATACCTAAACTAAGGTGTCAACTATTCCTGAAAAAATACTCACCATGCATCTTTGGAAGGTACATGGGGAATTGCAAATCCCAAATGACATTCTTTTGGTAGTCTAATGTAACAAATAGAAAAGTTAATGTTTTCTTATCTTTAACCTCTAAATCTATAAGAACATAATAATATTCATAAAATACATCCACAAAACAATATTTTGTTTCCCTAGAAAGTATCTCATGATTTTGATCAATAATTGAGAGGAAAAAATGGTTCTTGAGAGTTTACTGGTTTTGTTTCCTATAATCAAAACACAAACACCGACTATTTTTTACCCTCAATGGAACTGAATCCTCTCTCTCATTTCTAACTATAACAACACAACTTTTTTTAGGAACTGCCTGAATTGGTTTCACCCATTGGGAATATGAAATGGGATAAGTTATACCTCGCTCAAACCATTTTTTAATTTGTTCTTTTATAACTTCCATAAGAGTTGGATTTAGTCTCCTTTGTGGATACCTCACAAATTTATCCCCATCCTCTAAAATAATCCCATGTATCCATATGTAGTGGATAATTACTGATATCTTAGGAAACGTCCACCTTATTTCCCTAATGTCCCCCCTTAAATATTTAAAAGTGTTCCATCATGATTAATAGGATGATTGTTTGAAATCATAATAGGTAATCAATCACCAGTCAACAAGTATGAGTATTAGAGATTAGGTGGAAATGGTTTGAGATCCAATGAAGGGGGTGAAGTAAGCATAGATACATTGAAGGAACTGAAATATCTAAAAAATAAAAATCAGTTCTAGAATAAGCATCATCAAAATCAAAGAATAATGCACCAAAACCATCAGCATACTCAACTTCCATGTCATAAGTAGAGTTAAAAAGATCAAGATCAAAATATGAATATATTTCAAAATCAAATATATGAGATATTTGTGCATTGGAAAAAAATGTGGATGTTCTCTTAAACATCAAGCTAGAATCAGTGCTCATGATCTCTCTAAGAATATGTTAGTCAAAATCCATGGGGGTTTTAATTGGAGGATCTAAATGGGAGATATAAAAAGTATAATAGTCTGTTGAGGGTCACTTCATGGAGTCCATAATAATAATGTTCAAAACATCATCTTTATACTCCATGGAAAGAATACCCTTAAGAAAATTTATAATAAAATTTTCAATTTTTAGGAAGGTCCTACCTATGATATTTAGATCATGAGGAAATACTTATTCATCCTCTATGTCATGAACATTAAAATATGTGGTAATGATCATGTATCTTACACAATCACGTACATCCTAATGGTATTCTGCTGGATATATTGTATCTCTATTTTAAAATTTCACCACTACATTCATTGGATTTATCTCACCAACCTTTAAATAAGAGAATATTGAGCGAGGCATCACATTTATAGAAGTAGCTAAATCACATAATGCATCAGAAAAGAGTAACTCCCCTATGGTTCATGGTATAGTGAATTTCCTAGGATCCTTTGACTTTGTTGGAACTACTAGTTTTTGTGTAATGAGTGATGACTCATTCCTTCCAATATGGATCCTAGAATTTTCCTTGATCCCTCTTCAATTATTAAAATCTATTTTAATAATTTGGTATACCTTGGGATTTTAATAATGGATTCATGTCGGGGGATGTTGAGCTCAACACACTTGAATATATGGAATTTTTTTTTTGCATCACCACATTACCCATATTCTGGGTTTGAATAACTCTATTTGGAAATGAAAGGGGTATAGGAGAAACATAATCAATTTTATTACCACCTTTACCATTATGCATGGGAATATAAGTAATCTATGATGATGGTGGAATCTCATTAGGTTGTGTGAATCCCAATTGATGGGTAGGGGAAATTTTATCATTTTTTTTCTTCCCAAATCTCTATGTGATGTAACTGCCATTACCCTTGGGATTTAGAGTTGGTTTTTAAGAGATACTTATAGAGTTTTTACATACTATTTCATAGAGGGTGGTGAAAATATGGCTTATTTTTTGCCTCAACTCCCTCAACTCCAACCCATGACTCTTCATCTCATTTAGTTGATTAAGAAAAATTTGTTTGAAAAGGTAAAAATTGTTAGAATCTACCATTGGTTGAGAATTCCCTTATTACTGACTTGGTTAATATTGACCTTCAAATATCCTTTTTGGTTGATGGAAACCATCTGGGTAAGGAGGGTGCTGCAGGATAGTTTTGTAAAAAGGGGGCATTTGTTGTTGTCCAGAGCCATACCTCATGTCCGATTGATCCTTACACCCTATCATGGATGTTAGTGTTGGGAATCATACTTATTTTCAGGACGTGACTATTGTTTCTAATGATATGGTCATCCATGAAATATTGTTGTGCAATCCTCCGTTTTTTATAGTTTGGGGCTGTACTCAATTGGGTAGTTTGATTCACTGAAAATCCAAAAATGCCTCATAAGAGTGGATTGGGATTTCTGTTGAGACAAAGAAATATCCCACACAATAGTGCTCACTTTATATAAATTTATATCAATCAAATGATTTTCAAGAGAAGAAGGACTTATTTGATGTACTCCCCTAACATGTGGTGTATCTAGAACACTATATTTTTTTGGTGTTTTGTGTAATCATTTCGATAAACACACATGAAATTAATTGGGGTTTTACACTCTTTATCCTATTTATAAGGCATCCACCATGCAAATTTCCATAAGCATGAATACTTCATAAATTTATTGGATGATATGTTTCTCACTAATTTTGTGATGTGGACAGTTTTCAAATAACTTATTGAATCTCTCCGAGTACTCATAGATTGACTACCATTAGGATTTATTTATTAATGAGACATATTTTTGAATTTATGTGGGCCTTGATTTTGGAATAAATTTTTAAAATAATTAAAGTTTTAAATCACTCAAATAAGATCCATCATCGGGTTATAAACAATATATCCCGACTTTTGTAGTTTCATCATGTGATAATGGGAATTCGCTTAGTTTTATTTGATCTACATAGATTATTATTGGTTTAAGGGCTAAAAAAACCATAATAAAATATTTTAAATTTTTTTTGGATCGTCACCAGGTAATCCATGAAATTTTGTAAGTTGGTGAATTACCCCATATTTCAGATAAAATTCTGATTTTAGATTTGGGTATGCAATATCATTTGGGTGATAGTAAATATCTAGTGGAACAAATTCTCGAATGGTTCTATTATGTTCATAATTAGTTTATTTAGAAATTGGTAATTGATTAATTTTTTAATTAGATGTTTTCAAATTTTATTTTTCATTGAATAGAGAAATTCCCCAGATGGGTAAATATCGACACATCTCATAGACTGAGATTGACTTATTCGAACCTTTAGGCTACGTTAAATCTCAGGATCTCGATCAAAAATATCTTCAAGATTAAGTAGCATGATAAATTATAGAAATTAATAATATTTTACCATAAAATCATGAAAATATATTTCAATAGATGGTTTAATAGAGATACAAAGAGAGAGGAAAGAAAGAATGAATAAAAAACAAAAAAAATCGAGAAAATGGAAAGAAGAAAAAATAAATAAATTAAAATAAAATGATAAAATGAAATTACAATATATATCTAATTAGTTGAATAAAATTCTTGACTCCCCATAAATGACACCAATTTAAAATATCCAATCATGGGTGCTCTCAGATTATCTTAAATGTTTTACTTCTTATGTGGAGTAAGTGGCTTGCAAAGGTCTTCTCTCAAAGAAGAAGTATATAAAATATCTTTTAAAGGTATTATGATAATAAAGATATAATAGATAAGTAACATAGAATCATGGGGTGGTTTAATGCTTAAAAAATAATAATATGTTATCTAAAGTAATATAGTTTTTTTAAAGTAGTTTGATATATAAAAAACAATGATAAGTTGTTTTTAGAAAAATATATTAAAAAGAATAACTGACATGACTCTACCTACTCAATTACATAATAATAACTATCATTTATACTAATATCCACTTAATTGCAATCCCCTAATTTGAAAACTCCCTAACCCTATGTGAAATAACGTCACCACAAAGATAAAAAGATTTAAACCATATGCTAGCATCGATACATGAAATCACAACACACTAATTTGTTTTTCATCCTAAGGAAAAATTATGGTCAGTGGTAAATTTTACCATTCATACATTCTACAAATAATTCTGAATTTATTTTAGGGATTAAATTTGATCTTTAAAAAATTATCCCATGTGATTCTATTTAAACGATTAAGTTTTCGCTCTCAAAATTTTCACAAATCATGACTTCATGTGTTTTTATGCTAAATTAAAAATTTATTGTTTGGTTTAGTCATATTAAAAAACATAATTCATATATCATATTTTGTGAAATTATTTATATCATTTATTCAAAATAAATAAATTAATAAGGTAATAGGTAGATTGACCACTAAAAATATACTCTTCTATGGGTGGTGTAGTCATCAAAGAAACGAATTGCATTTGCAAAGGTTGTGGTAAGGGTATAACCCAATAAATTTTCTAATCATAATTTCCATACCCTAGAGGAAGATTAATAGAATATGAAAATTGAATATAACATATTATATGTAAAATAAACTAAGAGTTTATTTAATTAACAACAATATTACAATAATGAAGAGGATGATAAGTTCATTTTGGAGGAGATCATAGATTAATATATTCCCTCCTCCAATGGTGTTTTTAATTGTATATTAATTGATTATTATCTTATCCCAACACTCTATGGCATGGTACCCCCCTCCCAAAATTAAAACACACATTTATAGATTGGAGGGGAGGCTAGGTTACAAGTTGTTTCAACAGTGAATGGGGAAATTCAGCCAAATATTTTATTCTTAATTTCACCACCTCGTTGAACAAAAAAATGCATGGAACATTAATCATTCCAAATGGATTATTTTTGAGATATTTGTTTTGGAAATTCTCTCCAAATTTGGACCTAATAAAAGAAAGGATAAATATGTTATGACCAAAATTCTAAAGTTATGCCTCATCTAGAGATTATATCCTAACTTTTAATCACTGACCAATTTACTCCAAAAAATGAAAGATTTGGATTAAATGTCCTAAATGAAATTTTTATCCCATTAAGTCATGAACTCATTTTTAAATGATTAGGTAAAAATAAAAAACATAACCATATTTATGGGGGTAATAATGTAGTCTTCTTTAATCTGTAAAACAATAATTTTCATCAAATTTTTAAATGTATAATCGAGTCCCAAATAATTTATAAATAAAAAAATTTAACAGAATTTTAGGAAACAATATAATTTATTATTAATAAAAAATTCAATAAAATTTTTATTTATCAATACCTCCACTTGTGATACTCATTTCCTTGATATACGACATTAAATAATAACCATACAATGAGCATGTTCTGGATTCCCCACAATAATCATGAGATGACACATCCACCTCACAAAAATGGATTTCCACTACCATTGTCGTTTTTCATCCATGATATGATCAAGAACTACATATGAATTTATTACTAATATCATTGGATATGTATCAATTATATGAAATTTTTTCTTCGGGTTTAGCCGTAAGCTACTCCAAATCATTGACCCCTTGGCCTTAATCATGGTCCAAGATCAATGACCCCAAACTAAATGTGGTTTTCGTAAGGATTCACTATGGTATTTGGGACACATTGGATAATTCACATTTGGTATTATCTCTTACAAGCATCATAAGTACCATTAGAATGAATATTTTTCCTATAGTACATGAAATAAGTGTTTAAAAAGTTTGTCATGATCTCCATAATATGACCATAAACTGTCTATAAATCATGGGTTTGATTCACGTACTCTATTACCTAACATTTCCATTCTTGAAGACATTCTCTGTATTTGTATCCATTCTCCAATAGATCAAGATGGACCCCTTTGATGGTGACGGTATTATGCCACTTTTGTCTCTCATTCTATTTTGGGTCAACGAGCTAATGAATATATATTAGTAAATTACTGATCCAATGGTTTTTATCATTGTAAAAAATTGTTTTTTAATTTTCTTTCCCCATTCCTAGATGATTAGGTATGGATTCTTGTGTTTTTGAACAAGATTGTCATTATAATATCACTCACCTATCACCCATGTGATCCAAACATTGAAGGCCTTGACTTTTTTTTCATTACCTATACACTCCCACATGTGAGAAGATCCCATATTCCATTCATAATTTACTGCATTGATCATGGATCACACGGGCATAAGAGTCTAGTAACTGGTGAAATGACATGTCCGTCATAGTCTAATAATTGTTACATTAATCCTTTTTGCATCCCCTTTAGTCAGAACAACAATACTTGAAACTACCTACATAGATTGATTTTAAAGTCCACCTTCTAGTAGGCTCCATTCCACATTTAAAGTCTTTCTTGATTAGGCTACTTTTATCATTCTCATCCATATGGACCCACTAACGGTGATGGTCTCATGTGACATTTGTCTCACTTCTCACCATGGGTAAACTAACAAATGTCATGTTATTAAAAAATCATTGTTCTTATTTTTCAAACTGGGTCAATGGTTGACCCCACATTTTTTTCTCCGCCACATATATGGACCCTTACATATCAGTCACATCTTTAATGGTCCACACTTTAGGACCTTAAACTAAGATCCTCGAAGTGTACTCTCCCCTTCCAGTATCACGTATGCCTCCTTCCCTTCTGTTCCCAGACTACAATGTCATATGTGGGTCACTTATGGCTAATTCACATCGGTTTTATTTCCTCTATGCCTCACAATTTTACTATGAATAACCATTTACAAGGTCACACAACATGAGTTTATACTTTTGGCATGTTTCCACATAACAGCCCAAAAGAATTATCAACAAAAATTTCCTTTTATAATTATGTCATATAGTATAATCACATAAAATCACATTATGAACAAAATATGAAATTTATAAATGGGGAATGAATGAAATAAGAGGTATTTATAGAAGTTAGGGAACCAATATTTATTAAATATTATCTTAACATTTGAAATAGTAATGTGGCCCACTATGAATAGTAAACCATATAGTAGAATATTAACCTTACATATGAAGGTATAAACAAGATATTGCAATCTTATAAATGAATATATGATATAATTATATCATATTATTGGTTACTATAATGTTTTAAAATAACATTTATTTAGATAAAATGTATTCATAAATTAATAATTTTTTGTGTTGTGATTATAAGATAACATTATGAGACCTTAATTAATTTTTCAAAGTGTTATAAAATCAGTTATAATTTAAAAATTGGTATTTTCCATGTAATTGATATTCACTGACATAAGAAAAAAAATATTAAACTCCCCTAGATTATTTTAATGTATTTAGTTTAAATTCTAAAACAATTAATTGTCTTGTTTCAAAAAAATTAAAAAATATATAAAATAATGAGA
This sequence comes from Viscum album, assembly GCA_963277665.1. NCBI lineage: Eukaryota > Viridiplantae > Streptophyta > Magnoliopsida > Santalales > Viscaceae > Viscum > Viscum album. The sequence continues at coordinate 1,046,089,422 of OY728135.1, read as the reverse complement.
AAACACCCCTTTCCACTGCTAGAAATAGAACCCCTCTCCATCTCTTCTCGTCACACCTATCAACCTTTGACACTTTTCCAAATAGTAATAAAATATATTCCCAATATCCTCTCCTACTTGGATAAGCCTATGGTCTCATCAAAAGACCAAATCTAACCTCTTCTATGGAGGTTCCCAAGAAGAAGGATTCAGTATGTAAAATACTCGTTCTTTTATATTAATTCAGTTCCAGGTTCTTTTATTTTCTTTATCTATCCTCACATCCCCTTATCCAAATGTTTTGATAAATAAAATTAACACACATATAATCTAATATTATTATTATAATGTAATAATACTTCATTCATTTCTTCCCCCTCTCCTTTTAAACTATAAATGAAAATATCATCTGTGATGTGTTAATTTATCACGTTTATGTATGGAAAAGTGCTACATTTCATTCTATACTTGAAGAATACTCATAAAAACATTTTTATGGTTAAAACTGACTATAATTTAATAATTGATTCCTATTTAATGTTCCAGAATAAATGTATCGGAAAAATATTAATTAATAAATCCAAACTAGTTTTTTGATGATTGAAAACCAACCCAAATTATCTATAGGATTATCTATAGTGTCTTATCTGATGATTCATCCTCACCCAACATTAAAAAATTACATATATTACCTTTTGTTATTATGTGTGTTCATTAATAACATATAACATCAATTCAAGACAACCATTCTCATTTCACATGATTTTCAATACATGTATACAAATATCTGATCATGAAAATCATCGAAACAAACCTTCACAAATGATGAAATTATATCTTATAACTCATAAAAAGGATGGAAAATGAGCTTAAAATTTTTTCATAAATAAATTAAATTTATAAAATTTATTTAGGGAATTAATTAATGGATATAACTAGATTATCTAGAATATTAAGATCATGTGATGAACATTTATGGCCATAAGGAATGGGCTTCTTTTTAAACCTCCATTTCAACCATTAGGAAACGATTCATACATATTTACCATAATATAACTCTGATTTATTTTTATATGAACGTATAAATTATATTTATATGTTCCAAAGTCATGTATCAAAATAATTTCATCCTTATTTTTTAAGGATATACATGTTTTTATAAGATTCACTTCTCTATTCTTCACGATAAGAAAGCCCGATTAAAGGGATATTTCCAAATTCACACCCATTTTCATGTTCCACTGATAGTATATTTTCAGCAACCATTATTTTTATGAAATCACTAAATTTATCATAAAAATACTTTTTTCCATTTCAAGTTTTATGATAACTAATATTTTTTTCACTTAAAACGTTCTTTAATATTTTCCTTAAACCGAACTAAAGTATTTCTTTTCTAAATCTTCTTAAAGATTATTATTTACATGTTTCCACTTAAATTGGAATGAATTTATCATGATATAAGACCATTTTACCATAGTAATTTTAGTGTTTTATTTAAATTCATTCTTTCATTGGCACCATTGTGATATTACTTTTTGTTATGCCTTATGAAATGATTATGATACCCAATTCATTCCATGGTTAACCCTTATTATTGATTATTCATGTATAACACATATTATAAAAATGTTATGATGGGTGTTACCAGATAATGTTAAAATGAATTAGTAATTTTAAATCCCATGAGGCATCATATTGGGATAAGGAGCGAACAAGATTCCTTTATTGGACTTTTTCCTCTATGTCTTGGCAGCATTCCTTGACTCAAGTTTATGTCATGTTATATTTCATTTCCACATTCCTATGATATCTTTGTTATAATTTACCATGTTTCAAATTCTATTATTCTGTATGTCTATTAATGTTCCTTTCGATTAGGTCATCATGATATTTCTTCTAACCCATGTGCTATTTTTTATTCCAATACTTATTCCTTTACTCGGCTTTCTAGCTCATCCCATTTTTTTGTGTTGTCCCCAGGATAACCTATGTCGATTTAAGAGATCAATGGAAACTAGGATCTTATTATAATGATTATATAAAATATTTTTTTTGTATTTCATGTTTTAATATTTTGTAGCTAATATTCATATGTCACTAGACATTATGATCCTTGGTAGTATTTGATGGTAAATTAGGCTCAAAATCATGAAATAATATGTGTTAAAGGATAGGTAAGATATAGTTTATACCAGATTATGATCTCATTATTTTGGCTGATTTGGACTAGATCAGTTTAGTAAAAATATTAGGATTAATTCTATCACCATGGATAGAATGTATTAAAATATTTGGTATGAAAAGATAGGATTTAATTTTCATTTATAGGTTTATACTTCAATGTTCAATGTTTTATTTCTATATGATTGTTAGACAAGTATTAAATCCCCCTAATTACACACACATTTTCGTAGTTAATGGATGTGAAAAGAAGAAACCTTAACATAAATTGATGTGATAGGGAATGTGGTTATTTCCATAATGAGATTCAAAATATGATGGGAACTGGTGATCAAAACATCATTATTGTACTTGTTGAGATATCTCATATTATTAATAATAACTTGATTCATGTTTAATTCCATCCTCATCTTAACAATGAAAATATTTCCATTGAATCCTTTATGTGGAAAAAGAATCCCATGTTTATTTGATCATTTAATCCCATAAACATAGAACAATGGATTAACCCCATTTAGAATATGTTCTCTGTCCTATAGTGATTAGAAGAAGATAATGTTGTGCTATAAGCCTATCATTTTATTGGGGATACTGTTCAGTGGTGGAAACAGATGAACAACAAAAGGTCCAAAGACTAAATTGATTACATGTAATGAGAAAATTTAATGAAAATATTTTTCAATAAATATTTTCCACAAAACCACAATATTATGTTAGAAAAGGATTTCATTAGACTAAATAAAAAGCAAGACGAGTGTATCAGGGAATATAAGGAAAACATCACATGTCGTGCAAGATACACCAATGGATTTTTCATAAACATAAAAATTAAGGTGAACTAATCTTTTAGGAAACAAAAGCTGATTCTGTGCAAACTGTTGGTTATTCGATACTTCAAAATTTATTAAGAGAGTGTGTATTATTCCATTAAGGTTGAAGTTGAGATCGAATACTCTAAATGTTCTTATGGTACTAGTAAAAAAAGATGAAAATAGAGTTTAATTTGTGTGAATTACAGATAAATCACATGGTGGAAAAAAGACCCAACATACCACCAATAAAAATTGTGGAGAGAAGAATTATGGAAACAACTAAAAGGGAACCAATAAATCCTAAAAATTTGAAAGAGACGGGAATATTGAAAATATCTGGAAAAGGGATATAAAGAATCCCAGAAATTTTGAAGAAGAAATGAAGGTTCATATAAACTCTCAACATATAGCGTAGTGTTTCAAATGTAAGGAACATGTGAGTTATGTGATCCTTTTCCTAATCCAAGGTTTTTTTGATGAAATCATCAACAAAAACCTCAATGGCAGCATGGAATGAAATATGCAATTACTACTACAATGATGGAGCCTGCAAATGATGCAGTGATAGGTACGCTTATTATTCATTAAAAAATATAGAATTTACTATTTTTTCTACACATTAATTCATATCTTTTATGTTTTATAGAACTATACAATCACCATGTCATAATTTGGAGGTTGAGATATCTATGTGAAGAAAATATAATGAAATTATTTCATCCAATGTTTATAATTCCTCCCTACTTAATGTTTGTGGATTGGACATCCTTGAATATATTTTCATACTCCCTTTAGTGGTGTTTTATTCTATATTGCGAATGGATTGACTATATTTAGATGAATACAACCTCAAATTTTGTTAAATTGATATCAATATTCATATCTGGAATAATCCTCTAATTATGTATAAGTGTATGTAAGATGATGAATACACTTTAGAATCATCCATTAAATTGTGGATATTGTTTCCTTATGAACATGAATATCTAAATCTAATTCATATGATAAATAATAGAATCATTCTTGAATAAATTCCTATAGCGAGGGATTACATTGATGTATTCTATGAATAATTTCATTGAGTTTCACCTGATCGAGAAGTAGAGTTCTCAATTGATCTTATTTATCAATATCTACCTATATCAAATAAACCTTGTAGAAGTTACATCATTGAAATGGAATAATTAAATATGTAGTTACATGAAAATCTGGACGAGGGTTTTATACGCCTGAGTGCTTCATCATGGGGTGAACCAATAGTCGTCATTAAGAATAAATAAAGATCAATTCTCATTGGCATTGAATATCATGAGTTAAAAAATATAACAATAATGGAAAAGTATCCCCTTCCATAAATAGAAGAATTTTTGTTTCATCTATATGTGGCCAGTTATTTCTTTGAGGTGGACCATCGATCAGGATATCACCCAGTAAAGGTGAGGATGAATGATGTTCCCAATAGTGAATTTCAAATGAGGGATCGACATTATGAGTTCACAGTGATGCACTTCAAACTCACTAATGCTCCATAAATATTCATGGAATTAGTGATTGGTGTCCTTATATGTTATGTTGACAAATTTTTGGTAGTCTTTATTGATGATAGTCTAATATACAACCAGAATATAGAGAGACATGAGGAGTATTTGAATATTGTACTAATAACATTGTGAAGGGAAAAATATATGAAAAGTATGAAAAATATGAGTTTTAGATGGAGGAATTGTCATTCATTGGACACATTATCACAAAAAAAGGAACATATGTGGACCCTTTCAAGACAAAGGTAATTGAGGAGTGGACCGGAAGAATATTTGTAATGGATATCAATAGATTCAATGGTCTATCTTTTTAATAATTCCGATTTTTGATGAACTTATCATGACTTTTGAACTTTCTAACAAAGATTAATTATAAGGGAGAAAAGATTTTATGGACTTCTGAATACAAAGACTACCTTAATGAGTTGAAAGGAGGCTTATCACTACACTTATCCTTGGACTACCAACATGTGTGGAACACATTGTGGTGTAAAGTGATGCTTCAAATAAGGGATTATGATGTTTACTAATTCAAAATGATGAAGTAATATTATAATAATCCAAGATGTTGAATACTCATGAGAGAAAATATCCTACCCATAATCTGGAATTGTAGTTGTGATCTTTGCATTAAAAATCTAGAGACATTATCTCAATAGGATAAGTGTCAGATATATACAGATCATAAGATCCTCAAATATATATTTACATAGAGGGATATTAATATGAACTAATGAAGAGGGTTATAGCCCATTTAATATTACAACTTCTCAGTCCACTATAATCTAGGTAATGAAAATAAGGTGGTAGAGTCCCTAAGTATAAAGGATCCTACAACTTTATCAATGACGATAGTTGATAACGATCTTTTATTCTTAGACCCTAAAATTTTAAATATTTGAATAATAATGGAAGTAAAATCACCAACACTTTATAAAATTATTTCTCCACAATCCCTCATTGTGAAAATAAAAAATTCTCAATGAAATGGTGAAGAAATTCAGAAGAAGTTGGAAGCCGTGAGAAAAGGAAAATCCATAGTGTGAAAATTTGATGAGGAAGGTGTAATTAGGGTTGGGTCATAACTATGTGTACCATCATATGTAGATATAAACAAAGACCTCCTAGATGAGACACATAACTCAACCTTCTCTATTCACCTACAGAGCATAAAGATGTTTCGATATCTCAATGATCACTATTTATGGGATAATATAAAAAAATGAGAATGTTGAATACACATCAAAGTGCCTTGTTTATTGAAAAGTGATGTTCGAAAAGAAAAAAAATTATATATAGATGATTAAACCATTAACCATACCATCATGGAAATGGGAAAACATCACCATGGACATTGTGATTTGACTTTCTAAGACATCTAGAGTAAATAATTCTATATGAGTTTTTCTGGATCATCTCCTAAATAAGGATCACTTTATATCAATTTGAGAGGACTTCACATAGGATAAGCTAGAAAAAATATACATCAATGTAGTGGTAAGGTTTCATGGTGTTTCAATATCAATTATATCCAATCAATATATGAGATTCGTTAATAAGATATATAATAGTCAGCAATGTGATCTAAACACTGAGTTGATATTTAATATGGCCTTTCATGCTCAAATTAAGGGACAGTCTGGGTGGACTATTCAAACACTAGAAGTCATGTTCATAGCATGTTCTATGGGATTCGATGCAGTAAGTGACCAAAATCTACCTCTAGTCAAATTATTCTACAAAAACAGTTTTAATTCAATCATTTAAATGGATCTATATCAATCCCTTTTTGGTAAATGTTTTAGAACACCTACATGATAGGATGAGTTCAGTGAATGTAAGATGTTATGACATGAAGTGGTCAATGAAATGGTGGAATAGGTAAAAACTATTTAGTAGTATATAAAGGAAGACCAAATCTGATAGAAGATCTATATAGAAAATCATCAATGAGAACTAGAGTTCAAGGTTAGATACATAGTATTCCTCTACATATCTCCATGTAAGAGGATCATTATATTTTTTAATAAAGGATTGTTAAGTCTAAGGTACGTTGTCCACATTGAGATTCTTGATCATGTCAAAGTTTTGGCCTTTCAGCTAGAACTTCCAACTACCATGACTCAAGTACATGGAACATTCCATGCATCCCTATCGAGGAAGTACATAACAGATCCATCACATGTATTGAATTTAGTTGTGGTATAGTTAGAAAATGATCTCTCATACGAGGAGATGTTAGTGATAATATTGGATCATATAGATAATGTTATACACAAAAGACAACTCACCTGGTCATAGTAATATAGTGGAATGATAAGTATGAAGAGGAAACATGGGATCCTTAGGAAGCGATGAAGGTGAATTAACTACATGTATTTTCAAATTAAAATGTAAAATGAAATTTTAAGGGTGAAATTTTATGTGGGGGAATGTTATGATCAACAAAAAATTTATCAATATATATTCCATTATTATAAATATGTCATATAGTATATCACATATAATCAACATAAAAATTAATAAATACTTTATAAATGTATAATGAATGAAATAAGTTTCATTTATAAAAGTTAAGGAACCTATACGAATGAAATAGTAACACGACTTTTAGAATAGTAATGTGACATTTATAAATACGTAATTAGATAGTAGAATAGTAACCTCACCTATGAAAGTAAAAATAAAATTTATCTATCTTATAAATGAAAAATATTATATAAATATATTAGGTTATAAGTAAAAAAATTAGATATTATTAATTAAATATCATTTTTTTTATAAAACATATGGTTATATTTTCAATTTATTAATTTATATAAATATTTAAAATAATATTTATTTTCAGAAAATGTATTCATAAATTAATAATTTTCTATCTTATGATTATAATATAAATTTAAGATACCTTAATTAAATTTTCAATTAATGTCTCAAAGTGTTATAAAATATGTTATAATTTTTAAATAGGTATTTTCCATGTAAATGATAAATTCAATTAAAAATATAATTTCTCATATTTAGAAAAATATTTTCCTAAAATGGATTTATTTTTTGAATTTTACATGCTGAAAAATGTTTGGGGTTAAATTTTTGTATTTTTATAATACAGTTGAATTTTTCGTGAACAGTAAAATATAATAATTTATGATATATATACATTATTATTTAAATACATTGTTCTTTAAGTCATCACTTATGTAAGTACGATAAGATAATACTAGCCTTAATTAATTAATATATATATTGATAATTCAATAATTATTAATCACCATGAGGAAAAACAAAAACTAATGAATTAAATAATGGGAAAACAACAAAACCAATGTTTCTATGGAGGTTTTAAAGAAGAATAATTCAAGAGGTAAAATCATCATTCAATTATTTTAATTTCATTCCATGTTCTTTTATTTTATTATCTCTCCACATATCCCCTAATATAAATGGTATGATAACTCATGTACTATATATATAAACTAATTTTATTATGGTAATTGAATAATCCATTATCATTTCTTTCCCCTCTTATTTTTTACTAAAAATAAAATCATCATCTTTGCTGTTTAAATTTATGACATTCAAGGATGAAGAAAATTTTAATTTCCATTACAACCTTTATGAATAATCATAAAACCATTTTTATTTGCAAAAAAAATTATAACACATGTATTAAATCCTAAATAATTTAATGGAACCATTTTATAATCATAATATTAATTAATAAAACAATACTATTTTATGATAATTGAAAACCCGCTAAAATAATCTAAACAATTATCCGTAAAATTTTATCTAATGATTCATCCTCATCCAAAATTACCATATTAATTATATATCCATTAAATATTATGTATTTTATTTAATAAAATATTACTTCATTTTAGGAAATCCATTCTCATTATACATGATTTTCCATACATGTATACACGTAACTAATCATGAAAAAAGGAAAAAAACACTCCCAAAGGACAGAATATTATCTTATAACTAATTAAAATGGATATAAATGACCTTAATAAAATTAAAATAATTCAAATACATGTATAAATGTATTTATTTAATTAATTAGTTGATTTAACATTATTTTCCAGGACATTAAGATCATGTTAAGAACACTTTTGGACATAAAGTAATGGTTTCATCTCTAACCTCCAATTTCATTCAAGTTGCACTTTCTATATATTTATCCTAATTTCAATATTCTTTAATTTTATATAATTCTTCTAAATTATTTTTATATTTTCTAAACTCATGTATCAAGATCATTTCATCCTTATTTTTCACGGATATACATGTTTAAACAAGGTTCCCTATTCAATTCTTCCGGATAAGCAAAAACGATTAAAGGGAACTTCCCAATTAATACCCACATTCAATTACCATACATAATATATTATAGTCCATAATTATTTTAGTAAATTCTATAATTTACCCTGAAAAACTACCTTTGTTCATTTTTTATTTTATGAAAACAAATATGACGTTTTTTCTTTTAAGGATCTTTAATTTTTTCCTTAAACCACAGTAAAATGATTCATTTCTAATGTTTCTTTAAAACATGTTTTACATGTTTCCATTTCAATTTGACAAAATGTATAATTATATAAGGCCATTAATCATATTAATATCGATGTGTTTTTAAATCCTTTCCGTCATTGACACCATTATGATATTCATTTTTGTTATGCCTCATGACATGATTATGATACCCAAATATTTCCATGGGTATATTTTGTGATTGGATAGTCATGTGGAACACATATGAATGAATATTTTAGGAAGGGTGTTCCTAGATAGAATTCCAATGCATTGGGAAATGTTTAGTCTCATGATACATCATGTGGGGATTGTGAGTGAACATGATTCCTTTATGGGACTTTGTCCCCCATTTATTAGTAGCTTGCCTTGAATCATGTTTATGCCATGTTATGTGTTTTTTCTACATTTATATAATTTCATGGTTATATATTCCCATATTATAAATATTATTTATCTTAATGTTTATCCATGTTCTATGCCTTTACTTAATTTTTTAATGCATTCTAATCCATGTAGTATGTTTAATCCTATGCTTATTCCCATAAACTTATTTTTAGATCATGCAATTTGTTCATGTATTCCACAGGTTATCCTATGTACATGTAAGATCTAAATATTAATTAGTTTATCATTATGGATATTATATAAAATAGTTTTTTAGTTTTCATTTCATGTTTTCAAATTATGTACCTAATCTTATAAAGTCTCTCGAATTTTGATCCTTCATTATATTTGATGGTATATTACTCATGACATCATATAATAATATTGGAAAGATGATAGGGATGATATATTCCTGGATGTATTTTAGTATCAAAATATATGTATATTATCAATGATAAGAGGAGGTGTGAATTTCAGGTTCAAAAAAATCATTTTTTAAAAAAAAATCAATGTTTAAAAAAGTTAGACACGATTATTTCACAAACCATCATTAGTTCTTAACAAAGAAACTACCTTGAATTAGATCCCAAAATATGGATGCAATAAGTAAATTTAAGAAAAGATTACTTTTTAAAAGATTCTACGTTAAACCATTTTTATTCTTATCTATTATAGTATAAAGGAATAAGAATGTATACGAAAGTTATACATTCTTTCTTTAACAAAAAATACATTGGATATAAAAACTTGTTATAAAAACAAGTAAAAACATAGAAATATTTTAACCTAAATAGAATTTTATTTATCAAAACCTGATAATGGTTCCTTAATTTATAATTTCATGAAAGTATATCTTACACAAACTAGGTTGATCCCACATTAAGAGTATCCATGAATGTTCAGTTATCCCCGAAATCCCATGAACATTAAGTTATTCAACACCTCTGTCTTCTTATCCAAGGAAGTCCACGAACATAATGGTAGTCCAAACATCTATTTTCCTACCCCCCATATGCCCTCAATTTATCATCCTATCAGAATCACATAGGCCAGTTTAAAAAGCTATTCAGGGAATAATAATATGTTCATAGATCACAACATTCATGACTCTCTCTCTATATAAATCACTATATCAAGAACTTCTCCACATTCACATTTCATATTTCAAATGGTGGGGAATTTATAGGTAGAAACCCAATAGTCACGTCCACCTCCAATGGTCATTTTTTTCCATGAATTTTGGAGAGACATGAACTCATGGAACTCAAATAGTGGTTATCTTATAAAAAATTGATTAACATTTTCTAATGTTTTAAATCCTCGGAAACATTACCATGTGTAAGAAATAGTAATATGTGAGGAAAATATTTTTAGCTTTTGAAAAATGAATATGTTTTTGATCTGATAAAATGAATCATTAAATTAATGAAATGAGACAACAATAAGAAAAAAATTTATTCAGAAACATAATGAATTGATAAAATGTTTCTAAAAATATGAACAATCAGATTCTGCAATAAATGATATTCAGAGTGTAATTTCTGAGGAATTTGGAATCAATTTTTTATGAATTTGATGTCATATTTTTAGAAAAATCAGAATCTAGTTTCCATAGAATTCAGAGAAATATTTTCATAGAATTCAGATTCTGAATTTCAAAGAACTCGGTGTCTAAATTTTAGAGAATTTGGAGTCTATATTTTAGAGAATTCAGTGTTAAATTTTAGAGAATTTGGAGATTTAATTTTAGGGAATGTGAATTCTAAAATTCCTAGAATTCTATGTTGTAGTTTTAATTAATTTGGAGTCTAAATTTCATATAATTCTGAGTCTGAATTTTAGAGAATTTAATGTTTGAATTTTATAGAATTACGAGTCTAAAAATAATAAGAATCAGTATCTAAAAAACTATAATATTACAAGGTATTAGATAAGGATCTGACTATTCGTATAGACAATTGTTCTTAAAAAAATATGGTTAATCATGTATAAGGATCATTCCACATATATAAACGCATATCTAAGGATTTGAACAAAATGATTCCATAGATAAAGTAAATTTTCATTAACAAAATATTTCATAGAGAACGAAAATATTTCTTAAGAAAATGTGTTTGTGATTGTAATAAAATAAAAGAATGGAAAAGTCATCAGAGAACATATTGACTTATCAATCTTCTACTTTTGGAAAGCCCAAAAAAATTGAAGAAGAATATAAGGAATATGGTTTTCATTTTTTAACATTAAATGAAACATGTATCCCACTTTACATTAACCCATGATGAACATGACTAACTAGCCATTAGGTTTTTAAATACAAAATAATCATATTATTACCTAATTTAAAGAAGTATCTTTTTCTTATATAAGAACATATTATTTATGTAATATCCCTTACCTAATCTCCCACTTTCTAAGAGAATTCTCATATTTTAAATTAATATTCTAATGATTTTCCATTTATCCCCTTTGTGATTTTCAAAAATGAAATGGAAAAGTCAAAATGAAACTTATTGACATAACAAGTATGACATTAAAAAATGTGTAACATCCCATCCAAATGAGGGTAAACTATGATACATGACCTAGTCACATAATTTTTTATTGTTTCATGCATCAACCTCAACACATAGCGTTAAAAATTGTGTTAACCGTCCAAGATTTCTTGATGTTAAACTTGATGTCATATTAGGCCATGACCATAGAGTTCCTCCCTGAAGGATTGGATTAATATTTGATCATACTGATGCACATAAACAATTTTTCTCTAAGACATGGTGGAATAATTATGAGATTATTGGAATCCATTAGAACATTTCATCACTCCACTCCCACAAATTGTGTTCCATCATTTGTATAATCATCAATATTGTTTTTCTATAGGGACTCCCAAATGGAATCGTTATGTCACATAATCTCACCAACAATCCTGGGATATCATCTTGGAAGAAAAAAGATGGAATTTTTAGTTAGTATTTGTTTTATAAAAAATGGTTATTGGTTGACCTTCATTTATTTTTACCCATTCCAATAAATCAGTATGAATATTGTGTTTCAACCAAAGATGAAAGTCATCATATACTGGCATGCGTTCATCCCCATGTTTTGAATTATTAGAATCATGAATAACACTTTTCATTTTCCATTGTTCACATTGACACTATCACCTCTGGTGTTATCCTGTACATGCACTAGAACATATTGTATAGTGAACCACACTTTATAAACATTAATATTACAAAATGTTTTCTTAATAGAAAAAAACTATATGAACTATTTCAACAATACCTTATTATTCTAGTGTCTTAAGAAACATGGAATACATAAATACTAATATATAAGTGAGATGCATTATCTCCCATTAGGTTCTTCTTGACTAGAAACCTTCTTAATCAACTCAAAAATAATACTTATCTTCACCACATAGGGAAGGAAACATAAATGGTGTGAACTAAAAGTCTTAGTAAGGGTAAACAATGGAAGAAAGTAAGCATAAACATGAGCATAAGGGTATGATAATGTGATCAATAAAATAGAATATCATACACTACATATCAAAGATCATGGAGTAATTATTGGTAGTTCAGAAGACATGAATCTCTTTAAAATAAAGAGAATATTCCATAAAACAATAACATAGGAATTAGAGATGGAATTTTGGAAACAAATAAGTATATACTAATTTCCATAGTAGCCATGGCATCACTACCAAGACCATCATAGTGGAAAAATTCCATTATAGAACTGGGTAACACAAATTCGAGCCTTGTATTACTAAACCGAGTAACCCTTCTTCCAGCCCTATACTACTGAGCTGAGTAACCATCATTACTGCCCAGTATTACTAAACCGAGTAACCCTCATTCCAACACTATTTAATATCATGAGATATAAATCATTACCCAATGCATTAGAGGGAGATATTGGACCCACCTATCACATAATGAAATCATACACACATTTTCCACAATATCAATAATAAACATATTATATCCCATTAAATGAGATGGGTATCATAATCATATTAAAAAATCATAACATATGCAATGATACAAATTTCATATTCATTTTTTTAGAAATATTATCTTTAAAAAGGATCTGGTTTCAAAAGTATATAACTCATGAAAGAGAGATGGGTTCCATAACATGATGCCTTAAAAACATAATCCATTCCGAGAAATAATATGAATTGATACATTGAATAAATTCCACATAAATATGTTAGTAACACTAATGGATGTTATCTTTGATGGGAAATAATTCTGAAATATCTTTTAGAAACATTTATTGTGGAAAATATCTTTACTTTTTTGAAAAATGTTTTTTATTACAAAAATACTTTTTTATTAAAAAATAGATTTGAAAAATTTTAAAGGAATATTTTTAAAAAATTAATCATTTTTAAAATTAATTTTTTTTCTTGAGAATTAAAATCAGTGATAATTTGATTTTTTTTAAAACATGGTTTTTGAATAGAAATGATTTCCGACCAAAGTGAGAGGTGGATATATTTTTCTAAAACATTATTTTCAGTACCAAAGAGAGGAAAAATGGTACTTAAAAATTTGGATATCCTGAATAAACATAGGATAAATAATTAATTTTCATGAATTATGGATCATAATATTTCATCAAAGGAAGAACAGATATAAGCAATCTAGAAAAAAATGAAGTTATTGTATCAATAAACTCATATAACTTGCTGACATGGGAGCATACTCTCCATGTAATAAAATGAAATTTCATGAACGTTAAGATACAATCAGATTAATTATATTCATGATATAACATTTAATATTTATGTATATACACCACAGTAAAATGATTAGGTTCATAACACAACATGAGTCTCAATAAAGAAAAATTGAGACAAAACTGTTTTACTGAATTGGTATCATTTGATTGTTAAAAATAATGAATGATGGATCACTGAATGGATATGTGAATAAAAATATATTTAAGTATAAGATACAAATAATTCAAAAATTGGAATAACATAAACCACAAAAAAGAGTGGAGAACATAGCTTCTAGCTCACAAAAATTACAAGTTAGATAAAAATACCCTTACCTTGTGTATTGACTCACACCGTAATTGAACAAGATTACTTTATAATAAATATTTGTTCATTATAAATATTTTAAACAATAATATTATTATATTTATAAACATATATTGTTTTATTATGGCCTTATATTACCCACTTTTTTACATTCATGTGTTAAGGTTTTGCTTCAGGTAATATTAACATTATTCTTTGTGTGTGTCTTAATTTTATAAATAGTAGTTGCTAATAATTATATAATGATTCTATAATTTATAACACGAAAAATAATAATATATATATATATTTTTCATATTATAAAAATTTATAGCATAAAAAATTATCAAATGGAATATACTGTTCTTGAAGACGGTAAGCCATATGTACACATGAACGATGTTTCCATTTTTATTTTCATATTGAAAGAAAGTATATATATGAAATATATATATATATAATTATTAAATAATTATTAATATAGAATATATATCACATGTCTATTAAAATCAAAATTAATACATTCTATGTGGTTTGTGAACAAATCACATCACATTAAGGGGGTGGTGGTCCACACTTCCTCAAAAGAGATTTTCGTATTTCCACCAAATGGAAAGAAAAGAGATGTTTGTTGTAAAAGGAATACATAATATTAGAAAAATAATAAATATAATATATTACATATATAAGTATATTTTCCATCATAATGTCTACCATTATTGGTGGTAATGGAGAAATGAACAATCATTGTTTTGTGATGTAGTAGTTCAACATACATAGAAACAGTGTGTTCAACATCCATTAGTTTGAGGTGTTTGTAAGTGTAGGTAAATAATTTTACATAAATCATCCTATAATATTGAGGATAACTATTTTTTCTCACAATAATTTAATAAAGAGTGTGGTGGTAGTGATGAACGGAAATAAAGGAATAGAAATTGGGAGAAGACATAACCTATTAATCGGGTAACTCCTTTTGGATTAAGCCAAAAGGATTTCATGATAATCATTATTCTAAAAGAGGTAATCAAGGTTTATGGGAGGGTTTTCTTGGAGGATAATTGGGTTGATCTTGGAAAAACATAAAAAACAATTTATAGGAGTTATGAATTGGTAGTGGCGGTGACCTTTTATAGTGAAGGAAAATGACTCACTTGGAATATTTGGAAACAAGTAAACTCTGCACATGTTCTTACCTATGAAAAAGCATTCAAAAAAAAAAAACAGATAAACAATGTAATTTTTATTGACAAAAAATGGAAATAAAACATGTTTTCTAAAAGATTTTAGGTCATTTAGGACATTAATTTATTGTTTAGTCTCAATTTTATCTTAATTTGGCCTTAACAGATGTGATTAATTTTAATCACGTTTACTAATCATTTCTTTCAAATATTAACATGGTATTATTAGAATAAAAATTATAAATTGAATACATTGTATTATTTAATATATTTTAAATTCAATTCAGAGAATATGAAAAATTCAGATTATTGATAATCCTAGAGATGAGATGAAATAATGGGGTTTTAAAGTACTAAAAAGTTCATAATTTTTATAAGAGTGTAAATTTAGTTAAAATTGAAATGTATTATAATGCGTTAAATGTCAATAAAATATGTAATATTTATCTATGGTGAACATAAAACATATTTATAATATCATTTATCATGAATACTTAATTTAGACAAACAGGTATTTATTAACTAATATTAGTATTTCTCACTATTCATCAAAAATTTATGTTTCTCAAATAATTCATAAAAATTCACCATTAGATAATTTAGAAATTTTGAATTAAATAATTATATTTATATTATAAAATTATATTTCAAAATTTTTCAAAAAATAATTTTATTAGAAGGGCATTAAATGTGGGTTTTCGAGAAAATGATATTATTAAACATAATTGGACTTTACCAAACAACACATCATTTATTATCAATATGTTTTATTTATAAAAGAAAATTATAAAAAAATCCCTTAACAATATTTATTATTATTCATATTACTATTTTTAACAACTAGGTTATAACTTTTTTATTTAAATAATTAAAATAATAAAAACAGATGTTTTGTATAAACTCAGTGTTGTATGTATTGTAAGCCAACTCAGTGTTACATGTAACCTATGAAAAATAATTGTTGAATGCATTTATGCTAACTCAGTGTTTCTGGAAATGTACAACAACATAGTGTTCCATGTAATGTATTCCACGTTAGTGTTGTGAGTGAACAGAATCTATGACTTAGAGTATTGGAGGAAATAAAATTAAAATTAAAAATAATTTGAAAAAAAGGTCTGTGAAACCTCAGGGTGTTAAATTATATCAAAATTCACAACTCAGGAAAAAAACAGGATACTTATTGTTCGTTGTTTACTAATGTTCCCACATAGCTTCTTCTATCTAGTGATTTCACAACAAAATATTGATGAGGTGGGTGGTCTTGTTTCATAGAAATTTCATCGATCGGTCCAAAATTTCAACAAGTTTATTCTCATAAGGAATATAATTCTCTAGTGGTATGAACTTCGTGTTTAGTGCATGCGAAGTTCCAAGTATGTACTTTCTAATGTGAAATACATGGACCACGTCATGCACTTGAGAGAAATTTGGGGGAAGATCCAAGAGATAGTCTACCATCTCAATACAAAAATTTCATAGGGGACGATAAACCTTGGGCTTAGATTCCATTTTTTCCTGAATCTCGTAACATTATTCTGAGGTAAGATTCATAGAAACTTGCTTTCAACAATATCAAATTCTTGATCATGATAATAGTAATCAGTATAACTTTTTTTCCGGCTTTGACATGCATTGATAATTTTCTGAATGGTTGTAACATTCTCGACGATTTCTTCAGTGATGCAAGGTCCCAATAGCCTTCTTTATCTAACATCATTGAAAAAGTATTGATCTCTAAATTTATTCCTATAGAATGATTCATAGGGTTCTATCTTAATTCTTGAGTGAAGTCAATTATTTTAAGAAAAATAATGTAGAGGATGGTGTTGATCCCCACCAACTTTGAAATCATGAGAACAAGATATGAACATATCCTCTTGAGTTTGGATTTTTATTTCAGACTGGCCTTCTGTTTGAGGATGATAATCCATGCTGAAACATAATTTTGTATCAAGTTACATCTGTATGCATCACCATTACTTTTAGGTAAACTTCATATCCTGATATGATAAAATGAAATGTTGTACTCCATGAAGCCATACCACTTCATTACTGTATATTTTAGCAAGATTATTACAAAGGAAATGTTCTCTAATAGTAATGAATTTTGCTGACATAGTTAGGTGGTAAACTACATCCCATATTTCTTTTAAACATTTAGAGGTTTTGGGTAGTCCAACGAAAAAATCCAGAGCGATGTTATCCCATTTCCATTATTGTATGGGTAATGGATTCAAAATCACTTTAGACTTTTTTATTTAAACCTTAACTTGTGGGCATAAAAAAATCACCAAGATTCAAAATCCATGATATCTCTCTTATTTCCATCACACCAGATGTGTTCTTATGACACCCTATACATATTTTTAATTCAAGGGTGAATAGTGAATGTAGAACTATGAGATTCTAATAACAACACCTTATTAATATATGGAATGGAATGAACACATACACATTTCTTGAAACATATCATTCCATACTATCCACTGTTAAACTAAGTAACATTTGAAATGTTATATTTCTGCTCTTCGTCTTCCTTTTGGGCCTCCTTAATCATCACACGGATAGAGGATTGAACATTCATTAGAGATAGAAAATTTTCTCCATCCCTCAGGATTTCAAGATCCATCCATTGAAACTCAAAAATATTGGATCTTTTGGGATCCTCATCATAGATATGTTAGCATGATCTTTTCGACTCAAAGCATCAACCACCATATGTGATTTCCCTGGGTGGTAATGTATTGAGAAATCATAATAATTTTTCAAATCTGACCATCTTCTCAGCTTCATGTTTACCACTTTCTCTATGAATATATATTTCAGAAATATATAATTGATATATATTTCACACTTCACCCTATAAATACAATTCATCCTTGCATTTAATTCTAAATTTCAACTTCTAACTCCATATCACGTGTCAGGTAATTTCAACAATGAATCTTCAACTTCTGTGAGGCATGGGCTATAACCATGTTATTTTTCAATTTAAATAATGTCAATCTAGTCAGGGATGCATCACTATAGATTACAAACAATTATCCATGACAATATAGTGTATGTACAGGTGCACTGACCTTCCATCACTACAGTTCCTTGAAATTTTCCTCACTATCATCTGTCCAAATGAACATGACACTCTTCCGAGATAACTTGGTTATAGGATTATATTTTCCTGAGAAATTATCCAAAAATGTCCACAATATATTGATGTACACCTAAAGCTTCCTATATTGGTCACTATAGTTGGTCAATACCGTCTTTCAATAGCCTCTCTCTTTAAATAATCTTCTACCACACCATATATTGAGATTATGTGACCAAAAAATGAACCCATTGGTATCCAAAATTCACACATTGTAAACTTTTCATACAATTTATCCTCCCTTAGGGTCTTTAGTATAATTCTCAAGTTATTTTCATTCTTTTCCTTGATCTTTGAATAAATAAGAATATCATCTATAAAGACTACCACAAAATGGCCTAGGTAATATCGAATGACTCTATTCAATACACCATTAATATGGAAGGGGAATTAGAAATACAAAAATGAGTCACTATATATTCATAATGACCATACCTTGTATAGAATGTATTTATAGGTATATCATCTTTATTTACCCACAATTAATGATGTAAAAAATGGTTGTAAATATTGGAAAATTACTGACCTCTACGTAGTTGATCAAACAATTTGTAAATAAGGTTAAGAAGATACATGCTATATTGGGTGATATTTTTCAACTTCCGATAATCAATTAAGAGACACATTGAAACATATTTATTTATCAAAAACAAAACTGATACACCCCATGGTGACACACTTGGTCTAATAAATCCTTATCAAGGTTTTCTTGGAGTTTTTTCTTCAATTCATACAACTCAATATGATCCATTCTATAACGAGTCTTTGAAATTTGTGTGGAACCATGTACAAGTTCTTTGAAGAATTAACATCATGTTTTGGTGTAAGACTGAAAAAATCCTCTGAAAATACATCCATAAATTACCAAATAGCTGGAATATCATTTATGTCGATGTTCTCTCCAACCATTTGAGATAAAAACCCATTTTAGATGGGAATGAAGAACCATACATTAGATGTAGTCTCCATATGATGTTCATAATTATCATTACATTAATGGAAGATAATATGGGGGTTTGAAATATCAAATGTAACATCCCTTCCATGACAATTGATTTGGAATTTATGATGATAAATCAAATACATTCTTATGATGACATGAAATACGACCAAATGTAGGATATTAAGATTCGCAGGAAGTACATTCCAATAAACTTCAACTCGAGAGGAATCATAGAATTGAAATGCAATTATTATACCATGATGGGACTACACTGCTAATTCCAACTATAATTGTTTTGGAGGAATCATAATGTGCTTAGAAATATAATTAGATATGAAATAGTGGGTAGATCTAGAATCAAATATGAAATTATCATTCTAGAGTAGATGGTATTTGTGCCTTCCAATATGTATTTATTTTACCCCTCAAATGAATTATAGATTGCATGAGATTTCACCTTTCCCTCAGCATAATAGGTTACTAACATTCAGCATCATCACCAACCCTTGGGTTTGGGTAGTAGTTAGAATATTTATCAGTCTCTTTACACTTGGTGCTCTTTATCATTGTAGGTGCATTCAGTGCGGGTTTTTCCCTATTAGTAGTTTGAGATGACTTATTCTTATCACCTCAAAAATAAATTCATCGATAAAGTTCCCTTACTCACTTAAAAATTTAATAGACCACTTAAGGAAATTTCCTACATGCTTATTCCCACACATAGATCATAATATAATTTTCATCTTCTTTTCACCCTGGTTCTTTGATTTTTCCTTAAACTCCATATTCCCCTTCTTGTTAAATATATGAAATTGATACGTTACTCATACCTCCATTCAAAAATTGATTACAGAATGAAAAGTGTCTTCTTAGAAACTAAAGACTCTTATGTAAAACTCCATTTTGAGACCTGGATTTAATACACCAATTAACCTATCAACTTTACATTCTGTTTGGATGAAAATTCCTGAAGCATGCTTCAAAAGACTCAAGAAATTATCCTCGTATGTAAGAATAGATTTATCGGTAATTTAATTCAACAAAAATAAATCTTTCTCCATCTTGGTATAAAGAATTTGAGAAATTTTCACATTAAAAAAACGTTCATGAAATTATTCCAAACCATGGATTCAATGTCATCATGTTTCCTCATATTCTTGATTAGAGTCCACCACTAATCATGTTCACCTTCTACGTGATAAACAACAAGAATGAATTTCTAATTCTATATACACTGAATAATAGAGAATATCTTTTCAGTTACACTAATCCAATATTCAATGTCAAGTGGATTACAAGAAACTATGAAAGAAGGTGGACATTGCCTCATGAAAGACTCAATAAAATGTTGTTCCATCCTTTTCTCATTTAGAAATCCGCCATGATTAGTGTTCTGAAAAATATGGTTGAGCATAACAAAAAGATTATTCATTCCAGATCCAACAAAATTTGGTTTCTCAAGAGGGAAAACATGGAATTGCCCATAAAAGTTTATATCAATGAGGTTCCTTCGAGTTTTGACCACTAACTAAAACCAAAATCATAATGTTAAAAATAGTTATTATAGTGAGGAACCACGTAATCAAGAAAATCACTTATAGGATATCTAACTTGTGACACCTTCCTAAATCTACAGCACCATAGGTTTATACTAGGTTATTCAAAATCAATGTATAATTAAATACTTCATAATGGTTCGTGAAGTGTTTGTGAATTACCAAATCATATCCCCTAGGAGTGCCAAACCCGTTGTGTAGTAAGGCTTTTTTACCTATACTAGATTACCCTGGGTCGGGTCTGGGATATCTTTTCAGTGATTCTAACCCTAGGTATATATGTAACAGAGCTACATCCACTTTTAATATCTAGATATATATTTTTTTCTAGAAGTGCACTCACTATATCCTTCACCAAATTTCACGGACATTTTCCTACACTTTGAATCAATCATATTCTTGTCCTTATATATGTTTATAGGGTCCTCACGAATGTTTTCTCTTCCTAGTTCCCAATGGTTAACTAAAAATTTAATTTGATACTAACTATAGAGACTCGAGGTTTATTGACATTAATGTTACATAAATTTTTTAGAATACTATAAATTTTTTCAAATATACGTAAGAAGACCGTACTAGTCTAGATACATTGAAAAAATTGAATACATAAAAAGTGATACATAAGTGAGCTACATTATCCCCCACTAGGTTATTCATTACTAGGACCCTTCATAGACAACTAAAAAATAATACATATATTTATAAATTGTGGGAAAAACATAGAAATGGGTTAGATCAAATGCTCTGTAAGGGTAATCAAGGGTGACATGTAATAAAAAACATGATCATTAGAGTAAGAAAATGTGATCATGAAAATAGAATATCATGCCACACATATCAATGATCAAGGAATAAATATTGGTAGTTTATAAGACATGAATAATTATAAAATAAACAGAATATGGCATTAATCTATAATATAGAAATAAGATGTCGAATTATTGAAACAAATAAGAATATAATTATTTCCATGGTTGCCAAGGAATCACTTCCAAGACCATCTTAGTGGATAAAGTACTTTTCTAAACCAGATTACCCCCATTCCCGCCTTGTATTACTGAACTGAGTGACCATCGTTCCAACACTATATTACTAAAAACATTTAACCACATTCCACCCTTATATTACTAAACTGAGTAACCCTCATTCATTACCTATTTAATCTCATGAGATATAAATGTTTACCCAATGATTCTGAATGTGATATAGGTCCCTCTCACCTCAAAATTAAGTAAAAATTAAATGTTTGAGAAGATCATCAATGAACATATAATAACCCATGAAATATAATTTGTATCATAAACATGTAAACATATAAATATTGTAATAATGATATATTTTTCCGAATCATTTCATTATAGACATATCTTGTGAAAAGGAGAAGGTTTCAATATCATATTACCCATGAAAGCGAAACATGTTTCAAAACATCATTCCATAACTTAATAAATACATTCATAGAAAGAATATGAATGTAAATATTTTATTCTATTCCCATAAAATCATGACTGATACCAATGGATGTTATCTTCTATGGTAAAAAAATATGAATGATCTTTTAGAAACATTTCTTGAGAAAAAAATCAATTCTTCTTTGAAAATTAATTTTTATTAATTTAAAACATTTTCATTGAAAATAGCATTGAAAAAATATGAAGAATTATTTTAAAACAATAAAAAAAATTAAATCCTTTTTCCCACGAGGATTATCACCAAGGATCTTTTGAAAAAAAAATTAATACATTTTGTTTGAATAAAATAAATTTTCGAACATAGAGAGTGGTGGTAAGATTTTAATGAAACACGATCATAAGTACCAAAGAGTAGAAAAAAGGTACTAAAAAATTAGGATATATTGAATAAATATAAAATAAGGAGACATAGTAATACTTTTTAATGATTTATTATTATATTTTATCAATTTATGTATTGACATAAATAATCTCAAAAATAATTGAGAAGATTGTCTTGATAAACTCTGATAACATGGTGACATGAGATCATTCTCTTTATATAATAAAATGAAATTTAATGAAGATTAAGGTATAAGTAAAAGATTTATAGTAACTATATAACCATTAAAATATAAGTATATACACCTCAAGAAATGTTTTAGGTTAAAAACAAAACGTGAATCTCAAAGAATGAAAATTAAGACCAAACTATTTTATAGATTTTGTAGCTTTTGAAAGTTAAACCCCATGAAACAAGTATCATAGAATTTATATTTTAATACCCATAAATTTAATTCAATTTCAAATAAAATTCAATTATGGGTAGAAAATAAACCATAAAAAAGGAAATAGTGGCGAACATAGCCAGTTCTCAAAGAAATTAAAAGTGAGATGAAAATCCCCTTACCATGTTTCTTGACACTCTACGTAATCGTACAAGAATACTGTATAATATATATTGGATTCATATAGTTTTTTTATATAAGAATATTATTATATCTATTTCCATATATTATTTTATTATGAACTTATATTACCCTATTGTTAATTATCTTATGTTATGTTTCCACTTTGGGTAATATTTTCTTTGTTTTTCTCATGTGTCTTAATTTGTTAAATAGTTAGTCATTATACTAATATAATGATTGCATAATATATAAAATTATTTATATATAATTTATATCTATTATATTAATCTTATGATAATTTATTCCATAAATAAGAATGAAATTTTATACACTGCTAATGGAGACGATAAGTCGTACATACACACGAATGTTGTTTCTGTTTTAATTTTCGTATTGAATGAAACTATTAAAATGAAATATAAATACATATATATATATATATATATATTAAAATATCATTATTATATCATATATATCATATAAATGTATTAAAACTATCCTCAATTCATTCCATGTGGTGCGTGAACGAATCACATCACTTTGATGGGGTGGTAGTCCACACTTCCACAAATGAGATTATCGTATTAACAACAAATGGAAAGTAAATAGAAATGTGTTTTATAAGTAATAAAATATCATAAATACATAATAAATATAATATATTACACATATAATTATATTATCTATCATAATGTCCACCTTTATTGGTGGTAAACGATAAATGAACAATAATCATTTCGTGAGACAGTAGTTTGCCATACACAGAAATAGATTTTTCAACATCAATTAGATGGACATGTGTGTATGTGTAGGTAATAACCTTTGATAAAAAAATCATAGTATATGGAGGATAATTGTTTTTTCACATAAGAATGTAATAAATGGAGTGGATGGTGTGATGAGGGGAAATAAAGGAATGGATCTTGAGAGAAGACGTTACCTCTTAATCAGGTAAAACCTGCTGATTTATAAAAACATGATTCATTGAGAATCATTATACCTAATTAGGGGATTCATGGTCCAAGGGAAAATTTTTGGGAGGGTACATGGTAATATATTGGTATAAATTAAAAGGATTTAGTGGTGCGAGTAAAGGGTAGAGTTTGTGTCCTTTTATAGAGAAGGAAATTGACTCACTTGGAATTTTTAGAAACAAGTTATGTGTGCACATGTTCTTAGTAAAAAATAGTCATTATAAACCTACAAAAATCAATAATTGAAGGACTATAGTAGAAACAAGGACATAAAATGGGTGATGTAGAAGATTATAGATACTTTGATAGCTTAATTTTAAATCATAGTCCCTAATTAAGCCTAATTTTTTCTCAACTGATGTGATTAATTTTAATCACATTTAATAATAATTTTGGTCAAATATTAACATGGTATTATTCAAATATAAATATTATAATATAAATACTAGACTCAATCAAATGCTTTATTTTAAATTTTTTAAATTCAATTCATATAATTGGAAAAATTACGATGAGTTTTAATCCTGTTGACGGTACAAAATAACGGGGTTTTAATGTAGGAAAAAGATCAAAATATTACTATGATTTTATATTTAGTTTCAATGTGAATTTGATTCTAATGGGTTACATTATATTATTAGATGTAATATTTATATAATATTTCCATAAAATGTAATTATAATATCCTTTAGTATCAATAATTAATTTAGACAAAGCGGCATTATTCAACTAAAAAGTCGGATTTTTTTACAATTCATTATGAAATGATGTTTCTCAGAAAAATCCCAAAAATTAACCCTTACATTATTTTGATGTTATAAATTAATAAATAAAATTTATTTTATCTAATTAAATAACCAAATATTTCTAAAATTAAAATTATTATATGGTAATTAAATTTGTTTTATTTGAAAAAAATAGTATTTTCAATCATAGAAGAACTTTACCAAAATCATATCTTTTATAATCAATTTTATTTTTATATAAAAAAATTATAGAAAATATTTTAAAGGTGAATATTTATATTCTTATTACCATTTTGAACATATAGGTTATAATTATCTTATTTAAATAATTAAAATAGTCAAATTAGATGTTCCATAGAAACTCAGTGTTGCGTTTATCATACACCAAGAAGGTATTGCATGTAACATATGATAACTCATTATTTTTTAAATTGTACTCCAAATTATTTTTGTGTGTATCATACAACAACTTGGTGTTGTGTGTAATTTATTCCATGTTGGTTTTGTGTGTTAAATGAATCATTGAAATATTTCATTGCAACATATAAATGATAATTTAAATTTTTTCGAAAAAATATGTGAATAAAAACACAGGGTGTTGCACATTAGGAAAAGAATTCTGGCCACTCTAAGTGTCATATTCCCCAGCCAAAATATCTCTCATCCGGAAAATTTTCATTGATCAGTAAGTAATGGTAGACCCTATGTGTATTATAATTATCTGACACTCTCGTAAAAAAGTGAAAAAATATGTGGTTATCGCTTGTTTCAAACACTAGGCATCACACACGTAAGCTTAGATATTGATTATTAGATGTTTCAAGAATATTATTGAAATATGATAATTTGAAGTAATTATCAATGTGTTCATAAACCCAACAAATTTGATTAAATATTTATGAGTTTTGACCAAATTTCCTCTATAGATCTACTTCAGCAATCATTCACTTCACCTCCCCCAACATTTGGAATGTGGCCCCCAGGACGTATTGCCTCATCCAAATCCTTTCTTCATCATAATAGGAAAATGGATGAATATTATCACAGAATTATGATTTTTAAATACACACAACCTAAATATTTGAAATCTTAGTATTTACCTGATTCATCTGGTCCTTAGCATTATTCAGTCGAACCCTTAGATAGATGATAATTTAGAATTGTGTTTGGAAGAAAGAAGTATTCTCACTCACCTGCTCTTTTATCCATTGGACCTCTTGGTTGTATTTTTTATGGTTGATAATGCTTATGTACTTATACCACCATGAATCTTCTAGAATATGGCACTCCTCTCGCCTCTTTTTAGTAAGAGAGTCCCAAAACAATGTGTGGATGTTTTGAGAATCCGCCCCTCCAGCACACTAGTTGCAAAGAAAATAGTAGAGTGAAACCATCTTGACCCAAATTATATTTTAGGAGTCATTTAAATAATATGATGAATTCACCTCCGTTCCATGTGTTTAATGATACAATTTTCACCTATTACATTATGTTCAGAGTCATCTAGTTCCTTAGGATTATCAGTCTCATACATTGGAAAGCTAGTGAGGATCTCAGTAGCCAGGTCTTTTTTTAGTATCTTCTCTAAGTGTTCATTCTCTATTTCATTACAAAATTAATCTTTCCTTTATTCGACTTTCGAATCATCTTTTCTACTAGGCTTGAGATATTCCCCACCAATAACATCACTCTTTGTGACAACCTCCCTCTAATCTGATTCCACCAAGGCTGGATTAGTTTGAATGATTCTTTCTTCATGAATGGGAACAATCATAATAAGGAATACAATAGATTCCTTGGTCCCATATTCCTACTACATTTTCAATATTCTAGGAAATTTATAAAACAAATTAACATAGTCATTCCGCATAGTCAAAGAAAAGATAACTTTGAGAGATCGAAAACTTACATGAGTATTTCACTATTGGGTCAAGCTCTTGGGTCACTATAGGGACACCCACAATAGGATAGGCCTATATGCTTGGTATTTAAATGAATTTCACTATCCATCATTATATATTTTTAGTTGGATATGCATGAGGTAGGGATACATCGATTAGAAAATTCTATAGAATCTTGGATAAGCCGGTGCAGTTTGGGATGTTCGTTTTCATGGGGGAGGAGCAATTAAGATGATGATCAATCATTTTTTCTGTTTTAGTAGGTTCTATTAGGGGAATTCTAGTATTTATAATCATATAGATGATAAAATGACTTTTTGTTGTAATATTTTCAACCCAATCGCCTTGGTTGACACACTGTTATCCTCTTGAGAGTTAGTTGGCTCACCCCTTATGTTAGCCTTAGGTATATGATCAAGAGCATGCTCCCCCACATCCACTGATGGGTTTTCACCTCCTTAATAGGGGACACTATTATATAATTGAGTTTCTCATTTTGAAGATGAGTTTAAATTAGTAGATATACATGGATAAAAGATAAATTAACTGATGATATAAGTAAATTGACTTTAATGAGGGAATTTTAAATAACTCTTCTTCAAACCCCACAATTTATCATCTCTCATCAGGTCACTTTAAATGAGAACCGATTCTTGGGGGTCTCCCTTCTTCCTCTTATTACTCTCATTCTTATTTTGAATCTCATTATTATTATTATTATTCTTTATATTATTCTTCGATATCATCCACAAGTGGTGTTTCCTCTATATCTAACTCTTGACCCAGCATCACCATCATCGGGAAGTGAGGTTCCTCATATCTCCCTTTCTTGCATGCATAGGTATCCATAAGTGTCAGATACTCAATACTTTTATAAAATTTCACATTGTCTACCACCTGAATGTGCTACATTTATGGAAATCCCTGCCCTCCATTCTTCATCCTCTATTTTAGTTCATCAGTTGATAGTTTTTTGTAACAATTTTCTCCAAGACAACAAGTGGGATAGGAAAACAACATAAACAATTGATTGTAAAAGATACCTTATCTTCTTTATAGTGTCATCATTCACTTTCCCACAATGATATCTTTGGGACCACCTCTCTTGATAAGGTGGATGTGTAGTCACACCCTATTCCACCCCCTCTATTATGGTTCTATCTCGTGATTCCCTAGTTATGTGGCATACCATTGGATCACCTCTGGGGTTCTAGTCTGCATTCATTCCCCCCAATTTAGCACCACAATAACTACTATTATATACTAAATGAATATTCTCATGATTTATTCTAGATATGTGGCCACCCAATGATAATAATATCATCTTAATGGGATAAAATCAACATCCTTATGTGTAAACATTAGATTATAGATGATTCCATAAGTCATCATGATGCACAAAAAACTGGCTGATGAGGGAGGGGTGCCACTCTTGAAGGACCCTTGTATACATTTTCAATGAAATCTACTAATGGAATCCAAATATTCTTGATGATTGGAGAAATATGTATGGCTTACAAATGACATTTACATCGATCCATTTCACTAGAAAACTTCTCGGGATGCTTTATATGTACACCATCATCTCCAATGATCCATGCACGTGATCCACCATATGGATGACCTGAGTGGGGAAGGGATGAAAGATGAAATTTTTGTAGTTTCTGATATAGTACATGAATGATTCATTATAGAGGATCAATAGTCAAAAACAACAATTATTTAGAATGGATTTTTGTATAATGTAACTAATGGAATTATTGGATATTGGAAAGTCATTTCGACTAACATAGGATACAATAAAAAAATACAAAATATGTTATAGCTCACAAATTGTCCTGGGCAAGTTTCCACTTATAATGTATCTCAAAATAATTTAAATAATCTAAAAAAATCCACTCCTAGGTTGACTCTATTGTGGGATTACCTGATCCCCATCATCACCAATGTCCATGGGTAGACCCCCATTATCATGTCCCTTGCCGAAAACAACCACTCACTTAAGAAAGAATTGATAATGGTGATAGATTAAACCAATGGGTTCCAACTGTCATCCATGCTACCCCCCCATGATTAATACTATTCCACCTCAAGGATCATCTAGTATGATCCTATATTTCTCCTCTATTACATTTTTAGGAAGTGGTTCCCTCGGCCTAGATACTGCACCTTCTCACCCCTCTTGAAGAATAGGTAAAACCAAACTGAGGGCAGGATGCACATCTAGATGTATTTTATCTTGAAATTATCTTTCACCACCTCTAGTAGATGGCTTGATAATATTTAAGTCTTCCCATGATTTATCCTTGTATTCTCTGGAAGGTGGAAGTAATCATATTGGAATCCCTATAGGGGAATGCATCCAATGAAATAAATTTCCTAAAGATATAGTTGACCTCACCCAGATAGAGGAGCAATGTGCTTTTGTTAGGAGACCGTCAACTAAGTGGCTCTAGGACCACCTCCCGTTGATGGTAGATAAAGAATTATGACATCCATACGTCTTCCTACATCCCAATATTAAATGTATCATCAACAAACTCCTTTCATGTGTATTGTACATTTTAATCCCATTCAAATTTTATTATGATGTTTCCCTTGAACCTGACGTCCTTGTCTTGATGACATCACACACATTCCAACATTATAATGCTTTGTATGGTGCAAGAATATTGAATATGGTATTCCTCTCCCTTCATTTCATCTCCTATGATCATCCTAGTCATCCCACTCAATGTGTAGATGAACTTTTTCCATTTATCTCTTGCGATGTGAACATGAAAATTGATGGTGTACCACTGATTAATGTTATCACATATGAACCATGATCACAATGAATTGGTCTAGAATCCTTGAATAAGTACTCCTTATCAAATTCTGAAATTCTATAGTGGGGGGCTATCGCTCAGAAGATAATCCTTCTATTGCAATGAAAGTAGGCCTAAGAACATATGATTGTCTAAAACAACACTCATTTCATGAATTATTTAATGCTTATTGAAAATTTTCCCTCTCTGTATGGTGTCGGTAGCTTCCCTATTGACAAAATTTTGTTGATTGACCATTTTAGATATGTTTGAAAAGTACAAGGATGAAGCACGAAAGGCTATAATGTGGTTTCAAAAATGCGTTGCATCACGTAAGATCAAATAGTGGTCATGAAAAAGGACGAAATTATTCAAAGGGATGTGCACAAAAAGGAATTATTGGTTTTGTTCAAGTAAGAAGGTGAGTTTATGTTTTCTCAACTTGGATCAGAAACATGCACACCTAAGTGAAAAACACATATCATACAATAATTCATGGTCATGTTCATAGGGGCCCCATGTATATATAAACATGGACTAGATACTTCATGTGCATGTAAGTAAACGTTCAATTCAAAGATCTTTTTTTCCAGAAACCTCTTCATATACACCCTTCTCATCAGAATTTACCATTTACCCAACCTTATGGTCCCGTTTCATCAACGATTCTAATGGGGGAAATTTTTTGGTGCAAAATTATTCAAGAAGACTTAACAGACATCATTGGGTAAACCAAAATAAACCGGCAACTCAATGGAAAAACACTAGAATCCTATGGAAGGATCAAAAAATTCCCTTTGTTTTTGTGAATGTGAGGGATACATTCTCAATCTGATCATGCACCTAATGCTTCATTATATGGGGTTTTTTATGTTCTCCAAACATGGATCTAAGGGCTAAATGTGTGGTAGACATTTCTGCAACCTAAAATCATACATGTAGCCACCGAATTATTTCTATATATATTGTAGTGATCCCCACCTTTTTCAAGGTGATCCTTCAGATGTTGAATCCTTTTTCTACAACACATAGGACACCTCTTCTATGACATCACGCAATCCATGTATCCCTCAAGGTACATGATTTTACACGACAGGTTTCTAGGGATTCTTCTTTGTGTGGGACCACATTGGCTTCACCCTCTCCCTTTTAATTCGATCATATGGAAGTGTGTGTATAACACTCTTCTAGCGTGCAACACCGACCTTGTGCACACCCATTCTTGCACTCAACCCAAACTATTGTTTATAGAATTCCAATCTTTCACACACCCCTCCTTGATGTTATATGTGTTTCCTTTTACCCAAACCACCTTGTTCAATACCCTCATGAACATAACCATCATCTCTGCAACACAACTTCTCCTTATATAATTCTAGGATAGTGCTTAGTGATTTACTGGACTATCATGAGATGTCACACATTGTGATGACGTACATCTTACTTTCTAGCATAGGTACCCTAATAATTGGTTTTTTTAGTATAGCTATTCTAACATGGATCCCATGACTAACCAATCCTCCACCCAATCGTTTAAACTTGGGATTGATAAATATATTCCCTTAATGGTGATGGGCTCTGATTATGTAAGCCAATGTAGTGATGAGTGAATCCTCTACATTTGAGATGAAGAACATAAATCTACCTAGAACTAATGTACTCAACACATTATGTTAAACTATGATCCCAAACTATATATAAATCCCATTATATCTCCATGCATTACTAACAATGAATGAGATCCTCCTCTCATCGAGTAACATCCTAGTCATAGTATCAAAGAGAGGATGGGTTATAGAATCCTCTCACTTCATGAACTCTCAATATATCATCCCTTTAGTTTTTGGATTTTCCACCATATACCCCTCAACCAGTCTCCAGATGTAATCCCCAACATATCCTTGATAGGATTATCTATGTATTACTAACATAGAATCAGTTATGTGACAAATTTAATGAGATCCTTATCATAACAAATGATGTACTCCAATGATAGTACACATGTGTAAGCCCCACACCTTCACTCATCAAAACTTCTTTCACAACACAAAAATCATGGCTACTACTTCATATTTTTTTCTCAAAAAGAGAATAAATCACAAGATCTTAGAGGTTAGCAATGACCATGACATCCTTCCTGCTATCATAGGGGAAGCTCCAATGCACATGACCCATCATATCTATATGGGACTCTCTATTTCATAAACCCTAACATATTTATATGGGTCACTACATTGTGTTAGCCCCAGCATACCCATAGGGTCAACTCCAATTAATATTCCCATTATTATCCATTTGGGTTGTTTTTACCTGTAATACCCATCCATCATGCCCCACTCTCATGGGTAGATCATAGGCATAACCCAAAACCAAATGTATAATTTTGACTGGGCCTCTCAAATGGTATAAGCCTAAATTCCCCCTATATATCTATGTGGACTTTTATTCCCAACTAACTGGGATCTGTAGAAAACCTCAATGAGGTCCATGCCTAAAACCCACAAACACTCAATACATTCCATCAATCAACCTAACACTTCATCCACAAACATCTATATTTTACCTAGGCCGCCGCATCATAGAGAGATTATGCCATGCATCTTGGCCATTCCTACACGTAATCACCATCCATAATCTATACTCTTAGTGGAACACGATAATCACTCATGCAATATCCCCACATAATTGAACATAATCAAACCAAGATAAATACTCGTGAGAAGGGAAGCTCACAGGATTATTACTGAAACCATCCATCCAACTACATGGGTTTTGATCACTGTAATCTAAATAGGGTACGTAGGATTCTTTCAAGAAGTTCAATATTCCCAATGGTTATACTTTGTGTCCCACTCTATAGGGTATACCTTTCTGATCTACCCTCAGTGGTATCTAGATTATCCTTCAATGTGTGAAATAATTTTTTGATAGGAGACACCATCCCAGGTCCACTCCCCTTGGGATTTATGAACTAACAATCGGGTAAAACTTCTAGGAGATCTCTCCTAGGTACATACCTTTCTAATATACATATATCTATCATTCTTAATAGACTCATTAATGATTCTACAAGATTTTAAACTATTGTCCTAACTCTTGTTAATCATGGGATGCCTCTGGAAAACCTAGGAAGACATTATTTTTCTATAAGATACCCCATGATTAAAATATGATGTCAGGGGTTCTATGCCTGAGATGCCTCCATGAGATTACATCTTTTGAGGAAGATACGTTTAACCAATGTTCCATCATCAAAACATTCGATAATGATGTGCAATATGACTACACCCCTAACTGACGAATTATATCCTATCAGGACCAGTTGGAATTTCCATATAGATGAATCATAATTAATTGGATTCTACAAAGGGATATAACTAATGATGAGTTTTTTAAACCACATCATTATCTATGGGGGTAACCTGGACTAGGCGATTAGTTAAATGTAGGAATACATGTAAGGAAGAACCAGAATCCCATAATCTAATTTTAATCAATGTGTGGACATCACAGATAATGTGATGAATGTATCCTACCATTGTAATGAAAGAACGTGAGGTACAATGTAGCCTTCAACATCACAATAAATCATGAGGTGATGGGCCCTGATGAAAGAAACATAAACAGTATCATTATTCTCCAATATGTCATAATGTATTATAAAGAAAATGTGAATGAAAAAATCATATCTCTAGAGAGTTTCAAAATAGGTGTGCATTAATGGCCATTTTCATGAATTAGGATATGATCATATCTTTTCCAATTCACAATTTTTTTATTTTTTACCCTTATGTACATCAGTTCTATAACCATGCCCATATTTAATATCCATACATGTATGAATTTCTACAAAGGACTAATTTATCTCTTTTATACTAAATGTTCATTATTTTCATCTATGTTTATCTTAAATGTATATTAAAGGGTTATGTTCCATAATCTATGGTTTCCTTAATCTATTTCCCAATGTTTCTACAAAACATCCTCTGATAAAAACTGTAATGACCATGAATCCAATACCCCAAAGCCAGAGCGAACATTATTACATTGGTATATAATTAAGGTGTCAAATCCAAAGGTTTCCATCATTATAGAAATTTTATTAGACTAGATAGAAACATGATACACAAATTACATAAGGATATAAAATTAAAATCATATTAATGGATTTTTTTTCATCCATGAACTCATTCCTAGAATTATTTTTTATTTCTATGGGAGTGGAAACAAAATAACGGTTATCTCAAATGCTCTATTAGGGTTACACACAATTAAAGTTATAATGAATCAATAGTGAATAATAAATATGTTAAGTTAAATTACTAAACTATAATTGTATTTAATCAATAACTCCAATATCATAATTGGATAAGCCTTGATAAATATGGAATGGTAAATAAAACCATTACATTACATTTAATCAATAAACTATGAAATAATTTCATCCATATATAATATCATTTTCAAAATATCATGGATAATAATAATTAATCATGTATCAATAATGAACTATAAAATTATTAGATTTCAGGATCTCTGAAATCATGAATACCTTTATTTTCAACAACTTTTTAAAGATAATATAAATCTACTTGGTAAAAACACATCAAATTTGATAAAATGATTTTCCTAAGGAGGCCTATCGATGCATCGATGAGATATCTATATCCAGGGGCCATATATAATTAAATTTCCAAAATATTCATATAATATCAAGTAATCTATTTCACTCAATAATCAATATGACTTATCTATAAATACATATATTGTCTAAAGAATATGGGATTATCAATATTTCTCTAGTTAATCCAAAAATATTCAACGTAAATCTCATATGTATAAATGGTATAAATTTTAAGAAATAATAATATCCATGATACAAATAATATGGATATTTAAGATAAATATAATTTCAATTAAAAATGATCACAAGAAAGTGATTATTTCAAGAGAATGTTTACAATCACAAAAAAAGTTAGAATGGACAATAGTTTTTACCTATCATGTAACATTTTAATTTTACCCCCTTGATGAATAAACATGAATTGAAACATTAATACTAATGAATAAATATGTATTCATTTTAAATACATCAACCAGGTGGTATATACACCACAAAAATTAAATAGGTGCATATTAACAAATATCTCTCAATGAAATGTAAATTGAGACAAAATCCCTTACCACTTGATATTGTTCACATAAAACCCCTTTAAATTAAATAATTCAGATTAATACAAAAAATAACATGATGTAGAAATTATTATTTATATTACATGTTAAAGAGGTAGTTTTTACACTTTGTAAATGAAATTAATTTCACAAGAATAAAATATGCCTTAATGAAGGGGAATTGATATAAAGTCCCATACATTACACCTTTCTTTGTATGATTATTATTTGGCCTAATGCATAATGATTTAAACAAAATTATAAATTTATACTAAATCTATAATAAAAATTATAATATCATATATGATAAATTATAATATTTTATCACCCGTATGTTAAAAATATTTCATTATTTTTATTATTTTAAGTGTTTATTGGCTTATTTTCTCAAACTTCATTTTTCTTAAAAGTTTAATTTCCTCTACAGATGATATAGATACATTATCTACATAATGATAATAATTTTTTAAATATCATATTTACTCTGTAGATACATTGTTAGAACCATTCTTAAAATTTGGTCATGGAAAAAGAATCAAATCGCTTCCCAGATAAAGTAGGTCATACACAAAACAAGAAATTATATAATTAACTTAATTCTTGAAAGTTTAAATGAGCATATGATATATTATTTTTTACAGAATTTATATCTTGTCCTATATATCACTTATATTAATGAAAATTATCTTTTTGTCATTCCATGTAAATAGTAATTGAAAAATGAATCCCAACTCTTTATAAAGCAATAGTCCACCATAAACATGTCGAATATTTAAATATTTAAAATAACATAATAATTAAGAAGGTATATGTGATATTATAAATATAGAATTATAATAATTTCATAAATATCATATACATTAGTTAAATCCATCATTATATCCATCCTTGAACGGTATTGATGGAAATGGGGACTGATATAGGTTATTACATTAACATAATAAAATTTTAGTCTTTTGTAGATACTTGTTTAATTAAATAAGAATGACTGAATATGATTTTAAGGAGTTGAAATTAGAAAAAAAAATTAAAACAATCATTGATGAAAGTTACCACTTATTGAGGGTTCAAATGTTGTTATTCTGTAAAATAAATCCAGGGATAGCTTTCTAATCAATAAAAGTGATCTAGGATGTTTGGAGGGGCGTAAAGAAGTTACTTGGGTAGGGATTTTCTAAACCATATGGGTATTTAAGGGTGAATATGGGAATATAGTGGATGAATTTTCAAAGTTTGTGAGGGGAAACACATGAAATTTTTGAAATGAATCAATTACTCCCATTCTTTTATGATGCCAAAGTCTTCCAAAATAGGTCATTATCAACCCATAAATTTTATTGGGTCAAACTATTGTAAGAAAATGGGTCCTAGATCAGTTGATGTTATATTTAACCATTATCTAATTCATTTGACCACCAAGAAAATCAAATTTTTTCTTAATCAATGAAATTATTATTTATTTATTTTACTATTCCAAAAGGTCAAATATTATAGTCAACATATTATATAATAAAATTATTATGAATCAAAATATTTAATCCATTTTTCTAAAAACAATGTAGAAAATTTGAAGAATCTAATTTATAATTATACTC
The DNA here is from genome assembly GCA_963277665.1 of Viscum album. Taxonomy (NCBI): domain Eukaryota; kingdom Viridiplantae; phylum Streptophyta; class Magnoliopsida; order Santalales; family Viscaceae; genus Viscum; species Viscum album. Next base: position 1,046,052,551 of record OY728135.1, on the reverse strand, counting down.
ACAAACATGAGAAAAATTGGGGTTCCTAAATGAAAACTATCAGATATATAGAATGTTTTAATATCAAAATAAATTATGAAATTGATAGAAAATATCATAAATCTATTGAGTATATTTTCATTTAACAATTTAAAAATTAAAACCTATTTAAAATACATGTTAACACTATGAATAATTTAAATGAACAAAATTTTTAAATAAAAAATAGTATTTTTCATTATCCATCGAAAATATGAAACTTTTCATAAAAATCAAAAAAATTCTACATAAGATAAATTTCATATTATTAATTAAAAAATTATTTTTATTTTATGAAATAAATAGTCTCTAAGTGTCTAAAACTAATTTTATCACAAGTGCGCCAGAAGTTATGAAACCTTTTTCATTAAAAAAATATAGTATTCTAGAAAACCTATCAATTTATTTCAAATGATTCTTATTTTATTTATAATCAATATATATCCATTTAATTTATTTTATATAAGTAAAAAACAATAAAATAGTTATCATTTAGTTAATACTTTTCATTACCAACATTTTAAGTGAAATATTATAATTATCATGTTTAAATAACATATTAGTATAGTATCATGTCTTGTTTAAAACAATTGTTGTATACATAACAAGATATCTATGAATTTTAATTTATTTAAAATGTAAAAAAACATAACGTCTTGGGGTGTTATAAACTTGATGCTGATACAAATATCCATCTAGAATCATTTACATCATTGCACCACCATTGATGCATTCAGAGACTATTATGATCCACATAGGTGTCTTAGCATCTTGGGGTGAAGGGACTACATCCCTAACCCAGATGAACTAATAACCACATGATTCACATGACCAATCTTTATAAGATAATATTATAATGGTTCACTTATGTAAAATTCCCCCATGTAATTATTCAAGAAAACACATATGAGAAGTGGTTAACACCTTAATGAACTGAACATGCTTTATCAGTAAAAAACAATAGATAAGAACAATTCTCAAGAATCCTAAATTCCTAGAATAATGTATGAATAGTGGAATCTTTCCTATAGGCTAAGATAAAAAACCTAGACATCCCATTAAGCTAAAAACTCAAGGGTCTCACAATAGGTGGAATTAAACGACTATAAAAATATTATCCATGAACTGAAATCCCATACCCTGAAAACATGGGAACCCAATAAGAAAAGGTTTTCACAACATTCCAATCATATATCCTTCATATTTTCTGACACATTTCTAGAAAACCTATATACCAACTTCATATATCATGAAACCAAAACCACGGTTACCATTTGTTAATGAACAAACCGGGTTTTACCTAACACACCACCCGATTTGGTTGACCACAAGGTATAAAGCATGACTCCCAAAACATTGGAGGATTAAAACAGTAGGAAGGGTCGAAAATAAAATGGGGGAGACTATAAACATTATTCATAGTACAATAACAGTGAAACAATAACCAAAATCATACATAAGAATATATATTATTGTAAAAATAATAATTCACTAAAGAAAAAAATATAATAATGAAATTAAATATACAGTTATATAGATACAATTTTTTATAAATAAAACAGAAGATCACCCCCTGGGAAAACACATATAACTAGTAAAAAATACATTTTTCATGTCTCCTTTTTCATATTCGTTATTTTTAACCTCCTTATAAAATCTATCTATGTAGCTCTATCAGGTTTGTTAATAGTAAATTATTTGAAAAAACAAGAACCCTACTTTATCTCGTTATTTATTATTTAACCGATGTAAAAAAACATAAAGCACACTATATCACATCATTTTTTGTATAACTGATGTGATAAAGAGATTTATTGACATCTGTTATAAAATAACCAACATTTTAATTAAAATTTTTCAAATCAGTGGTTATATAAGTGATGTGAAAATTCAATAAAAATTACTTTATAACTTATTTCATTATGTAATAGACATTGTAAAAAATTTAAAATTTTCTGAATTCTCAATATGATTCATTACTATGTTGTATATTATCAAGGACTAAAACTCGTCCCTCTCATGCATTGAATCCCTAACCTCGTTTCATCAATCCAGTGGCATGTAATATCATTTTTCCATCATTATACATCCTCAGGTTTCATCGGCTCATTGTTGTCATTCGATCTACTTGTCTCTCAACTCTTGCCTCCCACATTGATTCTCTCTTTTAATTATTCAATGACTTCGATTCCCTAACACTTGTTTTTTAATATATTAACTAAAATCTCATATTACCATGTTTATATACTCTCTGGTTTCATCATCCTCATTGTTGAGCATTCATATATAGATCAACTCATCAAAAATATCTGATTACCATCTTCATATAACAAAGTTATATATTGATTTATGTGAAAAGGTTTGAATTTCATTATATTATGATGTTATATGTTAGATAATAAATTTCATAATAATATCTTAATGTTTTGGCGTTTTTATGGTATAGAATATTATTTTCACTACAATTTTGAAGTATGTTTATTATTCTATGATATAGTATTAAATAACACTTAATATAGAAAACCTTTTTTGTGGTTTAGTGTAATGTAAATTATTTTCAATCCCTTATTTTATTATATTAATTTTAACCTTGAATGTGTGTTGTGAATAAATATTACATATCCCTTTTGATGGTCACCTCTTCTAACCATTCATAACATGATTTTTATTATTCTCTTGTATTTATTTTTATTTATATTTTACGTATATAATAAAATATTTTCTATAACATAGTATCATAGTAATGTAAGGATTAATGATGTATAATATTTTTATAGATGTGTCCCATTAATCATCTTACCTGTGAACTAATATACAACATAGAAACCCTTCGGAGAAAATGTTAATCAATTCTAATTTTCCATATATTTAGTGGAACATTTGGTTTTCAAAATTTTATTTTTATAATTACTATTATATATAAATGTATTCGATTAATTAAATAGCAATGAATAATGTTATCACAATTCTCTAGGAAATCATATTATATGTTATATGATTAATTATAGTCACTCTTATTTTTATATATATTCTTATTAGTGGTTTACATCATATTTATCAATTATATTTGAACTTATATTATATTATAGTCTGGAATTTATAATTATACTTTTTAATTATGTATAATTTTTTAAAATTTCAAAGTTATATTACATTCCAAAAATGAAAATTTTAATATAAATTTAATCCTTATTTGACATTAAATCCTTATTCCCACTTTAATCGCCACTATATTCTTTTGAAAAGATATTTATTTATGATATTTTTTATAGATAATAATAATTCAATGTAATATTATAGAAAATTTAAATATTTCATGAATATGAGGAATGTGTTGATGATTTGTTTGAATTTGTTAAATAAAATGTTCCAAATAATAAAATTTTTTATATCCACAACTGACAATTTTAATATGAAGAAGTTGAAAATAAAAGAGATAAATGATCATTAAATTTTTCATTTTTTGTAATTATAGTTACAAACCATGGATTTTCCATGATGAATATAGGAAAATATAAGATCTAATAATGATGATTCTTTGGAAGATGATTACTCTAATGAAATTGATGAAATGATTCCTAATACTGAAGTAGAGGTAAATGAGAAAGAAATGAAAATTGATCATACATATGGAGATTCTAAAAAAACATTATTTTCTGGGTTGTAAAAAATTTACAACATTTTTATAAGTGTTTAGATTCATTAACATTATGGTGAAACATGGATGGAGTGAAAAGAGTTTTAATGAAGTTTTAGAATTTTGAATGAAATTCTTCATAAAGTCAATGATCTTTATAATTGACATCATAAATTGAAGAAAATACTATGCACGATAGAATTATATTACAAAAAATAAATGTATTATCGAATGAATGTTTGATATATAAGAAGGAATATGGATTTCTGTCAAATATTCTGAAATGTGGGATATCACGGTATAAGTTGAATGAAGAATTACACTCAAAATTAGTAGTTACTTGGACCCCTTCTAAGTAATTTTGGTATCTTCCTCTAATTCCATATTTGAAATGTATATTTTAAAATTTAGATGACACAAAAAGGGTTTTACGAAATGTATATGAGAGAATATGTGATTTAAAATTAAGGAATCCAGCTATTTTTCCATAGTGGATGAAAATTGGATAGTAGTTTACAATTTTTTGAAATGATTTTAAAAATATCAAACATGGACTATGAACTGATGGAATGAATCCATATAGAATATTAATTTGAACACATACTTCATGGATTATTTTAATGGTTATTTAAAATTTATATTCATAATTTTTTTGAAACACAAATATATCATGTTGAGTTTAATTATATATGGACAAAAAAATCCTAAAAATGATATTGACGATATTTGTCACCATTAATTTATTATTTGAAACTATTATATGAGGATATCATTTGGTTGTCTATTTCATATAAATTGAATGATTTTCAACCACATACAATTATTATATTCACTATAAAATACATTCCAGTGTATGGAAATTTTTTTGGATTCAGTTTTAAGGGGCACGATGTGTGTCCTTTTACAGAACAAATGACATCATTTTATCAACTACATAATGTGATAAAAATTGTATACAAGGGATGTCAAAAGTTTTTATCAATGAATCACTCTTATAGAAGATTAAAAATGAATTAAATGACTCACAAAAAGTTGATATTTCTCCAAAAACATTATCTGCTGATTTGTATTTTGAGAGTGTGAAAAACCATGTTATGACATTTAGTAAGACACATAAATCTTGTAATGATTGAAATATTGGGAAGAAAAAGTCAATATTTTTTGAGCTACCATATTAGAAATATCATGATGTCAAACAAAACATTGTTTCATGCATGTGGAGGAGAAAATATATGAAGAATTGATTTTAACATTTTTATATATTAAATGAAAGAATAAATATGTGTTGAATTCCTGATTCGACTACTATCAATCACAATATGTTTGGAGTTAGATCCCACTATTGTTGTAAGGAGAACATTCCAGCCCTTGGTTTTTCATACATTATCCGAGAGATAGAAAATTACATTTAATCGGTTTCTCTATGATATCATTGTTCTATAGGTTTTTTATTGAAATGAATTTTCTATATTGTTAATGGATTTGCAGTTGACAGGTATGAAATATCTTGATTGTTACATCATTATGAAACAAACCGAACTAGTTTCATTACCTAAAATATTTCAAATAATTATAAAATTAAAAAAAATATTGAATGGTTGTTATTTTTAATTAAGTTTTAACAATGTGATTGATCTGAATTATTTGAACTATTTGTAAAATGAAGGAGTTTCAATACATTGTCAATTGGAAATTTATTTTTCTACATCATTTTTAATACCATGGAGTATTTAATGGTTCCATTTGTGTGATCAATAAATCCTCAAAGACAAATATATCTGCATTAGTTGTATCCTTTTGAAAGGTACATTAATATACTAAAGGGTTATGTTATGAATCCATATCAACATGAAGCCTCAATTGTTGAGTAGTATATTTCTAAGGAGGTTGCATTGTTTTGTAAATGTTACGTTTCTATAGTGAAGCACATTGTATTTCCTCCATCTATCCATGGATAAGATAATTATGGTGGAATGGGTATTTATGGATTAAAAGTCAAATCTTTGACTAGTGATGAGATAAATAATGTACATTTGTAAATCTTGAATAACATAGATGATGCTAAACCATATATAAGATTTCATATTAATTTATTGAATTTTTTCCCAAAGAATAATGAAATGTGGATTTTGATTGAGCATAATAAATATTTTTATTCGATGGGTTAAAGCGATCATGTTTGGTATATCATATGCATTAGAAACATTGATATGGTTAGTGAGTGTTTCATGTTTAAATATGAAAACATGGTCGATGTATGACATTATTGGTTATACATTTAATACAAAATATTTTGAAAATATAAGTGTACTGTCGAATTGTAGTGCATTAGTGTTTGTAGAAGTAATGAATTTTTATAGTGCTATAGAAAAAACCCAATTTCTGGCTCAAGTGCATATTTAAGGAGTCATTAAACAAACATGGGAGGCTGGTTACATTAAATTTCATGATCTTGTTTTTAACCAAAAATGGATTTTTTGAAACAACAGTGTCATACATGATGAATTTGGGATGACAATTGTTAATATGAATATATTGGAATTCAGAAAAAAATTCTTTTATAATGGAAACACACATAAAACAAATTTCCAATGTTCTTAATCAATCCAATAGTTAATAGACTATTGTTTTAAAAGAAACAGATAGTATATTAGTGACAATAAACATGATAAAGATGATGATTTTTGTGGGATCTGCACATCTATAGAAAGATTAATGGATAATACTGAGGAGTACATGGTAGACATGGTTTGTTTCATACAGAACCATCATGATGAAAGAATCTATGGAAAAAATCATCAGTGTATTCCTAATATTGCAGGTAATAACATAAGAATATTTCTCATTTACTCTTTTAAATTTCATAAAATAATATGTATTTTAATTTTTTATTTATTTATTAAAACACATACTATAACAAGTAAATTTAATTATTTTTTAATATATATTTATTTTTATTTATTTTTCTATGTTTACCCTTATGTAACATATCTAATTAATAATTTTCTTTAATGTATTTATTTTAAATTTAATATTTTAAATAAAAACTGAAATATGTCAGAATATTATATTGAAAAAAATTTATTCCAGATTAAATAATTATTTATTAGGTTGCATAATTTTATCTGTTCTCACTCTATTTATGAATTGTTTTCAATCGTTTACATCGAATATAATATTCCAGTACTATTGTAATCATTCAACTTCAAAATAAAAAATCTGAATTAAAATATGTTAATTTTAATTTTGATTACCTTTTGGTTTGATAATATTTCATTTTTTATTCAAATTAGTACTGTAATAGATGAATTTTCTTGTTTTTGTAATAATTGTTTGTTGACTTGATTAGTAGGATAATGAAAAATCAATCAACCGATCCACCACATACTTTTGGAGATTATTAGACTCATACCAATGTTGAGGAACATGCACATGCTCCTTTTGATGTGACCCATATTTCATTACAAGAGATATCTACCCCACAGGGACAATGAAGAGTTTGAGGGTTAGTAAACATGGAATCACACATTTACCAAAATTATCAGTTTCCTATAACCCAGACCTAAGTATATTGGTAAAAATTGTTGATTATTATATTCCAGGGGTCCTAATTTAAAATAATTAAAGATTTTTATATTAGTTTTGGCTAAAATATAAGTCAGTATTTTGATTGATGATTGGAGAAGTACTAAAAAATTGATAATATCTCAATTGTGGGAGACCATTCTGTTAAGGTCATTTGTTATTAGTTTACTTTTAATGAAATTTTTGTAGTAATATATGTTTCCCCCTTCTTATTAGATGAAATATGATATATAAGACATTGGAGGAGTAATGAGTAAATGTTTATCATTAGCTTCTAGTAGTTGGAGAAATTTAAAATCTACAATCACATTTGATTCCATTTTTTGGGGAAGGGTAACATCACAATCCATGTGATATATATCCATTTTAATATTAAGATACATGGAAAAAATTGTTGAATGTAGAATACAATAAAATATTTTAGTATGCAGAAAGTTTCATTTCAAAATATTTTTGATGTTAATGACCATATTAATGATTTATTTATTATTTCATCATTATTTATTTATATAAAACGTTGAATCCATATTAGAAGACCCAATATAGAAATGTATAAACTCATAAATTATCTTGGGGAGGGTATATGTAATTGGAATAAGAAATAATTGATGAAAATCTCAAAAATTGATTGATGAGTTTTCAAGATATGCAGAGGATTACCCTTCGCCACCGACTAGACATGAAAAATGGAAGAAAAATTAGATTATAAAAAAAAGATAATATCTTACAAAAGAGTCAAGGGTTTTAGTTGAGATAATTGTAAGATGTATACATCATTTATTTATTTGTGTTAACTGAATTTTTTATATATTTTGATTCATTGCATTAATTTTTCCATAATTCTTATATGATTCTTTTGCGGTTCCTAGAACACAAGGGGTCTTTTTAAGTTTTTGTAGGATGGAACTTTTACATACAACATTGGTAATTCCCGAACACTTGAGTTTTTCCCAAGGATACCCAGTAGGTGTATTAGTGGAAAATGTGTTTTCACGTTCTTCATCTCCTGAAATAGAGTGTGTTTATAAAAAAGTATAGAATATTTGGAGACTAATGTTCATTTTATTTTTGTGACAATGAATAATAATATGAGAGCTTCACTGCAGTTGATGTTTGCAGACATAGAAAGACAAATTCATATTATAACTCCCACTCCTCCTCCTCCGGTAGATGCTCCCACTCCTCCACCTCCACCTACAGACCCCACACATAATCCAACTCATACACCCCCTCCAACTCCACTAAAAGCTCTCACTCCTCTACATCCACTTACAGATCCTACATCTTATCCCACTCCCAAACACCTCCTCTTTATCTTCCCCATTATTGTGAGATATATACTAATGAAATTTAGTATCATATTGTTTCATATAGGATGACATTTTATATCAGAGATTTCAATCATCATAAAGAGTTAGAGACAAAGCATAATAGTTTTCTCATACATGATATTATAGATATACCATCTGGATTATCGTTACTTACAAGTGATGTGAGTATTGTTGGGAAAGGTTTCATCCGCTTTTTAGTTTTTCCATATTGAAATCTAAAACATATTACCTTATTGGTATGTGTATATTTTAACATTATTTTAAATTTTTATTAAATATTCATTATGATTTTAAATTTTAAACGTATATCTATTTTTTATTGGAATACTTTAATGGTAATGAAGTGCTATATTGATAACAAAAAAATTAAAGAGTTGTGACATCGAATACAGAATCAAATAGTTTAGACAAATTGTAAAGATATAATTTTTCGATCTATTGTTTATGATATTTCAATAAATGTTTGTGTTTCTGGGAATACAATGATTGTGATGAATTTTAAAATTGATATCTTGGAGCATGTAACTAGAGATCAGTTGGGCGTCAATATGATTCAATTTATTCCCTATAAATATTTACATAATTCTTTTCAGGAATTATATTTATATAAAATTTATAATTATGTTAGTTTTACATTTGGTATCATTATACAATGTGTATGGAGCATAACATGTTATATTTATATGAATTTATGGACCCATGGTTCATTTCACCTACATCATGGATAATGACTAATGTAGAAAGTAGAGTTTATATTCATGAAATATATCCAATGGATATAATTATTTTGTGTTTTATGATTTATTGTTTTCAATATAATGAAACATATATCTCAAAAAAGTGTTATATATATTGTAAAATAATAACCACCTGCATTAATTTTTTTAATATCAGTGTCTATTGGATGTTATGTGTTTTTATATATGAGAGATGGATTATTATTTTTTATGCTCTATCCATGGTGAATAGAAAAAATATTTTAATGATGTCTTGTAAATGAATTATTGAGTTTCCTAATACTTATTTATATTGTAATGAATTTTTTATTTATTTAATTCCTATTATTTCCTAAAAGGGATTGAAATTTTATTCTAGGGAGAATAAAGAAGAAGACTACCAATATCAAATATGTTAAAGAAAAGGTGAATTTTCATTTGCAGTTAGTAAATTTGGAATATATTGCCTAATAATGTTACTTTGAATTCGAAAACACATTTAATCTGAATTTTCACTAATAAAAAGGCATAAATGAATGCAGATTTTTTGTGTTATGATTTATTTATGAAATAATTACAATTGCGATAGTTAAAATGTTCTAGAAGGATATATTTATATATTAAAATTCCTTTTATATTTCAGTCATTACATTCACAATACATTTTTAATTATATTCTTTTAATTTGTATAATTTTGACGACCATGGTCCTTATAGTGAAAAAAAGATCAAGCACATAGAAGTTGAATAGGAAAATCATTATCAAGGATTGGTTGGATATTAGTATGTGTGTACTTTATAATTAAACTTATAATTTTGTAAATGTAAATATATATTGTTATTTTTTCCCTAATTATACATATTTTATGATTTTTTATGGTTAGATTTGAAGAGAATGGTTTTAAAGAATTTCTTTTTAAAAAGATTTCGTCATTAGGTTAGTTATTTAATAACTGACATGAAAAATACATATCAACTGCTTATCATGACTATGATTTACTAATGGATGTTATAAAACAACCTATCATCTATTTTCCACATCAGTTATTTAATAAATTATGTGGAAAACTATTTATCAAACTTATTATCTGATAACCAATGTGAAATAAGTGACCAAAAAAGGGTTTCACACTATTTATCTAATAGCCTACTAGATAAACCCTTTATAACATCAGTTATTCTTGTTTTTTATTTGATAAATGATGTCAAAATTGTTTTTCCATGTTGTTTATCAAATAAAATATGTGGAAACCCATTCTTAATTGGTTTATCACATTGTTTATCCAATAACTAATGTGATAAACCAATTCAATAATTCCTTCATAATTTCTAATATTTTATTTCATGTTAAAGATATATTTACAATGTCTCATATACTAACAGAACATAATAACTGAAATTAAAAATAATAAAAATATAATTTGAAAATTCATTTTATGAACTAGTGTATTCAAAATAAACAATCTCAAAAATAAAATACAACTAACTCTAATAAAACACTTATCCAAACCAGAAACCCAATCTCCATGATGCTCAATCTGCACTAGCCAGATCCCAATACTCTAAATGAGAATATCTTCTTGATTAAGGATCCATCTCTCTCTTCCCCATCTATCATGTAACTCATTATCCAAAATTATATAAGACATGAGGTCATCATGTACATTGAGGTGCATGTACAAGGGGTGATTTGTAAATGTTAGTTGACCATGTAACATCCGAGAAAATCTTAAATATTTTGTAACAAGTTAAAAAATAAATAGTAATGAAAAATATTAATTCAGATTAAGTTATTTAAATAATTTTTTAAATGTTCATATAAAAATGTAAAATTCTATAAGAAATTACTTATAAAAAACATATTTCAAATAACAATTTTCAATTTAATTTGAAGTAAATATTTTTAATACAAATACTATTTTATTGTATAATTTTTATTAAAATAATATATTAATATAAATATATTGATTTTTTATAAGAAAATAATTTAAATAAATTTAATTCTTTTTATAAAAGTTTATTTAAAAAATTATTTTAATGGAATAGTTTTTAAAATTTTAATGAAAATATAGTTCATATAAATAATGGATTTTATAATTAATTTCATTTACAAATATATTAAAGGAATATATTATTCTAATAATAAATTATGATTATATTCAATATAAATATTCATATTTTAATTAATGAATGTAATAATATACTATATATGATAATAATTATTAAAATTACATTTATAAAATCTAAATTAATGAATAATTATATTAGTATATGAATATTATTTATTTGTTTTTATAATTTTTGATTTTTGAAAACACCATATATATACATATGTGTGTTTGTATATGAAATTATAATTATAATATTAAAAATATGTACGAATTATATATATAATTTTCAAAAATGATAATGATTTTTTGACAAATATTTTACATTTAAATCTAAAAACCAAAAATGTTAAACCATGATAAAAAGATAAAAAAATGAAATAAATGATTCAAATAAATTTAAATGACTAGATAAACATAAGAAAAAATCAACTAGAATCATGATAAGAAAAGAAAATGAGGAATTTATTGACAACATAATAAAATTTAATTACAAATGACGATTGACATGATAATATTATATAATAATATTTGAATAATGATATAGAAAAAGTAACTGATATTTTTGGGCTGAGTTACACCATCGACATCCAGTTTCATTCAAAAAAAGTTTTTTGTGTATATATATTATAACAACCAATTGATAATTACACCACATGACAATTTTTAAAAAAAAATTATTTTAAAAATAAAATTTTCATCACATTATTTCAATATGTACTATTCAAAAACCTTAATCAATCTAATCCTAAAAAATTCTCACTTAAATAGCTGATCACATTTTCTCTCAAACTAAATATTTTTTATTTTTGCATGGAGCCAGAATCCAATAGATCTTTTGATCAATTTTCATTTCGGTATGTTTATTGTTTATTTCTATTTATCAAAGGGTTTGATCATGTTTTTAATCCATCATTTTATGTTCAATTTACAATGATCTATACATATAATTATATAAATCTATAAATTTTTTTATTATATTAAAAAGGATTAATAAATTATTTTCGAATTTTACGAATGTGTTTGAATCTGTTTCATTAATCCATAATTTTATGATTTTTACAATGGTATATATATATATATTATAACATATTGATTTGAACTTATCTTCCTTGAAATTTTTGGTCAATGGGGATTTCATTTACAAATAATTAAATTTTTTTGTTCAAATAAGGTATTTGAAATTAAAATTTTATATTTTTAAAATATAATTATAAAATAAGTTTTTATGATGAAACCATGTAAGGTTTTAAAAATATATAGAAAAAATTGAATTTCTTTTTTAAGCATTGATTTAAACTCTACTAAGAATAATCTAACCTCATGCAGGTAATTAATGTTTTAATGAATTATTTGATAAGATATTTACATTATTTTTAAAAAATAAAATTTATTTTTTATTATTTAGTTAAATTTTTTAACATAAAATTGATTATTTTAAATTGGTTATTTTAAATTGATTCATTTAAAAATATAATATCTATGAGAGTAGTGATCATTTTGTGGTCATCATTTTATTTGTGTATTTTAGTTACAAATAATAAATGTTATTATTTTATTGGAAATTTTATAGTAAATGTTATTATTTCATGTGAATAAATTTTTAGGCTCATCCATATATATCATTTATAAATTTTATATGCTTATCATCCAAGTTATCAATTAAATCACATTAATGTTTATTCAGGTTTTTATTTATTTTATTATAAATTTCTATATATGACTTTTAAATAAGAAAAGTTATTCAGAATAATGGAATTATCCAAATTATGATTTTATAAATTGTCAACATTCTGATTATGTCATGATAAAAAAGTAGGAAAGATTATTTTATTTTATATAAAATAATATAAGAATTTATTTTTTTTGGAATGTTTTGGTGTTTTGTTTGAGAATGAAAATACTGTTAAGTGACTTCATAAAATTTTCAATGGAGTATAGAATATTATGTTATAGTATGATAAGTGAACCCATGACCTTAGGGATATATTATACCTTATGAGATATAGAAAAGTGGAATTATGTTTTTTATTATGACCTTCTGAGTATCATATTTTAATCAACCAAAATTAATATTTTAAAATTTGAAAATCCAATGATTTAAGTTGAAATATTATTACATTGAAAATTACATGTTTTCCAAATTTTATGAACTTATTATATTTCATTATTTTAAAATCATGTTTTTTAGTAAATAATTATTTGAATGAATTATTTTAAAAGTAATTATCTTTTTTGAAACCCTTACAAATAATATAATTTCCCACTCTCTGTTTTAAATTTATATTTCACATGTTTAGTATATATACTCAGTGTTATCTATATCATTAGAGAATAAGAATGCTTAAATGTATTTTATTTATTGTTGGGACCACTTTCTGTATGAAGATTGTATTTTTTGTAAACATTTTTCAATGTTGGTAAAAATGATGAAGGAGATGTAGAATGACTCCAATGTTGATGGAGATTCGATGAAATGAGGATTCCAAGAGAATTTTTATGCAATCATAGCATTGGATGTTATGCTTGGAAAATTCCCCATAAAGAAAATCAGACGATTGATGCCCTGATATTAAAGTTCAATGAACTTGTGTCAAAGGTGACACATTGTTTACGAAAATGAAGAATAGTGAATTATAATCCATTTAAGGATGACTGAAGAAGAAATGGTTTAAAGAGATGTTTTAAGTTTCATCATGCAAATGAAAAGAAATAGGTAATTTTCATGAAGAGGGCAAGAAGATAAGAGAGTGCATTCGGTTTGGCTGAGAACACATCATGAATGCACCCATATGCATAAATTAATAACACCCTATGCAAGTGAAAAAAAGCAGTGAGAGGTGAAAATGCATGACCTTGACAAGCAAAACAGCCATGCATGATATTGCAGTAACATATATTCTAATCACATAAAATTGATATTGGAAAGAAAGATGATGCTGGAAGATATGAAAGTTATAATTATTTGTTTGTAAATCTGAAGATGCATTGCTGACTTGCATTTCACAATTATCATAATTTGGTTTGAGAACATATGATATGGGAATTATGATCAAAAGGGGGAGAAATTATTCATCCAATCAGCATGGTTGGTCTGGCAGAAGCATGTGTCTATGGTGGTGACATTTCCTACTGTTTGCCAAATTTTTGGGGCCCAAAATATGGAGTTGGGCTGGCATTGTGAAAATTATATTTTCATGAAGATCATATAAAAAATTTGTAACATGTGTGAATTTCACAAATATGGGCTTCATGAAGTGTATTTAGAAAAGATATTAAGAATGTCGATGATTCATTTCACGATTACGACGAGCTTCGTAAATAGTAGAGAAGAAGAGCTTTGCATTAAAGCTTTGTGGCACAAATAAATAAGGGACATAAAAGAGGGGATAAGGATGAATGGGTCTTTTGGAATCACAAAGGAATAAATAGAATCAAAGCTATGAAAATAATTTTACGGAAATCATAGTGATTTTGATGAGCTTCGTGAATCCAGAAAATAGCCATGGTGTTTCGTGAATCATAGTGAATTTCGGTGGAATTTTTTGTGCTCCACTATTTGATAATAGCATGGTTCTTGAGGTGGAAGGAATGTTCTATTATTGGTGGGAAAAGCCTATAAATAGGCCCCTACCCCTTGAGATAAATAGATAGATTTTAGGATAATTTTAGAGCTCTAGAATTGCGAAGAATCTTCAGGAAGAAAGTTGATCCGTGAAGGAAATGTGCTTCTTGAAGATAGTTAGATCTGAAAAGGATCAGTGTGCATTGTGATGTTGTGAGATCTATGAAGGCAGTTTAAATTATGGTGGATATGGGTTTCAAAAAGGCTATAATATCTATGATGTAGTGATCTCTACAAAGTAGTATGATCTGCAAAGGAGTTACCTAATGGAGAATCGTGAAGAAGCTTCACGAAGGAGATTTGCAAATAATTGATTTGAATATCTTTTTTAGGTGAACCAGTTCTTCATAAGACACCACTAAACTATTCAATATCACTGTGTGTCCAAGAAGAATCTAGTGTGTCCACACAGAGACTGATTATTACATAGGGCATAATATTTATGATGATGTTAACCTGAGGTGGACATCATTGATTTGATCATCACAAAGGGGGTTTGTGATTTTAGAAAAGAAGAAGAGAGGTGATCTCAGTGCAGGTGGTTTTTCATTGAGGGAGAATGTGGGAATAAGACTGATTCATATTGAATTTGGGTTATCACTATTGAAGAAGAGGGATGAAGAAGGGATTTTATTTCATAATACTTTGCAAGCAACCATTTAAATATCACTGAATAAGATCAAGAGCAGAACCTACCTTATTCAAGAAGGAAGAAGACTATCTTCAGAGGTAGTATAAAGAACCAGAAAGGTGGTGTAAGTTGGACTAGGTCTTGAAATGTTTATGAGGAATTATTATTTCCCTTCCCCCACCAAGTGTAGGGAGCCACACAGAATAGAGGATTTTTTTCTTAGTTGATCCGCAGTAACAAAATATCACATTAATGTGGGGGAATTTATGCCCTAGTCATATCCATCCATGGAAAGGATGTAGTTACTCTTATAGGGTTGTGAAACTTTTTAAAATATCATGTTCATATTTGTATTTCTCACTATAATTGTGTGCGATAGGGAAAAGAGAATAAGATAACAATACCCAAACATGTTAATAGGTACAAGGATAAAAATATGGAATTCATTCCAAAAGGCCCAAACACTAATCCGCCCCATCTCAGTGTTAGGTATATCCCAAACTAGTTTTCTCAATGGGTATAAGAGTCATTTTCACCTCTGTTGGATTCTAAACAGTGGTTTTATTATCTTTTTAGAACCTAAATTTCTTTATTGAGATATAAATGAAGTTCACTTTCAGTGATGAATTAGTTAAATTTTATCAAAAGGTTATATCTACCTAGACCATGATGTACATTAAAAATAAAGAGAAGTGAAAGTTGAAGAACAATTCCATCTTACCTAAAGAATAGGAAGTATCTCGTTCTCCATACCTTGCAGACAATGAAGACGCATCAGGCTTGGAATGTAATGAGAAGTCAGATCATGTTTCCAACAAGAAGATGTATATTCTCCTCCCTCAAACGATTAGGAGGTATGTGTTATTACATTTCGAAATAAATCACATGATGAACATTCTAGATCCTATGGTGTTGAAAAAACTACAAATTCTTAGGATGTATCAGTTGATCGATTAAGAAATATTCTGCATAGTATTCTTGAAGAATGTTTCTCCATAGTTTTTGGAGTATTTTAATGAAGGAAAGAAGATATCACCCATATGGAATAAGAAACTAATGTTTTGGATAAGGGATTGCAATAAAACATTGTTGAATGTATAAATCTCTCCAAACATGTTGGGTCCTTTAAAGCATCTAAGAGGGAGTTTGAATTAAACTCATCAAAATGGATCAAAGAATTTGAATAGAAATAGGGAGTCAATATGACTATCGAAGAGAAGATCCATTCACTTGATGATGGGACGTAGAAGAGAATTGAATTTAAGGGTTAATATTTGGAAGAAACTACAAAGAAGATTAAAAAACCTGACTATTTGTTTCAAACAATGTTCTTGATGTATGATGATGAAGTGGAATGAATGAAGATGTATAATGAAGAGAACATGATTATGATTAAAGATCATAAAATCACCCTCCATATGAAACTTCTAGAAATGGGAATTCAATTAATTAATCTTGAGAAGGAGCATTGTGAGGATTCATAGAAGAAGGAGACACTTGAGTCTAGTATTAATGTTCACTGGAGGATTCTACTATCAAAATACCCCCAACATCTGATAAGTGGATCGTGACTTCATTAATTTATCCATCAAAAGAAGGCGAGAATAAGGTACCATCCATACCAACTATTACTAATTCTTCTAAAATTTCCTCTACAAAAAATGAAGGTTGGAAGAAAAAATATACAAAATTATGGATGTAGAAAAGTGAGAAGAAACTACTACCATGGCTATAGTCGATAGGGTAAGTAGTGTGTAAGATAGATCCCAACTAAAATCACCACACACTAAGAAGAATATTCAACAAACTAATAAGGTAAATGGAAAAAAGTCAATCATTTTTTTTCAATGCTGGTGCTTTAATAGATTTGGGCATTATGGACTGGATTGTTGGTACAATCCCTTAAATGTAAAAGCATAGTGAAAGCCCATATCAGGGGGGGGGGAATGTTAGAGAAGAAGAACAAACATCCAAAGATCTATATTGACCTGTATATTGAAAACATATTTTCAATGTGAGATAACATCTGTGATATATAAAACAAGAGTGGTCACATGCATTGTGTATGTTCATTTCAATATGTACAAAATATGATAAGAAAATAAGATCACCAGAGATGTCTAGGAATGAAAAAGAATCTGTGGGAAGTAGTCATAAGAATGATGGAAAAGAAAAAAACTCCATGAAGACTCTAATGAGTAAATTTGATAATACTATGGATTTTAAATCCTTGAATCTGAAGGGTATTGAATCCAAAAGAACCACTAAGAAGGATGACACTCTAAAGATGCCATGTAAAAGATATAATCTTGATGCCTCAGCCACTATTAATATAAATGTGGGTTGGCAAGAATATTTTGAAAGAATGTTAATGATGGAAGATGTATAGGCTATATCTAGTGCTAAAAACAAAAATAATATTATACATGATGAAAAATAAGTTTTATGTGTGAAGTGAAACATGGCTGGTCACACTGTTAAAATATGCATTGACTTTACTGTAGCCCAATGAGAACTCTTCAAGAAGATAAATGTTGCACCTGAAGATTATATTTCATTTCAATATCTTCAAGAGAGAAGACTCTCAAATAATGAAATTAATAATGTGTTTAGGACCACACAATCAGAATCATCATTGAATATCTATTGTGAAAGTGTGAAGAATGGAGCATCTTGGTTAAGGAAAACATCTCAACTTTTTTGTTCACATTGTAGAAGCAAGGATGATCCACCTTATTCCATTAAATCCTTGTGTATTGTATTATTTCTTATCTTATATAGAATTTTATTCCAAAAAAGATCTGTGGGGGAGAACATGTGATTTAGTGATTATAAGTGTTCCCATGAGGGTGAGACACATAAAGAAGCTGGAAGGGTCATGATCTCAATTAGTGTTAACATCAGTTGGTATAAAATTCAAGTACAATGAATATTGTTTGAAGATCCTTTCATTATAAAAGTTATCTTATTTCAAAATCTCTCATCTGTTGTTACTCAAAATAAATATCATTATAAAAAGGAGGAGCAACAAAGTTAATCAGTGACATAAGAATAGTGAAGGATTCCAAAGTCCACTTATACTATCAATTACATTTGAATGATTTTTATTCTTTTTTTGGAGGGAGTTCAAGAGTTTCAAATTGATTATTCCATATCACACTTGTTGTCCTGGAATTCATGTGGAAAAACCACGATGACAAGTACATGAGTTCTCATCTCATGATCTGTCATATTCAATGGGAAATGGATAGCTTTTTTTCTAAATCAAATCCTCTAGTTTTCTACATCATGAATTGCTCATGTAGACATAGAGTGAAATTATTGATGAAACGTTACATTAGTATGAAATGATACCCTCTCAACCATGAACTCTGTTTTTCTTATAAATAAGGGGGGAGAAGTAAAATGGAAGTATATGGGAAATAATTAAGTAAGGGGAGAGATAATATTCCCATATTTACATTGACACGTTTATTTGAGTAAATATTTAAGGTATTTAAAACATAATACATAGAGGGAGATTGATGGGACTAATTTGATTAAGAAGATTGTATTTGTTGTCAACAGTTGTCAATACTAGTCAAAATGAAGAAGGGTATGAAGAATGACACCAAAATTAATGGAGATTGGATGAAATGTGGATTCTTAGATAATTGTTATGTAATCATAGAATTAGATGTCAGGCTTAGGAAACACCCTATAATGAAAATCAGATGATTTATGCACTGATCTTAATATTAAGAAAACTTGTGTCAAAGTTGATACATTGTTTACAACAATGGTGAATGGTGAATTATAATTCATCTAAAGATGACAGAAGAAGAAATAGTGGAAGTAGAAGTTGTATGTTTCATTATGAAAAAGAAATTAATTGTCTGATTTTCATTAAGAGGAGAAGAAGAGAAGAGTGTATAAAAATTTTGGCTAGGAAGACATCATGCATGAACTCATGTGCATAAATTAATAACACCTAATCATTGTAAAAAAGAAGCTGAGATAGGTCACTATAAATGTGCTTCAAATTCAAAATGTCCATGCATGATAATGGAGTGAAGGTGATACCAATCAAATCCAGTTGATATTGGAATGAAAGATGATACTTGGAGATTAGGAAGTTATAATTATTTCTTTAGTAAATATGATGATTATTTTCTTATGTGTACTTCACAAAGATCATATGATGGTTCGAGAACATATGATGCATGAATTATTAATGAAAGTTGAATAAATTTTGTAGCTAATCACCATGGTTGGTCTTGTCGAAGCAGGTGACTAAGGTGTTGCAGTTTTCTAGTGTGTAAAAAATTTTAGGAGTCCAAAATATAGAGTTGGGAAAGCATTGCGAAAACTGTATTTTCTTTAAGAGAAAATAAAAATATAGAAATGGTATGAATTTTTTGAATATGGGCGTCATGAATTGTATTTCTCGAAGACATGAAGAAATTTGATGGTGTTTTTTCCGATTACGACAACCTTCGCGAATGTCATAGGTGAAGAGCATTGCAAGAATGTTTTGCATCCTAAAGGAAGAAGGGGAATCATGGTGGGGAGAAGGAAGAAAGGGAATCATGGTCGTGAAAAGGAATAAAGTGCATCACGACGGTGTAATGGATTTGACAGAATTCATAGTGATTACGACAAGATTTTCAAATCCGAAAAATAGCCATGGTGCTTTGTGAAATAGAGTGAATTTCGGAGAAATTTTTGGAGCTACGCGATTTGATGCTGATTTGGTGTTGAGGTTGATGGATGGTCCAAGATTATGTGGTAAAATCAAATAAATAGGCCCATACCCCCTAGAGATAAGTAGAAAGACATCAAGAGAATATTATATCTCTAAAATCACGAAAAAACATCGCGAAGAAAGGCATTCCGCAAAGGCAACGTGCTTCGCACAGATATATATTTCCATAATGGATTATTGAGCATTTTGATGTTTTGATCTCTAAAAAGGATGTTTACATTGCAGTGGTTACTTGTTTCACAAAGGCTATAAGATCTGCAAATCTGTGAGCTCTGCGAAGCAGTGTGCTCAACGAAGGAGCGTTGTGAAGGGGCTTCACCGTGGAGCTTGGAAAATAGCTATTTTGAATATCTGTTTTTTGTGCACATGTTCTTAAGTAGACATCACTACAATGTTCCATATCTTTTTTTGTACATGAAGAATCAATTGTTCCCACATAGAGACTAATTATTACTTAGGGAAATATAGTTATGATGATGCTAAGATGAACTGGACATCATTGATATGATCATCACAACGAGAGTTTGTGATTCTAGTAAAGAAGAAGATAATTGATCTTGGTGAAGTTGGTTTTGAACTATTTAAGAAGAGGGAAGAAGAGGAGAGTTTCATTCATACTACTTTGGAAGGAACCATGTGAATAGAACTGAATAAGATTGAGAGAAGAACCTACCTTATTCAACAAGGATAAATATTGTCTTTAGATGTAGTATATAGAACCAGCAAGGTGTTGCAAGTTAGACTAGGTCATCACCAGTTCAAGAAGAAGGATTATTTCTCTTCCCCCACCAATTTTTGGGAGCCACACAGACTAGAGGACCTTTTTTCCAGTCGATCCTCTGTAAGAACAAATCACATTATAGTGAACAATAAATGCACAGTTCATATCCATACATGGAAAGTACATATATACATTTATTGAGCAGTGAATCAAGTAAAAATATTATGTTTATATTTTTACTACTTTCTATTATTGCATGCGACATGGAAAAGAGAATAAGAGATCAAAGATCATAATAGGTCCAGAGGTAGAGGGATAAAAAATTTGGAATTGGTTTAAAAAAACCCCAACACTGATTCACCTACTCTAAGTGTTAGATAAATCCCATAATGGTCCTTTAATTTACTTCATTTCATTTTTTACAATTGTGAAAAGTTGTAAAGAATGTATTCAATTATCGAAAAAATGGTAAAAGATCTTAGAATGTAAAAACTTTACTGTATTTTTTCAGTTTTGTTTATTAAATAAAAAAACATTATTTATATTAGATGAACCCAGATGTGCGAGTTTCATATCATTACAGTTAGTATCATAGCGATGGTCTAGTCATCTATGGAAGTTATACATTGTCTAACAAATTGTGTATATAATTCTATTAGTTCATGTTATTATTAATTATGAAGACGAAAAGTTATAATTTTCTCGTGTCTGATTAACGAATTTCAAAGACACGATTATTTTATGGGGGGAGGATTGTAATATCCCTAAAAATTTAAAATATGTAGTAAGAGATTTAAAATAAAATAAGTTATAAAAAATAATAATTTAAATTAAGAGATTAAATTATTATGTTTATAATTTTATTTAAATAATTAAAATTATATAAAGAATATTTATAAATAATTATATTTTAATTTATATATTTCAATTTCATTTGATATAAGTATTTAAAAAAAATATTGTATTGTAGTATTATTTTGTTTTAGAAAATATTTAAATATAATCATATTCATTTTTTATAAAAAAAGTGAATAAAAATATTAATTTTCATCAAACGGTTATTTGAAAAAATATCTTAAAGGAATTATTTTTTAAATTTCTATGAAAATATAGTTCATATAAATAATTACTAATATATATAATTTAATTTATATATTCTTTAAAATACTAAAATATGCTAATGATAAATTATGAGTATGTTAAATATAAATATACATATTTCAATGAACTAATCCAATAAATATACTAACTATGATAATAATTATTAAAATTTCCATTGTAAAATCAGAAAAATGAATAATTTAATTAATATATGAATATAATTAAATAGGTTTTATAGTTTTTTATTCTAAAAAATTGGATATATATATTTATATAAAATAATAATTATAGTATTATAAAAAACTAAGTATATATAGTTTTAAAAAATGATAGTTATTTAAATAAACGTAACATTTATATGTATAAAAAACATTAATCACAAAATATGAGAGAAACAAGTGAAAGAAATGATTCAAAAATATGAAATAGTGTGATAAACCCAGAACAAGTACGTGGAATCAAGATATGAAATGAAAATAATTGATCGATTGACAACATAAGAAAAAATATAATAATAAGAGATTATTCACATTATAATATTAAATAATATTAAATGAATCATGATATGGGAAAAAGTATACAAATTTTTGGATTGGGTCACACCATTGGCTTCTAGTTGCTTCCGAAAGAAGCTTACTATGTATATATACTATATCAAATATTTGAAAATAACACCACATGAATAATTTAAAATATTTATTTTTTCATTTTTCTCGGATCCAGAATCCAATAGCTCCTTTGAACCATTATCATTCTGGATAAGGGATTGTTTATTTTTATTTATCAAAGGGTTTTATCATATATTCAAGCCATCATATTATGTTTAATTTATAAATATTCATACATATACATATATGTATATATATATATTTTAATAATTAAAAAGGTTTAATCATTTATTTCTCAATTTATAAGAAAGGGTTAGAATTTTTTAATTTTGATAAATAATTTTATGTTTGATTTAAATAGGTATATATATATATATATATATTTAACTATTTATATTAAAACAGATTGATTTAAACTTATAAATGTAATAATTTATGGCCTTTGGGGATTTATTTTATAAATGTTTAAAATTTATGGTTTAAATAATGTGGTTTAAGATAAAATTTTTGTACTTCTAAATGTATTATTATACCACCAATTATTAGGATAAAAATGTGTAAGGGTCTTTAAATCTGTTTATAAAACAAAATATTTTTTCTAAGCATTGATTTAAACTCTACTAAGAATAATCAAACATTAGGCATTGAATTGATATTTTAATTAATTATCTCATAAGATATTTGTATTAATTTAAATAATAAAAAACATTTCTTTGTTATTATTTACATTAAATTGCAAACTATAAATTACATAATTCAAATAGTTTATTTTAAATTGATTCTATAAAAAATATAATCTCTACGAGAGTAGAGATCATTTTGAGGTTATCATATTATGTGTATTTTTAGATAAAAATGATAAATTTTATTATTTCATGTGAAAAAATATCTTTTATAATCCATATAAGTCCTTCATAAAATATATATGCCCATCATCCATGTTATCAAGGATATCCCATCATTTTTTATTAATTTGTTCATTTATTTTGTTATGAATTTATATATATGACTTTTAAATAACAGTAGTTATTAATAACCATGGATTTCTCCCAATTATGATTTTAGAAATTTTATATTTAAGGATTGTGTCATGATAAATAAGTAAGAAAGGTAATTTTATTTTAATGAAATTAATTTATGTACATATTATTTTGAAATATTTTTGTGTTATGATTGATAATTGTAGGACCATTTACTGTTATTTAAAATAGGAACTAGAGTATCAAATGTTTTGTTATGGTATAGTAAGTGAAATCACTACCTTAAGGGGACATGGTCCCATATGAGATACAGATAAATGGACATAGGTTTTTATTTATGGCATGATAATTATCATAATTATTCACCAAAAATTAATATTTTCCAATGGACAAATATAGTAATATATTTCAAAATATTATTACCTTGGAAATCAATGGTATAAAAAATTATATGAAATTATTATATTCATATATTTTTGAAAGTTATTTCTTTTTGTAAATATTTATTCGAATGAATTAATTTTAAATTATATACCATGGTTTTTAAAACCACTTATTAGGAAAAATAATTTAACATACTAGGTTTTGAATTTACTTTTCATAGGTTTAGGGGATTTAATTTGTGACTTTTATTTCATTGAGGTGGCAGTGTGTCAATGAATTTTTGTTTATTTAATTTAATTTTTAATAATATTTTTACGTTGTAAGTCGTGTATCTATTTTTACAAAATCTAAAATGGTAAATGTTCTAAGAGTGTAATAAATGTGGTGTATTTGTTCATTCTCATTAATAAAAAACACATATCATTTTTATACGCGGAACTTGGAAGCATAGGTTTTATGTCATTATAGGACACTCCAATGGTAATCCTATAATATGGTATCACAATAAGTACATGAACATGTGATATTGCTAGCATAGCTGAATAATAACATAAATTTAAATATAAGAAAAACCTACACAAAAATGGTGGAAACAAACATAAGAAAAAAAATCCAATCATGGGTTCTATACTTACACTTGAGGTAAATATACCCTTACAATACCACCTTGTAGACAATTTATAGTATCTAGATCACCTATAAAGAAGATAATATATTCATCCACAAGATATAAATAGCATATCTATGATGTATGAATGCAACGTGCATGAATGATAGACCCAATGGAATAACCATATGTGTCCACACGAATAATGTGCATCTAACAGGATCAAGGACTCCTATAAAATGATTTGAACTTGTGAAATAAACTTCTTGGTCGACATAAATATTGAACATTTTAGTCACATATGTCACACATAATGAACTAGGAACCATCTAAAAATAAAAAAATGATGGAACCATAAAACATTCGTTTATTACAATATCCACAACCCTAGGATCACAACAGTATCCATGTCACACAAGACAAGCTCTTTTAGTGCCTCAAAACATCATGATTTTGAATCCACACATGCTGGAGATAATAAACTACTAGATTGGGATTAAATCATCTATATCATCAATTACCTCTCTAATCCTTTCTAATAATAACCAGTGAATGGACTAGAGAACCCGACCACAACTTAGGTCTAATTATCAATCAATGATATCACAATGGTATCCTCCAAAAACATTATTATTAAAAAGAAGCTAGAAAAAATGATATTTCCTATGGATAAACAAACATAGGATGATCCTACCACAAACCCACCATCCAAATAGTCAAACTTGTTGTGATGATCCACTTTCAACAAATAATAATGGGTCTTTTTTCTATACCTCAGATATCAGCATCGATAAATTTTCCACCATGGGAACTCAAAGACACACATCAGGGCTAAACCAAAACTCAAGGCCACCACTATCCCCAGAGTCACAACCTAAAGTGACATCCCCATGGGTCTCCCCTATTACACCAAACTTTTCGGGCCACACCCATCTATAGATCTACAACCGAACCAAATGGTATTACATGAGAAGGACACCCTATGAGGGGTTCTTTCAGATCATCCAAAATAATGAGACACACCCATGGATAAAACAACCCAAATGGACTTCAGTTTCATCTAAGTGGTAATAAATCAAAAAATACCCAATGGGATTATAAAATAAGAATCCCACCAATGGAGGCATTCACAACTATCTTCATTGCCACCTCAAAAGTAAGGCCCTCAATAAGGGATCATCGACATAGAACAGACCTCAAAGTAAATACTATACAATAAAACTCTAACAATAATTCATGGAAAATAACCATTTATTATGAACTAATTAAACCACAACGACATCAAAAAATTCCACGACACTCAACCATCCTCTATAGATGACTACCTAACCCGCTAGTCTCTAGATCAGTAACAAATCCACATGAGAATTAGTGATTGTCCACGAGACTCGTCTCATCTGTTTAATGGAACCCGAGCATAACTTACAACACCTGATGTCATTCCATCTTAAATGATATAATAGACCTGATCTCCAAAAACGAAAGAGCTAAATCTAAATTTCTCTAAAGTAAAGAAACTACTCGAGACATGTATGGACAAACCAATAAATTTTTAATGATACTACTTGAGCCTACCTTCTAGGGTATGTCTAAAATTATATTAATGAACATTAGTCTACATCCACAAACCAGTTCCACTATTGAGCTCACAACCCTCACCTAATCCTTTAATCTAACAACACAACTAACTATATTATTCCAAATCCAAAACTAGAATGAAATCCCAAAATTAATCTATCATAGTCTAACATACCATCCAAACAACCTCTAAACACTTAAAATATTCCATCATCGTGACCTATGTTGACAAAACCTCAGGTTTGACTATTGACCTATACAATTGTGAATTTAGGGAAAAAAACACCATAAACTCATTTTTGGAAAAAATAAACATTTTATGCTTTATCATACCCAATTTTTAGCCTTAAAGGTTCACATATCCATGTATGTATTCATGCGCAGAGTAGACAAGGGATTTTACCGAGTACTAATACACAACCTGGGTGGGTAACATCATGTTATTGTGTCTAGGTATTCCTAAACCCCAATTTTAATCATGATTTTGTTTTGTTTCATTATGTGTTTTTTTGGTGAACTCTTGAAATTATTGAAGGTGTTTCCTCTTTGCATGGTTTCCGGACGGTTTTCGCAAACCATGTGCCATGCTAGTTAAAACCGTGAAAACCCAAGAAATAGGTATTTTCATGGTTGGAACATGGTTGAAAACCATGAACCCACCAAGGATGAACTAAGATCCTCGAAAAATGGTCAGATGTCTAGGAGATCAGGTTTGTCTAACTATTCGGACATTCCATGCTAACCATTCCTATGGGATTTTTTAATACATTAATTAATTTTAGAATTCCCAAAACCACCCTTTTAGGTTCCTCACAGACCTGTATGACCCCATATCATTTTATTCATATTACTGGCTTGCAATAGGTGACTTCGACCCTATAAACCCCTCCATAAGCGGTTCAAACCAACCAAAAATTTTTTCGATATCTACACAGTAGGGTTCTTATTTCTATTATCTATCTGTCATTCTAACTTCATTCATATATAGGGGTTTGTATATATTCCTGTTGTTGGAGGATCCCATCCTTGTTGTTTCAGATCATGAATTTAGGTGTTATTAAATAATCCTCAATGTCGACATTTCTTTGAGTTTCCTATTTAAGGCTTGGAGTTTTGAGATCCTGTGAACCTAAATTTTTTGTTTATATTTTAATTAGTCAATTTTATTAATCATAAAATGATTAATTTAAATTCAATTGTTGGATTTAAATTCAATTTCTTTATATATATGAATTTTTATTTATTTAGTTGATTAAAAACACAATTCTATTAAATATGGGATTTAAAAAATAATTTGGTATGAATTTCAGACCCATCCCCCCAAATTCCATTGAATTCGGTTGTGTTGTGAAATTGGATAGAAAAATATTTAAATTAAATATTAAAATTTGAATGATGAAATTGATTTCATAAACTTATTTGATATTTGGTATTTGAGAAAGTGGATTTAAATAGTTTTGATGGGAACCCATTGGTTTTATCTATGAAAAATGAATGATTGGATTAAAACAGCTTGTGTTGGTTTTAAAATAGAAAATTTCATGTTTGAAATTGGATAATGGGATGAATTTTATTTTATGGAGTCATAAAATAAATTTCATATCAATAAGTTTTATTATATCACGTGAAATCGTAAGTAGTTAGTGAGTTGTTGGGATTACACTCTTTTGATGCTTTAAAAAAATAACTAAACCCGGTTCAGCAAGTCACATCCTCAATGGTATGGGTATGTGTCCTACATGGTTTGTATAAAATGAATGTGTGTGTAAAGATATTACAATTATTCACCTTTGAGTTTGTGAGGATCACGTAGTCTGGAACGATCATACCTTTTGGTAGATGAAAATTTTTCCCGTTGTTTTATGTGGAGATATATGCCATTGTCTATAAACTATTTGCATATGCCTTATAAATTTATACTACTATTTTATATAAGATTTTTATTAATCCATTTCATAAATGTATTTTCATCATTTTAACTATAAATTCTGATTTTTATAATTATTATTTTGTAATAACATGCCTATTTATATAAAAATGAAATATCTATTTGGTTAATAAATTGTTTCATCTTTTTATAGATTCCATGGTCAGACCATAATGGGATTTTATCTTACAACATAACTCTTACTTTATGTATTTTTAGATTATATTCTTTTAGGTTCGACCAAGATTTAGGCTTCACATGGAGGTGGTAATAGATGTTTAACCTTGGGCAAGGAGAGGTGTTTCAATTTGGACATTAAATTTGATCCAATTTTTCAAGTACTTGTAGTTTCATATTGGGATGTTTATGCCTATTTGACTTATATTACCCTACACCTTGTGAAGTCTTATTTTTATGCATAAATACTTGTTTATCATTATTTTCAAATGTCCGAGGAATTTTTTCCCAATTTCATTTTTTATGATTCTAGGTTTTAATTGGAAATATGTGGGGATTGAGAATTCCATTCAGGATATGTTAGAGCCATCTCATTTATACAGTTTACCAGTGTACATGGGATAGTTCATAAAAAGGTTATATCAGAGCTCTAGGTTGAGCTTCCTTTTGATGTCTGCATACATTTTTGAATTCATTTTGGTACTTATGACATATTTGTGATTGACATCCTGGAAATCACTCATAACTATGAACCTTATATCAGAACATGTGGTTTCAAAAAGAAATCTTTGGGATTAGTTATAGTATTTTCCTTGAATTTTATTTGGGTAGATTGAAATCCAAATATTGTGGTTTATCTATTGGGATTAAAAAAAATTATCTTATTTATTATTTTAGTGTTTATATGATGCCTTTCTCATTTTCTACTGGTGTTTTTCTGCATCATGCCTATGAGAAGAAGTGAAATTAGATCTAGTAGGAATATATAGATGAGCCACTGTGAGAAAATCCTCCCATGGCCCATGTTTGGTTGAGGTGATTGTACAAACCGTCCATGCTCTAGGATAGGTACATGTAGCAGTTCCTGTTTAGGCTCCAAATTTTGGATCCAAAAAGGCATATTTTACCGAAATGTTTTGAGGAGTTCCATCACCAGAAGCAACAAGTACTCACTAGTTTTAATGAACCTTAATAGTAAAGGGGATGGTTGAGTAGGATGGGATATTTGTTTTAATTCTTAGAGGAACCTGATGAAATCAAGGTGATGTGTGCT
This sequence comes from Viscum album, assembly GCA_963277665.1. Classification (NCBI taxonomy): domain Eukaryota; kingdom Viridiplantae; phylum Streptophyta; class Magnoliopsida; order Santalales; family Viscaceae; genus Viscum; species Viscum album. The sequence goes on along the minus strand of OY728135.1, from coordinate 1,046,023,020 downwards.
ACCTTCATGTTTGAGGGACCTAGTAGGAGATGGTGGGATATGATATTGAAGATGAAGAGGCATGCATGATTAGGGTAGATTGAAATAATTTTTATTTTCACTAACAAGTTCTAAGAAGATTCAATTTTTTGGCCAATGAAGATCATTTTTTCCAAATTGAGTAGGCTGAAAAGACCATGACAGAGTATGAAAACCAATTTGCTTATTAAGTGTAGTTTTCAAATGAGATTTCATCAAAAGAGAAAATTAAGACTCAATGGTTTGATTCTGGAATTCGACATGACATTCATTCTATGATTTTAGATACAAAATTCCTTCTTATAATGATGTGTTGGATAGGGTATTGACGGTTGAAGTGGACATGGATTGAAATTTAGGGGTTTTAGGTTTTTTTCTCCCTGTGGAAGTGTGAATCCTTTTAATGGAAATAAGAAGCATGATTATTCTCATGGTGAATCTTGGAAATATGGTTTTTCTAGAACACCTACAATGTTTGGAATAGGCCCCTTTATTTAATACTAGTGTGGCATGATTAAGACTTTTAAGATGGTTTTCATTGAGTAACCAACATTATATGGTACATACAGACACTATGATCACCTATAAAGTACTGTAATGTAATTTTTACTCTACATGGTGTCACAGGATCCTGAGAGACATTTAAAACTATTGTGAAATCAAATGCACCATGTAAAAAAGGGGTTCCAACTATAGGAATCTAGGACAAATCCTATTCATGCAGTGGAATATTCTCCCAAGGAAGTAGATATAAGTACATCGAGCATGATAATAACCATCAATATATCTTTATCATTAGTGGCTAATTTATTTCTCACTCATGCATCTCATTTTATTTATTTCCACCCATGTTTATATTCTTCTAAATCTTCATACGTAGTACTCGACTTTTGTGAAGGATTTTGTAATGGACCATATTTTTATGAAATGTATATATTTTTAGTTAATCAATTTTAATTAATTAAATGGCCCAAATATTTAATTTTTATTATGTCACAAAGGTTAGGGGTGAGTACAAGGATCATTTAGAGCCTGAAACTCAAAATGGGAATAAAGTCTAGGTCTCATGGTTTTTTTACAACTGTGTGGCCCAAAATGAATGACTGTGTAGAAATTGAATGTTTTTAGAAAGTGGGATATTGGGCATTTTCCACATGGTTTTCAAATCGTGTGTCTAAATCGTGGGCCCCCAAATTTTGCGTGAAAATTCATTTTTACCTCCTACATAATAATTTAAACATATTTTCATTTTCTTTTTCTCCCACTTG